>CM024688.1:18521011-19721011 GCA_014182735.1 Corymbia maculata | reverse complement strand
TGGCGAACAGTAGCCCACGCTGAAGCCATCGTGAATATCCTAGAGGAATCCTCCACCCACCTAAAGATGTCTTGACCTTGAGAGCATGGGGGAACCAAGATTTGCCATAGTGACAAGTCTTGGATAAGTTGGAGCCCATCCGAAGTGTATATGTCCTTAACCTTAGCTTGACTGAGAAGGTCTGATTGGTAGATAAAATTATCAGAGAGAAACAAATTTAGCGGGTCACACTCTAGTCAAGGATCAAACCACAGCGAAGTGTGTTCGCCATCTCCTACCTTCCATCTGAAGTGCGGTCGGAAGGCTTCTCTTAATGCAAGAATTTTCCGCCAGGCCCAAGAGCAGTGCGTTAGAGTAGGAGAGATCCAAAAGTTTTGTCTTTTGAGATATGTGGCATGAATCCATTTGCACCATAGTGATTCTTTGTCAATGAATATTAGCCATATATGTTTCGCCATAGCTGCCTTGTTACTGTCTCTGATTTTCTTCAAGCCAAGGCCACCTTCAGGAGTGGGAAGACAGACGTTGGCCCAAGACACTTTTGCACCTCCCGGTCCCATGGTAGGACCTCTTCAAAGGAACTGCCTGCAAACTTGCTCTATTTTGTTCACAACCAAAGTAGGAAGCCAAAAGATGATGCCCAATAGGCTTGTATTGCATGCAGTACCGACTTAATAAGTTGTAAGCGGCCCGCAAACGAGAGAAACCGGTGTCTCCAGGATTGGACTTTGGCAATAAGATGACTTACTAGGGTATTGCAATCTACTTTGTTCAGCCGGGAAGTAATGATAGACACACCCAAGTAACGAACTGAAAAAGAACCTAGCGTGAAGCCCAGTGCTTGTATAATCTGGTCCCTGAGTGTAACTGAGCCTCTAGAAATGAATATCTCACTCTTGCTAGCGTTTGGATTCAAGTCGCTCCATGAAGAAAACAACGTGAGCCCGTCCTTGATACAGGATATAGAAGCAAGGCTCGCTTGACTAAAAATAAGGACATCATCTACAAAGAATAGGTGAGATAGTCACGAGGCCTTACATTGCCAATAGTATCGGTACCCCGAGAGCCGGGTGTGAGCATTAATGATACCTGTGAAAACCTCCATTGCCAATGTGAATAAGTATGGAGACATGGGGTCTCCTTGAAATATGCCTCTTCCACTGGAAAAGAAGCCATGGAGTTCGCCATTGATAGAAATGGAAAATTTAGGGGTGCGAACACATACCATGATCAGCCTTGTAAGATGATTAGGAAAACCAAATGCCATGAGGGTAGTCTCGAGGAAGTCCCAGTCCAGTGTGTCATAAGCTTTCCTGAAATCTACCTTGTTGGCACATTTTGGAATGTGGGGCTTGTTATGAAACCCACCGAATAATTCTTGGGCCAAGAAAATATTGTCACTTATTCGCCTTCCCTTCACAAATGCTATTTGAACCGGGTTGATGAGTTCAAGGAGAACTGTAGCAATTCTAGAGGAGAGAATCTTGGTAATGTACTTGTATATTGTATTGCAGCATGCAATAGGTCTGCAGTCTGAGACCATTGAAGCATTGGGGACTTTGGGCACCAAGGCAATGATGGTATCATTGACTTCTTTAAGTAGACAGCCTGACTCGAGAAAGTCCATAACAGCTTCAGTGACGGAGGAACCCACCTTCTCCCAATTCTTCTTGAAGAAATCTGCATTGTAGCCATCTGGACCCGGGGCTTTATTCCCGGCAATAGAGAACAAAGCATCACGGACTTCAAAAGGAAGGGGAGAGAAAGAAAATTGACCTGGTCATTTGTGAGGGGGGTGTGTATGACGTCAATGATCTCCTGGATATTTGATCTCAGAGACACAGCAACCGAGGCTAGTAAGTCTTGGAAATAAGAGACAAAAACTCTCTGAACTTCTACCTGTTCAGAAACCATTTGACCGGAGCTATCCTTGACTGAAAGGATTTTGTTTCGGAGGTGGTGATGATTCATCGAATGGTGGAAGAACTTGGTATTATGGTCACCTTCTTTTAGCCAGCGAATCCTCGACTTATGTCTAAAGAAAGATTCTTCCAGTGACCGGAGCTCATAGTACTCTTTGATTTGGATATGTTAAATATCCGCCAGGTGGGTATCTTGAGGATCATGGATGAGTGCTTCTTGGGTGGCTGATAACAGCCTTTTAGCTATAGAAACTCTCATGGAAATGTTCGAGAAAGCTTCTCTGTTTAGACATTTGATGTAACATCCTGAAAATCGACTCAATTTAGCCCAAATTTTAATCCGATTTTGGG
Organism: Corymbia maculata; assembly: GCA_014182735.1. Lineage (NCBI taxonomy): Eukaryota > Viridiplantae > Streptophyta > Magnoliopsida > Myrtales > Myrtaceae > Corymbia > Corymbia maculata. The sequence continues at coordinate 19,718,738 of CM024688.1, read as the reverse complement.
AACAGACTTCTCAGTGATATCAAGACTAAATACTTGGATGTCGCCTCATTTATTTTGGAATTTTCTGTTGGACACGGAAGCATCGGAAAAAGGAAAAATTGGATCGGGTTTCGGGCCCGCAAGTGGGCCGACCCAAGACCGGCGGCCCAATGGGCCTTGCACCCATTCCGCCCAGCCCAAGAGGGGCCCAAGTTGGCCCAAGTTCCCCTCCATTTCCAACCCATGGGCTTCTCTCTTTAGACCTTTTGCTTTTGTGCTCAAGTGGGCATTGTTTTTGCTTGTTTATTGCTTGTTTTTTATTGGTCCTTCAAGCAAGTGGCAAGCCCACTTGCCTTGGCTTCTCCTTCAAGTTTTCAGCCCCTTCTCTCTCCTCTTTCTCCCCCAAAATTCGTGCACCAGCCCAGCCCCACTCTCTCTCCCTTTTTCTCTTCCTTTTCTCTTCCATTTTTGGTGTTCCTTGCTGTCTTTACTGTTTTCCAGCCGGAAAATAGCCTTGCCGCCATCACCGAACCCGCCACCACCGTCCAAAGTGTAGTCCTAGAAGTTAGGAAGCCAGCTGCACACCCCCGGTCGCCTCTGGTCGCCCCGAACCGCCCATTTCGGCCTTTTTTGCACTGCTGGTTAGTTCCGCGTGAACAGTAATCAGCAGTGTTTTTGGCCTGTTTCGGCCACCGTTTGTCATCCGTTCTCATCCCCAAGCTTACCCCTCGTAGCCCTCGTTCCCCTCTACGTATCGGTGTCGCCGGATTTTCGATCCAAGTAAGTTAATTTCCTAATTCTTGTTTAGTGGTTAATCTTGCTTAGGGGTTAATTAGTGTATTTGTGTGTTTGTGTTTAATTAAGGTTGATTGGTTAATTAGGCTAGTTAATTAAGGCTGACTAGGTTTAGTTAATTGACCATAGTTAGTAATAAAGTAACTAAAGTTAATTAATTAAAGTAACCATGGCTAGTTTTAAAAGTAACCAAAGTTAAAAATAAATCATGGTTAGGTTAGATTAACTAGGGTTGAGTTAATTTATTAATCATGGTTAAGTTTATTTATTTTTATTTATTTATTTAATTTTGGACGAATTCACTGTTCACGGATTTTTGTTATTTTGATGTTTATTTATTTAATTTTGGACACGGACGGATTTCTTCACTAATCACTTGTTCATGGCACTTCACTCATGCGTTCATGCGTAAGCTAATTTTTGGCTTATTTTGATGTGTTCTTGGTTGTTATGATTTATTGAAGTGCCGATTATTAATTGTACTCGTGAATATTGATGAAATGCATGATCGAATGCTGATTAGAAATTGGATTTTGGAATTGTTGAGTGAGATTGCATGACATATTGCGTGGGTTATCAGAAATGGCATGTCGCATGAGCATGAGCGATGTGCATTCATGATAGAGCAAATAAAAGAACGAATTGGTTGATGATGTGTTGCATGGTCACATTAAGAGGAGAACCCGGCGTTGCCAGAAGACCGCCAATCCTTATGGGATTGTGCCATGGCCAGTGGGTCGCCTGACTTCGGTTGGATGCTTGATAGGGAGGGGTTCACTTTGTGGGACTGCGGTAGTGGGCGGGTCCCGGGCCTCTGTCAGTTGCGGGGCTGCGGTAGTGGGCGGGTCCTATGCTCCTTCGGGATTGCTGTCTTGGGAGTAAGCCCTTGACGTCGCCGTGCCTCGAGGTAAAGAGGACGAAGCTAGTTTAGCTAAGAACCGCTAACCATAAGGTTGTGCCGTGGCCTAGGAGGGGGCGTAATAATCGGAGCATGTGTGAGTGTGAGACATGAGAAAGCTGTGTGAGATGCTCTGATTATTTACATGCTCTTAATGTCGTGATGAGCTAAATGACAGTTTCTGCAGGTCACGTGTGCCAAGGCCAGGTAGGATCGCTTGTGGTTGTGTTTGTTTATTGAAATGTCCTATGCTTTTGTTTCTCTCTGCATTGTGCTGACTGTTGAATTAGGTTGTATGTTAAACTCCCGAGGCGAGCGAAGTTCCTAATCAGGGCTTAGAACTTTAACTTGCTGAGTTTATCTCAACCTGTCGTGGTTAACCTTTTCAAGCCCTAGATGATGCAGTACCTGTGGATCAAAGAGAGCGATCCCTCTGAGGCCCGTGAGTAGGCAGCTGTAGCCTATTTCCTTTTTGACGAGCCTTCCCTCACTTGTACAGAGTTAGGTTAGCTAGGCCGGTCCCTTTTTTAGTAGGCCTTAACTTGTCGCCTGTAGTAAGGCGTGTATGTATTTGTTGATGTGTCGGTTAACCTTCAGATATATAAAATACTGTTTGTTTTTCCTCTACTGCTGTTGTTATTCCTGTTGTTTGGTTTGGGAGTTGTTCGTTTCCATATGTGCTTAATTACAAGATAAAATGAATTGGTCGACGATAGTACCTGGGACGTCGTACAGTTAGACCTCAAGTGAAATGGGGTTGCCGCGAGCTCGAGAGTCGGGGCGTGACATTTGAGGCGGCCATTTAGAATCTTCAGGCGGCCGTATAGCTTAAACATAGAAGAGCCTGGGACTTAAGTATCCCAAGCCTGCGTAACAAGCATGGAGAAGTCCGGATGGCTCATCCATAAGTTATAAAACTTGAATGGAACCCGACGGTGAACAGGCGGTAGGACTTTCACAACCATCGGTGTATGATCCGATATGCTTGGAGCCAAAAAGGAAGCTTCTGAAAAGGAATAAGACAAACACCAGCGGTTATTAACCAGTACACGATCAATCTTCCTTTGTTTTCTAGAAGCGCCCGAGGAAGTAGACCAAGTGAAGCGGAATCCCACATAACGTAGGTCTATTAGTTCAGTTTCGTTCATACATTCCTTGAAGTCATCAAAGGCGGGGATCCAAACATCTGGACTCCCTATACGATCCGAGGGGTCCCGGATGGCATTGAAGTCACCAGCAACAATCCAAGGGCAATCCTTAAGGCCTTGGCTCAAACTAATAATGTCTTGCCAGAGGGGTCTACAGGAAACAAAAGTGTGTTCTCCATACACCACAGAAAATGTGATAACTGTGTCTGAGCTCAATATTTTTATCTCTCCATAGATAAGTTGGCTGGTACCAAGAAGGAGCTTGAAGTTCACTAGAAGCGAATTCCATCCTACCCATATGTGCCCCTGAGGGGAGTGCTCATAATTGGCCAATCACAACCATCCAGGCAGTAACTTAGACGAGATAATATCAAAATTGTTAGCAGGGACTTTAGTTTCCAGAATACCAACACAACAGATATTGTTGTGGCGCACAAAAAGTCTAACTTCCGCTTGTTTAATGGGGTTCATGAGACCCCTTATATTCCAGCATCCAAAAAACATAAGATAGTATAATAAGAAAGCCAAGAACTACCTTCTTTTTTAGCGCCGCTTGCTGGTTGAAGGCTTAAGTTTAGAATGGGGGGAGCCGGAAGAGGCCTCCTACACGTTGGCCAGCTTAAGACTCTACTCAACATCCATCTGAATGGGTGAGTCAGTGTAGGCCATCTTCTTCTTTAGCTTCTGCACCGCAGGGTTAGGATCCAGTGGTGTAGCCAGCTGCAGGGGGGGAGCTACTTCCAATCACTCCTCTGTAGTTGCAGACGTAGCAAACTCCAATGGAACCGCCAGATGCTGGGGGAGGTCAGTAAGGGCAGCACTCCTCTGTTCCTTCTCTGTTCTTTCTGTTTGCACCAGCTCATAACTCGAGCTTATAGTCAAATCTACCTCTAGCACCACTTGGTCTTGGCTCCCGGAACATAGCAGCGAGCGGTCCAGCAGGTGAGCAGGAGCTAGATCATCTTCTCGGACAGCATCAGAGGCGAGAAGGTCTGAGGCTGCCGAAGAGGACATCTGCTTGGCAGGAGTTGCCGAAGAGGTCAGTTGGTTGAGAGCAGGTTCCTGTTGAAGTCTAGCCCCGCATGAAGCTGAAGGTCTACTTGGGATTGGGCATGCTAGCATAGGCTCATTCTCTTTGCCAGCTCTACTATGAACCACTTACCACTCCTCCATGGGGGTTGGTGTGGGAGCTTCCACAGGCCGAGAGGAGCCCAACTGAGTATGCTGTCCAAGTACTGCAGCAGTAGCTTGAGGGACTTGAACCCCATGTTGGTTCTCTTGCATAGGCCAATTACTACCAGGATTGGTGGCAGAACATTTGTGGCCAAACACGCCACAAGATTGGCATGAAATAGGCTTCCATTCATACTCTACTTCTACCACATGAACATCCCCATTTATGAATACATTTATGGTATCATGGCAAGCTTTGGAGGCCTCAAGCTCAATACAAACTCTCGTAAAGGAAATCATTTTTAGTTGTTTCGTGCACTGATCAACATAAAGAGGAGTACCCAAGATACTAGCAACTTTACTAATTCCCCGGGCTGACCACAATCCATATGGTAGGTTCTTCAGCCGAATCCAAACAGGAACCAAGGTGTGCTCACCTTTTTTCAACTCTAGCATAGGTTGCCATTGCTGAAGAATGAGAGGGACCCTTGCCACCGTCAATGGGCCCTCTTCGATGACTTTCCTTCTAAACTCCGAATCCGGAATATAGAAGAAAAAGAACCCTTGGTCATTGGCTTTCACCTCCATTAGTCGATGCCCCCACAAGTGTTTAAGGGCTGTCTCCACTAGCTTGAATGTGAATTTTTTCCCAACGAAATACCCAACCAAACATTGTTTCCAGATTGGATCAGCGGCTTCTAAGTCCTCATCATAGCAGTTCACAGCATTACTTACACTTGAATTAGGAGGATAAAAGGAGAGGGAGTACCCTTGCACCGCTGCTCTAGCCACATTTGCCCAAGAGCAAGTTGTTGTGGTCTACTTCTCAGATTGTTGCTGCAACAGAGGGGGATTAGATCCATTTGCAGCAGTCGATTGGCTTTTGGAAATTCCCTCAACACCAGCTAGTGCAGAAGCTAGCCCTAAGCAATCAAAATTTTGCATTCTACCAGCAAGACTAGGGGCCCGTTTGGTTCGGCTTTAGGCAAATGCCCTTAGGAAAATGCAAGTATCTTTAGGTTGAAGGGGTTTTCCGAAATGCAAATACCATTTGGTAAAATGAAAATTTTCATTGCAGTGCAAAGCAACTTTGGCCTAAATACCGTTTGATAAACACTACAAATTTGATTAAATTTATTTTTTAATAAATAATTTGTAATATTTTTTTAATTTATTCACTTTCGGTGGCCAAATCCGGTCACCGGCCACCATCCGACCGCCGGACAGCACCGCCCGAGGTCGGCGACCTCGGGCGGTGGTCGGCCATCACCGTCACCGGGTTGTGCGAACCCGGCAACGGCGACGGTTGCACAGGCTCGCGACCCAAAGGCGACCGTCACCGTCGCCCGGGTCGTGCGCCCGCCCGGGTCGCGCGCCCGTCGCCCGTTGCTTGGGGTCGCGTTGCCTGGGGTTGCGACCTAGGCGACGGCAATGGTCGCCTCTGGGCGCGCGACCCAGGCGACAGCGACGGTCGCCTGGGCTCGCGACCGAGGCGACGGTCACCTCCGTCGCCTGGGCGCACGACCCAGGCAAACACCGCCTGGGCCATGCAACCTTGGCCGGCGGTCGCCTGGGTTGTGGACGCCTTGGCCGGCAGTCGCCGACATCGGGGATGCCTTGGCCGGCGGTCTTCGGCCGCGTCGGCTCCTCGGAGAAGATGAACAGTGCAACTTGCATTTGCAAGATGCAACTTCCCAAAGTCACTCAAGACGTCCCTTGGGCTAAAGGCCTTTAGAAGGCTTTCAAGATGCAATTGTATTTGGCCAAAGCACTCCAAAAAACAAACCAAACGGGTTCACATTTGGCCAAGGGGCTTTCGGGGCTAAAAGCCCCTTGGCAAAGCTGAACCAAACAGGGCTTAGGCCTAACTACATTAGCATTACTAATTCGGCTACGCTCAGCCAACTGCCCCCCAACTACAGAACCAATTGCAGCAGCGTTTCCATTGCGAGCTTGGTCGCACGAGGAGTTGTGCCCTGCCGGAGCCCTACTCCGACTCCGGTATCGACCCCCACCGAGGTCAGACTTGGCCTTAGGGATTGTTGGTTCCTTCTCCATCGTTGGAGCAGGGGAAGTCGAGCTACCAACTAAGCGAACAGGGTAACCCTAACCCGCATTACAAAATCAGAAGGAAAAGCTCTTACCAAAGCAGGAGATGAAGGGGGTTCTATTGGTCTGCCCAAGGGCTGCTCCTCTGTGCAAATCCAACTTCAATCGACGCCGTTAATGACCTCCCATAGCCAAGGACAGAGCCGGTGCTACAGTATTTCGCGGTCTCAGCGTAGAGAGAAAAAGGATGAATAGTGTTTCATCGAAGTGGTCGTTTGAATGGCATAGCATCTTTTGTCTACGCTACAGACTACAAAGTGACCTTTACTTACTTTCTTTGAAAATCTTGTTGTATTCAGATGAGAAATTCCTTTTCTTCCGATGGCAGCCATCTCCTGCCACTTCCTAGCCACTTTGAGGATCTTCTCAGTGCCAGTCACGTCGTCTTACGTGTAATGTATTGGAAAGAGGATTGAACTAGGTAAAGAAAGAATATCTAATGACCAAAACTAAGACCATGTTCGGTCAAAGGCACGGTAGGGAGTTAGTGATCTCCATTAGCACAAACTTTATTTGTTTTAACAGGAAAGAAAAGGTAGTCACGCATCAAAACTTCAAATGCTTATAGTAATTTACAAACTTTGTCCATCTCCATAGTTAGTGCAACAAGGTTTTATCTTGAATAAGCAAAAAATCCCAGTATAGTTGACTGGGAAGTAGAACTCAACAGAAGCAAATGAAAATAGGACTATGCTAACCTTGAAAGAATGCCATCACAATGCGTGATGAGAGAAGCATCACTAGACAATACAAACTACACTTTAGTCTTAAAATCGTTTTGAGAGCTCTAGGAAGATATCACCGCTGAGATACAGCTGATTTATCATGGGATATCTTCCTTTAGCTCGCATCTTTTCAAGTCATTTTGTATTTACTTCACATTTAAAATGACTGATGAAATTGATTTTCTTTTGGTGCACATCTATCCATCATGCAAATGGCAACTGGAAAAATGTCTAAAAGTAATTTCTTCTCATAAATTTCAAAGCAAAATAATTTACAAAACTCGAAGTTTTTGCTTTATCAACAAACAAGGAAAATTGCAATAGTCAAATTGGTCAAGCATGTACATATAACACATCACAGGCTTTTCCTTTACTGACCACAAACTAAAAACTCCTTCCGCAGATTCATTTTGCAAAGAGGCAGCTGAGTATCGAAAGAATGCAATAGAGTTGTGCAAAGCCTTTTCTATGCCTTTGGCCATGCATCTTTGGACTAGCGATAGGGGTGATCGGGTCCAGGGTGGGTAGGGTTCAAACCTAGACCCTATACCCGACCCTGTTATAACCGGTTCCTCTTTTCTAGACCCTATACCCTACCATGTTTTTATTGGACCCTGTTTTGGATCCAACCCTGTTTTTCCGGTCCAGGAACAGGGTCAACCCTGTTTTCATTAGAACCTATTTTGCAACCGTTCAATATTCTATACGGCTTCGAATTTTACATTAATTAGCGAAAAAACAACAACGTAATTCTCATAATATTATAAAACAAAGCAAAAATCCTAAGAATGCATAAGCATTAGCAACAAATATGGATCTAATATTAGTCACATTCCCACAAATACTTCTAATATGACCTAATGTGCTTATTTATATGTATACGACGGAGCTCTTATTAAGAGGACATTTTTCTTAAGTTGGACTGAGAATTAGTGCTACAATAGTTAGTAGCATTTGTCCTGCGACTATAATAATAGTTGAAAGTGGGATCATTAAAAAAGAAAAATAATTCATAAGAACAATTCTTTTTAACAATTCTTTCAAAACAATTCTCTCTTAACTTGACTCAGGGAAATTCTCTCTTTTTTTAACATTTCTTCGAAGACAAAAAGACTCAAAAGCATTATACAGAGAGATGATTTTTTTTTTTATACAGGGTAAAAACCAGTTCCAAAACCGGTCCGGTTCTGGGTGGGTCTTTGCTTGGACCCTGTTCCCGAACCAGTTTCAACCGGTTCCCAAAAATTGAAACCTGTACCTGGACCAGTTTAACCGGGAACCGATTTTCGACCTTGTTTTTTGGGTGGTCCGGTCCGGGTTCCAAGTAAACCCGATCCGGTTGCACACCCCTAACGAGCAATATCATGTACTCCTTAGAAGCTGCTTCACAGGGCACGGTGAAATGGGCCATCACTTGACAAACCAAACTCTTCTTTAGACATTTTGAAGAGCTCTTGAAAGGTGTTGCTACTGAGACATTCCAAAGGAACCATGAAACGGCTTCCATCAGCTGTGTATACAACGAAGTGACCCTTTTCTGTCACTGATGATGTAGTATTTGACTCCACTCTAATGTGCCATCCACTTAAATCTACATCAATGCCAAGTACAATAAGTATATTAAAGAATTCAAGTCAATTTTGTCATAGATGTAATTAATGGAAATGCTTGAATGTAATGAACAATAGCATGAGATTGATCTATTTGAAAATTCTAATATTTATAGTTTCTTACAAATTTTAAGAATTTTAATGCATTTATTTTTCAAAATTATTTATTTTTCTAATAACATTATGGCATTAGGTTTAGATTTTTCTGATTCAAAAGCATTCCAATTTTTTCATTCTAAAAATCTGAGAAAATAGTTATATAGTCCTGTCATATTCTTATTTCTATGCTAGACATAGACCTACTTCGATTTCACCTATTGGTAAGCAAGAGCTCTATTGATCAATAAACAGAACCACATTTTCAATGGCAAATTGTAGTAGAGAATTATGGAGAGTCGAAAGAACGAAATACTCTTTATCAAGTTTTATAGCTATACCATATGAGGAATGTTCATGGATGTGAGTGTTGGAATAGCACTTTATCCCAAAATCGATAGTAAGAAAATCTCCATGATTGGATAAAAACTAACGGACCACAAAATACCCAAAAGCCAACAACGAATCCAAGCGGTATGCCCAGGAGAAACCACTTCTTCTTGCTATCATCATTGTTGCCATCGTCACTAGCTTCTTCTGTCCGATTCCTCGCAATTGAGCAACTTTTATTGAGTTGAAGACCGCACAATCCAAGGTTTCTTTCGAAGGCACTTTCGGAAAACGTGAGAAAGTGTCTACTGTCCGGGATGCTTCCCACAAGTTGATTGTTCGAGAGATTCAAGAACGAAAGGAAATCAAGATCCGCAAGTTGAGCCGGTATGGTTCCATTAAGATGGTTCCATGACAGGTCCAATGACTCCAGCTGATGTAGATTTCCTAAAATAGGAGGAATTGAACCCGAGATGGCATTATGAGATAGGTTGAGGAAATATAGTGCTTTGAGATCTCCAAATGTGTCTGGTATTGGACCCTCAAATCTATTGCCCGAAAAGTCGATTGATGTGAAAATAGTTAGAATCCTGACAAGTTCCAGCTCCCGACCTTTGAAGGTTCCACTCATTGTATCCTGATAATAAAACCCCATCATTCGGTTTAATTCATATTGCAGGTGATTGAAGTCAATGCTAGCCTTCATAGCCTCCCAAGATGCCAGAAGACTTGCAGGCAATGTTCCACCGAGATCATTTGAAGACAAGTCAATGATTTGAAGCATCTGCCAGGTGAAGGGACTATGAGCACATCCAATTTCTCCATGCAATTTGTTGGATCGTAAAATAAGGACATGAAGACTTGATATAGCCATGAAATGGCATGGAAATGTCCCATCTATTTGATTGTTCCCGATGTTCAAAATCTCCAAGGTCGTGCAATTTGCCAATGACAATGGAATCTGCCCTTGCAATAAATTCTCACTGAGATCCAATGTTTTCAGACCACATGTTGTTGGGATATTTTGTGGAATATTGCCAGTCAATCGGTTATTTCTTAGATTCAATACCTTGAGAGATGCCTTCATTAAACAATCAGGAATAGTCCCATTCAAAAGGTTATGTGATAAATCCAGTACTTCAAGATACTTATCAGCTTTGCAAATTGACTTCGGGATGGAGCCATGAATATTATTCTTTGAAAGGGAGAAGAACACCATGAATGATGATAGGTAGTCGCCAAAGTTATCTAGAATAGCAAAAGTGATATTGTTACTTGAAAAATCCAAGTATATAGCTTGTGACAATAGGGGTAGCATATTTCCTCGGAGCATGCTTGAATGGAGGTCAACATAGAGCAGAGTAGCAGTAAGATTGTGCAGAGGTGTTTCCAAATCTTCAAAGAAATTAGAAGAAAGATTGAGATATTGAAGATTTCTTAGCTTCCATATCCATCGCGGTATTGACCCTTGTAACAGATTGCTACTCAAATCAAGTGCTCGCAATCGATATGAAGAGACATTCGAATTTATAATAAGCTGACCAGAAAATCTATTGTTTGAAAGCACTATCCTCTCAAGACGAGGAAGTGTAAATAGAGTTGGGGGAATGTCGCCTTCCAATGAATTGTTTCCCAGGTACAGATATTCAAGATTCAGAAGGTCCTCCCAGCCAACGGAGGTGGTTTGACCCGTTAAAGCATTATTAGATAAATCTATACTGGTCAAATTTTTGGATGCACCATATGACAGAAGCGAACCAGTAAGATTATTCCAAGACAAGTCCAATAAAGTCAGCTCTAACAGGTTCTCCATTGAACTTGGGATCGATCCACTCAAACTGCAATTAGACAAATCTAATTTCGACAATTTTCTGAGATTACCGATTGAATCTGGAAGCCTCCCTGAAATATTTGTGTTCCCTAGGGATAGAATCTCAAGAGAACTATTCTCCAGAAAATCGGGCAAAGAAACCTGAAGAAGTGGGTTTTCTAATAAGTTAAGGTTCTGAAGTGTTTGTATCTGGAAGACTTTTTGAGGAAATTCTCCCTGCAAGCCACATTTATATAGGCTCAATGTTTTCAAGTTGGAAAAATTCGCTAAGATACTAGGAACTGTGGCTGACAAGTCATTTTGATCGAGTTGAATGACCGACAGATTAGCAAAACTCAAAAGAGAAGCATCAATAGGACTCGACAAAGAACAGTAAGAAATGCTCAACACCTTAAGTTTCGGCACTAAAGAGGACAACGCGTCGCACCACTCACTTCCCTCAGCAGACATATTGACCCCATCAAGGTACAGCTCTCTCAACTCCCCCATATCCCCAATCAGTGACCTCAAAGTGGGCTTTTCAAGTTTCAGAGAAAACCAGTTTTGAGAGAGATCAAGAGTATGTAGCTTCGTCAGGCGCGATAGCTCCGCCGGAATCTGCCCGCCAAATAGGGCATTGGACAAGTTGAGATGTACCAAGCAGCTGAGATTCGCGAGGCCGGATGGAATCTCTGATAAGTTGAAATCGTTGAACGCCAAGTTAAGGCTTCGAAGGAACTTGAGCCTGAAGAGGCTCGACGAATGGTCGATTCCGCTAGAGATCCCCTCTTTGCTCAAATCGAGTCCTACGACGAGCCCGTCCTCACACGTCACGCCGCTCCATGAATCGGCGCTTCGGCCCCACCGCACTAGCTTGGTTGACCAGGAGGTGTCGAAAACAAGGCGGTTCCTCAGCTCAAGCAAGAGTGATCTTTGGTCGGCACCAAGACACTCGGCTGAAGCTGACGTGGCAGCAACATCGGAGAAGATGGAGATCGTGGATATCACAAGAAGAAGCCAAGAGATGATCGAACCTTTCATCGAGAGTGTAGTGTGAAGTCCAGAATTTTCCATGATCGGTAATGAAATTTAGGATGATTCTCGAGCGAAATGCGCAATCTCAAGAACAGAGAATTGCGGGGAGGAGAGGGGAGGAAAACAGGGGATGGTTCGGAGTGGAAATTGGGAGCAGTCTTCCTCTGCGGACTCTTGCGTAGGGAATGGGAGCAGAAAACGCATTTCGGTCTGTTGATCCTTTGACTATTGACTTTTGCCCTTTGACTTTCCATCGCAACCGAACAAAATTCCGATCCAACGGTTCTCGATGGGTTAGGTGGCACCAGCTTCCTTCGAAGAAGATGGTCGGAAGCTACCGTCCCACCAATTGCTCGTTTTCACAAGCAAGTTACGACATCATCCATAAGCATGCTTGCTTAAAATAAAATACAAAACCTTTATGACATCGAATCTTCATTAAGATTTTAATGAAATCAAGTGCCGTTTTGACTGTCCAAACCATGAAAAAGTTAAGTCTTATTTATTATAGTGACCACCGACTTTGACGAATCACGCATTGGTGGTTACCCAATCAACTATTAAAAAAAATTTCTGCACTCCATATGTTGAAAAAATCAATTAATTTCCTTCCTTTTGAATAGACTAAATTTGTAGGGTTCGGCATTTTAAATTACATGGACATTGTTGGTCACTAAATATGAAACTTTAGAGTAATTCATCAATCTCTATATATGCGAGATCGTTGGTCCATTGTAACAATAAAAAAAATGGAAACAAAAATTCTTGATTCATATTATAATTACTTTTACTAAATCGAGTTTTTTATCATTTCGTTTGCATTTTTTTTTTTGGGCAGGCCACAATGCCTTGAAGCGAGAAGCATCTCTCGAGAGTGCCAGTGTGGGGAGGCACGAAGGTCGCATACGCAATCATTATGGCGTGCTTACTCCCTCTTGCCATTGCAGGCTACTGGGCATATTCCGAAAGAGTACTTTTGGTTGGTGTCATATGCTTATCTCGTGCATACGGTTTTTCACAATATTTGCTTATCTATTCCTCGACTCGGCTTCTGGCCCCACCACTCTTTAATCAAGTCAGAGAAAATAGATCCCTATAAGAGAAAGCCGCCCAACCAGAGTTCCCCAACCTATGGGGGGGAAAGTGTCCTCACTATACGAAATGAAGCAGTGACCAAGAGGTATAAATATAAATCCTCCTCCAATTCCTTGAACGAGGGGAAGAGAAAGTGTCCTCACTATACGAAATGAAGCAGTGACCAAGAGGTATAAATATAAATCCTCCTCCAATTCCTTGAACGACGACCGGTTAGGAGAATGATTTTCAACTAATGTCGTGTCTTTCGTTTCGATTGTCGCAGATACCCAAGAACGGGGGCATGTTGACAGCCATAAATGCGATCCACGGGAGGGACATTGCCTGTGATCATCAATGCTGTGAGCTCGTTCTAGATCTATGGCATGCCAATGTTCAACAACATGGTGTCCAAGTTCATTGTGAAGTTCAAGAAGCCGCTGCCATGGTGGGGCGAGGCGATCAGTCATACAGTGTTTGGTATGGTTGCTTCTTCGTGGTGGTGACATTCTTGTTCCTAAGAGCATGACAAGGCTCATCGGCGGGATCACATTATGTAACGACCTGGTTCAATGAAGGTGGGGAGTGGTTGTCAAGACTAGAGAGCTTGGACAAAGAGCGGCTTCTAGTAAGCTTCTAGGATGGTGAATGGAGCAAGAATGAACCGAACTACACACTGAATAGGATAGAGTAATTCTAGGATATATAAATAAATATATTATATAAAGATATGAAATCTGGAATTAACTTATGGAAGCGCCTTTTGACATAACGGCAAGCTTTACTTTGGAACTCCAAAATTAAACAAGCTCAAGCTAGAGCACTATCAGGATGAGTGACCTCCTAAAAAAGTGTCTATATGCCAAAAGATAAAACTGCGAGGCTCGATATAAGACGAGCCAAAATAGACAATACATTTATGAGTTAATTCAGGAATGTCACAATATAGTATTAGAGCAAGACCCCCTTTAGTAGGTATATGAATCGGCAACGAACCATGCAAAAGCTGGTGGGCATGTAATGACCCGATTCAATGAGGGTAGGGAGTGGTTGCCGAGGCCAAAGAACAACAAGCGACTCTTGGCAGGCTTTTAGGAAGGCGAAGGGGTAGGAATAAACTAAACTATGCACTGAATAGAGGACAGTTTGCTGGCGAGGACAATTCTGTCTATCATTAATGTTCGCTATGAGGCTGTTGAGGTTACTTACTCTGCGGACTCTTGGGTTTGCGCCTTTTCTTTATTCATTTACGGATTTCTTGGGGTCAATTTATGTTACGTTGGCCAGACTAAGAAAAATCAACCTTCAATGGACAGCACACCAGCTTAGGGTTAAATGGTAATTTTATTGTGGATTTGCATTGGGTGTGTCTGCCGGGGCTAACTTCCAATGGTAGATGCAAGGTAATATTCCACATCCAAGTTTTCTTTGCTTTTGCACAGTAAGCAATGTCATATTGCACAAAGTCACCACTTTTCCACAGTGGTGACCGAAGCTGATTTCTAGGTGGTGCTAGGAATATTTTTCAGCAAATATATAAAAGACGTCTAATTGATCGAGTCGGTATTCATATTTGAACCATACTAGACTAAAAAATTTAAGATTGGATAGTTAATCAAATTTGATAAAAAATTTAAGATTGGATAGTTAATCAAATTTGATCTCAAGCTCAACTTGTGAATTTTTTTAATAAACTTGAAATGACTAAGCTTAATTAGGCTCAATTATCATCAATGAGTTTTTGTTGGAGATTAGATTCAAGCTTAATCTCAAATTTGACTTCCATAAAATCCGAACTCAATCTGAACTGATGAGGTTCGGACTTGACATAGTTTTGCACTTGTAGTAGCTTGATTGGTTTGCACATGGAGAAGCAATTGAAACCTAATTTCGAAGAATCATGTGAGAAAATGTCAGTAAAGCACACAGTCGTTTCAATCCTTAGTGTCATGTATTTCATTCTAGTTGAGTTTAGTCTTTGAAATGGGTCAAATCTATTTTTAATCCTCAATAATTGTGCCAAGGGGTCCTCGAGAAAGCAAGCCATTACCACTCCGATGGATGGTTGTAGTCCACCACGACCGCTTCTCCTAAAGTCAGGCCTGTGGCTTTACCTTTTCCAACCATCACCAATCGTCGCTGGCGGCAGCTGCGGCCACCATAAGTCATCTTGATATGTACTCAGACAATTTTCTAGTAGGAGATAAACGTACGGGGGACAGGACTTAGCAGCAAGTTCGGGGGGTAAGAACCACCAGGATAAAAGCTAAGAGCTCAATGAACAAGGTTAGGCCAGACGACTTAGCATTCCCTTGTCCGTCCTGGCCCGGAGCCGCATCTTGGTTCTACTCTATCCTGTGGCCTCTCCTGAGGCTACGTGCATTTCTTAATAAGGGGCACTATATTCTTTATGAGGGAACTGTACCTGAGACTGTCTTTAACCTGAGGCTGTCTGTCTTTGCTGCAAATAGATATTGTAAAAATTCATCTAGTTGGAATATTACACCGCCCAACGGATGCATATTCATACAGACAAAAGTTACCTAGCTCCCATCTTTTTATGCTTTCATTGTTATCGATGATTTCGACACTAAAACTGGATACATATTAAAATCAGATCCTAGCATCATAGCTCAACGCCTTCTACGTTCAAGGACTTACCACACCATAATATTGTGACGACGTATGCAGATGAATGTGATGCTGTGAAAGAGAAGTACTATTCTAGCTACTTTCAAATTACTGAATTCTGTGAAGCTGCTGGAAGTGTGGAAGCATGAACAACATTTCTTCATTGTAATGTCAGATATCAAGTCTCAAAATACAAATTACAAGTGATTCTTGTTCACATGAGGTCTTGCTGTACAAATTTACGCTTGCTGCAATTCTTATCCTATACAAAGCCTGCAATTAAGCTATCTACAGCTAGAAAACTGCAATAGTCAAATTGGTCAAGCATCTACGTATAACAAATCACAGGCTTTTCCTATACTGACCACAAACTAGAACTCTTTCTGCATATTCACTATGCAAAGAGACAGCTGAGCATCAAAAGAATGCAATAGAGTTGAGCAAAGCTTTTTCTATGTCTTTGGCCAAACGTCTTTGGACGAGTGATATTATGTCCTCCATAGAATCTGCATCACAGGGCATGGTGATTGGGCCATCACTTGACAAATCAAACTCTTCTTCAGACATTTTGAAGAGCTCTTGAAAGATGTTGCTGCTGAGACATTCCAAAGGAACCATGAAACAGCTTCCATCAGCTGTGTAGATGACAAAGTGACCCTTTTCTGTCATGAGGTAGAATTCGACTCCACTCTAGCTCCAGCGAGGGCAATTCTTTTTCTTCCTGAAGCGGCTGATATTTCCCACTTCCTTGCAACCTTGAGTAGCTTCATGGGGCTCATCATGGTTAATCTCTGTGGAAAGTTTTGTAGTTTAAAGAAAAATCAATTCTAGGATTCCCAGTCTTAGGCTTGTAATGTGTTGCTACAGCAGAATTGAAGGGAAAGGGAGGAAGCGCTCGCTACTCATATATGCATAACATTAAGCCAATCCTTTTCGTATGTTGCTTTCTCTGCCTTGTGATTTCCAATGCTTTAAATCTGTAATTACTTATATTGGAACACATAATTTGATAGGGGAACATTGTTAAATAATGATGGCATAGATAACAAGGGAAGCACAAGGAAGGAGGATTTCAATGATCCTTTGTTTGTCTCGTCTGACAGCAACAAAAAGCACTTGGTTCAGAATAAATGATGAAAAAGGGTATGTAACAGATCCAAGTCCAATGCTGCTCCGAATTATTTCAAGAGGCTGAGATTCTTGTTATTCGATGCTGCAAGCTACTTTTGGAGCATAGTGGACATCTACGGTTTCATCCACTTTACATACTTTTCTTTCTCTAACAAATGGAAATGAGCAAGCATATTGAGAGAAGATTACCTACTTGGCAGAGAAAAATGATTTATTTCTCACTGTGATTCCTGATAGTTGCACTTCCGTTGTACAGAGATCGAC
Source organism: Corymbia maculata (assembly GCA_014182735.1). Taxonomy (NCBI): domain Eukaryota; kingdom Viridiplantae; phylum Streptophyta; class Magnoliopsida; order Myrtales; family Myrtaceae; genus Corymbia; species Corymbia maculata. The sequence goes on along the minus strand of CM024688.1, from coordinate 19,701,930 downwards.
CAGTATGCGATCCCTAATTTTTCCAATACACACCAGAGAATAGCTACAATTACTGGTAGTCATTTCATTTGCAGACTAGGTTCAACAAAGTACATTTGTTATTTACATGGTAAGACACACGAACCAGTATGAAATTGCTACTAATCAAAGCGAGTTTTCAATTTGAGTACGAGAGTAACACCTAAGGCCATTAACCAAATGGTACTTTCTCGAATATTAGGACTTATACTACACTATCATCGATAGAAAGTTATGTTTCGGAACAAAATGCATTTAATAGTGTCAGCACAGTCAATGTTTCTTCTCATGACAATCTTTAATGTTTGAAGTGGAAAATGCAGAGTCTTCATTATCTGTAATTGTACAAACTTCGGTTGAGTCAATCATTCACATTTTCTTCAGTTACCCCTAGAGCTCACCAATCCATACCGTCTTGACATATGGACCGTCCCTGAATTCCCCATCTTCTGTCGGTTATTTTGTGTCGTAGTTTGCTATGCACGATTGATTAGTTAATGGACAGGATAAGTGGTGCTCATTCCTTCTAATTCATTCTCACCTCTTCTCACATCAGCGAAAACTCAGTAGTAGTCTCTTTCATTATGTAGTAGATGAAAATACAACCAAATCGCTAGTCCATTCTCACGAAAACTAATTACATACTCCCAAGGTCTCCACAACATGTTCAATCTTATGGGAAGTTTGACCATTACGTGATCTATACCAATAGAGTCATTTTCGTTCAAGATTTGAGTGGCTTGAACATTAGACCATATCTTGAAATCAGATGCACCATGCCTTTTTTATTGTTCAGGTGGTACAGTACTAATTTAGTAGCTAGTTGTCTCTAATATAACAAAGTCATTTGTTCTAAGCAGAAAAAGAGTCAAGACGGATCAATCTTGACAAAGTTTGACCATTTTAATAGTTCCTATAACAGGGATTTCTCTTCAATAGCCCAAGACCCATAGCTTGAGGATCCCAATATAATTGAGCATTTTAATTTTTAGCATTAAAATCATTTTGAAGAGTTCTAGGAAGATATCACTGCTGAGATATAGCTGATTTTATCATGGGATATGTTCCTTCACTTCGCATCTTCTCAAGTCATTTTGCATTTGCTTCGCATTTAAAATGATTGATGAAATTGATTTTCTTCGAGTGCACATCAATCGATCATGCAAATGGCAACTGGTGAATTGTCTAAAAGCAATCTCGTCTCATAAATTTCACAGCAAAATCATTTACAAAATTTGGAGTTCTTTGTTTTACCAACAAACAAGTAATTGCTGATGGCCTTCACAACCTTGATACAAAGAAGAAGAAGATGAGCAGCGGCCTAAGGAAATGAAGTCAAGGAGTGCTCTTTGCGAATCTTCGGACAGACCTCTTTGAATGAGTGAGATTCACACTCCATAGATGCTGCATCAAATGGCATTTTGATAGGTCCATCGCTTGATAGTCCACTCTTCTTCTGACATTTTGAGCAGCTCATGGAAAATGTAAGTTTGGAGACAAGGCAACGGAACACTGAAGCGCCTGCCATCTGTGCTATAGATTACAAAGTGACCCTTCTCCCTCATTTCTAACACTTCACAATTCTGTACACCTGAAACTTTCCTTTTGCTGAGATGAGAAATCCTTTTTCTCACTGGGGTAACTATCTTTTTCCACTTCCTAGCAATTTTGAGTAGTTTCTCAGAGCTGATCATATCATCTTAACTGTGAAGTATGGATGGAGGATACAAATGAGACAACAAAAGAATAATTTACCAAGATGCGAACACAGAAAAGGTTTTGCTCTGGGGAAGGCACAATAGGAAGCTAGTTATATAGAGAAATGGTTCGAGATTCTTTATGACATATTAGTTTGTTACTTAGTTTTTTTTTTTTTTGGTAAAGTAAGTATTTATAAAATTTCCAACCAAACAAACTATACAAGAGAGAGATACATGGCACCATCTTGCACTCAACAGACAACTGTCACTCGAGTGAAAGGGAGCCAAGTATACAACATAGGGAAACTAGGAACAAGCTACAACATGAATGAAAGTAGAAGCTTTGTCTTTGATGGCCCTTATAAGATGTTGTTTCATCTAGGGAATGAAAAAGGGTTGGCCACGAAACAAAATGTTGTTTCTAGTCTTCCAGATTATGTAGCAAAGAACTCCAAAAGAGAAACGAACTATCTCTTTATAGAAACCGGTACCTAAGCAGAGATCCGAAGCCCATCTTAGGTTGTCAAGGCATGTAGAGTTTAACCATACAAGGTTGCATTTTGACGCCCAAAATCCAGCTAGGGAGCTGGAAACATGGCACCCAAAAAATAAGTGATCAGTGGAATCTGGCACGGAATTGCAAAAGACACACACTACTGCCAGGATTCGGCCATACGATAAGAGGAAGGATTGGGTGGGAAGACGGTTTCTCGTGATCAACCAAATGTGGAATTGGTGCTTCGGTGCAATGGACCTATTCTAGACAAAAGAGGACCACGACACTACAAGGGCTTTCCTCCAAAATGCTTCCCAAGCCGAGGCGATAGTAAATGTACCTGAGGGATGCATTTCCCAAGTAAATCTATCTTGGAGATGAGTAATTGTGGGAACCGCACTATGCCATGATTGCAGCTCCTGAAGGATAGCATGGCCAGCGGGGGAGAATAGGTCAGTCACTGTAGCTTCTCTGGACAGCCCCGAATGGTAAATGCAGTTATCAAAAAATACTGTACTTAACGGCCCTAACTCATGCCAGGGGTCAAACCATAAAGATGTGGATAAACCATCCCCTATCCACCACTTAAAGAATCCCTTAATTTCTTCTCTAAAGGCGAGTAATTTTTTCCATGCCCACGAGTAGAAAGTTGGAGTGGTGGAGACCCAAAAAATTTTCCTATTTAAATGCGTGGCATGGATCCATTTATACCAGAGAGATTCCTTATCTGTGAAGAGGATCCAAATGTGTTTGATCATGGCCGCTTTGTTACTATCGTGAATTTTCCGCAAGCCTAGTCCGCCCCCCTTTTTAGGGAGACAAACATCCTCCCATGCGACTTTGGCTCCCCCCAAACCAAGGCCAAAGCCAAGGCCTTTCCAAATGAATTGACGACATATCTGCTCAATGTGTTCAACCATCGATATGGGCAATAAAAAGATGCTAGCCCAATATACTTGTATAGCATGTTACTATCGTGAATTTTTAGGGAGACAAACATCCTCCCATGCGACTTTGGCTCCCCCCAAACCAAGGCCAAGGCCAAGGCCTTTCCAAATGAATTGACGACATATCTGCTCAATGCATTCAACCATCGATATGGGCAATAAAAAGATGCTAGCCCAATATACTTGTATAGCATGCAACACCGAACGAATGAGCTACAGTCGGCCAGCAAAAGATAAAAACCAATGGGTCCAAGATTGTACACGTGACGTAAGGAGACTTACCAGGACGTTGCAGTCCGCTTTGCCCAGTTGAGAAGAAATAATAGGAATTCCCAGGTAATGAACAGGAAGCAAGCCCAATCGAAAGCCAAAAGTATGACAGATTTGAGCCTGAACCGCTGTTGTGCCGCCCGCCATAAAGATCTCACTTTTATGTAAATTTGGATGTAAACCACTCCACATTGAGAAAGTATGGAGCCCCTCCTTTAGACAAGAGACCGACGACATACTAGCCTCACTAAATAAGAAGACATCATCCACAAAGAAGAGATGAGTGAGTCGAGTTGCCTTGCACCTCCAAAAAACCCAATAAGCCGAAAGCTGAATTTGGCAATCAATGATACTAGAGAAAACTTCCATAGCAATGGTAAAAAGATATGGGGACATGGGGTCACCTTGTATTAATCCACACCCACTATCAAAGAAGCCATGAAGCTCACCATTTATGAAGACAAAAAACTTGGGTGTACGCACACAAATCATGATCAGTCTCAACATATGGGATGGAAATCCAAACGCAATCAGAGTAGTCTCCAGGAAATCCCAGTCCAGGGTATCGTATGCTTTCTGGAAATCGACTTTGATGGCACATTTTGGGAGGTAAAAGTTAGTGTGAAATTTGCTAAATAGCTCCTGGGCTAGCAAAATGTTGTCACTAATTCTCCTACCTTTCACAAAGGCAGTCTGCACAAGGCTAATAATAGACGGGAGAACAGCCGCCACCCTATTCGCAAGAATCTTAGTAATACATTTGTATATGGTGTTAGAACATGCAATGGGCTGGAAGTCAAACACCGACGAAGTATTTGGAGACTTTGGAACCAATGCTAGAATTGTATTATTGGCCTCCCTTAATAGGCATCCCAAGTTGAAAAAATCTAGCATCGCTTCTATAGCCGAAGACCCAACAATATCCTAGTTCCATTTGAAAAAATTAGCATTATAGCCATCCGGACCAAAGGCTTTTCCCCCCAGCAAGAGAAAACATAGAGTCACGAATATTCAAAGCAAGGATAGGCTGAGACAAGGAATGCTCCTAGTCCTCACTAAGCAATTTTCGAAGAGTTTCTTAATCTCCTGGACGGATTGCCCGAGAGTCATATTACCCGGGGCTAGAAGTTCTTGGAAATGGGAGACAAAAACATGTTGCACTTCCCGTAGGTCCGTCACTAGCATTCCAGAATTATCCTGGACGGACATGATCATGTTCCACAAGTGCCGTCTGTTGACCGAGTGGTGGAAAATTTGTGTTTTGATCTCCATCTTTAAGCCAACGTACCCTGGACTTCTGTTTGAAGAATGATTCCTCTATGGATCGGAGTTCATAATAGTTTCGATTCTGAGCTTTTTCCAGGTCTGCCAAAGTGTTGTTCCCAGGGTCTCTTTGGAGGGCTTCTTGGGTAATCAGAAGGGCCCGCCTAGCATCAACAGCTCTTGAGGAAATCTCATAGAAAGCATCCTTATTAAGTTGCTTAAGATGGCCCTTGAGAGTTTTGAGCTTGTGTACAGTTTGAACATTGGTGAGTCCGACCTGTTACTTTCCCAAACTTGGGAGACAATCTCCTAAAAGGCCGGGTGCTTCATCCAAAATTTAAAAAAATTGAACGGTTTTCAATTAGTGGTTGGTGCTAGAATTCTTACCAACATAGGGGTTTGATCAGATATGCTAGGAGGGAGGAATGAAGCTTCCGAGAAGGAGAACTCCATACACCACTTAGAGTTGACAAATACTGTCAATTTTCCTTTGTTTCCTTTGAGAACCCAAGGAGGATGCCCAAGTGTACCTGAAGCCTACATATCTAAGGTCATCCAGTTTAGCCTGGGCTAAGCAGTCCGTGAATTCGTCAAAGGATGGGAGCTAGGTATCCACACCCCCTAAGCAATCCGACAGGTCACGTATGGCGTTGAAATCCCCCGCCACCATCCACGGGTTATTCGTCAAAGAGGAACTAAGCCGAATGAGTTTTGCCCAAAGCGGTCTTCGGGAAGAAAATATATGTTCACCATACACTACCGTTAGCCAAAAAGAAGTATTACAGGTAAGAAGTTTGACGGAGCCATGCAGTACTTGGTCTGTTACCAGCCTAACTTCAAGATCAACTAGGCTTGAATTCCAGCCAATCCATATACGCCCCGGGGAGAACTCATAATTACAAATCCATCGCCATTCAACTAAAAGACCAAATGAGATATGTTGACATCTAAATTTTGGCTACTCATTTAATTATTTACTAATCATATTGGAAAATTAGGGATTAATTTCTAACCCCTTAACAAAAAAAATTTCATTAAAATTGCATCGCATATAGACATTAGGAGCACTTGTGTCATTAGTTTTGAAATTTATCAAAAAAAAATTAAGAAAATTAATTAAAAAAAATTTCGGAAAAAAGAGGAGGTGGGTCCGGGCCAGGGCTGGGCAAGCCCGGCCCCCTTGCATTTCTTTCTTTTTCCCCCGCGTGGGCTCGGCCCAGTTTTTCTTTCTTTCTTTCCTTCCCCGGCCCAGCCCGGCCATTTGTCTTCTTCTCCCCCTCCTTCTCCCGCGTGTGGGAACAGCAGGCCGGCAGGAGCAGAAGATCGAAGTAGCTTCAGCATGGCAGCCTGCAGAAGAGGAATAAAAAATGAAGTGCAGGTGCAGGTCAGAGGAGAAGCAGAAAATCAGGAGGGGGTTAGGTCGGCAAGTCAGGGCAGAAGGGGGCAAGGGCACGCCAAGAACAAAAAGAAAAGAAGGAAAGGAGGTGAAGAGGGCGGGAGGTGAAAGAAAACCAGATCTGAGGGAGAGAAGACTCCGGGGAGAGAAAGAGAGAAAAAAGGAGAACCGAGGGAGAGTTCGAGAGAGAAACTGAAGCGGAGAACCGAAGAAGAGCGAGCGAGACCGAGAGCCCGGGAGAGAGAGAGCGAACCGGAGGGAAGAGGGAAGCTCAAGGGAGCAGCTAGCCGTCGCCGGAGGCCGTCCTCCTGCCGTTGTCTGCCGCAGCTCTTCCCCGAACGAGGTAAGTCCCCTGCATCCTTGTAGTCCTATTTCGGAAAATGCCGGGCCGGATCTCGCGGCCGACCGGCTCGCTCAAGCTCCGGTCCTCGCCGCCCTTGCATTTTGTTTCCACGTTCCTTGTATGTCATGTTCGAGACCCCGAGGCACGTTCGAGGCTCAGTTGAGCCAGAAACCTTAGTATGCGGTAGCACACGCTAAGTGTTCGATAAAGTGCCCTAGAGAAGAACGAAGCCTACTCACGTTCTAACTCGGGATCTGTACGTGTTTGCACCTATATTCGTTCGAATCATGTCATTTTTTTCATATTTTTTGCGTGGAATGGTTGTTCACTGTCGAGTCGATGGGAGCTTCCTTTGCGCTGGAAAATAGCTTCGTGGCCGCCGGGTAAGTGGCCGGCGATAGCCGACGCCGGTCGAAGGGGATGTCCGGCGAGCGGTGGCTGCCCATCGGAAAGTGAGCGAGCTTCGGTGAGAGAGCGGGTGAGCTTCGGGTTTGGAGGTTCTCGTGCATGAAGGCGTCGGGCATGCATGAGAGAACGTGGGAGAAGAAGACCAGAAGAAGAAGACCAAAAGAAAAAAAATTAAAAGAAAAGAACAAAAAGAAAGGTTAAAAAAAAAAGAGAAACGCAAAAAGATGAAAAAGAATAAAAAGAAAAGACAGAAAAAAGAGAAGATGGGCGAGTGTCGGGCGTGCATGGGGGAAGACATATGCATGCAGAAAAGGACAAAAAAAAGATTAAAAAAGAGAGAACAAAAATATAAAAAAAAAGGAAAAGGGAAAAAAGAAATAAAAAATAGAAAAGTCAGAAAAAAACAAAGAAAAGGCCGAAAATAAAATAGGGGCAAGAAGGTGGGCTTCGCCACGGGCCCGCTTCCGTTGGGCTGAATTTGTCACGGGCGGGGTTTTTCAGCTGGGCTAAAAAAAATAGAAATCAAGATTGGGCTTTTTAAGAAAAAATCCGTATGGGCCTTTTTTGTTGTTTTTTTAGTGGGTTTAAGGCCAACCCGGTTCCTTCAGCCCGACCCGGACCGGCGGCATCTGAATCGGGTCAACAGGGCCGGGTTTCCTGACCCAGTCCGAATCATTTCTTTAAAAAAATATAAAAAATCGAAAATTCAGAAAATCATAAAAAATATAAAAAATATTTAAAAATCATAAAAAACTTAGGAATTTCAGAAAATTCATGGAAAATTCAGAAACCTGAAAATTTATAAAAATTTTCAAAAAAAATATTTTTTTAATTAAAAAATCAAAAATATTAAAATATTGAAAATTCCAAATTTTTTTTAAAAATCCCAAAAAACTCCAAGTTTGTTTTAGAGTTTCCCAAAAGCTCTAAAATAATTCTTGGACCATTTTCTCTAAAAAAAATGTCGGAAAATCATCGGCCTAAAATTGTACTTAAAATCGAACAAGCCCTTACGGCTTCACCTTAAGGTTTAAATTATCCTCGGATACAATTGCTCTTGAATGCATGCTTATAATGTGATGACTATGGTTTGCCACTTAGTTTAATTAGGATTTATTTTCGTCTGCAATTTATTTAATGCTTTCTTTAATTGCTGATGGTTATTTTGATGATTGCGCACCCGCATGATCACCTTAGATGTTAGTGGTTAATTCTAAAATCAATCCAAACTGCCTGACAAAAGTCTTTTCGAAATGAACAAGATTAGGTACCGAAAGGGCACTAACTGATTAATTACTGTAATCAAGTCACCGACCCTAAAATCTCTGGTTACATAGAAAGTGAGGCCCACTCCCATGCCTCGCTTGGTTTCTAGCCAACCCCAATAGGCTAGTAGCGACTCCTTATTTGAAGATTTTCATAAACACCCAACGTCGTGCGGGATATGGGCTTGGGAGAGCCCATGTCTAATGAGGGTCCTAGACTCACCCTTTGGACTATACCCCTAAACCTATTTAGATATTTCTTTCCCCCTCGAGACGGAAAAAATAGGCCGCGACAAGATATTCCTAAAAAGAGAGGCAGGGACCTTAGTTTCTATAATCCCAACACAGCATAAGCCATTAGAGTAAACAAAATTTCTCAACTTAGCTTGCCGAACAGGGTTCACAAGGCCCCTGATGTTCCATATACCAATATTCATATATAAATGTGAGAGAAGGCAGCAGAAGCCTACCTTCGTTTGGTATTATGGTGATGACTCACCGTTGGTTTATGACTGGAAATTTTTTATCCATTTGGATTCTGAGCTAGGCTATTATGAGGAGACAAGTTCTGAGGTGGTTGAATATCAGGAGGACTAGCCAAGGCATTTACCACTGGAGGGGCAATGGCTGGGTCCCTTACCACCTCTTCTTCATCTGAATTGTTGCCCTTTGTTGTACCCACCAAATGGTCTTCCTCCAAAGATGACAATCCCGTCAAGTTTGCAGGTGCCACCGAGCATTGAGCAGGCAAGCTGGATGAGGCTAAAATGCCAATGACCACCTCCATCACTTGCTTACTCCTCTCGGGTCTGGGCAGCGGGAGATCAGTAACATTGGCCTAGAAACCAAGTTTCCGAACACTATCTGAGCCCCCTTCATGCTGACGAACCAGTTGTTTTCGAGCTGGCTTTGCCATTTGCCATCCTTCATCACGGGGTCCTAGGTGGCTAGCCGGAGCATTACAAGGGTCATTAGGGTCCTCCTTGGCAGAAGGCAATTACTGGGCTAAAGTATGATGGACGGTCTCCGCTGAAGAGGCAGGGGATTCATTGCCAGGAGGACTAGCATTTGAAGACATTTATGTCCAAAAGTGTCACAAGATTGACAAGAAACTGAGCGCCATTCATAGTCAACATCCACCCTTCGAGTTGGCCCATTAAGGACAACTTCTACCGAGTCACATTGTTCCAAAGTGGCTAAGATTTCCACGCAGACTCAGGCAAAAGATATCATCTTCATCTATTCAGTTCTTTGATCAACATCCAGAGGCTTCCCTATGGCGCTAGCCACGACACTAATCCCCAGAGCCGACCACAAGGCATACGGGATGTTCTTGAGACATACCCAAACCGGCACTGAGGAGTGGTGGTCTTTTTTCAGTTCTAAAATAGGGTGCCACTAGTGAAGGATTAAAAAAACACGAGCAACTATCAAAGGCCCCCCATCCAGCACCATCCTTCTATAATCACTATCTAGAATGTGAAAGAAAAAGAACCCTTGATCATTAGCCATCACTTCCAGTAATTTGTTACCCCAAGAATGTTTTAAAGCAAATTCTACCAGCTTAAATGGAAGCTTCTTCCCCACAAAGTAACCCACTAAACATTCATACCAGAATGGATCAGTTGCCTCTAGCACCTCCTTAGACAAATTAACCACAGGTTTATCATTAAGGAGAGTGGGGGGGGGGGGATATAAGTAAGGTTGTACCCTTTAATGGCTGTTTTTGCTACATTTGCCCAAGATCGAGCAAGTTGGATTATCTCCTTATCACCTGGCTGAGTAGGGTGCGTTTGCTAACATTTCTACTCCTGGGAACAGTTTCTTTTGAGAAATAGTTCTTTTCTATTTCTACTATCTGGAACAATTTCTAGGTAAAATAGGGTGTTTGGTAACTACAAAAATTTCTCATTCTCAGAATAGAAAAGGAATAGAAATGCGTTTGGAATCGATAAAAAGTTTTTATTTCTTTTTTCTCCAATGGTGGCGGCGAGCGGTGGGCGGCGGCGGCAACCGATCACCGGTCGGCCGTGGGGGTCATCGGCGATCGGCGGCAGTGGTGGCGGCCGGCCACCGGCGGGCGGGGCGGCTAGCTGCCGCCAGTCGCCGGTCCCCTCTAGTCACGCCGAGTCGCCGGGCGAAAGCCGGCGACTGGCGGTCAACTGGTGGCGGCTAGCGGCCGGCCACCAGCTAGTAGGTGGGGGCGGGTGGGCGGCGACCTGCGGCCGGCGGGTAGAGGGGGGCCGGCGACCAGCGACCGGCGGGTAGGGGGCGGCGGGCGGCGGCGATGGAGGCGAGCCGGCGGGCGGTGGCGGCAGTGGTGGCGGTGGTGGTGGCCGGTGGCAGGCGGTGAGTGGTGGGCAGTTGTGGGCGGGTGGTGGCGTGCAATAGGTGGTGAGTAGTCCACAAGAAATTGTTTCCAAAAATTGTTCCCGAAATAAGAAGCTAGTTTTTTTTTTACTTCTCATTTCTATTCCCGAAACAACTTTCCATTCCTAGGAATAGAAAAATCAGTTTGCGTTAACAAACGGATTTACCCTTTTCTATTCCAGGGAACAAAAGAATAGAAAAATAGAAAAATTGGAGCGTTGCCAAACGGAGCCGTGGAGGATTGACCCTATGCAACCACTAATCTGCTAAAAGGGGCCAGTGGCCCTCCGCTTCCTGAGACAAGGCAACATGGCCCTCCTTCCTATGCTCACTCCTTCGAATAGCCTGGTAGTTTGCAACTTTGGCTTGCAACTGGGCAACTTGAGCTTCAACAAGATGCTCAGTAACTGAATCATCAGGGGCCGGAACTGAACCCAATCCTAGATGAAAATGGGACTGGAGGCGTGGTTCCGCAGGCTGCTCTTGCTTCTCACGCAACCTCCAACCTTTCCATGAGAGGATGTGGAGGGAACCCCCGGTTAACAGTTGCCATCAACAAATTCAAAGAGTGTCGATCAGCTTCCATGGCAAAACAGAGGAAAAGCCGCAAACCCTAAGAACAGGGAGGCATTTCAGTATATAGGGACTTACTCAAAGGAAATGCTTCAGTGGAAATGGAGGTTAAAGGGGGAATGAGCGAATCCTCAAAAGAGCAGCCCAATCCGCCACCTCCAGCAACCGACCGGTGAACAGTACGCGAGAAACCCCAGCTAGAGAGAAAATGCTTCGGTGGAAATTTTTTTCATCTCAATTTTGTTTGTTACTTAGTTGTGTTCAATTAAAGTCAAGAATTTGATTATATGACCTATACGTTTACATAGTATCTGCCTAGTTTTTGCCTCCAAACAACCATAAATAGGATGAAAAGGCGATTGAAAAGGTAGATAATGAGAGAATTCTTGACCATATATGTACGGAGGCTGTTGTAGCACCTTTTCTTTTAGGATCTAGGACATATCTGTACGTTTCTCTAATATTCATTACTAGAGTATCTCTTTGTTTCCTTGGTTATTCACACTAGAAAGTTGCCATTGTATGACTGCCTTGTGCACAACAAAACTCATTCGTCATGTTCTATGTATGATATGTTGATGAAAAGAAAGATTAGACAAGAATAGAATGTTGTCCCCGCTTCATGACCGATTTCTGAATAATTGGTTGAGGGTTAGGTCAAGTGTCTATATTGGGTTGGGATACTTTCTGGGAGAAAATGACCTATGGTGCAGAGAATGATCTAGTAAATTGCAAAAATACTATCTTATGCAACACACTTGGTAAAGAGAACTCCAGAAAGTTAATGAACAATTTGATGAAATTAGTCATGTAAGTTTAGATTAGAAGTTGGAACTGCATAATGTTATCACAGGTAGGGTCATCTTTCTTTACATGTATTTATTGAAAATGAATATAATTCACTGAGACTTTGTTGCATAACTAAAATAAAAAAGATCGGAAATACAAATTGAAGTAGCATTGCTGTGATAAAACTGATCTATCACATATCTCAGTAAGCACCGGGGCACAGTTGACAACAATTTAGAGTTATTTATGGATAGAAAACAGAGACCATTTTTAGGACATCCTACTCATCTCTAGCTTTTTCTCATTTGATTCTTCATCATGAGGTAATGTGAAATTTTAACTTCAAGTATAATATCACTAATCAATGAAACTTCTGTCCACCAGTAGGACATAAAGAATAGTTTTCTTTTTTGGGTAGACAATGATGTCTTAGAAAGAAAATGTATTGAGTATCTATTCACTGAAAACATTGCTATCCAAATGGAATGGAGAGGGCCTGAAGTTGTGAATTATGACTTTACATATGATGAGTGGCACTCAAATTAATAACCCAAGGATGAGTAGTGGTAATGGACAAGGACAAGTAGAATCATTGTGCTATACCAAAATAGCAACAGGACCCGAAGGAACACCAAACTGTAATGCCCTAATCAGCTCGTTATATTCTGCACAAGTTAAATTCACCATATTCTATCCACAAGGAGGTCCAAATGAAGGAGATCAAGGCTCAATATCAACAGAAGCATGAAGACCCCGTATCTCAGGATGGAGTTCATGGCAATAATCAACAGTATGTCCTATAAGCTAGCAATGAGTACAAAAGTGACCCCTATGACCTCCTTTAGAACCACTATTATTACCACTATAAGGGACACCTCGGCCCAGAACACCACGGTCACAAACACGATTAAAAGTATTCAAGTTCCAATTTCCACAACCATTACCATGACCACGAGCTCCTTGACCACCATGAGCCACCGTAGCACTACTGTTTGATATGGCTGAAGTTTTGGGACTAGGAGCGTAACGAGCGGCTCGAGAGTAGACTTCTTCAATGGAAGGTGGAGAGCCAAGAGAAGTAATCTATTGCCGAAGAGCACTATGATTTGGACGAAGACCTCGGAGGAAGAGGACTACTACCATGTCCGCTTCTCATTGCTGCATCCAAGTAACCATGGTAACCGGTAGAAAGAAGGATTTGAGATACTAATACAAAGACGAGAAACGACCATAATACTCTGCCAACTCAGCATCACCAATTTTAGCTTCAAATAAAGCTTCCCACATGTCGCAAACTTGACTCATATTATTCTTTCCGAAATACAGTAAAGCACATTTTGTCTACAACTCACAGGCTATCGCACAATCCATGAAAATTTGGTAACTAGATTCAGCCATACTTCCCCATAAAAGAGTACACAATGCAGCATCATTGATCTTCCATTCTTCTTGACTGGCTGAATCTGCATGCAATTCTTCTTCAAGCCATCTTGACTGGCAATTAGCAAAAATAAAAGTAGAAAGAGCCATTGACCAAGTAGGATAATTGGTACCATCCAATTTAACCAAGGTAGTGTGTAAGCCTATCATACCATGGGTACCACTGTGATAGGTATCAAAATATCTCGAGCTAGGAGTACCATTAGGGGGAATCATCCCCAAAACAATAGAGGGAGGGCTTGCTAGATCAGTTGACATATCCACAAACTAAAAATAGAACACCACACGCAACCACAACATCACTAAGAGCACTAGAGGGTGAGATTGAAAGAAATCTGAAACCTAGTTGACTAGTCAAGAACCACATCGACAACAGCACGACCATACACGAGTCTCACACAATCCACCACAATTTTGTGATCTAATTACCACATCACCACAAAAAAACTCAACACCAATCAAAACACACCGTCTGGCTGATGCGGGGGCAATGACTTCAATGGAATAGTACAGGACAACAGTGTTTTAGGGGCTACTCTTCGTTGAGGAGAAGCAGAAGCAAGCCGTTCGACTAGAGGCACCGCCGAATTAGCAGAAAAAACGACACCTTGGACAGCAAGCAGCAAAAAACGACGTCTTGGCATGGTTGACCAGGAGAATCGAAGGTTATTGTCTTCTCTCACATGGGAATGTTACGCTCTGATGCCATGTTCTTGGTAAAAGAAAGAATAGTTTTATTGAAATTAAAAGAAGTATTTATAGGCTTAGGGCTAAGCCTTATACAGTTACATAAATAACCCCAACTTGCTAACGCTATAGAATAATATGTTATAAACTCGACAGACATCATATGGTTCCTGAATTCCCTGTCTTGTGTCGATTATTTTGCGTCAAAGTTTCCTATACAAGACCTATTATTTAATGAACAGGATATTCCTTCCATTTCATTCTCACCTCCTCTCACATTAATGAACACTTGATAATAGTCTCTTTCATTATGTAGTACATGAAAATACCCTCAAATCGCTAGCCCATTCTCACGAAACTAATTACATTCTCCCGAGGTCTCCACAACATGGTCAATCTTGTGATAAGTCTAATTATTACGTGATCTATACCAACAGTCATTGGTTCGAGATTTGAGTGACTCGAACATTAGACCACGTCTTGGAGTCAAATGAATCATACCTTTTATATCGTTCAGGTGGTACAGTACTAATTTAGTAGATAGTGGTCTCCGATGGCACAAAGTCATCTGTTCTTAGGTAAAAAAAAAGTCGTGACCAATCAAAAGAGTGAATGCATTATTTATTTATAAAGTTTTACTATTTCAATAGTTCCTATAAGAGGGATTTCTCTTCAATAAGCCAAAAATCATAGCTTGATTATCCCAATAAAATTGACCGGGAAGCATAACTTAATCGGCAGTAAGCAAGCAAATGAAAATAGTTGGACTATTGATGCTATGCACCTTGTAAGAACGGCATCACAAGGACAATGCATAATAAGAGAAACATCACACTAGAATATACCAACTGCTCTTTAGTGTTAAAATCATTTTGAAGAGGTCAAAGAATGCTGAGATATAGTTGATATATCATGAGATACCTTCGTTCAGTTCCATCTTCTCAAATCATTTCGCATTTGCTTCTCATTTAAAATGACTGATGAAGTTGATTTTCTTCCGGGCAAATGGCAACTGGTAAAATGTCTAAAAGCAATTTCTTCTCTTAAATTTCAAGGCAAGATAATCTACAAAATTTAAAGTTTTTTGCTTTATCAACAAACAAGTAATTGCTGATGGCCTACACGACCTTGATACAAAGAAGAAGAAGATGAGCAGCGGCCTAAGGAAATGAAGTCAAGCAGTGCTTTTTGTGAATCTTCAGACAGACCTCTTAGAATGAGTGAGATTGCGTACTCCATAGCTGCTGCATCAAATGGCATTCTGATTGGTCCATCCCTTGATAGTCCAAACTCTTCTTCTGACATTTTAAGCAACTCTTGGAAAATGTAAGTTTGGAGACAAGGCAACGGAATAGCGAAGCACCACCATTTGAGCTATAGATTACAAAGTGACCCTTTTCCCTCACTTCCAACACTTCACAGTTCTGTATACCTGAAAATTTCCTTTTTCTGGGTGAAGAAATTCTTTTTCTCACTGGGGTAGCTGTCCTTTTCCACTTCCTAGCAATTTTAAGTTGTTTCTCAGTGCTGATCATGTTGTCTTAACTTTGAAGTATGGATGGAGGATACAAATGAGATGACAAAAGAAGATTTTACCGAGATGCAAACTCAGAAAATGTTTTGTTCTGGGGAAGGACCGAAGGAAGCTGGTTATATAGAGAAATGGTTTGAGTTGTAACTTGTTACTTAGTTGTGTTCAAGTAAAGCCAAGGATTTGATGATATGACCCATATGTTTGCATCGTGTCTGCATAGTTTTTGCCTCCGAAAGACCATAAAAAGGATGAAAGGGGATTTTTTTTTGGTGCCAGGCATGTCTTGTTACTTTTTCGTACCATTTTTAAATTAGGAATGTGACCATACGTGGATATCGGTTTCATGCTATTCTAATTCTAAAAAATAGAAAAAGAAAGGAAAATAATTTAATTGAAATTGCAATGCGTAAAGTAAATAATCAAGGAAAGCGATAAATCTACACATGCAATCCTAAAAAATACATGTAAAGGGAGAGAGAGAAGGAAAGGAACCTTCAACTTGTCCAGTTTATATATAACACGATAGAAAACTCGAGACATATGTTGGATGTCAAATGAATAGTACAAAGTAGGGGTCGGAAAGGATATCGACCATTGCCGTCTTTGGGGCCGCCCTCTTCACATAGCCTAATTCCTAACTAATTCTAAAGAAATGATTTACAATGGAAACAAACACCGATTCAAACAAAAGCATACCAAACATGGCAAGTAAACAAACAATGGTCATTCAATCGACGGATTAGAAATGGCCTCGAGATCGGCCCTTGGAGTTACATGCACAACATACATTAGACATAGGTAATGATCATTAAACATCACAAGTATTCACTTGCGTTTATTAACGTCATACCCCCTAAAGTTGCGTTTTAATGTGTAACCCTAGATCACCCACAAACATACATTGGTTTAGCACAAGTATCTACCCATCACCTACATTGAACTTGAAAATAAACATATGTGCAGGCCCGAAGGCCTTATTTTCCAATCAATCAAGCAATTAGTGAATCGACACCGGTTCACTTCACTCACCAACATGCATTGATCACAATTTTAAGCATCAAACATTTATTCAACAGCCTTTCTATTTTTCAAGAATTTTTGTGATCAAAATTCATGAAAAGAAAATTAAAAGTCATGAAGACACCAAAAATATATCCTGCATGCATCATTTCCTAAAATCACAGAACGGGTATATGTCACTATAAAAAAGAAAAGGAAATCCAAAACACCTTGAAAAGGAACAAGCAATTGAACATGACCCACTAAGCAATTAGCTTCATGAAAATTACAACGTGTAACACACTCAATGAAAAACACTTTTTATGGAGACGACTCCTTGAGCTACATGTGAATTTATAAAAATCCAAGAATGCGATAACACGCATTGGAACAGAACAGGGCAGCAGCAAATAAATGCAAGCTTATTAAATATGAACATGTTAATGACGTCAAAAATTCATGAAATTTTACCACATGATAGTCCTAAGGATTCCAAACAAAGTTTATGAAGGGTCCAAGTATCGAATAATAACAGAAAATTTCCAAAAAAAAAATGGCAAAATGCAGACATGCAGATGTTCACAAGTGGATTGCGAATTTCATGCTTTTCCAGATTTTTTATTTTTTTTGGTCATAACATGCTTTTCCAGATTACACGGCAACTTTGTAAAAATGGAAAAATGGTTCAATTGATATGCAATGGCTTCATTCTGGTAAGTGGATTCCGAATTTCATGTTTTTCCAGATTACGGGGCAACTTTGTAAAAATGAAAAAATGGTTCAATTGACATGCAGATGGCTTCATTCTAGTGTCATTAGAAAACCTAATGACTTTTCTAAGACTTTATAAGAGATAATATGATCAACTGAGGTCGTTTACTCATTCAATCATAGACATTTTCATGAATATGCAAATTGACTCAATTCAGGGCAGCAAGCACATGAACAAATTGTATGGTTTAACTTCCCTATTTGACAAGACAAAGATGTGAGATAATTCATATAGGTCAAGCATCAAATCACAAAAATTCTCATTAAGGGTCAAATCCCTAATGTAATCACTAAGCATGATATGAAAATGTTAGCAAGGTCAAAATTTCGGATTGTGAAATATACAGACCAGCAGAACAGAGGACATATTTAAGTGGATTTGACCTAGTTGTGCTCATTAGAAAATTTCAAGAAAAAAAGAAATGTTATGACCCTCATCCATATGCAAAACTTTCATGGAGAACTCCAAATTAGATTCAAATCACAAAAATCAGAAAAAACTCACGAAGCTGATACATGCAGTCAGGAACTCCGAAATTTTCAGCAAAAAATATATGTTCAAGATCAACATGTTGTGAACATTTTTCGTGAGGAATCATCTTGAAATTTTGATCACAAAAATCGATGAAAAATTGCAAAGCAGCAAAGGTCGGATCCATCACAAAACAGCAGTCATCAACACATCACAGAACACAGAGGCGACTTTGAGGAAAGTTTGCAGGTATCAAATGAAGGCCATCAGAGTGACCTATAGCTCATCGGAAAGCATATCAAGTCTATATCAAAAGTCAAAGAGCCTCGAACTCATTCAAACAAGTTTTTAAGCTCAAACGAAAAGATTTTCCCAGGTATGTTAGTTTGGAATCCAAATCTAACATATTAAGAACCATCTCCTAATCAAGCCTAATCACACCAAATTCATTCAAGTAAATCAGTCCATGAACATCATGAAACATCATGGCAACTTCATCAATCACAGAATCGAGCCTAAGAGTTTTAGCCTCGATCACCTATTACGATCTCGCTTCATTGAACTCATGGCAAGGAAACCAACCTTTATCGGCGTTTATGTCAAAACTGGACTTGAACCTGGGACACCTAGATGCCAACTGCCTTTGTGGACGTTGGGGATCACCAGGGAGCCTTCTCATCGCCGGAGGGGAGAAGATCGGTGTCGAAGGACGGCCAATTAGCATTTAAACAAGGTCACCGGAGCTTTGCTGATGACTTTTCAGCATAACTCTGACACCTGAAGGTCAAGGATCCATTGGGATACTGATCAGAAGTGGCTGGCCACCAGAGCATGCCATCGGACCGCCAATTGAAGGAGGAAAAGCCGATGGACAACAAACTAGCTGCTACGCCGGTCTTCAAAACAGTAGGGAAAAATCGTTGGGACGGATTGAATGGAGAAGAGCCAAGGGAAGCCGTGGCCACCAGCAGGACGGGGAAGGAGTGGTGGACGTCGGGAGGCCAGACAACGTCGCTGGAATCACTAGCAAGAGCGCAAATTGACGGCTAAGGGAGCGGCAGTCAATCAAGGTGGTTAGAGTGCAGTTTAAAGAGAGAAAAAATGGAAGGAAAAGAGAGGGAAATAGAGAGAGATTAGAGAGAGTTTTTGCGTAGAGAGAGAATGTGGATCTGAAAAATGGCCTCCCCTCAAAATTTTTGAGGGAAAATAGTAAATATACTCCTCCTTAATCTTAAATCTTATCCGTCAGATTAATCTGACAACTAGGGATTAACCCATGTGCCTAACTAACTCTTTTGAATTTCTAATCATGATTAACACATTTAACATGTGCTAATTTGAAAGGCTGAGATTTAATGTGATCAATGGTTGACAAAATTTTTGCAATTAAGGACCTAATTAGGGTGATTTTGTAATTTTACCAAAACTTAGGGACCATTTTGCAAATTCAGAAAATGTAGAGGTATGGGGGACTAGATTTGGGCTGGGCCACGGCAAGTTGGTGGTCGCCAATGGAAAACTGGCCGGAGGATGGCTGAACTGGCCTCCTTCACCGATGACCAGTAGGACCAGTCTTGTATCGATTCAATCGGTTCAAGTGGTTCTTAGGGTGCTTTTGGTCCGGTTTTTCTTAGTTTGTGCAATTTAGTGCCTAATGGACTAAATTGAAAAGAAAACTTGTTTTATCATAAAGAAAATGGTCCAATTTTGAAG
Source organism: Corymbia maculata (assembly GCA_014182735.1). Taxonomy (NCBI): domain Eukaryota; kingdom Viridiplantae; phylum Streptophyta; class Magnoliopsida; order Myrtales; family Myrtaceae; genus Corymbia; species Corymbia maculata. The sequence goes on along the minus strand of CM024688.1, from coordinate 19,682,476 downwards.
AGAAACGGGTTTATTTCAAACAAATTAGGCTAATAGAACCAACAAAATTCAATTTCGTGATTTTCTATTAACCTAATTGTCTAATTGCTATGAAAATTATTGGACACATATCATGGGCACACCAAATTGAACTTCTTAGGCCTTAAAATGGACAATTCTACTTAATCATCAGTCTCAATTCGTAAATTAATTGAAATTAAACTCAATTGAAAGTTGCAAGACACTTATAATTTGATTGTGCCTAGTGGAACTTATTGTATCCAAATTGACCCTTAATTGATGATATGACATTTTTGTCCAAATTAAAGGAGGGGGGGGGGGGGAATGTCCAAATTAAACCTCAATTCATCAAATTAAACCACCAACATGTGAGGTGATCATGTGAGTGCACAATCATTAAAATAGCAATCAGCAATTAAAGAAAGCATTAAATAAATTGCAGGCGAAAATAAACACAAACATTAAGAGATAAATAAATAACAATCCTAATTAAACTAAGGGGGAAACCATAATCATCGCATCCTAAGCATGCATTCAAGGGCAATTGTATCCGAGGATAATTAAAACTTTAAAGTGGAACCGTAAGGATTTGTTCAATTTTAAACACAGTCTTAGGCCGATGATTTTCTAACACTTTTTTTTAAGAGAAAATTGTCCAAGAATTATTTTAAAGCTTCTTAGGGAACTCTAAAACAAACTTGAAATTTTTTGGGATTTTTGAGAATTTTTGAATTTTCTGAAATTTCGTATTTTTTATGAATTTTTAATAGTTTTAATAATTTTTTGATTTTTGATTTTCTGAATTTTTGGATTTCTCTTTTTTCTTTTTTCTTTTTATTTTTATTTTTCTCTCTTTCCTTATTTTTTTATTCTTTTTGGTCTCCCTCTTTCTTTTCCTGCATGCATGCCCGACGCTCCCCCGGACGTGCCTGCACCTCGCCGAAGCTCCGCCGGGACTGCCTCCACGCACGACGAGCCTGCATCGGCTTTTGGGGGTCTCTATTTCATCGTCCGGCGTCGGTCGTTCAGTCCGACCGGCGCCGAGCTCCGCCGGCAACTAGCTGGCCGGCATTCGGAAGTCACCTGATTGACGCCGGCGAGGCCCACACGACTATACCGACACATCTAGCTCGAGATGAGCCACCGAAAAGCCAAGAAAATGCCTAAAGCGGTGCGCAACAATAGTGTAACCCCTAGTAACGCAGAAAAACCGAGAGCCGAGCTCCGGTCAAAGATTGAGTTCAAATTTTTCATTGAGGCATTTCGTCGAACAGTTAACAGGCACTACCGAATTCAAAGGTTTGCCGCTCAACCGAGCCTCGAACGCGCTCTAGGAGTCTCTGGACGTGACCTACGAGGAATGTGGGAACAAAATGCAAGGGCTACGAGGGCCGGAGCTTGCGCGAGCTAGTCGGCCGCGAGCTCCGACCCAGTATTCTCCAGAAATGGGACAACGGAGAGTCAGAGAGACCTACCTCGTTCGGGGACGGGTTGCGGTGGACGACGGTGGTGGATGGGCCTCCGGCGACGGCTGACCTCTCCCTCAAGCTTGCCTTCTCCCTTCGGTTCCCTTTCTCTCTCGTCTCCTGTCTGAGTTCTCTCTCCCCCGTCTCTCGGTTCTATGTTTTTCTCCTTGTCTCCGGTTTTTTCTCTCGAGCACTCTCTCAGCTCTCGCTCGGTTCTGCCGACCTCGCTTCTGCCCTCGAACTCGCTGCCATGCTCTTTCTGCTGTTACTTCTACGCTTCTGCTGCTTCTGCGCTTCTTCTCCTGCTTCTGCGCTTTGACTTGCTGCTTTCTCTTTCTGTTGCAGATCCCATGCGTGGAGAAGAAAGCGGACGGGCCGGTAAAGGAAGAAGCAAAAAAAAAAGGAAAGAAGGAGAATGGGCCAAGCCCGTGCGGGAGGGAAAAGAAGAAAAGAAAGGGGCCGGGCAGGCCCAGCCTTGGCCTGGACCCACAATGTTTTTTCCAATCTTTTTTTTTTTTTCCTTTTATAAGAAAATTCGATTTTTTTAATTAATTTTAAAACTAGTGATGCAAATGCTCCTAATGTCTATATGCAATGCAATTTTAATGAAATAATTTTTTTGTTAAGGGATTAGAAACTAATCTCTAATTTTCCAATGCAATTAATAAATACTAAGACAAATTGCCAAAATTTAGGTGTCAACAAAGGTCACCGCTAGAAACCACGTCAGCATTGAAAATTATTTTAAAAAATAGAAAATCATTAAAAAAATCCACATATGCATTTTGGCTAGAAGTCGCACTTAACTGAACGATTTCATTCCGATTTGGTACTCAAGTGAACGAAAAAAATTTTAGCACCAAAGTGAGCGCCGTATGAAAGTTATGGCACTCCTACTGTTTTTCCTCCGGATCTATGCTTTAACTCAACCTAAAAGTCTTAGATTCCTTAGCTTCTCATAAAAAAATTGGAGTATATCGACTTCTCATCTATAAGCTTATATGGACATATTTACGATCAACTCATTACCCTTCCAGCTTATCATGCTTGGATCTTAGTGGGTGGACCCAATAAGGCCCCCCCGGGACATTGAACCTCCGATGGTTATTGAACCCCAAAGAATGGTTAAGATCTATCAATAAACTTTCCTCACTGGAGTTTTTAATTTTGAGTGGGTGTGATTGGAAGATGCTTCGGCCTCTCTTCATGTCAGTTTTAGTTCTCTTAGATTTTTTTTTATCTAAGTGACAACTCCATTAATTTATTTATTCCTCCTTGGTTTCAATACTTGAGCAAATTCAAACATCTTGATTTAAGTTGTAATCATCTCCAAGGCACAATCCTCCCTGTCATCCTTGAAAATAGTCAATGGCCTAGATTCCTTGATGTCTCTCAAAATAGGCTAGAAGGTGTACTTTTGAAAAACATGAGCATTTTCTGCAATTTGCAGGCTCTAAGCTTGTGCATCAACAATTTTAGTGGGAGGATTTCCAACACCAAAAGTGGTGCTCTAATTTGTAGACGAAGTAACTTGCGAACTATTGATGTTTACTTCAACAATTTCAATGGTCACCTATCCAATCAATTTGAGAATTTTAGTAATCTCAAATTTCTTGATCTTTCAACGAATTCAATTTCAGGTCATATTATTGCTTCTTTGGACTAGCAATCATCTCTGATAAAGGTCCGACTCTCTTTTAACAAATTGAGCAGGAACATTTCAAAATCTAGAGTTGATGCACTTTGGAAATAATCAATTGGATGAAGTTGTCATCCAACTTCACCTTTTGTAGATCTCACTAGCTTGACCAAGTTGTAATTTTATGACGAACTTGTCATAAATGTTTGCACAGCTTGGGTAACTCCTTTAGAACTTTATATGTCAAGTTGTAAAGTGAGACTAGAGTTCCCAAGCTAGTGTCAAACACAGAGTAACATTTCAGCATTAGAAATGTTATCCAACTGCATTAAGCTTTTGAGGCCTGAGTTTTTACTTACAAGTGGGTTCAAAATGGGCCCATGATAGACCCATTAAAACCCATTTTTTAGTAGGGCCAACTTCACTCTTTTTGCTTTTGAGAAATATAATAACATTCGTGTTAGGATTTTTTTCATCACTGTGCTTCTTTTATTTTCATAGTTCTTGCGATTTCGTGTATTCTTTTTTCCCTTTTACATTGGTTTACTGTTTTATCATAATCTAAAATAGAATTTATCTTTATAATCGCATTCAGCAATCAACCCTAGATTCAAACTTTTCCCCATAATTTGGCGTATCAAAATAAAAGAGCCGAGATCTTTTAAACTAACAGAGTAAGTTTCCAATGTAAAGTATACGAAGCAAGCCACGTATAGAAGCCAGAACTAAGTTGTGCTATATAAAAGGGGACACTCAAGATAGCAAATATAAAGATCACAACGGCTTCATCTCCCTGCCAAAAGCAAGATTGCACATCCTCCATCGAGGCTGACATACAATCGCTATTATTCCCACAAACAATAATTAAGAGTCGCGATCTCGGAGCACCAAACAACGAAGATTGCTGGGAAAGCGGGAGAAGAGAACGTACAGAAGACACCAGGAAAGGGCCACGAAGCCCCAAAACTATGTCCGCCTCTGCAAAAGGAGCATATGAACCTACCAGTACTATCACGTTGGGAGCAACACTATTGACAAATAGTGATTCTAGCACAGCATGCGATATGCAATTGTCATTTACATTAAGCCTTTCGAAAGTTAACGAAGCTTGGGAGATTTGAAAATTATTCGTCAATGGCACCTTAAGACTCGTACGACCACGATTTATCCTATGCATTAACACAAACAATTCGCAAACGATAGCTCATTTGATCCTTTTCTAAATTTAAACTGTGACCATGATGTATATAAAGCAGTAGTAGCCATAACTTAATGCGAAAATGATTTCACAAACTCTTCTTAGAGTTGCTCAGATTCCTTGCCGTTTGCACATCTTCAAGACCAATTTTTCTGCTTTTGTGGTTGAGATATGAACACGCATATACTTCATCTGTCGCCAATCATAGATGTAAATCTGCATAGGCCGTGGTTGTACCATGGACATCCCACCCTGTATATCGCCATAATCACAGATGGGCTGCTGAGAGATAGTCGGTGCACTGGGGCCGTGCCTTTCGCAAGAGCATTATGACACTCCCTCGTGGTACACGACCCCACTATGAGGTGCATCCTTGAAAGTCACAGCACGAGATGCCCTTCATATCCGATAATGAATTATCTTCTAATGGACATAACATCACAAATCACATTCTAACTGAAAATATCAAGATTGTCAAGAAGTTCTAAGCCTATTATACAGCAGCCAATTCAATTTAAATATTTAGGATTGAATTGACAAAAATTCAATAAGTTTAGGATTTTTTGAATAACCCCCTCCCCTCCTCCTCTTCTGGGATGGGAGGATTCCAAATTCCCCATTTGTAACATATGGTTTTGATTGCATTATTGGACAATGGCATCACAAATAGATCAGCAATTTGGTAGCTACATTGATGGCTAAAAGTTAGTGCCTTTGCACGTGATCCACATTTATGTGCTCATGGGGGTGTGTACCGTTCAAAGATCACAACGGCTTCACCTCCCGGCCAAAAAGCAAGAGTGCTCATCCTCCATCGATGCTAACATATAATCGCTATCCCTACAAACAATGGTTAAGAGTCACGACCTCGGAGCACCAAACAACGACGATTGCCGGGAGGGCAGGAGAAGAGAACTTATAGAAGACACCAGCAAAGGGCCATGAAGCCCCGAAACCGTGTCTGCCTCTGCAGAAGGAGCATCTGAACCTACCAGCCCTATCACGTCGGAAGCAACAAAAACCATTGAAAAATAGCGATTCTATTACAGCACGCAACGTGCAATTGTCACTTATATTAAACATTTCGAAAGTCAGCGAAGCTCTGAATTTGAATATTCTTCATCGATTGCGCGTTAAGATCCATACGACCACCAATTATCTTATGCATCAACACTAATAATTTGCAATTGATCGATCGCTTGATCATTTTCAAAATTTGAACTGGGACCATGATGTATGAAAAACAGTAGTAGACATAACTTACGCAAAAATGATTTCATGAACTTTCAGATTCCATGCCGTTTGCACATCTTCAAGACCAGTTTTCCTGGTCTTGTGGTTGTGGTTGAGATATGAACACGCATATACTTTCATCTGTCGCCAATCATAGACATGAATCTGCATAGGCCGTGGTTGTACCAAGAACATCCTCCCTGTATATCGCCATAATCACAGATGGCTGCTGAGAGATATTCGGTGCACCGGGCCTTTCGCAAGTGCACCATGACGCTCCCTTGTGGGACACGAACCCACCATCAGCTCTCGTGTCTTACGTGCACCGGGAAAGGCACGAAAGCCTCTTTTCAGGGTGTATCCTTGAAAATCTTGAGCACAACATGCCCTTTATAATCTAGAACAAATTATTTTCTAGCGGAGAAAACAAGATAGGTCACGTTCCAAGTGAGGATGTCACAGAGGAGGGAAAATTAACACAAAATCTTAAATCTTTTGTATGAAGACTAATTCAATCCTACAAATTTTAATTGTATCAAACTAATTTTAAACATTTTAACAACTTGCTAATTTAGTTCTAAACCTTTTAATTGTACCAATTTAACCTTAAATCTTTTGGTGAGTTGTCAATTTAGTCTAAATATTTCTTTTTCTTTTTCCTTTACTTCTTTTCTTCTCTTTTCCTTCTTTACATTTTCCTTTTTTCTTATTCTCTTCTTTTCTTTTTTCTTTTTTTCTTTTTCCCTCTACCGAGCCTCATGGATGGCTAGCAAAGTTCATCAACCTCATGCAAGAGTGGCCCTTGCCTAAGGTCGGCTATGGTCAATAGGGGAAAAGGGAAAAGGAAAGGAAGATAAAATATATTAAAAAAAGAAAAAATTAAAGAAGGAAAATAGAAGAAAATAAAAAATCAATAAAAGATTTAGAAAAAAATATTAAATTATTATTAAAAATTATCTATGCCAATACCGGTTGTGCCATATAGGACGACTGATGTCTATGTTAATGATTTCCGATCGTTGACTAGATGAATTTAATTAGCAAAAAGTAAAAAGATTCATGACTTAATTGGTACAATTAAAATGTTTAGGACTGAATTAACAAAAGTCCACTAAATTTAGGACTTTTGGATAATTTTCCACTCTTTTGCAATGAGAGAATTCCAAATTCTCAATTTGCAACAAAAGGGTTCAATTGCATTATTGGACAATGGCTTCACGAAGAGATATCAATTTGATAGCTACATTGATGGCTAAATTAGTGCCTTTCCATGTGGCATACATACACGTGTACATGTAGGTGTGTACTATGCATGGGCAGCGCTTGTGAGTTAGAGTGGACGAAACGAAAACTATGCCCAAGATTCTCGATTTTAGCTCCAATTTTAGCAAAGTCTTTGATGAAACCATACGGTAAGAAAATTATATCATATGGCATAAATATTCTTTGGATATTGATATTTGTTGGGATTAACAATACAACTTAGAGGGAGTTGACTAAGTTGTATGAAAACTAGGAAAAACACTAACGGAAAATAACAAGTTAACCTCAAATAGTAATGGAAACGGAATATAAAAATTATGTGCGCATGCTGTTGTTTAACAATTAGTGATGATAATGAACATATAATGCTAATAGTTGAGAAGTAGAAGATATTGCAAGAGATATATTGTGGTTCGGTTTTATCTCTAAGTCTGCATCCACTCTCAACACTAACAATCACAACAAGACTGGAATTCATTAGTAATCTTCAACACAAGTTACAAACAACAAGTACTGTTTTTCCAATAGATTACACTATCATGATTCATGTACTACTATCACTTTTGTACATTTGCTCTTATCATTGATTACAAACACCAGCAGCACACATATGTTGACATCAGGACACAGACCTACTATCAATAAAAATAAAGCAAAGAAGAAGACTCAAAGGAATAGATAAGTTGTTTGTTACCATTCAACCCAACTACTTCTCTTGGACTCAATATGTTGTCATCAATCCTCAAATGACCGTTCTCCATTGAAATCCTCAAGTAGCCGTTGGTTCTACCTTTGTCAACAGCAATAGCAGGAACATTGCTAGAAATCATCGGAACATATATCTGACATTAGCGACGTCTCTCGAATAATAGAGCTTCCCTAAACAATGTCAATATACTTTTGTTAGTTTGTCTCATGCTCATTAATACCAAAACTACTCTTGATCAATTATAGTACTCTTTTTTAGATTCCATACCTTTGTAATGGCTTTTTTCATCTTAATCAATAATTCAATTAGATGAGTAAGTGACCAGCATCTTTGAGGACTCGATATTGGCACGATTTGTTATGCATAATTAGGATGTGCGGATTATCACTAGTTTGTTAATGCTGTCCCCATTAACAAACCGTGTAGAATGACTTGAGATCAATAATCCAATGATCCTCTATATCTCAACTTCTAAAAACATCACATTGAAGAAAGATTGACCATGATATCTCTAAATCATCATGAACGCATCGTTGTGACTTGTTCTCCTCCCTATCAAGATTCTCATCCTTGTACTTATTGTTATCATCAACCTTCATGGTCCTTCGGCACTTTGCTGACATCCTTTTTATAGGTATAGGCTCGTTCATCATCACTAAGTCTGTCCCACTATTCACCTTATTTTGTTCTTTCCAAGTCATTGTGAACATCCTCATTCTTCTCAACTTGTTCACCCTCAATCAATGTCTTTCTAGATGTTCACATTATCAGAAGATCCTTCTAGCTTGTAAACATTTTCAACGCCTAATATCATGTTATCCTCAAATATTAGCCGTGATCCCTCGATATCAGCAGAGCACTCTTGACAACGGCAGAGCACTTTTCATACTAGAATCCCTAGGTGCTGCTTATGACACCATCTACATTATGGCTTATGTACGTATTACATGATACTACTCAATCAATACACACGTTAGCAGATTGTGATTTTTTTGTCATCGTCGAAACAACATAGGGGGTTTTCCCAATAATATTTTGAATGATTTAGATAAGAAACGCTGAGAATACTTGGTTTAGCTTAACTTATTTATGTTCTTAACTGAAAAGAATCGATCATATTACTCCATCCTGTTGTAAACCTTGCTGTTGACAAATAGGTTTCTGATCCTATTTGAAAGTCAAACGACTGTGATCTCAAACTGTTGGAGACATGTTTCTAATCCCATATTCGCCAATACATACACGGACTATGTGCTGATAAATATGTCCCGCGCAACTTCAAACTAGCACAATGTAGTTCAAAGTCCTTTGCATACGAATGAGCAGAAAATAAATCAGTTAGTATCGTGACAGCAGATGACCTAGGTGGGACTGCCAAACTTGTAATAGTATCAGCGCCAAGTTAAGCATATTAGAGGTCAAATATGTCTTTGATCCCATTTTACCCAAGCATGCATTGTTGTTTGGGTATATGCTTTTGGTACAACCTTAAATTAACATGACATGTTTTAAAGTCATGGGAAGAGTGTCCAAATTTTCAACTCGACGATGTCTTTTAAAGTCATCAAAAGTCATGTTTTTTAAATTAACATGATTTTTTTAACTACGCATATGTGTATGGAGGGATTGCACCTTAAAACAAAGTTTACCAACTGTACACGGAATAACACATACTCATGACATTTTCTCATTGCATCAACTTGACTAATCTCAAAAGTACCCAGCGAATCACCTCATTCAGGTACATAAAGAAAGTCTTCACACATAATAGTAATTTGAATCTATGTTAAATTCATTTCCGGTAAAAAATTTATGATTCGAATATGAAATTCACCGTATGCGTGTGAACTAAAGCCATTTCATATTTCTTTTGCAAGTATACATTTATTTTTGAATACTTTTTCAAAATGGGTTGGGGTCCATACCAAAAGAAGATGGTGGATTTGATAGGAACAAAGCCGTAGTCTGATCAGAATTTCCAACTGATTATGTGGTGGCCACCCAGCTTGTTCCATAATGATAAAGACAATGGGTTGTACCATTCTAAAGGAGGCCAATTCCCACTTGCATTCGTGACCCTATGAGTTGCCAAAGTGGGATAATGTCAGACATTTCATGTCCACCGCAGATATCACTGAAAAGACAAATCCATCAATCTATCCAATGGCTCGCTACATGGTTTCACCTACAATATATTCATCACTTATGTCATTCGAGGGCCAATTTTTCCATGAACTTTCTGGTGGTAGATTATAGACAAAGAAGCAATCGAGTTTTCTTTCCAAAGAGCAAGTATTTATTAATCCAAGACTCTTAAATAAATCTGCAAGTAGTTCAATCATGGCGACTTCATTAATCTGGAACCTTGTCCAACTAGAGATGAGTAATTAGGTTGATTCAACTAGGGAATCGAACCAAACCGGTCTTATCCAACTAATTCCATGCCAGTTTCGGGAAGAACCAATCTGTTTCTAAGGTTCCGAACTTTGGAACTGGCCTTTAACCATTTCAGGTCCCATGTCGGAACTGTCAGTTCGGCTCAGGAACCAACAAAGCAGGCCTGTTCCTAGGTCAAGCCAGTTTAGAACCGGACTCATAAACCTTTAAAAAAGACTGAGATGCAACTAGAGAAAATGAAACCCACAGCCTCCAACTTCAAGTAGGCACACAGGACCACTCGATTAACAAGGATTTACTAATCATAGGCTAAACAAAACAAACTAGCGGCTTGGAATAACCAGTTTACTTCAACGCCTGTGCCAAGTATAATTAGGTCAGTCCCCAATCTTATTTTTTCGGAATCGGGACCTATACAGTAGGTTTCAGGTTTCGATTTCGAAGCCGATATACTTTGGAATTAATCATTCTAAATACAACATCGATGCATTAGTATACATGAATTTAATATTCTATGATAATTTTCATTTCGTAGCAGCGTTGATTGTCCAGAACCAGTTTGTAGTGTGAACTAAGCATCGACAAATTTCAGGATGACAAAAATGAACCCCACGAAATACAAGACTAACCCTTTTGTCACTATTCTCTTTTCCCCTCCTGTTTTTTGTTTGTCGGCAAGTTGAATTCCGAATGGGAACTCGTGAGAACTTCCCTTCCAAGGTAGATTCTATTAACACGCGTACCGCGTTTGAACTCCCTTAAATTCGTCATTTTCTCATGACAGCATGTAAATGCATTTCCCCGCTGGCGTGGAGAGATACAGTTGCTTTTCTCTAACATCTGCTCACCTATTGTCCAGCACGACGCCGCAGAACGCGGCCCCATCTTTGAAAAGTCATTGGTAAAGGGGAAGTGAAAACAACACGGCAGATGGTCTGTGTAATGCAGTAAGTCTTTAACCAAACATCGATCGTTGCTCCTCGGAAATTTCTCTGGGCTTGACGTCAATCTGGAGGGACGGTCGACCCCCTGTTTCTTATCAACATAATCAAAAGGAGTTCGCCCTAGTCAAAAAGGAGAACACCCCATGAAAGACGTGGGATCACTTTTTTCTTTCTTTCCTTTCATTTTTCTCAAAAAAGGGAATACAGCTGATGCAATTACGCACAAACACGATAAAGATAATGATTTTTATAAGGAATGTCCTCTGCATTCTCCGTTGGATTATATGCACGTGGAAGAATATGGTTACGGATATATATGTCAGTCGTCTGGCGATGAATATGTCAGATTTTTATTACTCATACTTTTACGTAGAATACATGTCAGTTTGCGGTTTTACTCAATAAAACTTCTACCACTCGTACATTTTTTGAACTTATAAAAGATATAATTTTTTTAGAGTAAATCGAATTATATACATATAAAAAATCATCTTTTTACTCAGGTGAAATACTTATATTTTGAACTTAATTCATGTCTTTGTTTTAGCAATTACTAATGTAATATGTCAATAACCATTTAAATACCCAAAACAAATATAATTATTTACATTTTATATTCACAAGATAAATACATTTAGAGGAATGAAAGGAAGTCGGGGTTTCTTTTTCTGAGAAGTAAATCCAAGGCTTGACATGCTTCATATTCGTATATCTCCAATTGATGTTAGCGTAACAACATAATATCATCGAAAAACATTTTTATAGTTGTTCTTCTTAAATTGAAATTGCAATATCCAAAGTCCTACATTGTTTCAAAAGCAACCTATCGAGTGATTCATAAGTCAATACTCATTTTCAAATGACTATTATCTTATATGGTCATTCTGAGTACTCCTTTTAAAAGTTTGACTCATATGTAATTGGTCGAATTGTTATGGAAATAATTGTCAGACTCTAATTTCAATCCGAACCTATGACTATGATTGTTGAAAATGAGACCAAAATGCAGGGAGAAATTGGAACGTAACCTCGATGGCTACCCCTCGTTCACACGTTTGCTTCTTCGTTGGAAAAAACGACGAGCCTTTTGACTTTTGAGATAAAGAAAATTGAGAGTTCATATCTTGTACGGGTCTTCCAAATATTTCTATAGTTCATAGCATTTCATTGGACATTGGTACAAATTTCGATTGGATTTACTGTAATAAAAGAAATGGAAGACAAGTCCATCTTGGCATTTTGCTTTAACGGTCTCCGTAGATAAATGAAAACAAACTACTGTTAGTCTCCACAATGCCATTGTCATGATGTTGATCTAGGGAAATAATTTCCTAGATTTGGATCATATCAATTGTAATTGTCACTTTCGATACACGGCACACAAGAGTAGAATAGTCGATTATAGCTGTTGAGGTGGTATCCTGTTCGACGCATAATCCATTCAAATGTTTATTGTTGATCTTAACTTATGCACTAGTGTATGTCTCTAGCTCCCAATATCCCATATTGGAGCTCTTTGCTTAGACATATGCGCAAACACAACAAGAGAGAGAGATACATTTTTTCATTGTACCTAATAAAAATGTTCCTCTAACCATTACTTTGATTGATGGGTTATAATTTAAATATAGATATCACCCAAACTTCTCCAGATAGTGATAGAGAGAATCACTTCCTAGAGAGTGAAAATTTGATGTATCTTCGGCAGTTTGGAAGAAAATGGATCCCTTATCATTTTCAGTTTTCATCTGGTGGACGAAATTCAAGAGATCTCTATGCCAAGTTAGGAGTCAAAAGATTGAACAAGTAAGAAATGGGTATTCTAAAAAAAAGAAAGAGAGAATAAAGGAGAAAATATTAATTTAACGTAATCGACCTAATTCCCCTTGCTTTTACTAATACTCTTGACATAACTAACAATTAACAAGATATTAAAGCTTTGTCTGTTTTGCGAAAAATGTGATGTTTTTGGAAAATGTTTTCCGGTATGTCACTTTGCAGGAAAATAACTATATTTTCTGATATTCGGCTAAAACTTAAAAATAAATCGGAAAATATTTTTTGCTGTTCTGTTTGGAAAATTTGATTCGATTTTTCTCTGTACACTCATTTAATATATATATATATATATATTTTCTTTATTTCTTTATTATTTTTCCTAAAAATCTATTTTTAAATTTTTAAATTTTCTTTCTACTTTTGTCTTTTTATTTTTTCTTTTACTCCTTCTTCTTCCTTGACGGGTCGACAGAAAAAAAATAAAAATAAAAATAAAAAAATTCAAAATTTTTAAAGCATAAAAAATTTAAAAAATAAAAAAAATTATAGAAGTGGAGATTAGTAAGGGTGTGAGATAAGAGAGTGAGTAAGGAACATGTTTTCCTTTATTTGAAAAGTGAAAAATATTTTCCCCTATTTTAGAATACTTTTTTTCCCTTCATAGAAAATGCTTTAATCAATTAATTCATTTTCCGTGAAACGAATATCGGAAAATCTGGAAAACATTTTCTTGAAAATTATTTTCTGTAAAATAAATGGAGCCTAAATATAAATTTCATTTTTCAAATTAACCAAATATAAAGAGAATGGTTGAAATAAAGCTAAGACTGCATTTCCCTTTTTCTCTGGTTTGAGAAAATTTCCATCAACCATATTTTTGATTTGCGGGTTACAATGTTCTAGGTTAAAATGAAATGAAAAACACCCACATATAAACTTGACTAAATATCATTGTAGATCCATACATTTAACCCACTAATCCGAACACAAGTTCGACAGAATAAACTCCGAATAGAGATGGACAAAAAACATGGCTATATTTTAAACATGATGGCCTTAAGTGTTTGTTTGGAGTGATTTTTATTATTGACTTTTAACCTTTTACAAATCTTGCAGCATACTTATTTTGAATTTTTTCAATATAACATTCTTAAAACCTTCGCGAATTGTCTCATATCGTCGTGTATATTTTTCTTGGACAAATATTGATGTGTAAATCCACAAAAGTAAAAAGTTACTTTTGATTTTTTAGAATTTTGCAACAAACAGAAATATTAAAAATAGGAGTACTTTTGACTTTTTGGAATTCGCAAGAAACAAGGACATGGACCCGCGAAAAGTTAGTGGAAAGCTTCTTCTTCTTCTTTTTTTATGAATGTTACGATCAAGTGATATCTTAAGCAACATGCGGAGCCAAAGAAAAAAACATATCTTAATCAACTTGCTTAATCAACTTCCTTAAAATGATTTTAGCCAAACCGTTTACAAATTCGCAAATTTCTTTATGTAAAGTTGAGAGGATCTCTGTAAAATGCTTATTAAAATCTAGTTAATATTTAACTCAAATCAGTTTGTAACTATTACGTTATTGGCAGAAATGGACAGGAAATAAGTAACTATCACATGAAATCTGTGAGAAAATCCAACTCGAAAAGTGTAAGTTAATAGATACCCCCATCTCAGGTGTAAGCCAAAAAGTGGACAATGGCGATACACTTGTAATGCTCGAATTAGACGAAGAGGGAATTGAGATAATGACAAGGCATGTGCGTAATTGGTTGGTAATAAATGAATTTAACTTTGATTCCATATTAAAAATTCAATCCAAAAAAATATAAATGCGCTATTTTTTTTTAATGTAGTATGTCAAGGAATATTTATATGTAAAAAACATATGATTATTTTCATCTAATATTCACAAAAATGAAGACACATTATTGTGATTTCTCACTAAATAGCACCATTTAGTAACAAAATTCAGCTATTGGATGCGATATTTTAATGAGATCTTTACTTCAAACAGTACTTTTTGAAATGTAAACTTTTCTTTCTTATAATACAAATGATGCAAAATCATTCTAACAAAGAATCTCTTAGTCATTTAACAAAGAAAGATAGACTCTTTGAACAAATAGCTATTGCGAAGCTTGAGAAAAGATAGGCTTTTGCCTTGTTCACTTAGAATTATGTCTTCAACACAGAATCTCTTAGTTATTGACCAACCTAGGGATAAGAAAGAATAGAAATAATATAACTTATTACTCGTAGAAGATCCCATTGTTAAGAGAATCAATCAATCACCGACAATCACGAAATCTGCAACAATCAGGCAATCAACAATAATCTGGCTCCACTAAAGGTGGTAACACCAAAGAAGGAAGATTGGAAGAATCAAGCAAAAGAAAGAAAACCCACAACACAATCTCCACCAAAGAAAGAAACAAATTGATATAACCAAATCCCCACAAATCAAGCATCAACAAATCACCACATCGATTCTCAATCGATGAATTGTGTTTCCTTTCAAAATCTCCTTAATTGTAGACATCGGTCTTCTTGTGACAAAAATACAAATACCAAAAGATTACTACACATTCCTTCTTTTGTTCCCTTTATTCAATTCTTCCCAAAATATCTTAATTTTAACATACATTTTAACTGCTCATCCTCCACTACTCTCCATGCATTTTCCAACGCAAGTTGGGCCGGTGATCATGACGACCGACACTCAGTTGGTGGCTTATGCATCTTCCTTGGTTCCAACCTTATTTCTTGGAGTTCGCGCAAACAATGAACAGTTGCTTGCTCTAGCACTAAAGCATAATACAAAAGCCAAGCAGATACCACGGTTGAACTCATTTGGATAGAGTTTCTGCTACGTGACCTTCAGGCACTACCTTCACATCCTCTTGCACTCTAGGCTGAAAATCTTTTAGCCATGTATCTCACTGCGAACCCGGTTTTCCATGCCTGCACAAAGCATGTGGAGATTGATTTTCATTTCATCCGGGAACGCTTGGCACGTCATCAACTCTCAATTCATTATATATCAACTGTCGATCAACCAGCCCACATTTTCACCAAAGGACTCTGATCAACTAGATTTCGAATGCTTCGAACCAATCTAACTATCCACTCTGTCGAGTCAGCTTGTGGGAGATGTTAAGAGAATCAATCAATCACCGAAAAATCATGGAATTTGCAACAATCAGGCAATCAACAATATCCTGGCTCCACTAAAGATGGTAACACCAAAGAAGGAAGATTGGAAGAATCAAGCAAAAGAAGGAAACCCACAACACAATCTCCACCAAAGAAAGAAACAAATTGACATAATCAAATCCCCACAAATCAAGCATCAACAAATCACTACATTGATTCTCAATCAAGGAATTGTGTTTCCTTTCAGAATCTACTTAATTGTAGACATCAGTCTTCTTGTGAAAGTCTATAAGTAGAGCCTTACTAATTGTACAAAGTAGAGACAAAAAATACAAACACCAAAAGATTACTACACATTCCTTCTTCTGTTCCCTTTGTTCAATTCTTCCCACAATATCTTAATTTTAACATACATTTTAACTGCTCATCCTCCACTGCTCTCCATGCATTTTCCGACGCAAGCTGGGCCAATGATAGTGATGACTGACGCTTAGTTGGTGGCTTATGCATCTTCCATGGTTCCAACCTTATTTCTTGGAGTTCGCGCAAACAACGAACAGTTGCTCGCTCTAGCACTAAAGCATAATACAAAAGCCTAGCAGATACCACGGTTGAACTCATTTGGATAGAGTTTCTGCTACGTGACCTTCGGACACTACCTTCACATCCGCTTGCACTCTAGGCTAAAAATATTTTAGCCATATATCTCACTGCAAACCTAGTTTTCCATGCCCGCACAAAGGATGTGGAGATTGATTTTCATTTCATCTGCTTAGCACGTCGTCAACTCTCAATTCATTATATATCAACTGTCGATCAACCAGCCGACCTTTTCACCAAAGGACTCTCATCAACTAGATTTCGGATGCTTTGAACCAAGCTAACTGTCCACTCCGTCGTGTCAGCTTGCGGGAGATGTTAAGAGAATCAATCAATCACCGACAATCATGAAATCTGCAACAATTAGGCAATCAGCAATATTTTGGCTCCACTAAAGATGGTAACACCAAAGAAGGAAGATTGGAAGAATCAAGCAAAAGAAGGAAACCCGCAACACAATCTCCACCAAAGAAAGAAACAAATTGACATAACCAAATCCCCACAAATCAAGCATCAACAAATCACCACATTGATTTTCAATTGAGGAATTGAGTTTCCTTTCAAAATCTCCTTAATTGTAGACATCGGTCTTCTTGTGAAAGTCTATAAGTAGAGCCTCTCTAATTGTACAAAGTAGAAAATACAAACACGAAAAGATTACTACACATTCCTTCTTCTGTTCCCTTTGTTCAATTCTTCCCACAATATCTTAATTTTAACATGCATTTGAACTGCTCTCCATGCATTTTTTAACGCAAGCTAGGCCGGTGATCGTGATGACCAACACTCAGTTGGTGGCTTCTGCATCTTCCTTGGTTCCAACCTTATTTCTTGGAGTTCACGCAAACAACGAACGATTGCTTGCTCTAGCATCGAAGCATAATACAAAAGCCTAGCAAACACCACGATTGAACTCATTTGGATAGAGTTTCTGCTACGTGACCTTCGGGCACTACCTTCACATCCGCTTGCACTCTGTTGTGACAATCCTTCAGCCATATATCTCACTTCAAACTTGGTTTTTCATGCCCACACAAAGCATGTGGAGATTGATTTTCATTTCATCCAGGAATGCTTGGCACGTCGTCAACTCTCAATTCATTATATATCAATTGTCGATCAACCAACCGACGTTTGCACCAAAGGACTCTCATCAGCTAGATTTCAGATGCTTCGAACCAAACTGGCTATCCACTCTGTCAAGTCAGCTTGTGGGAGATGTTAAGAGAATCAATCAATCATTGACAATCACAAAATTTGCAACAATCAGGCAATCAACAATATTCTGGCTCCACTAAAGATGGTAACACCAAAGAAGGAAGATTGGAAGAATCAAGCAAAAAGAGGAAACCCACAACACAATCTCCTCCAAAGAAAGAAACAAATTGACATAACCAAATCCCTACAAATCAAGCATCAACAAATCACTACATCGATTCTCAATCGATGAATGGTGTTTCCTTTCAAAATCTCCTTAATTGTAGACATCGGTCTTCTTGTGAAAGTCTATAAGTAGAGCCTCTCTAATTGTACAAAGTAGAGACAAAAATACAAACACCAAAAGATTACTACACATTCCTTCTTTTGTTCCCTTTGTTCAATTCTTCCCACAATATCTTAATTTTAACACCCATGAATGAGAGGTTTTTCAAAGCTATTTTTAAGGGCTTATAGCCAAAAATGGCACACTATGGAAGGAAGTTAATAAAGATGCAGAAAAAGGTAATCAAAATCAAAATAAAGAACCAGTTGTTAACCGAGGAAAGAAAAGAGGATGGGGGACAAGGGAACTCCAACAAGTAATAGAAAAGAGGGGAGGGCACTCTAAAAGATGTACTGCTACTATTGTTTCTATACGAGAAATCTGTGATTTTTTTAGCGGCCTCCTACATTATACTTTTTCGGAATTGTAATTCTTTAGAAATGAATCATTGTTTGGAAAAGTCTTTTTTCCCATTGAGACACTGATTTCTTTTAGTTATCGAGGACAACATCAAGTGAGGAAACTACTTATTCTAGGTTAGTTTGGTTTGCTGCTACACCTAGTTCCGATGTTGCTTACCTTCTCGCTACTTGGGTGAAATTTCATTAGTAGGAAATGAACGTAGAAAAGATAAAAGAACGCCAATCAGCTTTCTTTCTTTCCAGAAAAAAAAAATTTCAATAAGAATGGATAGATCAAAAACTATGAGCAAATTCCAATCTTCAATTTATTTTCGGAAAAAAGCCAAAAAAAAAAACCTCAACTTGCCCAATCTAACATATTTATCTCAAACTATTTCTTGTGACACCAAAAATATCAAAATTGTACTATTGTGACATATTTACCCCAAGTTTGTACAGTGCGACAAATTTCCCCAAACTTCTTCTTGTAACACCAAAAACTCTAAATTTATATTCGTGTAATACATTTATCCTAAAACTTTGGCACAAAAGTGTTTACAATTTTTTGTGTCACAAAAATTTTTTGGGTTAAATATGTTACACAGTAAAAGTTTGGGATTTTTGATGTTACGAAAAAAGTTTAGGATAAATATGTCACACAGATACAAGTTTGGAGTTTTTGATGTCACAAAAAAATAATTTAGAACAAATGTGTTATAGTGGGCAAAGTTTAGGGTTTTTGGTGGCTTTTACTCTTTATTTTTCTCTAGCTGCAAATGATGCATTCAAGTAGACATCCTTGCCTTGCATGGAAAAAAATAAATATAAAGTAGGCCTTTCTTGACTAGTTTCCTTTGCTAATAATGCGAGTGAGATTTTCAAGTTCAAAAGGGGGAACCAATTTTTCTCTATCCTAATGGCAATCGAAGATAACGATTACTTTTGCCGGATTTTTTATATTGCAAAAGGAAGTTAGGCTAAGGAGAACTAGTTTTGATCGAGAAATAGACCTAGCTTAGTATTAGCAGCATGGTAGCGGCACCAATACTAATTTTGGAGAGAGCAATCCACCCAGCCTAGCAAACAAGCACAAGGTAGTAATTCTATTTAGAAAGGGAGACACTTTAAAGAAGGAAGATATATCTCAATTTTCGACAACCTCCAGCACCTTGCTTATTGACATAAAATCTACAAAAATCTCATATAGACTCCCCTCATGAAAATTCGAATGCTCCACTATCAAAAATCAAGTATTTCACCAGTGAGATCTAAACTGCCAACTAGAACATCACGTACTTGTAGGCATCCACCACCATTCAATCAGCAATCACAAGATTGTCGCCCAAATGTGTGTAAGACCTAAACCTCTTATGTGGATAAATCTTCTCGGTTGTTAGCCAAATATAGAAGTGATAACAAAGCGTGCAGAAGGGTTGAGATGAAACGAACCCCAAAAGTTGTCCGCTTACAAACCATATAAATTGAGGGGAATCCTTGAAAGAAGTTGAGGCCAAGAACATTTTCATGCCTAAACTCGAAGTCACCCACGTGTGGGTGATTTCCTTATTAAAGAGCAACTTGATGCGATGACTAGAAAAAAAAATGATATGTTAAATGCACTAAGATTTCTTGTTGAGTACATAGGTGCTGCCTTTCTAAGTTCTAAGTCAGGTTGGCATGGGAAAGGGAATTGGGAAGATAGACCAGAGAATCTAGAATCAAAGGACTACTTCTCATGATGAGCTATTTGAAGGAATTTGTCGCTATATAGCCTCCAAAGCTTTTGTTAATATATTTCCCTTTGAGTTTTACAAGAAGAACTGCAAATAGCTCTTTGCCTTTTTGCTTCAGAGGAATAGGTGGGGGGAACCATCAATTGGAGCACCAAAAAACTTGGGAAATATATCCATTGTATGGCCTATTACCATGGTTCCAAAGTAGAACCTACAACTGAAAAACAGAACCGGTGGAGACCCATCTAATTTCAAGATATGCAGGGTAGATTCTAAATCCCAAAAAATGAAGAACCTATTTCAACGTGTATGTTCCATATTCTAAGTAGGTGGAATTTGGAACCGGGAAACTAGAATAAGTTTTTGTGTCTTTTTTTTATTTTTGTCTATGCGTAATCTTGTGGTATTTCATAACATTCGATAATTAGTGTATAACATAGAATCATTAATCTAAGCTTCCATTTTATAATTGAGACTTTTACTTTGTTAATATTTCATTTATGATCAGTGAATTGTAGCAACAAACGGTAGTTATTAAAGGTGATGATTCACTGTATAGAACCTATGTAGACATTGGAGCTGACCCTGAAACCTACGATAGGGTGAGTTCTAGGTTCTAGGGTATGTAGGGTGTTAGAATGCACATGTGAGTTAGAGAATCCACATCGGATAAGTGTTATGGTGTACAATAATTAATATATCTTAGTTAGCTCATAATTCATTAGCTTATGCTTTTAAGTGAAGGTGTGTCCAATTGGATATGTTGACAGGCTCGAACTTGAGCTCTCTCTAGGCGATCTCCCCATAAAAAGACATCGAGCTTTTGTTGCATGCTCTTAACAAATGGTGTCAAAGCTTATGGTTGATTGGTGGTTCACTATTAATGTGTATCAGTGTTTCGTGAATATTTCAAGGAAAGAATCTGATAATTAATGGTTTCCGAATTGGTGGGCATTGTGGTATAGCAATACAGATTTGATAGCTAATTCCCCATTCGGCATAGAGAAAAAACTAGGATTGAGTTGGGCGTTGACGGAGATTCAACTTGAGATAAGTTGATGTAGAATAATGCTTAAAATTAAGAGGGAGTAGATCCAACATTGACCTCATATTGAAGGGAAGATTGTTAGGATGCAAATATGAGTTGTGTTAAAAAATCTCATATCGAATAAGTGGTGTAGCATGGAGAAATTAATATATCTAGTTGGCCTATAACTTATTGGCTTAAACTTTTGAGTGAAGATAAGTCTAACTAGATATATTGACAAACTCAAACTTGGGCTCTCTCTTGGTGATCTCCCAAGCAAAAATGTATTGGATTTTTGTTGTGTTCTCCCAACACAAGATAGGTTCCAAGTTACATATGAGGAATCTGTTCTAACGAATATGTTCTAGGTTCTAAATGAAACCTATACGGAACTTGGAACCACTCACCCTTATGGCCTCTGAAGCTTTTGTGAATATACCCTTTGACTTATAACAAGACGAACCACAAATAGCTCTTTGCATTTTTGCTTCAAAGAAAGAGGTGGGGAGAACCATCCATTGAAGTACCCAAAAAGCTTGGGATATTCCTCTTTGAGCCTCCTACTTATCTGCCAGTCGAATTCATAATTTCATAAGGTGATCAAATGGGCAAATCTAGCTTAGAAGTAGCTATAGAACATTTTCCCTTATCTCTGTTGGCTTGTAATATCAGTCTAGGTATAGAAAAATCTATCGAGATGGCATATCACAATCATTCCATGGAGGACTACCCCTAGCGACAAAAGCAATTCAGCCAAAACTTCTCTATGCAATGCACTCAATCAACAAAGAAATAACATGGGACTAAAGCATTCCAACAAAATGGGCTATAAGCTTCTAGGCGATATTTTGTGCTTTCCCACAATATTGCATCAAGGAATGAGTTCCATCTTTGGAGTCAATCTATCTATATATCTTCTGGATCAGTTCTACGGTAAGCCAATGATTATGCTAGTCTTCTCTTCTACTAAGTAGTTCTATCTGACCTGCGGGAGCTTGCGAGTGTATCAAATGGCTATCCATCCTAGCCATCTAGCCTACTTATCATTCATCACAATTCATCTTTATACTACCATCTAGTCTAATCGCATCTATGGTGGTATTGTATTTTTTTATCATGGGTGCATTTATAAATGATCTATTAATCTAGTTAGCAATTTTTTTTATTGCTTTCCCAATGTGGAAGACATATCTATACAATATAGCAAAGATGAGCTGGTTAGGGGCGTGACATCCCCGTAGATTTGGTATTAGAGCGAGGTCGAGACTTGGAGTGATAAGGTGCGTGGGATTTTTGGGATAGTGAGATAGGGATGGCTTTTATATTACGTGCTTGTGATTGCTTTTGTGGTCTTGTTTTGTGGCGGGTTGGTCATAGTTCTAATTCCCAGTTGGAATTGGAAAACAAGACCAATGAGTGTCCAGAGTAATGAGTAATCCTGAAAAGAGAGCCCCTAGGCGTAGGGCAGCGTCTGGTTAATCCAGTGGTAGAGGTAGCGTGCAAGGGGATCCTAGGTTAGATGGGATCCTACTGGCACTAGAAACCTTAATAGGATAGCAAGCTGAGGATCGAGCTACTGCTGCTGCTGCCGCCGCTGCCACCGCTATTGCTCCTGTTGCTCCTACTGTAGTCCTCGTGGTTCCCGTAGAGATTGGAGAGGCTTGTGAGAGACCGATGCACAAGTTGGTGGAGTAGTTCTTGAGACTGAAGCCACCGAGATTCAGTGGCATAAGCGACCTTAAGACTGCGACCTTTTGGATGAGGGACATCGAGAGGACCTTCATAGTGCTGAGATGTTCAGAGGAAGACCGAGTACTTTTGGCGGCTTACCATCTCCAAGGTAATGCCATTACATGGTGGGAAGCCACTTAAGGAAGAGTGTTCCCTGAAGACACGGCTCAGACTTGGGGTGTCTTTCGAGAGGCTTTCAATGGGAAGTACTTTTTGGACAGTGCGAGAAAGTCCAAGATGGAAGAGTTCTAACGGCTTCGCCAAAATCAGAAGTCAGTGGATCAGTACGAGGCGAAGTTTGCAGAGTTGGCCAAGTATGCGCCAAGGTTGGTAGAGGACCTTTTGTATAGGGCGAGATGGTTCAGAGATGGCTTGAAGCCAGAATTTTACCTTCTCGAGCCCGTTGTCTAACCTTGAGCCGTTTTAAGCCCAACCAATTCCTAAGCCCGTTCTTATTCATTTCCTAGCCCGTTTCTTAGGCCCGCCCTTCATTTTGAGCCCAAGGGCATATTGGGAAATGTGCACGGTGAAATGATCATTTTGCCCCTAAATATTATGAGGAAAAGACAAAATAAGAGAGAGAAGATGATGTCATGTTGCATAGGGAGTTGAAGCAAGCATTGAATGACCTTAATGAGGAGTGCAGCCAGCCCTCACTTCACTCTCTCTCCTCTTTTTCAGCCCCTCACAACCGCACACTCTCTCTCATTTGTTTCCCTTCACTTCCTTCTTCTTCTCCTTCAAACCTTCCTCTAAAATCTGAGTTGTTCGTTACTTTCCTATATTGATCACCGCCCGCGCCACCCACCACAGTGCTTAGGAGGTCCAAACCGTGTCCCCCATGTTTAAGCCGTTCGTTGGACGGAGTCACTGGCTAGAAGTTGCTGCCTCCCTATCCGCCTGTCCCTGCACTATTCCGCCCATTTCAGCCATTTTCCTCCTATTCCAACTCGACCACCGCCCAACTCAGCCACTAGCCAGTCCCCCTTAACCCTCATGTGTTGCCGGTTGCTGGCCAACTGCTCGTCGAAGCTCTAACTAGCCCACCCAGCTCCTTTGCCACCTACGTAGTTCAATTTTCCAGTGTTGCAGTGTGAGGCAGAGTTTGTTGCTATTGTTTCAGCCTTAGGACTGCCTTGGATTGTCGTGGTCGAGGTCCTCGTGTGTCGCCTCCATCGTCGTTGCTACGTCCATGTCTTCGGCCCGCTTAACGAGTGAGTTTAGCCTTTAATCCATTGTTAGTGCCTAAACTTGCTTAGGGTTGATTTGATTAGGGTTAATTCTAGTTTAGGAGGTTTAATTAAATTGTATTAGCCCTAAGATAGGTGGTTAGATAAATGGTTAAGATTAGCTTAGCTTAATCTTGCTTTATGTTGCTTAATTGTGGTTTGTGTTTAATTAAGCATGTTTAGCCTTAATTAAGTGATTGTTGTTTTTAATTAATGTTTTTAATTATTTCTAAATTTAATGTATTAATTATTAAATTCTGAATTTTACTGTTTACATTGCACTGTTCACAAATTACTGTTCACGTGCACATAAGGATGCCTATGAGCTAATTCAGTAACTTAAGTTGCAAACTTGTGACAAGTATGCTATCCCACCCTCGACTCTCCTGGCCTTAATAAGGACTACCTGTTAGCTACCAAGTTCCTTCTCATGTCATGAACTTAGACCATAGTAATCTCTAGAATATCGGAAATTCTAATGCATAGGATCCCATAAGGGTAAGTGCAGAGCATATTCCAGAATTTTTCTCAATCATAGTGTTTATTTAGAACCATCGTTCAGTACTAGAAGAGAATGGGAGTGTTTAGAAGATCATCTTAATAATAGAGTACACAACACACTTCTTATTTCATTCTCTCTAGTTTTTATAATGGAGACTCATTGCCTATATAGGCAGAGGAGGATACAAACGACAAGAGTAGGCAGGCTGGCCATGCTCGGACACAATTATGGAAACATATTAGCCACTTATGGGCTACATATATAGGGAGTCCTAAAGAAATCCTATGACAAGCTATAAACAAAGATATTGTGACTTGCACTACGGTGAATAGTGAGCTAGGTGAACAGTGAATAGTGAATAGTGACCATTGCTACAGTGATTCCATGGCGACTTTTATTTATTTCGGCCATGCCCCATCCCTAGCATTATAGTCATAGTCCAAATCATCAGAGCTATGATGAGCTAGCTGTGCTTTTAGTGGGGCGTCTCCATCTATATCTGATGGACTGGAGCTTTCATCTTTTTCTCTTTTGAAAGCGTGAATGAGATTCACAATCTCTTCTATCGACAGATTAGGTGGACGGGAGGAGCTAGCATCGAAAGGATCGGAGAAAGAGGCGTGATTTTGGGGGAATGATTCCCCCCAAGGGTCATAGGGGGTGGAGGAGTCAGGGTTGTTCTGTCTGAAGACATTGAGTGCTTCTTGAATTTCGTCCCTCATAGGATCCCAACCTTCGAGGTGCTCCCAGGACACAGGGGTATGTGCGGGAGGCCATGCTTCTGGTGGAATGATCCGATTTTCTTGACATAGGATCCTCCGGAGTTCTCGAGATGCAAATCTGCTGGTTGTGATAGAATATGGAAATGTTTGGTAAACTCGTGCCACTTCTTGAAAAACTTGGGGCCTGTAACTTGAAGTTCCTACAAGAGGAGATTTATCATAAATCCATCCAATGAGATAGCAAAATGTCCATGTTCAGTGGAAAATGACAACAGTATGTCTTTCTGGTTCAGGCCTTCCTTGACAATTCTGGATTTTGAAGAGTTCCTTCCAGTAGGCAAGCGGTTTAAACCATGTGAAAATATCTAGAAGATATTTCTGGTGTGTTCTTGACTTGCTAGATCTTTTGTAAGAACTTGCAAAATTTTGTCTTTGGGGAATTCGATGACTATAGTGTACAGGTTGAACATGTACCAAAATAACCATTTCAGGTCTTTTGGAAATTCAGTATCAGGAGACCATTGGAGATGATGAATAAATGGGTATCTTGGATGGAGTCCTTCGGGTCTGAGCATTAATCCACCATAATCTCGAAAGATTCGGAGATGATATTCCCACATAAATTCTTGAAGTTTTTTTGTGAGAACATTGTCTCTGATTGCAAGTGGGACATCAGGAGGATATTTGAGACTTGGCCAACCACCTTGTATGTTGGTAGTGTGGTATGTTTCCAGGAAAGGTTCCCTTTTTACATACATGTTGATTGTCTCCAATGGTTCTTTTGGTTTGGACAAGAAGTTAGCAAGGACGTTCTTAGTTCTTGGAATGTGTTTAACATCAAAGGAGTATTTTGAAAATCATTCAGCCCATCGGAGCAATTATGAGAACTTGCTTTTGTTTGAACTTGATCATCTGGGGAAAAGAGGACATATCCATTTTGACGAGGAAGTGATGTCCAATGAGATGGATTTCGAACTTTTTAATGCCATACTTGACTGCAAGTATCTCATTGAAAGTGGAATGGCAGTGGATTTCGGCTTGGGAAAATCAAATATGCTTGGTTCCATCAATTTCTTCGAAAAGAATAGCTGCCCAGTATTTATCACTGGCATCAGTTTGAAGAATCTGTTTTCCAGTGGAGGGGATTTTTAAAGGGGGAGGGTGTTTCAGAGTTTGTTTTAGCTGAGCAACAGCTTGGGTCTGCTTTTGTCCCTTTGGGGAAGCATCTTTCTTGAGCATTCTTTGGAGGGGTCTGAGGGTTTTGGAAATTTGGGGAACAAAATCCCGCAGACAATTGACAATGCCAAGAAATTGTTGGACTTGCTTGGTGGTAAAATCTTTTCCGGGGAATTTCTGAAGTTCATCAGCAATATGAGGTTCAGGGCAATAGGTTCCTTCTTTCAAGCGCATGCAAAGGAATTCAATTTCCTTTTGGGCGAGAGTCATTTTTTTCCTAGGAGAGCATAATGCCATGTCTTTTGACGATATCAGCAAATTGGGTCAAGAGCTGACAATGAGATTGTTCATCAGGACTAAAAAGAAGGATGCCATCAATGTAGATTTGGGAGTTGGGAAAAATGGGCTCAAAAATTTTGCACATAGCTTTTTGGAAAAGGGAATGTGCAGTTTTGAGGCCAAAAGGGACAACTGTCCATTGGAAATGTTGGTTCGGGATGCAGAACCCGGTTTTGGATCTGTTTGCTGGGTTAATTCCCAATTGCCAAAATCCTACCTTAAGGTCGAACTTTGAATAAATTTTTGCTTGGGCAAGGCTAAGAAAGAGAGAATTTTGGTGGGGCAATGGGAATTTATTATCTTGAATGAATTGATTCAGAGGTTGATAGTTGATTACTAACCTCATTTTTCCATGATTCTGTTTAGCTCGCTTATTGACATAAAATACTTCACACGCCCATTGGGAATCAGATGGTTCAATGAGACATTGCAAGAGTAGTTCAGCACACTCAACAAGTGCAAGGTGTTTTGGGCTCATCCTAGAATGATTGGCTTTTGTAGGGTTTATATCTTCATTCCTTTTGAAAGGAAGTTTGACATAAAAGAGAGAATTTTTCCATAAGGGCTGGGTGCAAGTTTGGGAAAATTAAGAGTGGGTTTCAGCATAAGAGGAGAGTAAACTTTGGATGATTGGGTCCAGCATGGCTGGTTGGAGGGCATAGAATCTCTTGATATCCACAAATTCTCAGAATTGGTTTTTGAAACGGAGTCCAATTCGAAAGGATTCTAAGCCTTGGGAGTTGGGTCAAGATATCCCAACCAATGATGATATCTTTGTCGGGAGAGTTGGAGCCAAGGACTTTGGTAGTAATGGAACAATGGGGAAAGAACTGGATGGTTATGGGTTTGCTATGATATTTGGTAGCAAAAGTGTCGCCAGAAGCAAAGTTGAAATACCTGGTCTATGGTCTCCAAAATTCTTCTAGGAGAATTTTCGTGTCTAGGATGGAAGAGCTAGCGCCAGCATCTATAAGTGCCACAAGAGGGATTAGTTTGTGGTATTTGGACAAAAGAATATGAATGGGAATGTATGGGTGATGGACAGGTTTAGTGATCTGAATTTCATCAGGAGAGTTAGGGAAGAAGGTGAATACGTCATTCTCAGAATCTGAGGCTGAATCTGAGATGTACATCTGGATGGCACATAGAGTATCCTCTAAAGGTTGATCATCTAAGGAGAAGACGGACTCGATGTTAGAGTTGTCGAGCTGAATTCCAGTGCTTTTGGCAATTTTATCAATCAAGTGGCTTCCGCTCTTGTTCGCCTTTGGACAATTTTTGGCAAAATGTCCTTTTTTGTTGCAGACATAACATCTATCTTTGTTTCGCTTCTTGGAAAAGTGATGGCGGCGTTTATGCAAAAATTTCCACTTTCCTTTACATTTGCTTTTGCATGTCTTTTTGAAAGAGAACCGTTTAAAGTGTCTCATTTTTTTGCAACCTGTGCAAGAAGGGTCTAAGCAGTCCTTGGGACATTTAATCTTCAACTCTGGTTTCAAACATGCCTTGTCAAGATGCCTATTTTCTTTTAGATAGCTATGGAAAGCTTCTCCGAGTAGGCAAAGTTCTTCTATAACAATATGAATGGCTTGTTGAATTTCTCCAAGAGTGGCCTTGGTTAGGCTCTTCTGCCTTTGTTGGAGGGTCTTTTCTGCAGCTTGGCTAACCTCTTTAGGGATGGATGCCAAAAAGATTGGTTTGAGATTCCAATTTGCTCCAAGCAAATAGAATAGCTTGATCATAGCTTGGAAGTGTCGGTCAAGATCTTTGCGCCTGAGTGAACAACATTTGCGTTCGAAGAACTCCTTCCGTTTGAGTTCCTTCGAATCTTCTAGCTTTTCAATGAAGTACATATGGATAATCTGGATGGCATTATCCAGTGGCTGTGTTAAGAGGTACAGCTGGTCCTGTTCTGAGGCAGTATTCCACCAGTTTTTGAGGGCTCCAGTAAAGCGGCTAGTGAATTCTAAAAGGCTATCATAGGTGTTGGGTTCAGAAATATGCTTAGTGGTGAGCCAGGCATGAAATTCTTGAAGCCTTTCAGGCCACTTATAGCATGGAATATCATCCAGGGTAAAGTAAACTTTAGAGGATGATGCAGTAAAGGTCTATGTAGCATCTGGCTGGTCTTGGTGGGGTACTTCTGGTTCAGAAAACATTTCTTCTTCTTTGACATTGTCTGCCATGAACAAGGTTTCTTCCGAAGAGGATGATCCTATGGGTACTTCAGAATCAGAATCAGAATAGGAAGAAATTTCAACTTGCCTAGCCTTGAATGGCAATTGAAGGGATTTGGTGTCGGAGGAAAGTTTCAAGTGGGTTGAAAATAGTCAAGGTGCCTGGTGGTTGATCACCGGGAGGGTGTTCTGGTGTACTAGGAGGTGACACCGAAGACTTAGTAGGAGTCGGGGATTTCTTTTGCTTTTGCTTAAGCCTGCGAAGCTTATCTCGAAGAACCAAAAAATTATTCTAAGGAGGAGGGGCAGCTGAGTTTAAGACAGCAGCAAATGAGGATGATGATCCAATGGGAGAAGATTCGGGTTTGGATGGTAAGGAATGAGAGGGAAAAAAGGTCTGGTCGATAAAAGGAAATGACTGTTGGCTTTTGAGAATTTGGATCTGCCTCTTGAGCTTTTTGATTTCTAGCCGTTGGTCCTCCAAATAGTGGTTAGGGGGTGTTTGCTTGGTTTCTAGTAGATGAAGCCTTTTTTAGAAATCTTTCAACATTTTGCAGGATAATTCAGTGTTCTAATCTACACATTCAAGGCGTGTTGCAACAGTTCTAAGGAGCTTATTTTGAGCCAAAGTATTCTCAATTTGCCAATTCAAGACTGTTTCTGCAGTAGACGGTTGCTTGTACTATCCTTGTGCATCAAGGCTAGTGGGGTTGGGTATCTTAGGAGAGTGTTGGTACCTTTGGTGTGGATCAGAGAATTTTTCTAATGGGGGGAATTTCCGCATACTGGATTCAGGCCCTTTGGTGTCAAGTGGAGGGAAATCATCTGGTGAAAACATGTATATGCTGGGTAAAACAGGAGGAGGTTCGGGCTTAAGCACACAGATGCTTGGTCTAGGTAAGTTTATGGGATATGAGGGGTTCCTTTTTACCCATTTCTGGATCGGCTTATAAAAAGGTGAAGTGGTCAAGGGTTTTGCTAATGGTTGTACAGGGGGATTCTCTGGCTTGCATGGTGATGGAGGGCATGAAGTCTTGGGAGGTTTTGGTGGTCCATAAGAGACAATGAACTAATATTTTCCACCATCTTCTCCAAGTGGTCCGACAGTTGGATCTCCATCAAGATACTTTTGGTAAAGGGCATCTTTCTTCTTCTTCTTTGCGGAGGAAGGTCAGTCATTTTCTTCTTCAAACTTTGTGCA
The DNA here is from genome assembly GCA_014182735.1 of Corymbia maculata. Lineage (NCBI taxonomy): Eukaryota > Viridiplantae > Streptophyta > Magnoliopsida > Myrtales > Myrtaceae > Corymbia > Corymbia maculata. Next base: position 19,652,365 of record CM024688.1, on the reverse strand, counting down.
TGAAGAGCAAGCACAATCGGAATCCCAAAAATAATGTCTAGCAGGATCTTTGAAAAGATGGATCGGTTGTCCTTGGGAACCAAAAGAATGGACAAATCGTTTGTCGTCTGGCTCACTTGAAACTGGATCAGTAGGACATGGTGTGAAATGAAGTATAGTGGGGAAAATAGAGGAGGGTTCCTCTTTAGTCTTACTAAACTTAATGGAAACAGTGCCATCTTTTTTCCGGGTGAACTAGGGTTCACTGGATTGGACCGGTTTGCAACTCTAGTGGAGTTTTTCATAGTTGGTGACCTAACTATCAGGGAGGAGTTTAATAAGCTCATTTCATGGGATCTGGCAGGGAACATGGATACAGGAAGTCTGGTCATGGTCAACCGAGATAACATGAGCATCTTCGGAATTTGGAATATTGAGATCAATGGCATGGTTTTGGAAACGATAGATCATTTGGTAGTGCAAGGTAGCAGCAATTGATCCAGGAGTCTAAGGGGCTCTAATGATCTGTAGCTGGACCTTAAGAGCAGTGAGCAAGTTGGGATCTGCAAGAGCAATGTTGAAATTTGGGAAGAGTGTAACAAAGACAGTTCCCGCATTCATGATTGTCTGGATAGTGCCAACACAAGCTTGCTGATATTCCAAAAATCTAGTGTCTAAAAGGGCAATCCTAGTAGCAATAGGTAGACCTTTACGACCATGGAAGGTTAGAGCAAGGTGAATGGCTCCAAAATGGACATGTGTGTATCCTTGTTGGATCCATTGGGATGGAAACTCAGGGGGAATTTGCAAAGTGACAAACTATTCTTGTTCAGTTGCCTGGATGGGGTGTTCATCAAACCATGAAGATTAGACATACTCCTTTATTGTGCGAGGGGTATGTTTGATCAGGTGTTTGATGGATCTAAGTGGGGAGAAAGATGATGGCTTGGTGAAAGCAGTGTAGGGATTCATCATAGGAAGCTGAGTTTCTGAAATTTTACTATCCTCTGTGAGGTAGGCAACCTCATAGAGATAGTCTATTTTTGAACATGAAGATTTTCGAAATTCTAGGGGAGGTTGTAATGAAAGATTTGATCTCATAAGGTGAATTGGATGTGTAAATACATGGACAACCACATGAATCGTATGGTTTTCACAAAAAGGGGAAAATGATTTATTCGATGGATACCAGAAATTGACCGCTTTTATGAGAAAAGGATTTGGGATCGCATATGCAAGCATGTGTGCATTGGCTAATGCTCAAAGATAAAAAGTGGATTGTGGTGGTATGACTGCGTGATCGCGAAGTTGAACCCGCCGCCCCGGCCGAAGTTCGGGGGGGTGATAGTCCGATTTATCAGAAACCCGGCAAGGGTTTGAATAAGGAGTCGTGGGAGAGGCCGGGCTCATGCTCCTTAGGGAATGTTGTCTTAGGAGAGAACCCTTGATATCGCCGCGCCTCACGGGGGAGGGTGATGCCTGGTTATGCTAATAGACATCGGCGATGGTTCGATTGTAACCCCGAGGGGCAGTAATAATCAGAACATGTGTGGATGCAAGAGCGCATGAGAAACATGGTATCATGGGTTTCAATTATGCATGAGCTAATCACATTGTTTATGGCACGCATGATTTGATAACGTGCAGGTGTGGCAATGGCAAAGTGAGATCGCCTGTGACGCGACTCGCATGTAATTGATGAACTGCATCATCTAATTGATTGTTGGTTGACCTATATGTTGTTTGGTTGCTGATTGTTTATTGTTGGGTTGTTTAAGGGGGTGGTTCTGGATAGATACCCCAGGTTGAGTTGGTGTACTAATTGAGGTTTAGGGGAAGGACTCGCTAAGATTTCATCTCACTGGTTATTGTATAACCATTTTCAGGCCCTTAGAATGACGCACTTGCCAGTGTGATTCGGGATCCCTAAGGACTGGGAGACCATTGTGACACACCACCGCTTCCCGGGTCGGGTGCATCTTTATGAGAAGTATCTCTCCACCATCTAGGTGGATGAGGGACCAGGGCAATGGCTACCCCATCGATTTCTAGCGTGGTACATCCAGGAGGACGATATGCTGATCGGTCCTCTCAGAGGTTTTGATGGGCTGCTTGGTAGGGGCCCTAAGGACGTCGACTGAGATCTCATGGAGCTTGACCCTCCTGATGGCGCAGTGGAGAATCCTGCCCCCGCTCCTCTAGTGATCGACCTGAACGCCTCCAACTATGACCCGACAGAGCCTAAGTCCGATGGGTCTAAGTTATAGTGGTGCTGAACCTGAGGGTTATTTTTGTATAGATGGATTAGCCCAGCCTAGTTTTTTTTTGGTCTGGCTTAGAGGATGGATCTGACCCCTTTGTTGGGTTTGTAAATTGGAAACGATCCTCCGGGTGTTAATCCATTGAAGATGTATAAATGAGTAGTTGACGTTATCTTGCTATTCATCCCTCTATCCCTATTTAATTGCTTGATTGTCTGTTTGACTGGAGGATGATTCGTCTTCCGCTTGCGCATAATGAAAGGTTAAAATAAATGGTCGTCGACGAGTCCTGGGACGTCGCTTTCTATCGACCAAGGGAAGAGGTTGTTGCGTGCTCGGGGTTCGGGGCTTGACAGTGCATGCTCAACGTAATATTCTATTGCACATTTTTCATGTAAAAGTTGCAGGAAAATAATTGCATGTTGTCATATATTATTTAAAAACCGTCCAACTTTGCATGCCTTATCATTTAAACATGCCAGCCTCATTTTTATTACAAAATTGACTTATACACCTGACACCTCATGTTTTCCCTTTATATGTCCATGCACTTGTACTAAAAAATCAAGGCATAATATTCACATAACGTTATTATTTATCAGAGCAATCAAGCATTGACAATGTCTGCCATACAATCAACGACCCCTTAATTCAAGCAACAATTCAATATGCCTGAGCATGTACGGACTCGTCAATTATTATAGATAATCAATATTATTCATAATTAAATTTTATTAATTATTATTAAAATAATTATTAATAATAAAAGAAATTATTTATTTATAAAAAAAGTAATACTAATCAGGATTAACAAGCTAACCCTCGATCCTAGTTAATTAACCACCATTAATTAGCTCTAATCACAATTAGCAAAATTAATTAAAGTTAATCATAGTTAACTAAACTAACTATGCTTCTACCATAGTTAATTAACTCAATCCTAGTTAATTAACCCAACCATAGGTCAACCCTACTTAACTAACCCAACCTTGGTTAATTAACTCTACCACAAGTTAACCTTAGTCAATTAACCCAACATTGGTTAATTAACTAACCATAGTTCAACTTTATTAACTAACTCAACCATGGTAATTTTCTAACCTTCCAACCTGACTATAGTTAATCTTAACTAATCCCCTAACTAAGATTAACCATAATATAATATACCCCTAAGCAAGTTTAACAAACTAATTGAAGGATTAGAACATAAAATCACCAATTAAGCAAGCCGAAGACACAGGCACAATGGTGGCAATGAAGGCTATGCATGGGAACCTCTGAAATATCGATACAAGGTGGCTCGAGGATGGAAATAGCAGCTGCAAGTGTTGTCCACCTTTGTTCTGCTGAAACCGAGATAGAGGAAGGGAGACCGGCAGCTGGTAGGGCTGACCGGTAGTCTAGCAGACTGCTAGCTGAGGTTTGGCAACTTCTGGGAACTGCAGGTGAGGTGGTGGTAGCTGGTTCAGGGAGTAGTGAGGCAGCAACGATGGTGGTTGTATGTTTCCAGTAGAGAATAGCCAATGAGGAGGCAGACGGCGAGCGGCTAGGTTGAACGGTTCAGGCGGGCAGTCTAGCGACCTAGACCGGCAACAGAGGGTACATATGGGGCTACCTAGTTACTACTATGGCTGTACAGTGAGGGAAAAGGAAGAAAGGATGGGGAAAAGGAAGAAAACCAAAGAAAGAGAAAAGAGGGGGGGTCGGCTATGAAGAAGGAGAGAGAAGAAGAAGATGAAGACTTTGGCTCTCCCTTCATCAAATTCCCTCTTCAATGCACATCACCTCTCTTCATTTCCTTTGCAAAAGCCATCATAACGTTGAACTTTCTCTTCCTCTTTTGTTTCTTATTCATTAATGTCAAGAAGGGCATTTTGGTTTTTCACCTTGGGTTCAATTTACCAAATTGTCCTTGGGCTAAAGACAAGAAGCGGGCCTAGGAAACGGGCTAAAAATGAATAGGAATTGGGCTCTGAAAGTCGCTGGGCTCAAATCAAGCTCAAAACGGACAATAGGTTAGAAAGAGGGTAAGTGGGCTAAATGGGCTCACTTGGGTGGCTTGGGCCTACCTTAGTGGCTGCCCACCTTGGGCATGAGGTCCACTAGGGTCTTGCTTGGCCCACTTCCTTGTGAGCTCAATTTTCGGCCCATTAAACATTTTTTCGTCAATTTCGGGCTTACTGATATTCTCAAGGATTATAGAGGCATCGTCCAATGATTCATCCCTAACGTCCCTCAAAGTTTGACATCCAAAACCAGATTACCATTCTTAGCCAATTCCAATCAATTGTAGTTTTAGTGTGTCTCAAACTAACAAGCGGGTTCGAGGAATTACACGTTATCGACTTGTGATTGAATTAACCTTAAATCACGTTCAAGTTTTCTCGACACTCGGACGACTTCGATTATCATGAAATTGCAAATGATCGATTCTCATTTCAAAGTACATAATTACTTGGAATTGACTTAGGGTTGTTCATAGTCTTGATAATATTAAACGGAATCATTTGTTATCCCATTATATCATATCTGCGAATCGAATTATAATCATTCCTTGAATCAGCCTGTATAATCACAGGATCGTCCTTTTGTTAGTCCCATGGTCGAATCATTATTCTAGGTCAAGTCTTTTAGTCGTACGTACCCATTTCCTCATTGGCCTTTCCCTCAAGGTTAATATCTCAAGAGTGATAAATTCCGAGTGAGATTAACTAATAATGTATTGACGAAATTCATAGTCATTATATTTTACAATGGCTCGAAATTCAGGACATTACGAGTACCTTCCATGTAACTTGATACATTAATCTCAATAAAAGAATGCACGTGCCCACCAAATGAATAGTAAGTAGAATTAACCCCCCAACCCACTTGCTCTTTGTTAGTGAAAATAGATATGCCTGGGTGTTCCGAAATAATGTTGACAGAGATTGAGGTAAGTCTAAGATAATATGAGCTTCAGATGATTGGAAAGCGATTAAGATCGCTCCATGATTGCACAGGAGCACCAAGCATGCGAATGAGATATGGGTGGAGTGATGAATCTATGAATGTAAGTGCAATGAAATGCAAATCGCAAAAAAAGTAAAGGATATTGAAATGAGAATATTTTAAAAGGAAATTATAGGAATCAAAATGTACAAAGAAGCGAAAATACAAGGAAATTGAATGGGTGAAAAATATCTTCCAACGCCTAAGCCTCTTTAATGCTCTTAAAGAGAAGTTGATGATACATGGCCATCATGGCAACCAGGTTGCTTCGACCGCACACCACTTCTGCACGCAAATTAACTCCTTGCATTAAATGTCAACCACTTAACATCTTGGTTTTTAATTTTTTATTTGTTCATGCCATTGCTTTTCTCTGAATCGAGCTTCCACCTTCATTTTGTCTGAAAATGACAAATTTATATACGCTGACAATTGCCAGTCTTAAGAGGTACGTAGTGCCGTAAGCATCCTCTCTTTCCTGTTTTTTGTTTGTCGTCCCCCTTTGATCGTTATTACACAATAAGGATGACGTGCATTTTGGGTTGATTTTGACGGGTCGACCGTTTGGCGGGTTTCCGAAGGCATGACTTGGAAAATTGGGGTCGTCCATTAGGAAGTCATTATGGCCGGTGAACAGAAAATGAACTGAAGAACATTTTATAGTGATTCTTTCCTTGGTGAATCAAGACCACTATCCACATGATTGAAGCAATACTTGTTCTCAAGTCCTGAAGAATCTATGGCGTCTTACACTGGCTTTGCATCTATCCTCTTATGGCCAATCTTTGCCATTTGAGTAATTGAGTTCGGTCATTCCAAAGCTTCGACCGATGTAAGCTGTATTGGAATAGAGAGGATAGCTCTTCTTATGTTCAAGCATGGTCTCATGGAAGTTGGCAATATCAAACAAGTTGGTAATTCAATTTGACAAAAGTTGGTAAATTACTTTAATTCAGGTTGAAATTTTTGTATAAGAGTCAGTAAATTTGAAACTTTTATTGAGTTACGCAAAAGTTGGTTGGTTTGTGCAAAATCTGATAATTTGAAAATTGTAAAAGAATTGATAATTTCATAAAATTTCTTAATAAATTCCAACACGTTATCTGGGAAACAAGTCACCGGTCAATTTTTTTTCACCAATAATTTTTCGACACTTACCAATTTAAAAGAAAAAGCCTTTCATTGCCATATAATTGCAGAAAATTGACTCTAGATATGAGATTGGTTATATAGTCCAAAAGGAAAATATGAGATCCATTTCATGAAAGATCTAAGAGTTTCTTCCAATGTAATTTGGCAAAAAAATTAGGATACATTCGAGAACAAGAAAATCATTGATATTTGGTATCCGAAACAGTTTTTGCAGAAAAAAAATAATGAACAAAAACATAACATTAAAATTGTCATGTAAGGCTATAACCATTTTAATAAATTTCCTAAAACGTTGTAATTTTGCAAATCTTTTCCTTCCTTATCATTTAAAAAACTTTTGCTTTTTCTTTCACCCGATTGTGCAATTTCAATGGACATTCAAATGGAGAGATTCTTCTTTAAAATGCTGAACTTTCGAAAACAAGCACCAAGATGCACCTATCCTCACAGGATTTATCCTTTGCATTTATATGAAAATTACCTAAAAAAATCATAAACTTATTATATGGATTTCAATTCAGTTTTAAATTTTTTGATCAGCCCCCATAAATTGAGTAGATGGACTTCATCGAAAAGTCCTAAAAAAATTTAGGACCGATGGGGGTATTGTTAGCATGTCGATGATGGCCGGCAACCCTTACTTGTGGCTAGTGAAGTTCCAGAATTGGTTATAAGACGAGCTTAGGGTGTAGGTCTTGGCACCCGTGAAGTTAAACGACCTTGAGATCAACTCAAAGGAGGAGCCGGAGCCGGAGCCGAAGGATTGCCTTGATGCATTGAACTCTCTCACGGTGACATGAAGCTTGCCATCATTGCGGATCTCGGCGTTAGTCCTGAGAAAGTCTTGGTAGTCGAGCGAGATGATGTTGGGCGCGACCTTGATAGAGCTATGGACGCGATTTGGGGAGACAATGAAGATTATCTTAAGGAAAAATAGAACTTTAGAAAAGTCTAGATTTGGGGAACGATTTGGCGTTCATGGTCTCCTTCGAAGACGATGAGTAATAGCATTTTGTAGGAAAGTAAAGAGGGGAAAAAATGGAAAAAAGAAAAAAGAAAGAAAATTTAAATTTTTGCAATACTACATTTTTCAAATAACCTCCCGACATTAATAGCCGACCGTGTTATGTAGAATGGTCGATGCTAACTAAATTGTCACATTAGTGATTTCTATCCTAAATTTGGCCGAAAAGACTATATTAGAAAATGGTCAAAAAGTTTATGCCTACATTAGCTAAATTAAAAAATTTAAGACTTAATCAGTATTTTTATAATAGGTTTAGGATTTTTTTGATAGTTATCTCCATTTCTATCCTAGGATAGGTCACTAATCTGGACGTTGCTTAAATAAAAGGAGGGTCACCTTTCTCTATTAAAAAATGAAGTTTGCTAACCCCCCTTTAGTTTTCATAATACTGGTCATTTCGTGATAAAATGGGGTGCGGTGGATAGTCGACACCGGCAATAACCAATTTCTGGAGATCACACACTGACGATTGCCAGTTTTAGGGGTACGCAGTGCCGTCAGCATCCCTCTTTCTTCGCTTTTGTTTGTCGTCCTCCTTTGACCCTTATTACAAAGATAAAAGATGATACGCGTTTTGAATTGATTTTAATGGGCAGACCGTTTGGCGGGTCTTGGAAGTCATTGACTTGGAAAGTTAGAGTCATCCTCTAGCAAGTCATGATTGACGGCGATCAGAAAATGAACCCAACGATATATTATAGTGACTTTATTCTTGGTGAATCAAAGACCAAGCAATACTTGTTCTTAGACCCTAAAGAACCCATGGCATCTTGCGATGGCCTTGTGTTTGCGTTCTTATTAATCTTTGTCATTCAAGTAATCGAGTTCGGTCACTCCATTGCTTCGGCCAATGTAAGTTGCATTGATGTAGAGAGGGAAGCTCTTCTAAAGTTCAAGCATGGTCTCACTGATCCTTGGAGACGCTTGTCGTCATGGACTGGTGAGGAATGTTGCAAGTGGGAAGGAGTTGGATGTAATGAGAAGACTGGCCATGTCCTAAAGCTCAATCTCCATAATCCATGTATTGAACAGATCAATGCGGTCGAACCTTCAGATAAGTGCAGGTTGGGAGGTAACATAGTTTCTTCTTTAACTGAACTGCAGTATCAAAAGTATCTGGATCTTAGTGTCAACAACTTTTCAACTCAGAAAATCCCAATGTTCTTTGCTTCTCTTCAGAAACTAGAGTATCTTAACCTCTCATATACAGGCTTCGATGGAGATATTCCTAGGCAACTCAATAACCTTTCCAAATTACAGTACTTAGATCTTAGTAATGACTTTGTTCTGGGTCATTTAACCTCGAATGACCTTGATTGGCTGTCAAAATTATCTTCCTTGAAATACTTGCACATGTCTGGTGCTGACCTTTCGAAGGCCAAAGATTGGTTTGGATCCATTAACATGCTTTCATCTTTGCAATCTTTAGGATTAAGTGATTGTCAACTGCAAGATATTCCTAACTCTTTGCAGGCCAATTTCACCTCTCTTAAATTTCTCAATGTCGGGTCCAATTTTATAAACTCTTCTATTCCGCAATGGATCTATAACTTGAGCAAGCTAGAACATATTGATTTGTCTAACAACTTTGATATCAAAGGCCCTTTTCCCACTGCAATCATCGAGAATAATCAAAGGCTTGCCTTCTTTGATGTGTCTCAAAATTCATTACAAGGTGATTTTCCAAAAAACTTGAGCAGTCTTTGCAAATTGCAAGTGGTACGACTAGGCAAAAACCACTTCAAGGGGAATATTTCCGTCATCTCATATGGCCCTCTCGGTTGCATACAAAGTAAGTGGAAGATCTTCGATGCTTCCAACAATGATTTTAGTGGTGACCTACCAAATCAATTCGGAGATTTCAAAGAACTAGAGTACTTTGATCTTTCATCGAACTCGATATCTGGTTCTATTCCCCCCAATTTGGGGGAGCTATCATCTCTAAAAGTGTTGCATCTAAGTCATAACAAAGTGAGTGGGACCATTCCGGAGAGTATTGGGCGACTGTTGAATCTAAAGGAACTCCAATTTCAGCATACTTTAGTGTATGGAGTTGTAAGTGAACTTCACTTTGAAAATCTTAGAAGCCTGACCATCTTAGACATTTCCAACAATGAGCTCATATTAAATGTTAGCTCTACCTGGGTTCCACCATTTCAACTACGCGAGATATATTTGTCAAATTGCAAAGTGGGACCTGAATTTCCAAAATGGCTTCAAACACAAAGGAACATTACCGATTTGTTCATGTCAAATGCAAGCATCTCAGATGACATTCCTAATTGGCTCTACGACATTTCCTCTAGCATTGAATATTTGGATATCTCAAGCAACATGCTTAGAGGTCAACTTCCCCAAGATATCGGAGGTAGGATGCTGCGATTATATGTATTGAGACTTTGGGGTAATAATCTCACTGGTGGTGTGCCGAAATCTCTGTGTAAGTTGAATAAGTTGATTGATCTTAATCTCTCAAAAAATCAACTATCTGGGAGACTTCCTCGATGTTGGGTAGAAACGCAAGAGCTGAGGGTTTTTTCATTTGGGGACAACAAGTTAAATGGCCAGATTCCAAAATCTTTGTGCCATTTTGAGCATTTACTCCTTCTTAGCCTACGTAGGAATGGCTTTAGTGGAGTAATCCCATACTGTTTGTCAAATCTACAGACGATGGTTCTTGATCTCAGCGACAATGAATTCACGGGTAGGATACCTCCATTTGGGCAACAAAATTCATATTTGGCAGTGTTAAATTTAGAGAAAAATCACTTTGTTGGAGGCATTCCTCCACAACTTTGCCAACTTAACTATCTCCATTTCTTGAGCCTAGCACAAAATAAGATTTCTGGACCCATTCCCAATTGTTTTGATGGCTTCTTGTCCATGGTTGATAATGTTCGTCATCATGAGGGTTGGCCGGTGGTTATCGGTCTCAATGTCATGGTTGACACAAAGGGAATCAGCCTAACATATGGAAACGAGCTTTCATACTTCTTCTCAATCGATCTTTCAGCAAACATGTTGGATGGGCAGATACCAGAAGAGTTCACTAGGCTCGCCGAACTTAAAAATCTAAACCTCTCTCAGAATAATTTGAGTGGACACATCCCCTCAAATATTAGTGACCTGAAAAATCTTGAATCTCTTGACCTTTCCAGAAACAAACTGTCAGGTACCATCCCACCAGGCATATCCAGCATGGACTTCCTTAGTCATCTCAATCTGTCCTTCAATAGACTCTCTGGCCCTATTCCGTCCGGCAATCATCTACGCACTGTGGACGATGAATCAGTTTATCGCGGCAATAATGAACTCTGTGGAGCTCCTCTTCTGAAGATTTGTCCGGGAGACGAGCCACCTGATAGTGGTGGGCACAACGGTGATAATTCCAGTGAAGATAAGCCCAGCGAACACGATTTGGACAGCCACAATTGGTTCTATGCAGGATTGGGACCTGGGTTTACGATGGGATTTCTAGGATTCTGTGGCGTCTTGCACTTCAAGCGATCTTGGCGGCTCTCTTACTTCCAAGCAATGGACAGGGCCATCGAGAAATTCTTAATGACAACGATGATCACCATGCTTTGGTTCAAAAGAACATTTTGATGACGTGAAAAGGAGCTTGTTTACCAGGTAAAACCGGCCCCTTTCCTGTTAACCAGTTTCTTGCGTCTTATCTGGGTTGAAGCCATTATTAATTATAATTGGCGTCTGTAACAGAAAAGTCGACAACTGGAGAACATTGCCCGACTTGAGGAAGTGCTTTGTGTCATCAAATGGAGAAACAGAATGTGTGTTTAGTATTCAGCTTATCGGTTTCTTCTCTTGTCGTTGTTTAGTATGTGGAAGGATGATTACGTTGAGTTGCGTTGACCGGTCAACCTGGAAGGAACTATTATGGAAGATACATTCTCCTTTTGTTTGATGAACTCCATTTGAAATCCATGTGATCTAAGTTTTGGGAGTGTATTAACTGCTATACGCATGTAATGAACTGTCACAGTAAATAACGCTATGATTTAGTAGCTAAAAGGAAAGAGAGCAAATGAGTATCCTCAACAATTTCTTCGAGCAACTTTGAAATGTTTTCACAAAGCCAGTAAGAAGAAAAAACATCATCGATTTGATACTTATATGGGGTCTACATGGCATTTTTCATTTTTGTTTATCGAGAACGTAGAAAATCCAATTCTTGCAATTACAGAGAAGCCATCTGAAGTCATATGTGTCACCTTCCGAAGCAATCCTTGAAAATACATTGTTATTAAGCTCCCAAATTTGTTTAAAACTATACCAATGCATTCCCAAGTATAAGAAATAAGTTGGAGTAGATGTTATACTTCGTGCTATTTGATGGGAAATCATAACAAATATCACAATTGTATGCGTGGATATGATATCAGAAATCACATTTTATTTATATAAGTGGCAGTTGGCATGTTAGACCATTGATCTGAATAAACAATATTAAATAACTTAAGAATTGAAGTACTTTAACATAAGTATAATACGTAATGTGTTTTCATACGTGTATAATTTCTATTGATTCGAAAAGACGAGTATATTTGTGTAAGTCCGAGGAACGAGCTGGAGACCGTAGTTTTGTCGAAAATTACGTAATTATGTGTACTTTAAGCAAACGTACGAGTCTTACATACTAAGCAGAGGCTTTGAGTCAGATATGTAAACCAAATATAGAGAAGTTAAATAACTTTCTTCCACAACCAACTGAATAAATGAGCCAACCCACCAGAATAGTTTTTCCATTAGCATCGCAATAGACAGAATTAACAGAAATGATGGCATAAATTATGATATTTATGGATTTAATATTTACATGTGGCTATTGTCGTGAAAATTACATTGTCGATAACAGATGAAACTATAAATTATAGCGTGAATTGTATATTTAAATGGTCTATGGAGAGTAGAACTAATGTCGAAGGAGAAAGGAATGCTTGGGCATTTGGTATAGAAAAAATGATTTCAAATTAGTGCATTGATATAGGGAAACTTCCGAGGCCTATCCACTTTCAGAGCTTTGTCTCTTCCGTTCATCATAATATGCGGTGTATTAGTTAAATTATCATGTCACTATTGATGTTAAAATATTTTAAAGTCTAATAGTAAGTCTCCCTAATCAATTCTTATAATGCTTATACACATTTAATTGGCATAAGTACCCCGGGAGTGCCGAAACTTGGCACCGAGGGACACTTAAGTGCCAAAAGTTACAAAAGATATACTTAAGTGCCAAAATCGGAGCAAAAAGGATCAGTTAAGTGTCGATGGTGAAAAATTCCTACCAAACTACCACGTGTCCATTTTCCGGCGAGTTTATTTGCTGATGGAGCATTTTTTTCAAAATAAAAATACACATGTCAATTTTAATAAAAAAAATTGCCACGTCGATTAACAAAAATTTTAAAATCGATTTTATTTAAAAAAAAAAAAAGGGGGAAGGGGGATCTGGCGAGGGCTGTGCAGCCCTTGCCGCCGCTGCCATCGTCGGGAAGGGTCGGCGACCACGGCCGACCCTCGCCCACCGTCGCCGGCCCTTCTCGACAATGGTGGGGCGGCGACGGCGACAGCGATGAGGGCTGCACAGCCCTCACCGATTCCCACTTTTTTCTTAAATTAATCAATTTTATAATAATATATTTTTAAAAAATTTTAAAATTATTTAATTAATAATTTTTAAAATCCACGTCAGCTCAAAACGACATTGTTTTGGCTGATTTTTCACCGACTTCAATTTCTGGCGAGCCACGTAGGCAAGAAAATTAATAAAAAATTGCCACGTAAGATTTCCGGTAGGATTCCGATGACTTGGCACTGAACTGATCCATTTATTTTGAAAAATGGCACTTAAGTGTACCTTTTGTAACTTTTGGCACTTAAGTGTCCTTCGGTGTCAAGTTTTGGCACTCCTGGGGTACTTATGCCCATTTAATTAAAAAAAAATAATTTGCTTAATCACCTCGGTAATATCTTCCAGTTTTTACTTGAGTCCATGACACAAATCGCGCTTCCGCTGTGATGTTCACGGCTCCCTTTCAATGAACACAGAATAAACGTATACAACGTATATCATATAATCTATAAACTGAAAATTCATGATAATGATTTGATCTGGGTTCATGATCGAAAACCTCATATGGCTAAGTTAACCCATATGAACATTCTCACTCGAAATTGTCGTTGTCGGGTGGACGACTTTGTATTTCGCATAAGTTTTATATTTCTGGTTGAAGATTCACGCTTCCAACTCATGGATCATTTATGGAAAGAGAGAATTGGTCCACATGGTGGAAGGGTTGGGCGCTGGGTCATGCTAGCCCACGTGCCAGACCCGAGACAGGTATTTCTACGAAATTGATTTATATTTCCCCAAATGAAAATGATTCAAAAGATGAAACTATTTTTTTTAAATTTAAAAAAGATACTTGAAGAAAATTGATGAAAAAACACTCATTCAATTAAACAAATTAAAATACAAGTAGCATTTCACATAATTAAAAAAAAAAAACAAGTTGCACATAATAGTGCCTTTATAACAATTATACACAAATTACATCAACACTGAATGTTTGGTAAATTCAGTGTCTTTGGTGACTTTCATCAGCCACGGAGCAAAGGCCATGAAGCCTGCCGTTGCCAATTACAAGCGAGGGTTAGTCGGCCTCACTTGTGACTGGCAAGGGTTGACCAATGACCCTTAAGCTTGGAAGAAAAAGAAAAGTAAAGAAAGAAAAATAAAAGTAAAGAAAAATAAACAAAATTTTAGAAAATTTTAAAAAATTATAACAGTTGTCTACGTCAGCGAAATCTGGCTGAAATCGATCCGATAAACTCAATTAAAAAAAAAGGTGAAATGGTTTATGACTTAATTGACAAAATTAGAATGCTTAAAACTAGATTGGCAAAAGTGTAATAAATTTAGGACATTTTGCACAATTTTCCCTACACAATTATCTATCCGTGTGAACACATGTCTGTAGATGAATGAATGTGATAACACCATTGTTTTCACCACATCTTGAGATTGCGCACCTCCAACAACCGTAGGTCAAGATCGCCGAGATTGAGATCTATTTTTGTGATATCTTGAATTTTTTCAAACCATTTTGATTTTATTAATGAATATTTTGTCAATGCACTGTTAATTGAGTTTCATTTTGAACTGATCATTTATGAGATATTAACCGAAGCGGAAAGGCTATTAAGGAATTAAGTGCATGTGCGACTAGAGAACTCGACCATCGGTGACAACTTGACCATAAGGATTGTCGAGGGTCGAGCAATCAGTCCCTCGCAATTACATAATAACCGAAGTCGTCCCTAAATCGTGGAGGCTCAAATGCAGATTAATAATAAAATTTAATTATTCCAAATCATGTGTCAGATAACCGAAGTCATCCCTACAAGCTGCCTATTGGTTTGAGATATACCAAAGTTGCAATTAATTAACTTAGTCTTGATTTTTAATCTGAATTCAGTTATCATACTTTCCGAGACGTCAGGACTAAATTGTTGGATTTTACCTCATTAATTCCCAAAATTTTGGGTTGCTCAGGAATGTCAGAGAAAGGATCGACGAGTCGAAAATTTAAATTCGGGACTTTGCCGCTCTTCAATTATGATCCAAGGGCATTTCGGGAATTAGTGTCCCAAATGTTGGGAAAAGTCGGATTTGCCCTTCCCACCATTTATGGGTATGGGACAAATTTTTTGAAGATAGAGGTATTTGGAAGGGAGGGGATGTACAGAATTTAGTGCACGTCCCTTCTCCCTCTCTCTTATCTCCCTCGTGCATATGCTTTTTCCCCTCCCCCTATAGCGCCCCTTCTTCTCGCGCACATCCTTTCCCCTCATCTCAACCGTAAGCGTACCTTTCTCTCTCTTCCTCTTTTCTCTTTGGCCTTCATTTCTTCTTCTTTGTTCTATGTTTTTGCTTGTTCCTTTGCTCGGTCGTTGCTTTCTTCATTGTTGCCCCTGTCGACGACCACTACCACCACCTTAGCTGCCCCTTGCCGAGCCGGAGTTGTCCATTGCCACCGCCAAGCGGCTGTGACCTGACTTCCGTCGCAAGTCATCCCCTCTTCCTCTTTTTCTTTGGCTTCAAGTGTGGGCTGCTACTGTCTTTGGTGCAACTGCCAACCACCACCCCTAGCCACTTGAACCAGTTGCCTCGTACCTTCACTTGACCACCCGTCCTCCGCCTGTGAACCACTTGTGAAGCAGGTTCTCACTCTCTCTATTTTGCTCTCGAACCCTTACTAGACCAAAACCCCGTGGTCCTGCCTTGTCGCCAGAGCTGCTGGTTGCCTATCTGGAGCCATTGGACTTCCTATCAGCTAGGCCGAAGCCACCTCAGCTACTGACTGTCCCTCCTCTCAACTCCTTCCTCCTCACCGAACGGGCAGCCCCTTCTCCACCCAAGGCTTGTTTTTGCAGCAAGCCGTCTTGACACGCCTAGGGTGTCTACACGTCCACCTCACTGCCACCGTCGTGCCCATGCTAACTCTGTCACTAAATGGTGGGTTATGGCACTAATCTCTTGATTAGCGTATTAATCTCAATTAGGGTTAATTTATTTTAGGACTAATCGGAATTAGGTGGTTAGCTATGGTCAATTTAAGTAAATGACAATTAATTTGATTAATCTTGATTAGTGGTAATTAACTATAGCATAATCGTAATTTATGTTAATTATATGATTAATTTGACTTAAATTAATTATTTATATTTAATTATTCCGAAAATAATTAGATATTACTTTATTTTTTTACTAATAATCAATATTATTGGTAATAATTAATTGCGATTAATTATTTTAGTGATAATATCATGTGCGTGAATTAATTATTTTCATGATTATTAATTGTCATAAAACTTGATTTATGGGAACTATTGATTGCTGAATTATTGCGAGGTGACAATAAATGGATATTATGTGGGACACTGATTGAATTGTATGCCGACTGTATGCGTGTCCTTTATTGGTTGAGCACATTTACCTCGAGGCTATCAATGCAATTTCATAATTAGTTGGTGCATACGAACAATCAAAGGAACTTCGATATAAACATAGTATTGAAAAACTTATTAGATACCATGACTCTGGTATCTAATAAGTTCTACCTACTATTGGATTTGAACCAATGACTCCCGCCGTATGAAAGCAATACTCTAACCACTGAGTTAAGTAGGTCATTTATCATCACAAAGAGAAACAAAAAGAACTCATCCCATCGATGAATTATAAATCCAATATTACTTCTAAGCAATACCAATCAAACTGGGAGATATGTGGTTGAATCATGTAATATTCATCTTGACAAGAAATTATCTACATAATATGATAAAATATGTATCATAAACACAAGGGCTATAGCTCAGTTAGGTAGAGCACCTCGTTTACACGTGCGCCAATGTTTTTCAGAGGAGTCCATCACATCATGTAATCAAAAGAATTTATCTTATTGATAAATCCATGTCTTACTCCATAAGGTTTAGGGAACAAAACAAGAGAACAATAGCCTGACAAAAGGTTCTCGGTTCGATTCGGGTGCCCATTTCAGTTACCGTAAACCTTCGGGTTGTGCCATGGCCTTATAAGGTCGCCCAATTTTTATCAGTTGCTCGCGGGAGTCCAGAAGTTGTGTTGCGATAGAGGCCAAACCACATACTCCTTTATGAAATGCTGTTTGGGCAAGAGATCCAAATGTAGCGGTGTCCAATGGGGTGGGACGATGTCCGACTATATCTGGTAGACCGCCAACCTTGGGTTTGTGCCATGGCTTTAGGGGTTGTAACAATTGGAACACACCTAATTGCTAGGTGCATGGGATATTATAGGTTGTGTTATGATTATTTGTTCACCTGTTAATTATGTCTAGCATGTGTAATTGGTACCGTGCAATGTATGTGTAGCCACGAGATAAGGTTGCTTGTGAATTGATTTGATTGAAGGTGTTATGTTGGACTTATCTGTTAGGTGCCCCTGAGGCAAATTGGTACCCTAGCCAAGGCTTAGACCTTTAACGTACTGAAATTTTAAAGAACGGTCAATAACACATTTTGGGAAACCCCTTACCATGGTCAATTGAAAGTGATGTCCCAAGACTTGTTGACGACCATTTATTTTATTCTTTTATTATGCACAAGCGAAAGACAAACCATCCCCAGTCCAACAAACAATCAAGCAATCAATAAGGGATAGAGGGATGAATAGCAAGAGCAACAACAACTACTCATTTATACATCTTACTAGATTAACCAGCGAAGGATCGTTTTTTGAATTACAAGCCCGATAAAAGGGGCCGATCCATCCTCTAAGCCAGACCAAAAGAAACTAGGCTGGGCTAATCCAACTATACAAAATGAACCTTCAGGTTTAGCATCACGGTCACTCAGACCCATTGGACTCAACTCTGTCGAGTCGATCACTAGTGGAGCGGGGGTAGGATTCTCCATTGCGGGTGTGCCATTCTAGGGGCCTGAAAGTTGTTATACAATAACCAGTGAGATAAAATATCAGCGAGTTCTTCCTCTAAGTCTCGATTAGTACACCAACTCAACCTGAGGTATCTCTTCAAAACCACCCTTCACTCAACCCAACAACCCACAACCAACAACCAACAAGCAACAACAGTCAGGGTCAACCAACACTTAATAATCGGTTCGTATGCAACTTACCCGGTATGTCATACCCTACACGTTAAACCTCATACAATACAAGCAATGCAACCAACAATCACATAGTCGGTTCTCATGCAACCTTACTCGGCATGATATATCTTACATGTTAAACCTCACGCAATACAAGCAATGCAACCAATAATCATATAGTTGGTTCGCATGCAACCTTACCTAGTATGCTATACCTTGCACGTCATAAGTCAGCACAATACACGCAATGCACATGGCCGTTAGATGATGAACTTCAACAATCACATGCGAGTCGCGTCACAAGCGATCTCACCTGGCCATTGCCACACCCTACACGTTATGAATTCATGCGTGCGTGCCATAAATGATGTGATCACTTCATGCATAATCGGAACCAATGATGCCATGTTTCTCATATGCTCTTGCATCCACATGTGTTCCGATTATTATTGCCCCACAGGGCGACAACTGAACTCCCGTCAGTGTCTACTGGCATAGCCAGGCATCGCCCTCCCCTATGAAGCGCGGCGACGTCAAGGGACCCCCACCCAAGACGGCATTCCCGAAGGAGCATGGGCTCGACCTCTACTGCGACTCCGCATCCGGACTACAATTGAGGCGCCACAGTGCTACAGCGTCTTTCCTCCATAAAGACGCAACCATGCTCTTCCATGCCCTCGTCGGGTTTCCGATAAATCAAACTATTACCCTCCGAACTTCGGCCAAGGCGGCGGGTTCAACTTAGTGATCACGTAAGCATACCATCACAATCTACTTATTATCTTTGAGCATTAGCCAATGCACACAAGCTTGCATATAAAACCTCAAATCATTTCCCATAAAAGCAGTCCATTTCCGATGTCCCTCAGACAAACCATTTTCTTTCTCATCAAAGCGTTTCATTTTCGGTGTCCCTTGGACAAACCATTTTCTTTCTCATAAAGGCAGTCCATTACCGGTGTCCCTCGGACAAACCATTTTCTTTCTCATAAAGGCGGTCCATTACCGGTGTCCCTCAGACAAACCATTTTCTCTTTCTTTTGTGAAAATCACACGATTTAGGCGAATGTTTATGCAATACCACTTCCATTTCACTTCATATGATTAAGGCATATAAAATTATGCACATTTTAGCTTCTGGATGAATAGTGCCATGAACAGTAATCGTGAACAGTGCACTATGAACTGTGTAATTTCAGAATTTAATAATTAAAATATTAAATTCAGAAATGAGACAAATCAATAATTAAAACAATTAATCAAGCAATTAAGCTAAACATGCTTAATTATCACATAACACACAATTAAGCATAATCAAGCACAATTAAACAAGATTAAGCTAAGTTAATCTTAACCATCTATCTAACCACCTATCTTAGGGCTAATACAACTTGATTAAACCATCTAAACCAGCATTAACACTAACTAACCCAACCCTAAGCAAGTTTAGGCACTAATAAGGAATTAGGGGCTAAACTCACCCGTTAAGTGGGCCGGCAACACGAATGCGGCAGCAATGAACCCGACACCCGGGGACCTCACTCACAACGATCCAAGGCGGTCCCGGGCTCAATACAGTAGCAACAAACTCGAATTCCGCACTGAACCTCTGAAAACAACATTGCACAGGAGGAAAGTGGCTGAACGGAGCTAACCGAAGCTTCGGCGACCTGCGGCACCTGGGGGTCGAGGGGGAACTGCTGATAGTTAGTATGGGCGGAGATTGGGTTGAAATGGGAGGAAAACAGCTCAAAAAGCGAAACTGGATAGTATTGCCTCTACAGTAGGCCGTTTGGCGAGCATAAACTTCTGGCCAGCCAACGGCGTTGACCAGTAATTGGCTACCACCACTTGAATGGAAATTGTCTCATGAACACAATGGTGGGTGGCACGGGCCATGATTCACACGGGAAGGGCATGAACAACTCGGTTTTCCGAAGAAAGGTTAGAAGGAAAAACTGAAAGAAGGAAGGGAAATAAGAGAGAAAGAGTGTGTGGTTTGCTTGGGCTGAAAGAGGAGAGAGTGAAGTGAGAGCTGCAAGACAAGCCTAATTAAGGCCATTGAATGCTTGCTTCAATTCCCTAAATAAGTGACCTCATCTTCTCTCTCTTCTTTTGTCCGTTCTTTAAAATATCCAAGGGCAAAATGGTCATTTCCACTTTGCACATTTCCCAAACTGCCCTTGGGCTGAAAATGAAGAGTGGGCCTAAGAAATAAGCTAGAAAATGAATAGGAACGGGCTCAGAAATTTGTTGAGCTCGAAACGGCTCAAGGTTAGACAATGGGCTTGGAAGGGTAAATGGTCGGTTTGGCCCAACGGGCTCACTTGCTCTCCTCGGGTTAACCATGGTGGCTGTCCCACCTTGGGCATGAGGCTCACACTGGTCTTACCCAACCCATGTCCTCATAGGCTCGTTTCCTCGGTCCGTAAACCCGTTTTCCAAATACTCGGCTTAACTGGCACTGTCGATTGTTTAAGAAGCATCGTCTAAAAGTCCGTCCCGGACGTTTCCGAAAATTTGAAGTCCAATCTTGGATTTTCATGCCATGTCAATTTCGCCCGAATGCCATTTTGGTACCACTTAGATTGACAGGCGACTTCGAGGATTCACGCGTAATTAACTTGTGTCAAATCACGTTCAAGACTTCTCGACACATAGACGTTCTTGACTACATGAAATTGCGAAGGATAGATTCTTATTTCAAAGTACATAATTATCAAAGATTGACATAAGGTCGTTCGCGGGTTCAATAACAGTAAACGGAATCACCCGTCATCACATTACATTCTGTCCACGAATCGACTTCTATTCATCCCTAAAATCGGTCTGCATAACTCTAGGATCGTCCTTACACAAGTCTCACGGTTGAGTCGTTTTCCCAAGTCAAGTTCTTTAGTCATACGAATTCTGTTCTCATTAGCCTTTCCCCTCAAGGTCAGTATCTTAGGAGTGATCAGCTCTGAGTGAGATTAACTAGCAATGCATCGATGAAATTAATGTTCATTCCTCCCTCAAAGGGCTCAAATTTTAGGATATCACAATTCTTTCCCACTTACAAAAATTCTGTCCTTGAAATTTGCAACCACTGACAAATCCTCAAAAAGATGAGGGTGCTGATGCTTCATCACTTCCTCACTTTCCCATGTAGCTCCCTTTTTTCCGTGATGTTGCCAATTCACCTTAACTAAGACGATAGTCTTGTTTCGAAGTACTTGCTCTTTACGATCCTTTATTTGTATCGGCCTCTCCACATACGACACCTTGTCATCTACGTCCAGTTCTTCAAAATTCAACACATGAGTCGGGTCCGGTTCATACTTTCTCAACATGGACACATGGAAAACGTCATGTACTTGAGCAAGCTTCGGTGGCAACTCAAGATGATACGCTAAAACCATGATCCTTTCCAAAATTTCAAAGGGTCCAATGTACCTTGGACTCAACTTTCCCTTCTTGCCGAGCCTGGAAACCCCTCATCAGCGATACTTTTCGAAATACCTAATCGCTCACCTTAAATTCCAATAGTCTACGACGCTTGTCTACATAGCTCTTCTGATGACTCTAAGCTGTCTTTAGTTTGTCTTTGATAATCTAAATTGCATCAAAGACTGCTGTACCAACTTTGGCCCCGTAATCTTATACTCGCCAACCTCATCCCAACAAAGCGGAGTTTTATAGGGTCTCCCATACAAACCCTCAAATGGTGCCATTTTAATGCTCTGTTGGTAACTGTTGTTATAAGCAAACTCAACCAAATGAAGTTGCTCTTCCCAACTGCCTTTAAAGTCTATGACACAGGCTCGTAACATGTCCTCAAAAGTTTGAATCAACCTTTTCGATTGACCGTCCGTCTACGGATGGTACGTCGTACTATACTGCAGTTTTGCCCCTAAAGCCGACTGCAAACTTTTCCAGAAAGTTGCCGTAAACTTAGGTTCATGATCCGAGGTGATCGTCACTAGAACTCCATGTATGCGTACAATCTGACGTACGTACAACTCCGCATACCTATCCAACGTGAAATCCTTTCGTATGGCGATAAAGTGAGCTGACTTTGTCAATCTGTCAACCACTACCCAAATCGAGTCATTGCCTCGCTGACTCCTTGGCAACCCCATCACAAAATCCATGGTAATGTGTTCCCACTTCCACTCGAGAATCTCAAGAGGTTGCAGCAATCCACCAAGCTTACAATGCTGAGCTTTTACTTGTTGGCACGTCAAACACTTAGCCACATGCTTTGCAATGTCCAACTTCATACCATTCCACCAAAAGTGCTGTTTCAAATTTTGATACATTTTCATACTTCCAGGGTGGATGCTATAATTACTACGATGAGCTTCCGACAAGATTGCTTCCTTAAGCTCTGCATCCTTTAGAACGCACAATCGTCCTCGAAACCTCAATGTCCCATCCTCGGACACTTGAAAGTCTACTTTTCTCTTTGTCTAATCCATTTGTAGGATCTTAAGAATTTCAAGATCCGTCGCTTGGGCACTCTTAATCCTACTTTGCATCTAGGGTTCCACCCTGAAAGTAGCCATTAGACTAACACGATTGCCAATCTCAATTTTAAAATCTGAGTCCCTGACTCCCTCCAAAAGAATCCATTTCGGTACCATCATCTGTGCAATTGACGACTTTCGATTGAGTACATCTGCCACTTTGTTCGCTTTTCTCGGATGATACAGAATATCGCAATCATAGTCCTTAAGAAGTTCCATCAATCATCGTTGCCTCATGTTCAACTCCTTTTTAGAGAACAAATACTTCAAACTCTGATGGTCCGTAAAAATTGAATACCTTTCTCCACATAAGTAATGTCTCCAAATCTTAAGTGCAAAGATGGTCGTCGCTAGTTCCAAATCATGTGTCGGATGGTTAAGTTCATGAGGCGTTAACTATCGGGATACGTATGCAATCACCTTGCCATGTTGCATTAACACATAGCCTAGTCCTTTATATGATGCATCACTGTAAACTTCGTACCCACCAAGACCAGACGTTATTGTTACGACAGGTGAGGTAGTCAATTTACTCTTAAGCTCTTGGAAACTACGCTCGCACTTGTCCGTCCAATGAAACCTCTCATCTTACTTTAATAACCTCGTCAAGGGCATGGCTATCATAGAAAACTTCTCTACAAAACGTCTGTAGTATCCAACCAATCGAAGTTTCTTGGGATTTTAACTTCATGTCACAGAGATCTCTTCACCTGAAATTATATGACCTAAAAATGCCACGCGAGATAACCAAAGCTCGCACTTGCTAAACTTAGCATAAAGTTCATGTTCTCTCAAGGTCTACAGTATTGATCTCAGGTGTCTCTCATGATCCTCGGGACTTCTCGAGTACACTAGAATATCATCAATGAACACAATCACGAATTGGTCCAAACACTTATTGAACACCCTGTTCATTAAGTCCATGAAGGTTGTAGGGCATTCGTCAATCCAAACGGCATTACCGTGAACTTGTAATGACCAAAGCGCATCTGAAACGTTATTTTCGATATACCCTCCTTTTTAATCCTCAACTGAGGATAGCCTATCCTTAGGTCTATATTGGAAAATACCGACACCCCTTGAAGTTGGTTGAACAAATCATCAATCCTTGACAATGGATACTTGTTCTTAATAGTCACATGATTAAGCTGTCGATAATCAATGCACGGTCTCAACGGACCGTCCTTTTTTTCCTTACAAATAGTACCGGTGCTCCCCAAGGAGATGCACTAGGACTAATGAAACCTTTATCTAGTAGCTCTTGCATTTGCACCTTCAATTCTTTCAATTCTGACAAGGCCATCCTATAAGGTGCCTTAGAAATCGGTTCATTCCTAGGGGTCTGCTCAATCATAAACTCAATTTCTCTCTTTGGAGGTAATCCCGGCAATTCTTTGGGAAACACACCCATGCACTCTAATACCACCGCAATATCCTCCACCTTTGATCCTTTCTACCAGTGTATCTGCCACCAATGCCAAATACCCTTGGCATCCAGATTCTAATAACTGAGTCACAAAATCAGAGGAATGGAGGGTCCTCCTCAATTTCCCACAAACTCTAATCTATCACCCACTACTAGGTTAAATTGAATTGTATTTCCATGACAATCCACCATAGCTCATTGCTTGGTAAGCCAATCCATGCCAACTATGACATCAAAGTCATACATTGCTATTGCAGTCAAGTCAATGACTTCCTCACTACTGCCCACAACTAATATACAGCCAGAACAACCTAACTCAAACAATATCTTATTATTACGCTAGGGGTCTACCTTGGTTGTTCGGCGGTGCGTTCCCTATAAGTCATTCTCCCCGTGGCGGTGGCAATATCGTCCTCACATGCCTACTCGGACAATTCGCCACTCGGTGGCCCTGCTGACCACATCCGAAGCAAGCTCCCATGAAATTGGGCATTGGCTTTCCCACATAATTCTTTTTGTTGGGTGGGATGGGATTCCTTCTCCCATCATCAGTCCCTTTCCAAACCGACGATTATCTCTATTAGGCACGAACCACTAGCCAAATGCAGTCGCCCTCTCGATCATATTCTTCTCGATCATCTGGGCCCTCTAGTACATCTCATCAAAACTCTTTAAATTCAAGGGCACCAGCTAGACTTTCAATTCTAGCTTCAAGCCATCTCTGAACTGTCTCGCCTTATCCAAGGGTCCTCCACTAATCTTAGCGCATACTTGGCCAACTTAGTGAACTTCGCCTTATACTGATCCACTAACATCTGATACTAACGAAACTGTTGGAACTCTGCCATCTTAGACTTTCTCGCACTATCTGAAAAGTACTTCCTACTAAACGCTTCCCGAAAGGCACCCCATGTCTGAGCCATGCTTTTAGGGAACACTCTTCCTTGAGTGGCTTTCCACCAAGTATTAGCATTACCTTGAAGCTGATAAGCCACCAGAAGTACCCGATCTTCCTCTAAACATCTCAACACTGAAAAAGTCCTCTCAAAATCCCTTATCCAAAGGATCGCAGCCTCAAGGTCGCCCACTCCACTAAACCTCGGTGGCTTCAATCTCAGGAACTACTCTATCAACCTAGGTATCGGTCTCTCACAGACCTCTCCTCTCACTAGGGGAACCACATGGACCATAGCAGGAGCACACAGCTTGCTGTCCTAATAAGGTCTCTAGCGCTAACAGGATCCCATCTAATCTAGGATCTGCTTGCACACTACCTCTAGCACTAGTCTGACTAGATGTTGCTCTACACCTAGCGGCTGACTGCTCAGGATTGCTCATCACTCTAGACTATGAGCAATCCGCCACAAAACCCATCCCAAAAATATCACAGGCATGTAATATAAAACCCATCCCAAAAATCCCACACACCTCATCACTCCAGGTCTCAACCTTGCTCTAATACCAAAACTGACGGGGATGTCACGTCCCAAACCTTGAGCAGGCGACAACCCCTTACTATGGTCAATTGAAAGCGACATCCTAGGACTCGTCAACGACCGTTTATTTTAATCTTTTATTATGCACAAGCGGAAAACGAACCATGCCCAGTCCAACAAACAATCAAGCAATCAATTAAGGATAGAAGGATGAATAGCAACAGCAACAGTAACTATCCATTTATATATCTTACTGGATTAACCAACGGATGATCGTTTTCTGAATTACAAGCCCGACAAAAGGGGCCGATTTATCCTCCAAGCCAGACTA
The DNA here is from genome assembly GCA_014182735.1 of Corymbia maculata. NCBI lineage: Eukaryota > Viridiplantae > Streptophyta > Magnoliopsida > Myrtales > Myrtaceae > Corymbia > Corymbia maculata. The sequence goes on along the minus strand of CM024688.1, from coordinate 19,626,580 downwards.
AAAAGAAACTAGGCTGGGCTAATCCAACTATACAAAATGAACCCTCGGGTTCAGCACCACGATCACTCAGACCCATCGGACTCGGCTCCTTCGGGTCGATCACTGGTGGAGCGGGGCCAGGATTCTCCACTGCAAGTGAGCCATTCTAGGGGCCTAAAAATGGTTATACAATAACCAGTGAGACAAAATCTCAGCGAGTTCTTCCCCTAAGCCCCGGTTAGTACGCCAACTCAACCCAAGGTATCTCTCCAGAACCACTCCTCACTCAACCCAATAACCCACAACCAACAACTAACAAGCAACAATAGCCAGGGTCAACTAACACTTAATAATCGGTTCGCATGCAACCTTACCCGGTATGCCATACCTTGCACGTTAAACCTCATACAATACAAGCAATGCAACCAACAATCACATAGTCAGTTCGCATGCAACCTTACCCAGCATGATATATCTTACATGTTAAACCTCACGCAATACAAGCAATGCAACTAACAATCACATAGTCAGTTCGCATGCAACCTTACCCGGTATGCCATACCCTGCACGTTATAAGTCAGCACAATACACGCAATGCACATGGCCGTTAGATGATACAGTTCATCAATCACAAGCGAGTCGCGTCACAAACGATCTCACTTAGCCATTGCCACACTCTGCACGTTATAAATTCATGCGTGCGTGCCATAAATGATGTGATCACCTCATGCATAATTGGAACCAATGATGCCATGTTTCTTATACGCTCTTGCATCCACATGTGTTCTGATTATAACTACCCTACAGAGCTACAATTGAACTCCCACTAGTGTCTACTGGCATAGCCAAGCATCGCCCTCCCCCATGAGGCGTGGCGACGTCAAGGGACCCCTACCCAATACGGCATTCCCGAAGGAGCATGGGCCCGGCCTCTACCGCGACTCCGCATCCAGACTACAACTAAGGCGCAACGGCGCTATGGTACCTTTCCTCCGCAGAGACACAACCGTGCCCTTCTGTTCCCTCGCCAAGTTTCTGATAAATCGGATTATCACCCCTCGAACTTTGGCCAGGGCGTCGGGTTCAATTTAGTGTTCACGTAAGCATACCATCACAATCCACTTATTATCTTTGAGCATTAGCCAATGCACACATGCTTGCATATAAAATCTCAAATCTTTTCTCATAAAAGCGGTCCATTTCCGATGTCCCTCAGACAAACTATTTTTTTTCTCATCAAAGCGGTCCATTTCCAGTGTCCCTCGGACAAACCATTTTCTTTCTCATAAAAGTGATCCATTTCTGGTGTCCCTCGGACAAATTATTTTCCCTTTTTTTTGTGAAAATCACACGATTCAAGCGGATGTTCATGCAAGCCACATCCAATTCACTTCATATGATCAAGGTACATGAAATTATGCACATTTTAGCTTCCAAATGAACAGTGCCGTGAACAGTAATCGTGAACAGTGCACTATGAACAGTGTAATTTCACAATTTAATAATTAAAACATTAAATTCAGAAATTAGACAAATCAATAATTAAAACAATTAACCACCGCCTGTGGTGGCCGCGATGGTTAGAGCATTGTGCAACTTCCAGAGCAAATGAGGGTTCGAAATAAAAAAAAAAAAAAATTATAAAAAAAAATATTTAAAACAATTAATCAAGCAAATAAACTAAACATGCTTAATTATCACATAACAAACAATTAAGCATAATCAAGCATAATTAAGCACAATTAAGTAAGATTGAGCTAAGGTAATCTTAACCATTTATCTAACCACCTATCTTAGAGCTAATACAACTTGATTAAACTTTCTAAACTAGTATTAACACTAACTAACCCAAACTTAAGCAAGTTTAGGCTAATAAGGGATTAGGGGCTAAACTCACTCGTTAAGTGGGCTGGCGACACAAATGCGGTGACAGCGACGAACCCAACACCTAAGGACCTCACCCACGATGATCGAAGGTGGTATCGGGCTCAACACAGCAGCAACAAACTCGGATTCCCCACTGAACCTCTGAAAATATCACTGCATAGGAGGAAAATGGCTGAACGGAGCTAATTGGAGCTCCGGCGAGTGGCGGGTCGGCAACCGGTGGCACCTGGGGGTCGAGAGGGAACTGCTAGTGGCTGGTATGGGTGGAGATTGGGTCGGAATGGGAGGAAAACATCTCTAAAGGCGAAATTGGATAGTATTGTTGGTACAGTGGCGGTTTGGTGAGCAGAAACTTCCAATCGACCAGCGGGTCATTCGGCGGCTCCGACCAATGGTCAGCCGCCACCACCTGAACAAAAATTGTCTTTTGAACACAATAGTGGATGGCATAGGCCGTGATTCACACGGGAAGGGCATGAACAACTTGGTTTTCTGGAGGAAGGTTAGAAGGAAAAACTGAAAGAAGGAAGAGGAAGGAGAGAGAGTATGCGGTTTGCTTGGGTTGAAAGAGGAGGAGAGATAGTGAAGTGAGAGCTATAAGACAAGCCTAATTAAGGCCATCGAATGCTTGCTTCAATTCCCCAAATAAGTGACCTCATTTTCTCTCTCTTCTTTTGTCCTTTCTTCAAAATATCCAAGGGCAAAATGATCATGTCCACCTTGCACATTTCCTAAACTGCCATTGGGCTAAAAATGAAGGGCAGGCCTAAGAAACCGGCTAGAAAATGAATAGGAACAGACTCGGGAATTTGTTGAGCTCGAAATGGTTCAAGGTTAGACAATAAGCTTGGAAGGGTAAATGATCGGTTTGGTCCAATGGGCTGACTTGCTTGCCTTGGGTCTACCACGATGGCTGTCTCACCTTGGGCGTGAGGCCCACACTAATCTTGCCCGGCCCATGTCCTCGTAGGCTCATTTCCTCAGTTCGTAAACCCCTTTCCAAATACTCGGCTCAACTGGCACTATCGACTGTCTAAGAAGCATCGTCCAAAAGTCCATCCCGGACGTCCCCAAAAATTTGAAGTCCAATATTGGATTCTCATGCCATGTCAATTTTGTCCGAATGCCATTTTGGTACCACTCAGACTGATAGGCGACTATGAGGATTCACGCATAACCGACTCATGCCAAATCATGTTCAAGACTTCTCGACACATGGACGTCCTTGATTACATGAAATTGCGAAGGATAGATTCTTATTTGAAACTACGCAATTACCAAGGATTGATATAGGGTCGTTCACGGGTTTAATAATAGTAAAGGGAATCACCCGTCATCCTATTATGTTCTGTCCGCGAATTGACTTCTATTTGTCCATAGAATTGGCCTGCACAACTACAAGATCGTCCTTACATAAGTCTCACAGTCGAGTCATTTTCTTAGGTCAAGTTCTTTAGTCGCACGAGTTCTATCATCATTAGCCTTTCCCATCAAAGTCAGTATCTCAGGAGTGATCAGTTCTAAGTGAGATCAACCAACAATGCATCGACGAAATCAACGTTCATTCCTCCCTCAAAGGGATCAAATTTCAGGATGTCACAGATAAGGTGCGATGGGTGTTTGGATGGTTAGTTAGGAAAGATGATTTCTTTAATGTTCTTGTGATTGCTTTAGAATCTCTAGTAATAAGTCCGGAAGAAAAGAATGTGACATTGGCAGTTTATCAATTGTAGGGAAATGCCAGTATTTGGTGGAATGCTACTCAAAGGAGGGTAGTTCCTTAAGGTATAACCCCGGTGTAGGGTGACTTCATGGAAGCTTTTTATGGTAAGTACTTCTTTGAGTGCACTTGGGAGTAAAAGATGGTGGAGTTTCAAGGACTTCGACAGAACCAGATGTTTGTTGCTCAATATAAGGTGAAGTTCATGGAACCGTCAAAGTATGCACCGAGACTAATCAAGGATCTAGTGGATAAGGCTAGGAGATTCAAAGATGGGTTGAAATTGGAAATTAGGGACCATTTGGTGTACTTGAATTTGAGAGATTACAATGAGTTGGATGCAAGAGCTCAGATGATAGAAAAACACTTGGCTGAAAGGGCAACCACATATGGATCATGGGTTGTGCTAAATAGAGATAGTAATCGGTTCCGAAAGATCGATGCTAGGAGAAAGGCATCACATTCTGCCAAACTGAAGGAATAGTGTGGGAAAGCAGGTAACTAGCTCGAATGGTGCATGCCGACTATGTAGTAAAAAACATGGAAATGCCCCATGTCTTATCAGGACAATAGCTTGTTTTGGTTGTGGCCAGCAAGGCCATCAAGTGGAGGATTGCCCCCATAAGTCAGCAGGAACACCAGTGCAGCAATCGCAGGTAGGACAACTTACAAAATGCGCACTGCAAAATGGCCTAAATAGACCTCCGATGCAAGGAAATGTGTATGCTATTACACGAAAGAAGACAAAGGATTTGCCCTCCATGGTTACAGGTACGGTGTTCTTACATAATCATGCTGCACATGCTTTATTTGATCCTGGCACTACACATTCTCTTGTGGCTAAACAATTTGTTAAGTTAGTGGGGGTTTACTCCAAAACCATTGGGAATGGTTTATAGTATTTCTATCTCGTTCAAGGATAAAATGTTGTCTGCAGTAGGTTGTGCTGGTTGTAAAATAGCATTTGGCGATAGAGAGGAACGTATAGACCTGATTATGTTGGAACTATATGATTTTGATGTTATCATTAGCATTGATTGGCTCACCAAGCAACGAGCCATGGTGGATTTTCATGAAAAGACAATCTAGTTTAATCCTTTCGAAAGTAGTAGTTTTGAATTTACTGGGAATCGAGGAGGACCTTCAATCCCTTTGATTTTGTCACTTGAAGTGACTTGTTTGTTGGATGAAGGATGCTAAGGTTATTTAGTGACAATGGTGAATACGTTGGTTGAAGAACCAAGTATGGAGGACATCGTTGTGGTACGAGACTTTTCTAATGTCTTTCTCAAGGAATTTCCTAGGTTATTCCCTGAAAGGGAAATAGAATTTGTGATTGAATTATCTCTTGCGACAGAGCCGATTTCCAAGGCACCTTACTGGATGGCATTGTCAGAACTAAAGAAGTTATAGGTGCGGATGCAAGAATTACTGGACAAAGGATTCATTCATCCTAGTGTGTCTCCATGGAGAGTGCCGGTCTTGTTCATAAGGAAAAAGGACATATCGTTGTGTCTTTGCATCGACTACTGGCAACTCAACAATGTGATGATCAAGAACAAGCATGCATTGCTAAAGATAGATGACCTGTTTGACTAACTCCAAGGAGCTTCGATATTTTCTAAGATAAACCTAAGGACAGGCTATCATCAGTTGAGGATTAGAAAGGAAGATATACTGAATACGGCATTTTGTACACATTATGGTCATTATGAGTTTGCTGTGATGCCGTTTGGTTTAACTAATCCCCATGCAGCTTTTATGGATTTTGATGAACCGTGTGTTTAAGGAGTATTTGGACTAGTTCGTAATCGTGTTTGGAGGTACACGAACAACACTTGAGGACAGTGCTGCAGACCCTTCAAGAGCACAAGTTGTACGCCAAGTTCAGTAAGTGCGAGTTTTGATTGACTCGAGTAGCATTCATTGGCCGCATGATTTCTGGAGAAGGGATCTTTGTGGATCCAGTTAAGATTGAAGCAATTAGGAATTGTTCAAGTCCAACAACAATGACCAAAGGTAGGAGTTTCTTAGGATTGGTTGGTTATTATAGACTATTTGTGGAAAGGTTTTCTGCTATAGCCATGCCTTTGACTTGATTGCTGAAGAAAGACAAAAAAGTTTGAATGGACGGATAAGTGCGAGTGTAGTTTTCAAGAGCCTAAGCACAAGCTAACTATTGCATCGATATTGACAATTCCGTCCGACCTTAGTGGATATGAGATCTCCAATGATTTTCATCTTATAAATGATTAGGATGCGTTCTAATGCAACATGGAAGGATGGTTGTACATGCCTCTCGTTAGTTAAGGTCTCATGAGACGAATTACCCGATGCATGATTTGGAGTTAGTAGCAATTAGTTTTGTGCTAAAGATTTGGAGGCATTACCTATGCGGAGAAAGATTTCAAATTTTTACGGACCATCGAGCCTAAAGTACTTATTTTCCCAGAAGGAATTAAACATGAGACAATGTCAATGGATGAAGCTTTTAAAGGATTATGACTGCGATATTATGTACCATCCCGGCAAGGCTAACAAGTTGCAAATGCACTTAGTTAGAAGTCTTCGATCACACACATGATGGCTCAAGAATGGGTACTAGTAGAAGGAGTTTGAGACTTAGAGTTTAAGTTTGAGGTAAGCCACCTCTCAAGTCTAGTAGCTACTCTTATAATCGAGCCTAAAATGCAAACCAGGATTAAAAGCGCGCAACCAACGGACCCTAAAATCCAAAAGATCCTATAAATGGATGCAGCCAAGATGAAAGTCGATTTTCATGTATCCAATGACTGGATCTTGAAATTCCATGGACGGTTGTGCGTGCTCAACAATGCGGAACTTAAGGAGGAAATCTTGTTAGAAGCCAACCGTAGTAGCTATAGTATACATCCGGGCAACACGAAGATGTACCAGAACTTGCAACAACATTATTAATGGAATGGCATAAAGTTGGACATCGCCAAGCATGTAGCTAGGTGCTTAACATGCCAATAAGTGAAAGCACGACACTGCAAGCCTGTAGGGCTACTACAACCTCTCAAGATCCCCAAATGGAAGTGGGAACATATAATGATGGACTTTGTGATGGGATTATCGAGGAGCCAACGAGGTAATGACTCAATCTAGGTCATGGTGGACAGATTGACGAAGGCTATGCACTTTATTGCCGTACAAAAGGATTTTACCTTGGAAAAGTATGTAGAATTGTATGTTTGGCATATTGTTTGCCTTCATGGAGTACCGGTGACGATCACACTAGATCGAGACTCAAAATTCACAGCAGCATTTTGGAAAAGTCTACAAGAGGCCATGGGAACAAAGCTGCAATACAGTACAACTTATCATCTACAAACGGATGGTTAGTCGGAAAGGACAATCCAAACGCTTGAGGACATGTTGCAAGCTTGCATTCTGGATTTTAAAGGAAGTTAGGAGGAGCGACTTCATTTAGTTGAGTTCACCTACAACAACAACTACCAGCCGAGCATTAAGATGGCACCATTTGAGGCATTGTATGGTAGACCTTGCAGAACCCCGCTTTGTTGGAATGAAGTAGGTGAGCAGAAAATTATGGGTTCGAAACTAGTTTTACAATCGATGGGTGCTATCTAGGTGATTCGAGATAGGCTAAAGACGGCTCAAAGTCACCAAAAAAGTTATGTGGATAAGTGACGTAGACCATTGGAGTTTCAAATTGGCAATCATGTGTTCTTGATAGTGTCGTCAATGTCAGGTACTTTATGATTTGGTAAAAAGGGAAAGCTAAGCTCGAGGTACGTGGGACCCTTTGAAAGTTTGGAAAGGATTGGAACTTTAGCTTACCATCTCACGTTGCCTCTAAGACTTGTGCAAGTGCATGATGTCTTTCACGTGTCAATGTTGGGAAAGTATGAGCTAGATTTGACCCATGTGCTGAATTTTGAGGAAATTGACGTGGACAACAGAGTGTCTTACGTGGAAAGACCGGTGCAAATTGTAGATCGAAAGGAGCGCGTACTATAGAGCAAGATGTTTTCCTTGGCCAAAGTGATATGGCAGTATCATGGAACGGAAGGAGCCACATGGGAAAGCGAGGAAATAATGAAGCATTAATGCCCCTATCTATTTGAGGATTTAAATAGTAATGCAAATTTCGAGGATGAAATTTTTGTAAAAAGGAAGAGTTGTGATGTCCTGAAATTTTTCGAACTATTTTGGATTTTATTAATGAATATTTCGTCAATGCACTGTTAGTTGAGTCTGGCTCTGAACTGATCACTCATGAGGCATTAAATGAAGGGGAAATGCTATTAAGTAATTAAGTGCATATGCGACCAGAGAACTTGACCATGGGTGACGACTCGACCATAAGGATTGTCAAGGGTCGAGTAATCAATCTCTCACAATTACATGATAACCGAAGTCGTCCCCAAATCGAGGAGGCTCAAATGTAGATTAATATTATTTTAATCACAAGTCGAATGTGCATGTGACTCCTACAAGCCGCCTATTAGTTTGAGGTGTACTAAAGTTGCAATTAATCGACTTGGTCGTGATTTTTAATCCGAATTCAGTTATCGAACTTTTAGGGACATCAGGACTAAATTGTTGGATTTTGCCTCATTGATTCCCAAGATTTCAACTTGCTTGAGAACGTCAGAGAAAGGATCGATGGATCAAAAATTTAAATTCGGGACTTTGCTGCTCTTTAGTTTTGATCCAAGGGCATTTTGGGAATTAGTGTGCCAAATGTTGGGAAAAGTTGGATTTGCCCCTCCCATCATTTATAGGTATAGGACAAATTTTTGAAGATAGAGGTGTTAGGAAGGGAGGGATGTATAGAATTTAATGCACGTCCATTCTCCCTCTCTCTTATCCCCTGTGCATATGCTTTTTCCCCTCCCCCCTGCAGCACCCCCTCTACTCCATCACATCCCTCTCTCTCTCTTTCTATCCTTGACTTTTATCTTCTTCTTTTTTTCTCTGTCTCTTTTCTCGCGCATGTCCTTTCCCCTCATCTCAGCCGTGAGTGTACCTTTCTCTCTCTTCCTCTTTTCTCTTTGGCCTTCATTTCTTCTTCCTTGTTCTCTGCTTTTCCTCGTTCCTTTGCTCGGCTATTGCGTTCTTCATTGCCACCCTTGTCGATGGCCACCACCACCACCCTAGCTGCCCCTCACCGAGCCAGAGTTGCCCGCCGCCATTGTCGAGTAGCTATGACCTAACCTCCATTGCGAGTCATCCTCTCTTCCTCTATTGCTCAGGTTTCGAGTGTGAGCTGCTGTCGTTTTCGGTGCAGCTGCCAACTACCACCCCTAGCCGCTCGAACCAGTCGCATTGTACCCCCACTTGACCAACTGTCCTCCGCTTGTGAACCACTCATGAAGCAACCGTTCACTCTCTCTGTTTTGCTCTCGAACCCTCATTAGACATGAGCCCTGCCATCCTGCCTTGTTGCCAGAGCTGCTGGTCGCCTGTCTAGAGCCGCCGAGCCGCCTCTTAGCCAGGCCAAAGCCACCTTAGCTGCTGACTCTCTCTCCTCTCGGCTCCCTCCTCCTCACCAAACGGGTGGTCTCTTCCCCGGCCAAGGCTCATTTTTGTAGCAAACCGTCTCAACGTGCCTAGGGTGTCCATGCGTCTGCCTCGCCGCCGCCGTCACGCACGTGCTGATGCCTTCGCTAAACGGTGGGTTATGGCGCTAATCCCTTGATTAGTGTACTAATCTCGATTAGGGTTAGTTTAGTTTAGGACAAATCAGGATTAGGTGGTTAGGTACGGTTAATTTAAGTAAATGACAATTAATTTTGTTAATCTTGATTAGTGGTAATTAACTATAGCTTAATCACAATTTATGTTAATTATATGATTAATTTGACTTAAATTAATTATTTATATTTAATTATTCCGAAAATAATTAAATATTATTTTATTATTTTTAATATTAAGTAATTATTATTGGTAATAATTAATTGCGATTAATAATTTTAGTGATACTTTCCCGTGCGTAAGTTAATTATTTTCATGATAATTAATTGTGGTAACACTTGATTTATGGGAAATATTGATTGCCAAATTATTGCGATGTGACTATAAATGGATATTATATAGGACACCGATTAAATTGTATGCCAACTGTATGCCTATCCTTATTGGTTGAAGCACGTATGCCTTGAAAATTATGTGGACTTGTGTGGCTGTTGTGCTCGTGTGATCACATAAAAGACACTCGGCATTGCTAGAAGACTGCTAACCCTTAGGTTGTGCTGTGGCCCTATGAAGTCGCCCGATTTTTATCAGTTGCCCAGCGGGAGTTCGGAATTCATATTGCGGTAGAGACCAAACCGAATACTCCTTTATGGAATGTTGTTTGGGGGGGGGGAGATCTAGACGTAGCTATGCCCAATAGGGTAGGACGATGCCCAGTTATATCCGGTAGACTGCCAACTTGCGGGTTGTGCCGTGGCCCGAGGGGTCGTAATAATTGGAATACGCTTAACTGCTGGGTGTATGGGATATTATAGGTTGTGTTCTGATTAATTGTTCACCTGTTAATTATGTCTAGCATGTGTGATTGGTACCATGTAAGATATGTGCAGCCGTGAGGTAAGGTTGCTTGCAAATTGACTCGATTGTGGTTGTTATGTTGGACTTATTTGTTAGGTACCTTTGACGTGAAGCATGGTTCGTGTGGGAAGGGAGATTCGATACGGTCCACTGCGTGGGTTTGACAGCCCATCTTTTGAGGGCCCCGGCCATGAGGTTTGGGACCCTATGAATGTCGATTCTCCAAATGGTGCTGTGGAGGACCTAGACCAGGAACCCACATCGTCACCGACCCTTGCACCCCAGTCTGTTCCAAACTACCCATTGGATTACGATCCGTTAGAGCATGACTCGGATTCGTCGTACTTTGACAGTTCTTGTTGAACAGTCCTGACTTTTTGGCTGACTCGACCTCGGTTCTATGGATGAAGTAGATTAACCTTTTTTTGCCCTTATATCTTTTTGGTTGGCAGGTGGAATAGTACCCAGCTGTAGGGTTGCACATATAACTGTTCCTTAAGGTTAATCTAGTTAATAAATAAAATGATGAGGTTGCTTTTGAGCTGTTTGTCTTTAAGACTATCCCTGCTGTTGTTGTTTGATCGGGGTTTAATGTTTCATTTCCGTATGTGCATAATTATAAGCTAAAAGGAATGGTCGGCGATGCGTCTTGAGACGTTGCACTCATTTGACCACAAGTGAACAGGGGTTATCGTGTGCTCAAGAGTCGGGACATGACAATTTTGATTAAGCTTGTCTTCAAATTTTAACAATTATGTACACTTAAAAATGATTTGAAAACTCATCAAAGATTGGCAGGAAAAAATTCATAGCTCATGATTAATTAGTCAATTCTTAAGATGACAATATCTTACAAATGCATCATAATATGGGCACGAAATTGAGCCTTCCATCACGCTTTCTCACGTCGTGCTCTTAACCTAATTAACAAGCCTCCGATTTTCGCTTTGCTAACGTTTGTGAGGAGAGTAACGGGATGATGAAGAGAATGACCGCATGATGAGAAGACATCACGGAGGAGTGAGGCAAAGACCGTGAGGCAAATTGGGTTGCTGAGATACTGGTCCTGAACAAAGCGGCTCGGGTGAGGCTGAGCACTTTGGACGGGGCTGAAGCAGCAGCCCTTGCTTACAACAACGCAGCCCTCAAATTCAGAGGCACCAAGGCCAAGCTCAATTTCTCGGATTGACTTCGAGGCAACACTAGTACTAGCACTTCATCATCATTGTCCGAACAAAACATCAATGCCGTGCCCTTGAATCCTACAGCCACTATGATGGCATCATCGCATGAAGCCTATCCGGACCGGATCCAGTACGTGCAGTTTCTCTCCAGTAGCGATGCAGATTTCCCCGTCATTACTTCGAGCCTGTTGGGTGAATAACACTTTGGTTCGTAGTCTTTGACGCCATCATCTCGAAGACATGAGAATCATCTAGTTTTGATTTTCAGGGTGTTGAAGAAAACAAGCCTGATGACCCAAGCAAATGAAGAGGAAAGTGCTTTGGTATGTGTCTGTCGAACTCTCTTTGGAAATATTTTGGTTTGGTTATATGGAATGAATCCCAGAGCCAAGCGTGCAGTGCTACAGTTGATTTGGTCGTTAACTGTGTGTGTTTCTTGCAAACAGAGAGTAGCATGGATGACCATTGGATTATGGTTTCACGGGGATCAAAATTAGCATGTAACGTAGCCACCTCCCATTCGATATCGAGGGTCGACCATCCTTGCCGGTGCCTGGGCGCTTCGCAAAGTTAGAACTAGGCCTAAACTAACGCATAGAGTTGCCTAATAATGAATGAAAACAAATTTATGTATGCATGATAGGCATATGTCATTTTTGCGGTCCTTTTTCTATTAATAAAAGGATGGAGGCAATCAGGCGACTACCAAATCACGTGTATCTATGGCAAAACTATTCTGTAATATTGACAATACCATGAAAATTCAATATTAGACCATTATCTAGTTTTCTATGACGAGAAGGCTCATTTTGAGTAGGTGAATTGTGAATCCATAAAATTCTCCATCAATCTTATTAACCAGATAAGACATTGAGTTAAAACTCGAGTGGATACACCAAATGTATAAATTTTGGTATTTGATGGCATGGGGGATCGAATTGGTGGGGAGCAAAAACTTCATAAGCCCCAAACAATTGATGTCTTAGGATAGTTGGACTAACAAGATAGGATTTAGTTATTTGTTTGTAGGAGTTTCGCTTGACATGGTACTATAATTAGGTTCCGTATGTCCACTATCGGTAACATATTGTTTATTTTGTCTCATGCTCATTCCGCAACTGATCATATATGGGCTCACAATACTCTTGCTGTTGGGTGCGATATTTGTTGGGGAGAAATTGTCAAAAAGTCCTAAACCTATTGAATGGTGATTAATTCAGTTATAAACCATTCAATTGTGCCAATTTAGTAGCACAATTGAATGGTTTAATACTAAATTGACAAATCATCAAAAAGTTCAGAATTAAATCGGTATAATTGAAAAGTTTAGGATTGATTTATCGTCTCAAAATAGATTTTTAAAAAAAATTGTACAATTTTCCCTATTTGTTGGTTATAATTATCTTTTATTGTAAGCCTGAAATTTTTGTAGTTGAGAGAATCGTAATCATAAACGTAATCTATTGATGACGTGAACACCTATAGAGAAGTTGCAGATAGAGAGTGCAATGTGAGATGGTTCTCATGTGATGCTGGCTCCTCATGAGTTAACTAACTATTCAGAAATGTAATTAAGGATCGATACGTGTACAACCAGTGAATTCAATCAAGGATAGGCCACTCGTCCACAATGATCAAATAGGGACGATATCACACTGTTGTAAGCCAATTAGCAAATGGAAATAAATCAATTCGGTAGAAGTACGCAATCTTATTATGGGTGTTCTACACGGCTTCAATACTAATTGCAAACGACGTTAAATTGATTTCCTTTTGGCTTTGTATTCAAGGTAAGTAGTCAACCCCTCATGATTACATGACAACAAGGGTTGCCCTGATTTGAATAGGCACGATCATGGATTAAAAATCTATCAATCATAGGTCAAACGCGCAAAAACCTCTGAATGCCGTCCAATAGTTAGGTCGTACTAAAGTTGTAATTGATTGATTTTAACCATGAACTTCAATCTGAATTTGGATATCGAACTTTCAAGAATGTCGAGACTAAAATATTGCATGTTGCGTCATTGATTATCAAATTTATCGGTAAGCCCAAAAGTTATCAAAAAAGGGTTTAATAGGTCGAAAAATTTGGAACCAAGAGGTGATGGACCGACCAAATGCCCAATGGGCCTTGTGCATATTATGGGTCGGCCATGTAGGCCCCAAGCTAGCCTGCGTGGGCCCAATTAGGCCCACTAAGCCTAACTTCAAGCCTTTAAGCCCATTAGCAATTTCAAGCCAGTTTCTCATCCTTTTGAGCCTAAACCAATTTAATTCAAGCCCATATAAAATTCTAGCCTATATACGCGTATAGTATGGTATACTATACTTTGGGAAATTACCAAATCACCATTTTTAGAAGCTTGTCATAAATGGGAGAGGACAAAAGGCAAGAAAGTCAAGGGAAATGATGGAAATTTTTAGGAAATTGATGAAGCCTCTTGGGGAAGCCTAGAAAGGGGGATGTCTTCATCTTTTCTCTCTCTGTTTCCTCTCTCTCTCCTCCCTCTCTTTCCCCCTTTGGCATTCAGCCCCTCCCCCTCTAAGTTTTTCCCTAATTTTTCTCTCTTTTCCTTTTCTTTTCTTCTTGTTTCTTCCCCTTGGGCGTCCCTTTACCATGCGGACCACTACCGCCCACCATCCTTGCTACCTTGCCACTACTTTGGAGCTGTCCAAGCCGCTGTTCAGCCGCTCGTGCTGTCCGCCCATCTTCCCCTCTCTTGGTTTCATCGAACCAAAAACCTCATCTGTCGAGACCCGTTTTTGCTGAGTGCCTCCGTGACGTTTTGGTGGTAGCCGTACGTAGCCCTCACCACCGTCGTCGCGCTCGTATCGTCAGAATTGTTGTCAAGTGAGTTTACGTTCTAAACCCTTGATTAGTTCGTTAAACTTGCTTAGGACTAGTTTAGATTATTAGTTAACCTTAAATAGGAGCTTAGTTAGGTTAATTAACCTTGGTTAGATAAAGTAACCATGATTAGAGAAAGTAACCATGGTTGATAGACGGTTAGGTTAATTAACCTTGGTTAGATAAAGTAACCATGATTAGAGAAAGTAACCATGGTTGATAGACGGTTAGGTTAATTAACCTTGGTTAGATAAAGTAACTGTGATTACCCAAAGTAACCATGGTTAATAAACCCTGGTTAGAAAAAGAAACCATGGTTGATAGGTCGTTAGGTTAATTAATTGCGAGTAGTTAATTAACCATAGTTTTTATGTGGTTAAGTTTAGTTAACCATGGTTAAGGTTAATTAAATTAACAAACCCATATTAATGATAATTAATTATTTTTAGGTTAATTAATTATAATTAATGTGTGAAGTTATCATGATAAGCTATTGGAAGGGGTGATAAGCTATCGCGATAGGCAACCGGAAAAGGTGATAATCTATCGTCAAAAAGACGATAAGCTATCGGAGGATAAGCGATAAGTTATCATCAAATGGGTGATAAGCTATTGAGAATTAAAGGATAAGCTATCGCTAAGTAGGCAATAAGTTATTGGGAAATACTTGATAGGCTATCGCTAAGGGGCGATAAGTGCTACTTGTTATGTCACGCCCCGAACCCCGAGCACGCGACAACCCCTTACCATGGTCAATTGAAAGCGATGTCCCAGGACTCGTCGACAACCATTTATTTTAATCTTTCGTTATGCACAAGCGGAAGACGAATCATCTCCAATTCAACAAACAATCAATCAATCAATCAATCAAGGATAGAGGAACGAACAGCAAGAATAACCATCACTACTCATTTATACAGTTTACTAGATTAACCAATGGAGGATCGTTTTCCGATTTACAAACCCGACAACAGGGGCCGATCCATCCTCTAAGCCAAACCAAAAAGGAACTAGGCTAGGCTAATCCAGCTGTACAAAATGAACCTTCGGCTTCAACACCACGGTCACTCGGACCCATCTGACTCAACTCCGTCAGGTCAATCACTGGAGAAACGGGGGCAGGATTCTCCACTGCGGGTGTGACATTCTAGGGGCCTGAAAATGGTTAACCATGACGGGTTGAGATAAAATCTCAGCGAGTTCTTTCCCTAAGCCCCGGTTAGTACACCAACTCAACCTGGGGTATCTCTCCAGAGCCACCCCTCACTCAACCCAACAACAAACAACCAGCAATCAACAATCAAATAGCAGACAAGGTCAACCAATGATCAAAAGTCGGTTCGCATGCAACCTTACTCGGTATGCCATACCCTGCACGTTATAAATCGGCACAATACACACAATGCACATGGCCGTTAGATGATGCAGTTCACCAATCACATACGAGTCGCGTCACAAGAGATCTCACCTGGCCATTGCCATACCCTGCACGTTATCAATTCATGCGTGCATGCCACAAATGATATGATCATCTCATGCATAATCGGAACCAATGATGCCATGTTTCCTCATGTACTCTTGCATTCACACGTGTTCCGATTATAACTGCCTCATAGGGCTACAACTTGGCTGAGGTGCAATGGCGCTATAGTGCCCTTCCTCCGAAGAGGCACAACTGTGCCCTTCCGTGCTATTGCTGCGGTTCTACGACGCCCTTCCTTCGCAGAGGCGCAACCATGCCCTTCCGTGTAGGCCAAGGCGTTACGGTGCTACGACGCCCTTCCTCCATAGAGGCGCAACCGTGCCCTTCCATACCCTCCGAGGCACTACAGCGCTACGGCGCCCTTCCTCCGTAGAGGTGCAACCATGCCCTTCCGTACCCTCCGAGGCGCAACAGCGCTATGGCGCCCTTCCTCCGCAGAGGCGCAACCGAGCCCTTCCATACCCTCTAAGGCGCAACGGCGCTACGGCGCCCTTCCTCCGCAGAAGCGCAACCGTGCCCTCCCTTTCTATAATCTCCGATAAAACGAGTTAAACTTAGTGATCATGCAAGCATACCATCACAACCCACTTATTATCTTTGAGCATTAGCCAATGCACACATGCTTGCATATAAAACCTCAAATCATTTCTCACAAAAGCGGTCCATTTCCGGTGTCCCTCAAAAAAACCATTTTCCCCCACCTTTCTCATAAAAGCGGTTCATTTCCAGTGTCCCTTTGACAAATCACTTTCTTTCTCATAAAGACGATTCATTTCCGGTGTCTCTCAGACAAACCATTTTTCCCTTTTTGTGAAATTCACATGATTCATACGAATGTTCATGCCACGACACGTCAATTTCACTTCATATGATCAAGACACATGAAATTATGCACAATTTCACTTCCGGATGAACAGTGCCATGAATAGTAATCATGAACAGTAATCCGTGAACAGTAATTTATGAACGGTAATCCGTGAACAGTAATTTCCGAAATTCAATTAATAATAAATTAAATTCAGAAATTAAACAAAACATTGATTAAATACAAATTAATCAATCAATTAAGCTAAACAAGCTTAATTATCACATAAACCACACATAATCAACATTTAAGCATGATCAAGCATAATTAAGCAAGATTAAGCTAAGCTAATCTTAATCAACTATCTAACCACCTATCTTAGGACTAATATACTTAATTAACTCTCCTAAACTAGCATTAACACTAATTAACCCAACCCTAAGCAAGTTTAGGCACTAAATAAGGATTATGGGCTAAACTCATCCGTTAAGCGGGCCGGCAACACGGGCATGGCAGCGGCGACAAACCCAACACCTGGGGACTTCTCCTACAACACTCCAAGGCGGTCCCGAGCTCAACACAGCAGCAACAAATTCGGATCCCCCACTGAACTTCACAAAACAGCACTGCAGGAGGAGGAGGCTGCTGGTCGTAGCAAAAATAAGCGGGCCGGAGCTCCGGCGAGCTGGTGGCCGGTGATCGGAGGCTCCAGGGGGTTGAGGGGGAGTTGTGGGTGGCTGGTGTGGGCGGTAATTTGGTCAGAAATGGAGGAAAACAGAAGCAAAGGCAAAACTGTGCAGTACCGCGTGAATAGTAGGCGGTAGGTGAGCAGCCGGCTTCCGGCGGCCGTACGGATTGCCCGACGACTCCTTTCACGGATCGGCCAATGTGAACAGTACGAAATTTTTGTGCTGAACATTTTGATAGGTTGCATGGCCCGAGATTCCACCGGGAAGGTAGCGAACAACTCAAATTTCGGTGAGAGGTCCAAGACAAAAACTGCAGAAATGCAAGGGGAAGCAAGGGGAAGAGGGGTTGCGATTTTTGGAGAAGATGAAGGGGAGAGAGAGAGATGAGAGCTGGTCTTCCAGCCTCATTAATGCCATTAAATGGCTTGCTTCAACCCCCAACCAAATGACATCATCTTTTCTCTCTTCCTTTTGACTTTTCTTCAAAATATCCAAGGGTATTTTAGTCATTTCCACCTTGTCCATTTCCCAATCTGCCCTTGGGCTGAAAATGAAAGGCGGGCCTAGGAAACGGGCTGGAAAATGGATAGGAACGGGCTCAGGAATTTGTTGGGCTCAAATTGGTTCACGTTTAGACAATAGGCTCGGGAGGGTTAATGATCAGTTTGGCCCAACGGGCTCACTTGCTTGTCTCGGTCTTCCACAATGGCTGTCCCACCTTGGGCGTGAGGCCCACACTGATTTTTCCCGACCCACGTCCTCATAGGCTCGATTCCTCGATCCGTAAACCCCTTTCCCAAAAACTCAGCTCAACTAACACTATTGACTATCGAGGAAGCATCATCCAAAAGTCCGTCCTGGACGTTCCCAAAAATTTGAAGTCCAATCTTGGATTCTCATGCCATGTTAATTTCGCCCGAATGCCATTTTGATACTACTCAAGTTGACAGGTGGCTTCGAGGATTCATGCGTAACCGACTCGTGCCAATTCACATTCAAGATTTCTTGACACATGGACGTCCTTGACTACATGAAATTGTGAATGATCGATTCTTATTTCAAAGTACACGATTATCAAGGATCGATATAGGGTCATTCGCGGGTTCGATAACAGTAGATGGAATCACCCGTCGTCCCATTATTTCTATCCGCAAATCGACCTCTAGTCGTCCCTGAAATCGGCCTGCATGACTACAGGATTGTCCTTACGCAAGTCTCACGGTCGAGTCGTTTTCCCAGGTCAAGTTCTTTAGTCACATGAGTTCTGTCCTCATTAGCCTTTCCCCTCAAGGTCAGTATCTCAGAAGTGATCAGTTCCGAGTGAGGTCAACCAACAATGCATTGGCAAAATTAACATTCATTTCTCCCTCAAAGGGCTCGAATTTCAGGATGTCACATGTTATGTGCTTTTGACCTGAATTTTATGATATTTTCTTGCACGTGCCATGCTGTTTAATACCTGCTTTGTTTTGAAAAATGTTTACCTCATGTAAAACCCAATGTGGTAATTTTTTACATGGGTTTTTATAGACAAATAAAAGGAAAGGCCCAAGGTGTCAAGTGTATATCTAGAGTTTGGCAATTTAAATGAGGCTAGTACATTTAAAAGTAAGGCATGCAAAGTTTGACAGGTTTTTGATCAATATGTGACAACGTGCGATTATTTTCCTACAATTTTACGTGAAAAATGTGCAGTGATTTATTATGTTGAGCATGTATCATGTTTGAATTGGCTAATGCATGGAAATAAATCAAAATGGATTATTGTGGTGTGCTCGTGTGGTCACATAAATAACCTGTCACCCCGACGGGAGTTTAAGGGACAAAATCCGATTTATCAAGATACCTGGTGGGAGTTCGGATACGGGTCGCGGTAGAGGCCGGGCCTATGTTGTTTCGGGAATGCCATCTGGGCGAGAGTTCTAGATGTTGCCGTGCCTCATGAGGCAGGACGATGCCTGGCTAAGCTAGAAGACATTGGCAGGAGTTCAGTTGTGGCCCCGGTGAGGGCATAATAATCGAAACACATGTGAATACAGTGGTGCATGTGAAACATATTGTTAAGTGTTCTGATTATGCATGTGTCTGTTTGCACTGACTATGGCATGCGTAAAATTGATACCGTGCAGGGTATGACAATGGCAATGTAAAGTTGCCTGCGAGTTGATTCGACTATGATTGGTTATTGTGCTGATGAAAATGCTAGTTGCATTGTTTATGGCACGCATGAACATTTATACCGTGTAGGGTATGACAATGGCAAGGTAAGGTTACTTGCGAGTCGACTGATTGCCGATTGTTCATTGTGGGGTTTACTGTATTAAGGCAAGTGAGGGTCGTTTTGTAATTGAGCTGCCATAGTAATGAGGATTATGCCTGTTAGGAACCTCAAGGCGAGTTAATGTCCTAACCAAGGCTTAAAACTGTAACTCACTGAGATTTATATTTCACTAGTTGTCGTTAACCATTTTTCAAGTCTATAGTTAAGGCACCTCTATCACCATGGATCTGGTAGTGCTGGAGCATGTCGTGGAGGGCAACAAGATTGTGTGCCCAATGGTCGAAGAAAGTTGATTAACCCTACCTAGTGTCTTTGTGTGATTATTGAGGAAGTCACCCAACTCAGAGGTTGTGTATAAACTTCCTAGGGTTAATCAGTAAAAATAATGTTGCTACTATTGTATTAGTCTTTTTGCTATCCCTGTTGTTTATTGACTGATGTTGTTAAATTGCTTCCGTATACATTTAATCGCAAGATAAAAAGAATGGTCAGTGACGCATCCTAGGACATTGCATTCATTTGACCAAAGTGAATAAGGGTTGTCGCAAGCTCGAGAGTCAAGGCATGACATCCCCGTCGATTTTGGTATCAAAGCCTAGTAAATACTTGGAGTGATAAGATGCGATGGATTATGGGATAGTAAGATAGAAAAGACATTTACTTCATATGCTTATGATTGCTTATAGGATATTTTGCTATAAGCGGGTTGTTCATAGTTCCTAATTCCTTGAAGGAATTGGAACGCAAGTCTATGAGAATCCTGTGAGATGAACAATCCTGATCCGAGAGCCCTAGAGGATGGGTAGTTCATGGTTAGGTAGGTACTAGAGGTTGGACCAAGAGATCTTAGGCTAGATAGGGTCCTGTAGACGTTGTAAGCCTTGAGGAATTGATAGCGCGTAGCTAGCTCAGACTTAAGCTGTTGTTGTTACAACTATTGTTGCTGCCGTTGGTGTTGCCGTGTCACCTAGTAAAGTTCCAATGGTTAGAAAGGGGAATGGTGGACAGTCAATGTTTAACTGGTTAAACAATTCCTGAAGCTAGAATCGTCCAAGTTCATTGGGGTGGGTGATCTTGAAACAACAACTCTTTGGATAAAGGAATTGAAAAAAGTCTCCGCACTACTAGAGTGCTTGAAGGAAGAAAAGATAATCCTGGGCATGTACCAATTACAAGATAACGCAAGTTGTAACATCTTGAATTTCGACCCATCCCGGGAATTATCGGAAAATGATTCAATGGGTCGAAAAATTGGAACTAAGAGGAATTGGACTGATCGGAGGCCCAATGGGCCTTGCGTCTTTGAGGGGTCGGCCATGTGGACCCAAGCTAGCCAAGTGGGCCCAAGGAAGCCCTACTTCAAGCCTTTGAGCCCGTTAGCTTTTTCTAGCCCGTTTCCCTTCGATTTGAGCCCGAACTGCTTTTCTTCTAGCCCGTATAAATTCTTGGTCCGTATACGCGTATAGTGAGGTATACTATACTCTTAGAATTTACCCTTTTATCCCTTCTAGAAGTGGCATTTATTGTTCGAGGACAAAGGGAAGAAAAGTCAAGGAAATTGATGAAGGGAAGTGAGGTTTTGGAAGAGAATTTGGACTTGGCTTCTTGCTCTCTCTCTCTCTCTCTCTCTCCTCAAGTTTTAGCAGCCCCTTCCCCACGTTTCTCTCTCTTCCTCCCCACTCTCCCACATTTCCTTCTTTCTCTCTTTCTCCTTTGTTCTTTTCTGTTTTGCTTCAAGAACAGCAGCTTGTGCTGCTGTGTTTCCCCCGAACCAGCCACCATTAGCCGTCATCCTTGCTGCCTTGCCGTTGTCGAGGAGCCGCCCAACCATCACCGGACCGCCACCCCCTTTCCTCTCTCTTTTCTCTTCCTTTCTCTTCCTTTTCTTGCTGTGTTTTCTATTTTCCGGCCGGAATCCAGCCTTGCTGCCGTCGCCGGAGCCGCGACCACCGTCCAAAGTGTAGCCACGGAAGTCAGGGAGCTAGCCGCACACCGCCAGCCACCCCTGGTTGCCGCCGGCCACTTGTTTCGGCCATTTCCGCCTAGTAGCTCCCTTTCACGTGAACAGTGTTCCGGGGGCTGTTTTGGCCCATTTCGGACACCGTTTATCGTCCGCTTTCATCCCCGAGCTTACCCCTCATAACCCTCGTCCTCCTCTACACGCCGGTGTCACCGGATTTCCGACCCAAGTAAGTTAATTTCCTAATCCTTGTTTAGGGGTTAATTAGTGTATTTGTGTGTTTGTGATTAATTAAGGTTGATTGGTTAATTAGGCTAGTTAATTAAGGCTGACTAGGGTTAGTTAATTGACCATAGTTAGTAATAAAGTAACTAAGGTTAATTAATTAAAGTAACTAAGGTTAGTTTTTAAAGTAGCCAAGGCTAGATTTTAATCATGGTTAGGTTAAATTAACTATGGATAGGTTAATTTGTTAACCATGGTTAATTTTATTTATTTTTATTTATTTATTTAATTACAGACGAATTTATTGTTCATAATTACTATTCATGATTACTATTCACGGTAGTGTTCATATAGAAGCAAATTTTGGTTTCAAATTGTTGTGTTCTTGATTATTAAGGCTTGTTCAAGTGTAAATTATTGATTATTCCTAAGAATTGGAGAATGTACGTGATTGTTGATTGGTTAGAATTGAATTTCGGTTTGTTGTAATTTTCACGAGTGATTGGATTGTACTGCATGACATTATACGTGTGTCAACTACAATAGCATGTTGCGTGAGCATGAATTGTATGTGCATTCACGACAAAGCAAAGAAAAGAACGGATTGTTTGATGATGTGCATGGTCACATTAAGAGGAGAGTCCGGCGTTACCGAAAGACCGCCAATCCTTATGGGGTTGTGCCGTGGCCAGTTGGTTGCCTGATAGGGAGGGGTTCTATGTGGGATTGCAGTAGGGGGGTCTCGGGCCTCTGTCAGTTGCGAGGCTGCGGTAGTGGGCTGGTCCTATACTCCTTCGAGAATGTCGTCTTAGGAGTGATCCCTTGACGTCGCCGTGCCTCGAGGTAAAGAGGACGAAGCTAGCTTAGCTAGGAACCGCCAACCATAAGGTTGTGCCGTGGCCCAGGAGGAGGGGTTGTAATAATCAAAGCATGTGTGGATGTGAGACATGAGAAAACTGTGTATGATGCTCTGATTATTTGCATGCCTCTTAATGTCATGATGATTTAAATGACAGTTCTACAGGTTACATGTGCCAAGGCTAGGTAAGGTTGCCTGTGATTGCACATGTTTATTAAACTGTCTTCTGTTGTCATTTTCTTTGAGGTGGTGTTGCTTGATTTGATGGATTAGGTTGTATGTTAAACTCCCGAAGTTCCTAACCGGGGCTTAGGACTTTAACTTGCTGAGTTTATCTCAACCCATCGTGATTAACCATTTTCGGGTCCGTAGGATGAAGAATCAACGTGTGTTTTGGTTCATGGTTGTCTTTGAAGGGAGTAGATTAACCCTGGCTTGTCGGTTTCATTGGCTTGTTAGGAAGATACCCATGGTAAGGGCTGGTACTCGTAAACTTCCTAGGGTTAATCAGTAGATAAATAAAGCAGTACTTTTGAATGTGTTCTTGTTGGGTTTTCCTACTATCCCTGCTTTTGTAATTGACTAGGGGTTTGTGATTCGCTTTCGCATGCGTATAATTACAAGATAAAAAAAAATAATGGTCGGCAACCCAAGATAATAAAAAATAATGGTCGGCGACGCGTCCTAGGACGTCGCATCTAAATGACCGTGAGAGAACAGGGGTTGTCGAGTGCTCAAGGGTCGGGGCGTGACAACCCCGTCGATTTTGGTATCAGAGCCTGGTCAATAGGTGGAGTGATAAGGTGCGATGGGTTTTGGGATAGTTAGTTAGGAAAACATCCCGTGCTTGTGTTTGTTTATTTGATTATCTAGCTATAAGCGGGTCGTTCTTGATTTCTAATTCCTTGTGGAGTTGGAAATAAGGTTTCTGTGATAATTCTATTAGACGAACGATCCTGATTCGTGAGCCCTTGAGGAAGGTAGTCGAAGGATGGGCTAGTGCTAAAGGAAGAGCACTAGGGGATCCTAGATTTGATGAAATCCTACCGACATTGGAAGCCTTGGGTATTGAGATAGGGTAGCGGACTTAGATTCAAGATGTTGTTGCTATTGCCGCCGTTGTTGCATTGTCTCGCTTTGTAAGTTCCATTGGTTGGAAAGGGGATAGACGATCAGTCGGTGTTTAAGTTGGTTGAACTGTTCCTGGTGTTAGAGCCGTCCAAGTCTGTTAGGGCAAGTAACCCTGAGGTCGCAACCCTCTGGATTAAGGAATTGGAGTAAGTGTTCGCATTGTTGGAATGTTCAGAGGAAGATAAGATAACCCTGGCAGAGTGCCAATTGCAAGGTAACGTTAGCACGTAGTGGAAAGTAACAAGGAAGGGTTTTGCCCAAAGGTACAGTCCCCAAGTGGTGTGTCTTCGTCGAAGCGTTCAACGAGGAATACTTTTCTAAGTGCACACGAGAGCAGAGGGTAACTGAATTTTTACAACTTCATCAAAATCATTTGTCGGTCATGCAATAGGAGGAGGAGTTCGCAGAGCTCTTGAAGTATGTACAGAGAATGATTACGAATCTAGTAGACCAAGTCAAAAGGTCGGAGATAGTTTGAAATTGGAAATTAAGGATCAGTTGGTACCCCTGAACCTAAAGGACTATGATGGATGGTACAAGAGAGCCCGACTAATTGAAAAGGACGTGGCAGAATGAGCAGTTGCATCTGGATTGTGGTTGCATTTTATAGAGTTAATCATCGGCTTGGGAAAAGGCTGATGATAGGAGGAATGGCATTGCGAAAAATTGGTATACAACTTAGATGACAAGTGTTGATTCTATGGATGACATTACGAGACAATTACGTATTCTGTTAAGAAAGGATGTGTTTTTGAGTGCAACTATCAAGGTCACGTTGTGAGAAAGTGTCTCATTAACCATTAAAGAAGCAACCTCAACAGTCGCAAGTGAGACAACTAACTGACAATGCTCCGCAGAACAACTTCATTCACCCTTTGGCACAAGAATAAGTGTATGCAGTTATCAGGAAGGAGGCAAAGGATTTGCAAACTGTGACTACTGGTACAACTTTCAGTGTGATTATGTTACTTATGCATTAATTGGTTTTTGGAATTACGCATTTGTTTATAATTGAATACTTTGTTAAGTCATTGAGGGTTAAGACCGAAACCGTTGGAAGCGGTTCTTAGCATGTTGACCCAGTTAAAGGATCGTGCAATGTTATAGTAGGAGATCCTACTACATGTTCAGATTGTACGATGGTCATTGGCAATCACGAGGAATTGATTGATTGGACTGTTTTGGCAATGTACGATTTCGATGTGATTGTTGGAAGGGATTATTAAGTATCGAGTTACAATTTATTGCTATTGGAAGGTAATCTAGTTTAACCCATTAGGTGGGGTTAGTTTTGGGTTTACTGGAATCAAGGAGGACCCTCGATCCCTTTGAAATTCGTCGTTGGAAGTAACTCGTTTATTGGACGAAGGTAGCTAAGGTTGTTGGACGATTATGGTTAATTTGTTAGTTGAAGAATCAATGATGGATTATTGCACTTTTGCATCGATTATTAGCAGTTTAACCAAGGGACGATCATGAGCAAGTAGCCATTATCAAGGAGCTTCGATATGTTCCAAGATAGACCCAAGGATGGGCTATCAATAGTTGAGAATTAAAAAGGAGGATAAGCCGAAGACAACATATCGTGTGTGATTTGGTCACTACGAGATTACCGTACTGTTGTTTGGATTAACTAATACGCTAGTTGTTTTTATGGATTCGATGGATTGAGTGATTAAGGCGTATTTGGATCAATTGTAATCGTGTTCATGAACAATATATTGGAATATTTGAAGAATTTAGAGGAGCACAAACGGCACTTGAGGGTGGTGCTATAGACCATTCGAGAGCATAAACAATGTGCCAAGTTTAGTACATGCGAGTTTGGGTTTACTAGCGTTGTTTTGTGGGTCATATGATTTTGGACGAAGGAATTTCTATGGATCCGCTAAGATCAAGGCAGTCATGAATATGCCGAGACTTATGACAGTGATAGAGGTTCGAAGTTTTCTAAGTCGGACAGGTTAGTACAAACGATTCATAGAAAGGTTCTCAACAATAGCTACACCTCTAATACGAAGGTCAATGAAGGACGTAAGAATTTGAATGATGAAGAAGTGAAATTTTTAAGAGCTTAAGTATAAGCTAATTATCGTACCAGTTTTGAGGATTCAGTCTAGTATTGGAGAATACGAGATTTATAAGCGAGGTCGTATAAGGGATTTGACTGCGTGGTAAGGTAACAAGGAAGATTGGTTGCTTACACGTCACGACAATTGAGGTCATTGGATTTAATGGAAGTCAGATAAGTTTTATCTTGATGATTTGAGGAGTTGTAAGTATGGGATCATAAGAGATGATCTATTAAATGGTGATAATCTTTTATAAGAATTACAGTGGATGATTTATTGCTCGGAAGTCTTAGATTCAATTAAGATATGAATTTACTTAAGGTGGATTATTTCTAGAGATAAATATGATAGGGATTTGAGGAATGGATTTTTGTCTTCGATGGATTAAGAATTAATTATCTGTTGATGCTAGGTGGATAAATGGTGAAGTAGCATTATTGATGATTTCTTCTCGAGGTATCAGAAAGGATTTGAAGAAGTACTCAAAAGCTTTTAGTGCGATAAATGACATTTGACCTGCACAAATTTTCAAGTGATTGAGGTGATATTTTTGGTTTAGCTATTAAATGGACGTGAAAGGAATGTTGAAAGAAAAATCGATGGTTTGTGGAATTCGGACAGCGATTTGATGGAAATTCGGTGAATCAGATTTCAAGTGTTGATAAGTGACCTCGCGGAAACAAGCTCATGGGTTGACGAGCTAGAGGAAGTTTTGCACTTTAAGGTGCTCAGACGAGGTTAAAACCGTGAGGCTTGGTATGGGACAGGCCAAAGCGGATAATACTTCTATGAGATGATGCATGTCTAAAAGGGACTTTTGCTAGTAGTAGTGTAGTTCGAAGATGCCTGTAATGACTGGTTCGACGAGGGCGGGGAGTGGTCGCCGGGGCCAAAGTGCCTAAGCAAGGAGCGACTCCTGGCAGGCTTCTAGAACGTCGAAAGGGGCAGAAATGAACTGAACTACGCACTGTGCAAAAAGAGAGTGCATGTGGGATAAGATTTTATCAGAGTGGTATAGTACAAATATGGTCAAGTTTGTGGAACTCCAGTCTATTGGAACAAGGTCAGAGAAAGGACGATCACTGGTTCAGAGATGGTTTTGCAGTTAATGGATGTTGTGAAGATATTAGGGACAGTGCAAAGTCGTTAAAAAGGTGATGCGAGTAAAGGAATAAGGCCTTTGGAATTTCAAGTAGGGAATCATGTTTTCCTTAAGGTGTCGGCTATGATAGGGACATCTTGATTGGTTAAGAAAGGAAAGCTGAGCCCTAGACATATCAAACCTTTCGAAGTTTGGAGCGAATAAAGATTTTGGCCTTAAATAGATAAATGAAACAATTTTGGGCACCATCGGCGCTTTTAGCCGAGTGGTATGCGGGGATGAAGCTGTTGGTTCGAAACGAGAGTTCGAATCCCGAAAGTGGTAGTAGCCATGTGGAAAAAAAAAAAGAACCAACTTTTTGCAACTTTCATTTTTGCAAAAGTGGACAAGTACTTAGCCTTTTGGAATCAAAGATGGTTTGGGCATGATCAGAGGTGATTTTGCATCACGGGAAGTTATTTGGCAACACTGAAAGTGTTTGACAGCATTATGAGGCAGAATGAATGACTTGGGAAAAAGAGGATGCAATGAGGCATCAATACCCCCATTGGTTTAAGGATGCAGAAAGTCCTGCAAATTTCGATGACGAAATTTTGTTAAGGGGGGAAGAGTTGTAACATCCTAAATTTCGAATCATCCCGGGAATTATCGGAAAATGATTCAACCAGCCGAAAAATTGGATCAATCAGAGGCCCAATGGGCTTGCGTCTTTGAGGGGTCGGCCACATGGACCCAAGTTAGCCAAGTGGGCCCAAGGAAGCCCTACTTCAAGCCTTTGAGCCCGTTAGCTTTTTCTAGCCCGTTTCCCTTTGATTTGAGCCCGAACTACTTTTCTTCTAGCTCATATAAATTCTTGGTCCATATACGCGTATAGTGAGGTATACTATACTTTTGGAATTTACCATTTTATCCCTTCTAGAAGTGGCATTTATTGTTGGAGGATAAAGGGAAGAAAAGTCAAGGAAATTGATGAAGGGAAGTGAGGTTTTGGAAGGGAATTTGGACTTGGCTTCTTGCTTTCTCTCTCTCTCTCTCTCTCTCTCTCTCTCTCTCTCCTCAAGTTTTAGTAGCCCCTTCCCCACGTCCTCTCCTCTCCCACGTTTCTCTCTCTTCCTCCCCACTCTCCCATGTTTCCTTCTTTCTCTCTTTCTCTTTTGTTCTTTTCTGTTTTGCTTCAAGAACAGCAGCTTTTGCTGCTGTGTTTCCCCCAAACCAGCCACCATTAGCCACCGTCCTTGCTGCCTTGCCGTCGTCAAGGAGCCGCCCAACCATCACCGGACCACCACCCCATTTCCTCTCTCTTTTCTCTTCCTTTCTCTTCCTTTTCTTGCAGTGTTTTCTGTTTTCCTGCCGGAATCCAGCCTTGCTGCCGTCGCCGGAGTCGCCATCACCACCCAAAGTGTAGCCACGGAAGTCAGGGAGCTAGCCACACACCGCCAGCCATCCCTAGTTGTCGCCGGCCGCTCGTTTTGGCCGTTTCCGTCTAGCAGCTCCTTCCGCGTGAATAGTGTTCCGGGGGCTATTTTGGCCCATTTCGGCCACTGTTTGTCGTCCATTGTCGTCCCTGAGCTTACCCCTCGTAACCCTCGTCCCCCTCTACGGGCCGGTGTCACCGGATTTCCGACCCAAGTAAGTTAATTTCATAATCCTTGTTTAGGGGTTACTCTTGCTTAGGGGTTAATTAGTGTATTTGTGTGTTTGTGATTAATTAAGGTTGATTGATTAATTAGGCTAGTTAATTAAGGCTGACTAGGGTTAGTTAATTGACTATAATTAGTAATAAAGTAACTAAGGTTAATTAATTAAAGTAACTAAGGTTAGTTTTTAAAGTAACCAAGGTTTGATTTTAATCATGGTTAGGTTAAATTAACTATGGTTAGGCTAATTTGTTAACCATGGTTAAGTTTATTTATTTTTATTTATTTATTTAATTTCGATCGAATTTACTGTTCATAATTACTGTTCACGATTACTGTTCACGGCAGTGTTCATACAGAAGCAAATTTTAGTTTCAAATTGTTGTGTTCTTAATTATTAAGGCTTGTTCAAGTGTAAATTGTTGATTATTCCCAAGAATTAGGGAATGTACGTGATTGTTGATTGGTTAGAATTGAATTTTGATTTGTTGTAATTTTCACGAGTGATTGGATTGTACTGCATGACAGTATACGTGTGTCAACTATATTAGCATGTTGCGTAAGCATGAATTATATGTGCATTCACGACAAAGCAAAGAAAAGAATGGATTGTTTGATGATGTGTTGCATGGTCACATTAAGAGGAGAGCCCGGCGTTGCCGGAAGACCGCCAATCCTTATGGGGTTGTTCCGTGGCCAGTTGGTCGCCTAACTTCGATCGGTTGCCTGACAAAGAGGGGTTCTATGTGGGACTGCGGTAGGGGGCGGGTCCCGGGCCCCTGTCAATTGCGGGGCTGCGGTAGTGGGCGGGTCCTATGCTCCTTCGGGAATGCCGTCTTGAGAGTGAGCCCTTGACGTCACCATGCCTCGAGATAAAGAGAACGAAGTTGGCTTGGCCAGGAACTGCCAACCATAAGGTTGTGCCGTGGCCCAGTAAGAGGGGTCGTAATAATTGGAGAATGTGTGGATGTAAAACATGAGAAAACTGTGTACAATGCTCTAATTATTCGCATGCCTCTTAATGTCGTGATGATTTAAATGACAGTTTTGCAGATTGCGTGTGCCAAGGCCAGGTAAGGTCGCTTGTGATTGCACATGTTTATTAAACTGTCTTATGCTATCATTTTCTCTGAGGTGGTGTTGCTTGATTTGATGGATTAAGTTGTATGTTAAACTCCCAAGGCAAGCGAAGTTCCTAACTGGGGCTTAGGACTTTAACTTGCGGAGTTTATCTCAAGATGGGTTGAAACCGGAGATTAAGGATCAATTGGTGCCTTTGAACTTGAAAGATTATGATGAACTGTATTGTAGGGCCCTGCTGATTGAAAAGAACATAGCTGAACAAGCAGCCACATCTGGATTGCAGTTTGCATCCTATCAGGATAATCATCGGTTCAGGAAGAAATCAATGACAAGAGGAAAACACCTCATCCTACCCAACAAGAAAACTGGCATTTAACTTAAATGGCGAATGTCAATTATGTGCAAGGAAACACAAAACAACCCCATGTCCATCTAGGAGCAGTGCATGTTTTGAATGTAGCTAATAAGGCCACATTGTGAGGAATTGTCCCTGCCAACAACCAAGGAGGAAACCTCAATAGTCGCAAGTGGGACAACCGATTGGGAACACTCCGCAAAACAACCTCAATTGCCCTTTGGCGTAAGGATAAGTGTATGCCTTTACCAACATAGTTAAAGGATAAGTGTATGCCGTTACTAACATTAATTATGTTTATGATAAGTTAGTGAGGTTAAGACCAAAACCATTGGAAGCGGTTCTCAACATTTTGACCTTGTTAAAGGATAAATTATTATCTACAGTAGGACATTCTGCTAGTAAGAAGTATTGGCGGTCGAGAGAAAGTGATAGACTTGATTGTTTTAGTAATGTATGACTTTAATATCATCATTGGAATGAATTGGCTCATTAAGCAACAAGCTATAATGAACTGTTACGGAAAAAAAGTCTAGTTTAACCATTAGCTGGGATTAGCTATGAGTTTATTGGAAATCAAGGAGTACCTTCGATCCCTCTAATTCTGTCACTTGAGTGACCTGGTTATTGAATGAGGGTTATCAAAGTTATTTGATGCTCATGGTTAACACGTTAATTGAGAATTAGAAAGGAGAACGTTCCGAAGACAACATTTCGCACGGGATACAACCACTACGAATTTACTGTAGTGCGGTTCAGAGTTTTCTAAGTCGGGCGAGTTATTATAGACAATTCATGGCACGGTTCCTACGATAATTACGACACTAACACGACTACTAAAGAAGGACGTAAAAGTTGAATGGACAAATAAGTGCGAGCGTAGTTTTCAAGAACTTAAGTATAAGCTGACTACCGCACTAGTTTTAACAATACCATTTGGTTTTGGAAGACATAAAATTTATAGCCATGCATCATATATAGAATTGGACTGCATTTTGGTGCAACATGGAAGGTAGTTGCATATGCGTCCAAACATTTAAGACCTCACGAGTTGAATTATCCGACACATCATTTGGAATTAGTAGCAATCATTTTTGTGCTAAAGATTTGGAGGCCCTACTCATGTAGAGAAAGGTTCCAAATTTATATGGACCATCATAGTCTGAAGTACCTATTCTCTCATAAGGAATTGAACATGAGGCAGTGTTGATGGATGAAACTTCTAGAGGATTATAACTGCGATGTTTTATACCATCCTAGAAAGGCTAATAATGTAGCAGATGCGTTTAGTCGAAAGTCATCGATTGCGCAAATGATGGTTCAAGAATGGATCATTCTCAAAGAAGTTTGAGAGTCCAATTTCAAGCTTGAGGTAAGCCACCTTTCAATTCTTATGGCTTTTTGCAAAATTGAACCCGAAATGCAAACCGGGATTGAGGTAATAAAGTCTATGGACTCTGCAATCCAAAGGATTCTGCAGTTAGATGCAACTAAGAGGAAACCTAACTTTCAAGCATCCAAGGATGGAATCTTGAAATTTCGTAGATGATTGTGCGTGCTCAATGATATCGAGCTTAAGGAAGAAATCTTGTCGCAAGCTCATTGTAACAGTTATAATATCCACCCAAGCAACACAAAAATGAACTAAAGTTTGTGGTAGTACTACTGGTGGAATGGCATGAAATTGGACATTGCCAAGTATATAGCTAAGTGCTTAACATGCCAACAAGTGAAAATGCAGCATTGTAAGTATGGTGGATTTGTTGGAGAGACAATTCAGATTGGGATTTGAGGACATAGATTTTTGTCCTTGATGAATTAAGAGTTAATTATCCTATGATGCCAAATGGACAAGTGGTGAAATAGCTTTGTCGATGGCTCCTTCTCGAGGTATTAGTAAAGACTTATAGAAGTACCCAAAAGCTTTTAGTGCGATAAGTGACAATTGATTTGCACTAATATTCAAATGGTTTAGGTGAATTGAGGACTTGTGAAATTCATATTGCAATCTGATAGAAATTCGATGGATCAAATTGCAAGTATTGATGGTGACAAACTGGAGAAAGCTTTTGCACTATGAGGTACTTAGACGAGGCTAAAATTGTGAGGCTCGGTATGGGCGGACCAAAGCGGATAATACCTCTATGAGTTAATTTATGTCAAAATGGGACTTTTGCTAGTAGAGGTGCAATTCAAGGATGCCTGTAAAGACTGATCCAATGAGGGTGGGGAGTGGTCGCCGAGGCTAAAGGGCTTAAAAAAGGAACGACTCCTGGTAGGCTTCTAGGATGTCGAAAGAGGCATGAGTGAACTGAACTATGCACTGAACAAGAAGAGAGTGCTTTTGGGATAAAATTTTCATCCGAATGGTGTAGCAAAAGTATGGTCAAGTTTGTGGAATTCTAGTTTATTGGAACGAAATCAGGAAAAAGGGGATCACTAGTTCAAAGATTGTCTAGCAGCTAATGGATGCAATTAAGATTATTAGGGATAGGCTAAGGACAGGGCAAAGCCACTTATAAGGTGGTGCGAATAAAGGACTAAGGCCTTTAAAATTCCAAGTAGGGAATCGTGTTTCCTTAGATGTCGCCTATGATATGGACATCCCAATTTGGTAAGAAAGGAAAGCCGAGCCATAGATATATCGAACCTTTCAAGGTTTAGAATGGATAAGGATTTTGGCCTTAAATAAAAAGGGAATGCAATTATGACATCACCGGCGCCTTTATTTGAGTGGTACTAGGAACAGAAGTGCCAAGATTCGATCGAGGGTTCAAATCCTAGAAATGGCAATTTGCTTTGTACATAAATAAACAAAATTTTTGCAACTTTTATTTTTGCGAAAAATGGGCAAATGCTTAGCTTTTTGGAATAAAAAATAGTTGAGAAATGATTTGGAAAGGATCTAGCGATAGCATTGCAGTGCAGAAGGGAATGACTTGGGAAAGTGAGGATATAATGAGGCATTAATACTCTCATCTATTTAAAGGTGCAGATAGTTTTGCAAATTTCATCCTCAAAATTTCTTTAAGGAGAGAAGAGTTATGACGTCCTGAATTTCGACCCATTTTAGGACATATGAACTGATTATTTTATCAATGTGCTATTAATTACATTTGCTCTAAGCTAGCCACTCATAAGTTAACTAACTAATACAATTAAGGATCAATACACATATGACTAGTGAATTCAATCAAGAATAGACTGCTCGATCATAAAGATCAAGGAGGGACAATACTACACTGTTGTAAGTCAATTAGCAAAAGAAAATAAATTGATTCGGCAAAGGTATGAGGTTAGATTGCAAGTGATTCCACACAACTTGGATACTAATTGTAAACAACGTTAAACCGATTTCTTTTTGGCTTTGCACTCAAGATAAACAATCAACCCCTCATGATTGCATGACAATTGAATATTGCCCTGATTTGAAAAGACACAAACGTGGATTGAAAAGCTATCAACCATGGGTCTAATGAGTGAAAATCCCTAAACGCCGCCTGACAGTTAGGTAGTATTAAAGTCATGATTAATCAACTTTAACCACTAAATTCAATCTGATTTCGGGTATTGAACATTCAAAAACGTCAAGATTAAAACGTTGGGCAATGCCTCGTTAATTCTCAAATTCATTGGTGAGCTCGAAAATTGCCGAAAATAGATTAACGGGTTGAGAATTAGAGCCGAATATTTGAAAAATTTGTGTTTCAAGGGTAAAAAGACCAAAATACCCTTCTAGAAAGTCTTGACTTGTTGAGAAAGCTTGGAGGAATATTGAAGGGGAAGTTTTCCTTATTTTATTTTATTGTTCTTTATTTTTTTCTCTCTCTCTCCTCCCTCATTTCCCCTCCCCCACATTTTCCCCTCTCTCTTCCCCCCACGGTCATCCCCCTACGTCCGCCCACTTCCTCTCACTTGTTCTCTTTTATTTTATTTTTTCCACATCTCCCCTTGTGCTCTTTATGGCCACCACTTGTTGTGGTCATTGGACCACCGTACGCCGCCCACTGCCCCAAGCCGAACCATCTTTCCGCCAAGCCCTTGCCAAGTCACCCACTGCCGTCCCTCCTTTCTCACCAAACCGGAACCACCCCACCTCGCAAGACCCATTTTTCGTTGCCACTTGTTTTGCCGTTTCAGACATAGCCAAGCATCGCCTGCGCCACCACCGTCGCACTTGTGTTGTCAAAATCATCATCGGGTGAGTTAATTATTTAATCCTTGATTAGGGTTTTAAACTCTATTAGGGATGGATTAGTTAGGATTAATCTTGGTTAGGCTTGCTTTAGCACAAGTTAATTTTGTTTTGTGCTAATTGCGATTAGTGAATGATTAATTATAATTAACCTTGATTTGTGGTTGTTTAATTATAGGTAATCCCGATTGGTATTAAATTATTTGAATAATCTTGTTTAATGTTAAACCATACTATTAATCATGGGTTAAGGTTAATTATCTTAATTAACCTAGGTTAGTGAGGATTAATTAAAGTTAATCATGTTTGGTGATAATTAATTATGGTTAATTATTTTTGGAGACTAATTAATT
The DNA here is from genome assembly GCA_014182735.1 of Corymbia maculata. Classification (NCBI taxonomy): domain Eukaryota; kingdom Viridiplantae; phylum Streptophyta; class Magnoliopsida; order Myrtales; family Myrtaceae; genus Corymbia; species Corymbia maculata. The sequence continues at coordinate 19,592,186 of CM024688.1, read as the reverse complement.
ATAATTAATTCTTCTTATTAAATATTAACAATTATTTATTTTTAATAAATAATCATTATTAATTATTTTCAGAATTAATTATGATAATTATTATTGGGAATAATTAAATAATTATTTTTGAGTAAAGGAATATTTTGGGGAGATAAATAATTAATTATTTCGGATAATAATTAATTATTTTCAGTCAATAATTGATGAATTATTCTTGAATAATAGTTAATTGATTTCTCTAAGGCAATACTAGTAATTAATTATTTGAAGGTGAATTAATTATAGTGTTAATTATAGTGGGTCGTTATTTATAACGTTAAAATAATAGGCGGATATTACATATGAAAAGTAATTTTATGCCGAATGTATGAACTTTCCTTGATGAATGAGACTTGTTCGCTATTAAAAATGATTTTCCTACAAATGAACAAAAGGTGTTCTTTAAGGAGTATTTTATGGATTTAGTTCATGAGACCCTAATTGGAAATGCTCTGTTGGCCTGTGAGCTAGGATAAGAAAATCTGAGAAAAAGGTAAGTTTGGAAAGTTGATATTTTGGCATGTTCGTTTGACCACATGTGGAATATTATTGCATTGTGTGCGTGAAGTCTGCGATAAATTGTTATATGCAAGTACGAATAATGTCTACATTGGCTAAAGTGAAAGGATAATGAAATGAGCATAAGTGATTGAGGTGCTTGCGTGATCACATAGTGAGAATCCATTACCCCCGTCTAATTATGAGAGTGCCCTATGTGGCCATGATTAAACCCCTATCTAATTACGGGAATGCCATTCGTGGTTGTGATTAAACCTTCGTCTAATTACAGGAGTGCCATTCATGGCCATGATTAAATCCTAAATATATTGGTAGACTACTACCTTTTGTGTGACAGTGACCCTAAGGGGGTCTTAATAATTGAAACACACATGACTACATTACACATGGGAAAGTTTAAGATGTGTTTTGATTATATGTTATTTTTGTTGCATCAAGATGGGCATGTGATAAACTATATCATGCGGGTTGTGTGTGCCAAAACGAGGTAAGAATGCCTGTGGATGCACTCATTAACTATTAATGACTATAAGGGTTAAGGCCTCTTCATATTTATAGTTAATGCAAAGCGAGGGTCACTTTTCTATTAATCTGCCATCGATAAAAAGGCTGCATGTCTAGGATGCACCCGAGACAAGTAGATTGCCTAGTTGAGGCTTATGTCATTAACTCACAGAGATTTTATCTCACCCTTTATTATTTAACCATTTTCAAGTCCATAGTATGAAGAGTCGACACGTGTTGCAGTTCGTGACCATGTTTGAAGGAAGTAGATTAAACCTAGCCCTATTGGTTTTGTTGGCCCGATAGGAAGATGGCTTTTGTAAGGGTTTGTACATGTAAACTTCCTAGGGTTAATTAACAAATAAATAAAGTGACACTTTTGCTTTTAAATGTGTTTTTGGTTGAGTTTTCCTACTACCCTTGCTGTTGTAATTGACTAGGTAATTGTGAGCAATTTCTGCACGTGTTTAATCGAAGGATAAAAAGAAAGGGTCCTCGAGGCATTTTGGGACGTCACACAAGAGAATAGGGGTTATCGAGTACCCGAGGGTCGGGGAGTGACAACATGGCTAAAGCATTTGATTGGATCGATGAAATCATGCAATCTGCCGACTAAAGCAAGCATTATCCGACAAACTTTTCTCCTAGTAACGAGTCGAGACAAATTCGCTTAACTAGAGAACAAGCAAGTGTGAGATGGACTCCCAACAATCATCACCTCTGAATTAATCTAAAATCTTATAAAAGTTCAAAAGTCTAATGATACAATTCAAGCTCGACAAGCCATTCTAAGTAGATTTCTGAGCTTAGAAGAAAGCAATAAAAGCTAATGGATGCAATCTCAGAACTCCACAATCTATGTCAACTAGGCAAGGTCCGGGGCAATGCCTTGCGTCAACATGAAAATGAGATATTTCACTTGTGACGTACAATATCCTCATCAAAATACAAAATAATTGATCATTCAAGTAAGAAAGTATTTAATACGATTCACGAATTTTTTTAGTGAAGTGAAATTTCTTTTAATTTTTTAATAATTTTTTTGTCTCTTTTCTTTCTCTTCTAGGTGGGCGGTGATGGCAAGCGGCAGCAACGATGGCCGCAATGACCAGCAGTCAGCGGTAGTAGTGGCAATGACAATCGATTATAAGAGGAAAAGAAGAAAAAGAATAATATAAAAGAAAGAAAATAACTTATAATACAAACTGTTCTTGAGAATAAAAATTAACTTTTTTTACTTTTTGTTTCCATTCCAAATCCATTCCTTGGCTACTTTTCTATTCTGAGGAATAAAAAAAAAATGGCTAATTTTACCAAATAAATTTCTATTCTTTTTTGTATTCCAAATAAAAAAGAATAGAAATTTTGAAAAATAGAAACATTAACAAAAAAAACCTTAGGCGTCATTTTTTAGTTCTAATACTTCCTCTTGAGAGGACACTTGGCTAAACATGGGATATCACAATAACAGATGGCACTTACAAATTTTAATTTGCAAGAAAATTTTGGTCAGTAAATATTGCAAGAAACGCATCCTCTTCTTTCAACAGAAGAGGATGCGTGTTAGCATAAATAGATCCATTTTATTATTAATTAACTAAAACTTACATAATTAATATCATCCATTAACTACTAAGACAGCTATAATTTAATTAATATTGCCCTAATATTAACGTATTCATATTCCAACTCACACATTGAACTCAGGACAATTTACATTTACGAAAAAATTATCCGCCGTGTCTCACGAAATTTGCGATTTGGCTAAAATTTCTACATAACAATCTGAATTCTAAAACAAATAATACTTAACTTAATAATCTAGGTATTATTATCATGAATGGGAATCTTCAAATGTCATATAATAATAAGTACGAACATTTCGAATGTTACGCATATGAATTACGACAATAGCAAATCCAATTAGAAAATGCGAATTAGATATGAAAATGCAACTCACATGCATTGATTCACAAAAAAGGAAACTAAATGCACCCACAAATCCAACTAAACAAGCCAAAGCAACACTACATAAAATAAAAATGAAAAAAAATCCCTCCCACCATTACCGCCTTGGTTGCCATCGATGTGGTATTCCAAGATGTATCTATACCTTTTGCCAAATTCTTCAATTCAGGAGGCTTATGCGACGAGAAACTACATGAGGTGCGAGCCATTTTTTCAGAGGGAAATTTCGATCTAAAGAACCCTAACTTCTTCAATTTGGGAATTCATTTGAGCTTCTTCAAATTGGGTCAAAGCAAATTTATTTTTCTTTTCGATAAAATTGACCCTGCTATAGCCTCCGGAACAAGCTAGCTAGTGATCATTTGATCAATCAATGAGCTTAGAGTGTTATTTGAGACTAAGGGTGCCTTTGGTAACATTTCTACTCCTGGGAACAGTTTCTTTTAAGAAATAGTTATTTTCTATTTCTACTCCCTACAACAATTTCTAAGTAAAATGGAGCATTTAGTAACTACAAAAATTTCTCATTCTCGGAATAAAAAAAGAATATCGATAAAAAAAATTTCTTTCTTTCTTCCCCAATAGCGGCGGAGACCGACAAACGAGGGTGGCGACTGGCGACAGCAGGGTGCGGGCGGCGGCTGGTGACCGATGGCCGGTGGGTGGGCCGCTAGTGACCGGCGACCGACGGCCACCCGGCGATGGGCGGCGGCGGCGGCCACCGAACGTTGGTCGCCGGCCACCGGCGGCCCCCACCCATCGGCCGCTACCTCCGCCGCCTCCGCCACCCACCGTCGCCGGTCACCGATCGTTGACCCCCGCCACCCACCAATCACTAGGCCAAGGACGATTGCGAGAGGCTGGCGACTGGCGATCGGCCAGTGGTGGCGAGAGGGTGGGGGTGACCGACAACAGGTGGCAGCTATCGGCAGTCAGCCGGTGGTGAGCAAGTGGGGGCGGCCAGATCGGCGTCAGCGACTAGCGACCGGTAGCCGCGATCGGCAGTCAGCCGATGGTGAGCAGGTGGGGGCGGCCAGATCGACGCCGGCGGCTAGCGACCGACGGCCAGCAACAGGTGGCGACGATCAGCAATCAATCGATGGTGAGCGGGTGGGGGCGGCCAGATCGGCGCCGCCGGTGGGCGATCGGTGGTGGCAGCAGTAGGCGATAGGCAACGATGGGCAGGTGGTAGCATGCTATAAGTGGTGAGTAGTCTCTAAGAAATTGTTTCTAGAAATTGTTCCCAGAAATAAGAAGCTATTTTTTTCTACTTCTCATTTCTATTATCAGGAACAACTTTCAATTCCCGAGAATAGAAAAATCAATTTGCATTACCAAATGGATTTCTGTTATTTTTCTATTCCAAGGAACAAAAGAACAGAAAAATAGAAAAACTGGCAAGATTCCATTCGATAACTTTCTAATTTTCTAATTTTCTAATTTTCTAATTTTGTATCTTTTCTTTGGAATGTAAAAAGAATAAAAATCCATTTGATAATGTTAGTTAATTTTTCTATTTTTAAGAATAGGAAAATGGCTATGTAATAGATTTAGAATAGAAAGAAGAAGTAAAAAAAGTTATATCTTGTTCTAGAAAAATAATATCTGAAATAAGTCATTTTCTTTCTTTTTCTTTTTCTTTTTTCCTTTTCTTCATCTTCCTCTTCTAACTGGTCACCGCCACCTCTTGCCAGTCGCCAACCACTGCTACCACCAAAAAAGAGAAAAGAGGAAAAAAAGAACAATATCAAAAAAGTATTAAAAAATTAAAATAAAATTTACGTCACAAAAAAAAATTTTATGGCCATACGAAATGCATTCTTATTTTTTTTATTTTGAAAATAAAAATTTTGTATAGTTATCAAATATGTTCTTTTTGGGGAATACAAATAGTAAAAACCTATTTCGAAAAAAAAATTATTTTCATAAACAAAAATATTTTCAGATGGATCCTAAGTTGGCCACTCCATGCTTTTCTTTTGAGACTAAGTCCCTTTTCAAGGACTTATTTGAAATTTATATACAATGTATGACTAGATTGCAAATTACTTTCCGCTCCTCCGTCCCAAAGAGAACACCAGATCCCGAGTCCTCCCTGGCAGTTCACAGTTTTTTCCAGTTTTTTGCCTTCTCCATACCAAGTGCGCCGAGCGAGATTCAGCGCCCGCGCCCTGCATTGCATTGCGATCTCCGTGCGTTCGCTCTCGCCCCCGCCCCCTCCCATGGCTCAGCCGTTCATGAAGAAGGACGACGATGACGAAGAAGGTGAGCCTCCGGCATGCTCTCGTTCCCTCTCTCTTTTCTCCTTCTCATCGGATTCGCCGGTTTCTGCTTGTTTATCTGTTCGCGAGATGCCGATGCGAGTCGCGAGTTCCTAGATCCGTCGTTTTAAGTCCGGGTAGAGGTCTGATTGGATGATGGGCTGTGGTTGTTTTCTCGACTCGGTTTCGGTTTCGCGCTCGCTCGATCCGGGTGGATTCCTGTGTTGTTTCGCATTGTCGGTGGAGGTAATTGTGAATGTAGCTCCAACGAGCAATGGGGATGTTGAATTGCGTTGAATCTGCTCGGTCTCGATGGATGTGATCTGGGTTGTCTCCTTTCACTGTCACTGTTGCGGACTTCCGGTTCTTTTTTGTGTGAATTTTGATGGGATAGACCTCCCATATGTGGGTCTTTTATTTTGCCTGATTTTGCGATTCGAATGCGATGCAGCCGAATACTCTCCTTTTCTTGGGATCGAGAAGGGGGCGGTTCTTCAGGAAGCTAGAGTTTTCAACGACCCTCAGCTTGATCCTAGGCGATGCTCTCAGGTCTTGCTTTGTGTTATTCAATTTCGAACCTACATTTTGTGCTGAGTTCTTTCATTGGTGACTGAGTTTTCTGGTGTCTGTTCACGCGATCGCAGGTCATCACAAAGCTACTCTATCTGTTGAATCAGGGGGAGACATTCACGAAGGTCAATTTCTTTTAAATGTTCCAAATCACCCTTATACTTCATTGGCCTTTATGCACAAGATCACGGAGAATTTGACTAAATGTGTCTCCTTTTGAGTTCAATATGTGACTGGATCTCCATTCAATGGTGCAGACAGAAGCAACAGAAGTCTTCTTTGCTGTGACAAAACTTTTCCAATCCAGAGATATAGGATTAAGGAGAATGGTTTATTTGATAATAAAAGAGCTCTCTCCTTGTGCAGATGAGGTTGTATGCTGTACTGGAATAATTTAATCCCGTATTATTTTAGATGAATGAGCCCGGGTTTTATTTTGCAAATTCTCACTTGGTAAATTTTCTTTGCTTTGCTAGGTGATTATTGTGACAAGCTCCCTAATGAAGGATATGAATAGCAAGACTGACATGTACCGTGCCAATGCAATTCGAGTTTTATGTCGGATCACAGATGGAACCCTGCTCACCCAAATTGAACGCTACTTGAAACAAGCTATTGTTGACAAGAACCCAGTGGTTGCTAGTGCAGCCTTAGTTAGTGGGATCCATTTACTTCAGGTTCATTTAAATGCTTTCTGCTGATGGTCTTTAGTTCCTTCTTTATGTCAAAATCTGCCTCTTTATATATGTCTCATGTTTACAGACGAACCCAGAGATTGTAAAAAGGTGGAGCAATGAGGTTCAGGAAGCTGTGCAATCAAGAGCAGCCCTTGTACAGTTTCATGCACTCGCTGTACTCCATCAGGTTAGTTAAAGTGTTGTTCATCTAGATGATTGGGACTCACCTTTCGCAATTTAAGTACAATTTTTGGAAATACTGCAGTCTTAGATCCCAGTATTATTTCAGCTGCATTGCTATTTACCTTTCCATAGACAATTTTAGACTCGATTGCATTTTGTACATTTCATGTCTATGGACATCTGACTGCCCGTCCTGAGTGGAAGGCTAATTCCATGGCAGTAATATGATTTACTAACTAAGGCTAAACGTGAAGAGATCCTTCTGTTTACCTCTGTAAAAAAATCTGCGCTTTTATGAATAAGATGAACTTTTAGTTTCTGGAATTTGCATTCAGGAAGAGAAGTTGTCTCGTTTTCCGAAATAGAAATTAGCTAGTGGATTCTGGAGTGTTTGTAACTGTTATTTCTGTGTCCTCTGTTTCTTTTACCTTAAGGAATTGCTTGTGAAATGGTTCTTTCCTGTTATTGTTCTGAACTAGTACAAGCTCATACATAGCATCCTAGGAGGAAATCTATCACTTTTAGATGATGAAAAGTCGAGAGAGAGAGAGAGAGATCCTTGACACAGTCATACCTGCTTTCCCTGCTGTCAATGATCTGCAATCTAAGATAGACATAATTTATCCTTAGTTGGTCATAATCAAGCAAAGTATTAGCGGCACTTGATTTTGACAAAAGACAAGAAGTACACAGATATTTTATATTTCCTCTTTTATCACGGTGGGTTAAATGTAAATACTTAGCCTTCCCTTTCTTTAATACCTAGAACAACTTAAATTTAAGAGTTCGGTCTATATTGTGAATTGGCTGATTCATGTTGTTTCATGACATATCGCCTTTCTTTTCTATTGATTTCCTTCCCTTCTCTAAAAACAAACCTGAATTTGTCCTCTGCATTGACTGGTCATAATTGAGCGTGTTGCTTTGTGCTGCTGGACATACTGTCTTGTATCATGCTATTTTTTCCCTTTTTGCTGTGGAAAGAGGCAATCCTTTCTGGCCATGAAGAAAGAAAAGAGCCTCTGATTATACTCTAATGTATACAATGCCACACAATAACGAGACTGTTCTTTTTTGTATATGGATTACTTATTAGCTTAAAGGTGCTGACATCACATCCTATTCAAAACATGCAGATTCGGCAAAATGATAGACTTGCTGTGAGCAAGCTTGTAACAAGCTTGACAAGGGGGTCTGTTCGATCACCTTTGGCCCAGTGCCTTTTAATACGTTACACAAGTCAGGTACTTGTAGCTACTTAGCTGGAAGAAGTCCTTTTCAATATGACATAACTAATTTGCATGACATTATCATTTCATTAAACAACATATGCAGGTTATCCATGAGTCAACCAGTAATTTGCAAACTGGTGAAAGACCATTTTTTGATTATTTGGAAAGCTGTCTGCGGCACAAGGCTGAAATGGTGATTCTTGAGGCTGCAAGAGCTATCACCGAGCTTAATGGAGTGACAAGCAGGGAATTGACTCCAGCAATAACTGTTCTCCAGCTCTTTTTGAGTTCTTCCAAACCAGTGCTGAGATTTGCAGCCGTCCGCACTCTGAATAAGGTTAGTACCTGCCACCCTACTCCTCCCTAGATAAGCTGTCAATACTTTTTTGAAACCTTTTTTGTGTGGAGAAGACTAATCGATGTAAATATCCATATATCATCCAAATGGGTGTGAGCAGTTTCGTCCTCTTCACCTTCAGTCTGCATATATTGTTACTTTTTTCCTTCTTCATTAGTTATTTGTGTATGCATACGTATGTAGCATAGATGCACAGGCACCCATATATTTGAAGAAATAGAGCGACTGGTTTCAGTCTTTGTACCTCATTTGTAGACCCAGGAGGACAGAAAGAAATTAGCTGGTTGTAGATTGAGTACCCTATTTATTGCCCCACTAATTGTAAGATGGAAATTTTCAGAAGATGTGTATGCGGACTTTTGTCCAGAATTGAGTTGTGCCCAGGCTCTGAAAGGATGTTTAGAACAGCTACCAGTTTTGGTATTAGACCTTTAATTTGTGGTGGAATGAGGAGCTCTTCTCTTGGTACTGTCATGGAAGTTGGAATAAGACCTTTCAAGTTTAGATTTCCACATAGTTTGCATCTTGTTTGTGGTGTTGGATATAGTTGAATTCTTTTTTCAAAATTTAACTAGGCCAAGGATTCCCCATGGCCTCAAAAAAGAGTTTGGTTGCAGGACAACCAATATTTTTCATTAACATTCCTGCAGTTGCAGTTCTATTCCAAGTAAATTTCCATGAATATTCTTTAACAGGTTGCGATGACACATCCAATGGCTGTCACTAATTGCAATATAGATATGGAGAGTCTTATTTCTGACCAGAACAGAAGCATTGCCACCCTTGCCATCACCACTCTCCTGAAGACAGGAAATGAATTAAGTGTTGATCGTCTGATGAAGCAGATTACCAATTTTATGTCAGACATTGCTGATGAGTTCAAAATTGTAGTGGTGGAAGCCATAAGGTCATTATGTTTGAAGTTTCCTCTGAAATACAGATCCCTGTGAGTTGGCCTCCTATTTTCCTTTTCAGTACAACAAATATATCTTATCATGTGGTTATTCTCTAAAGTGACTGATACATGGATTTGGATTAACCTGTGATAACATTATTTTGGTTTTCTTCAGGATGAACTTCCTTAGCAACATTCTTAGGGAAGAAGGTGGATTCGAGTATAAAAAGGCAATTATAGATTCCATTGTGATCCTCATTAGGGATATACCTGAAGCAAAAGAGAGTGGGTTGCTTCATCTCTGTGAGTTTATTGAAGATTGTGAATTTACTTATCTGTCAACACAGGTGGGTGTTTGAGTTACCATTATGTTTAAAGAGTTCCCCTTTTTGTTAAAAATCAACTTATACATGTGTTTACATTTTAATTGGTAGATTCTCCATTTTCTGGGAATTGAAGGGCCGAAAACCTCAGATCCTAGTAAGTACATACGGTACATATACAATCGGGTACATCTTGAGAATGCTACTGTTCGGGCTAGTGCTGTAAGCACCCTGGCAAAGTTTGGTGCCATGGTTGAATCATTGAAGGTGCACCAAGTTTCTTTTTTCTTCTGCTATTTAGCAAATGTTATATTCACAATTCAGCAGTTCTTTCCGATCTGATCAATGCTAGATTAATCCCTGACAACTTCCTTGCAGCCCCGTATCTTTGTTCTTCTACGGCGCTGTCTCTTTGATAGTGATGATGAGGTTAGTTGTCTGGGCATGCATCATGTTATATGTGTTTAGCTTTGCTTATTTTGCTTGTTGTGCAATTTGGATTTTTTTTTTTTTCCTTTTATAGGAGCCTTCATGTCTTGCCTTGACTTAGTTTATGCACGCTTGCAGGTTCGTGACAGGGCAACTCTTTACCTGAACACACTTGGGGGTGATGGTTCAGAAGTTGAGACTAGTGCAATCACGAATGAGTTTCTCTTTGGGTCACTGGAAGTTCCCCTGGTCAACTTGGAGACAAGTCTGAAAAACTATGTCAGTTTTATCTCCCCCCTCACTCCTTGTCTGAAGACCTTTACTTTTTGAACTTACATGTCCATTTTTAATATAGGAGCCTTCAGATGAGTCCTTTGACATAAACTCTGTGCCTAAGGAGATCAAGTCTCAGCCACTTGCAGAGAAAAAAGCCCCTGGAAAGAAGCCTACTGCTGGTCTGGCTGCTCCTCCTAGTGGCCCTGCAGCAACTACTGATGCTTATGAGAGACTTCTTTCTTCAATTGCTGAGTTTTCCAGCTTTGGGAAGCTTTTTAAGGTTCCCTAGTTATATTTTTATCTCAATAATGCTTATGCCCATCTTTTGTTAGTAGAGATTTTTTTTTTTGATAGATGTAGAGATTTACTTAAAAGGTTTTCTTTTCTTGCAGTCATCTGCTCCAGTTGAGTTAACTGAAGCAGGAACAGAATATGCAGTTAATGTTGTGAAACACATTTTTGATAGCCATGTCGTGTTTCAGTACAACTGCAACAATACAATTCCGGAGGTGTTATTGGAAAATGTAATGTTTTCTTCAAAACTGCCATATATTGCTTGGACAAATTGCCTGAGACTGCAATTATAGTTTCTGAATTTGCTTCTAGGTTGCTGTTATCGTGGATTCCTCAGATGCAGAGGAGTTTTCTGAAGTTGCATCCAAACCTCTACGATCTCTTCCTTATAATTCACCTGGACAGACCTTTGTGGCATTTGAAAAGCCTGACGGTGTGCCTGCAGTTGGAAAATTCTCCAATAATTTGAAGTTCATAGTTAAAGAGGTATGACTCGGCTTTACTTATATTATCCCCTTATTCTTCTCCAGCTTATAGTTTAGAGAAGAATGACTTGCCGTCCTCAATATTATGTTTAATGTGGTATAACTAAAGATTGTTAAAATAACGGCTTGTCTTTCAGTAACTGGTTTGGTCTAATATAATCTGTTGTCATTGTCAGATATTGTAGATGATATGAAATCCTCTTGCTAATTGCCTCAACATGTGAAAACATTTGGTATGGTAGAAACACATGTGCTACTCTATCGTCACATTCTGCTGTGGGATTGAGTGCCCATTCTCTACTGACAACTTGTAATTAAAAAGGCCGTAAGATTTAATACTATTACTAACATTTTTGGGTAAAATCTCATAATCAACTTTCATGGAGGAGAGAATGCAATTAACAGACCAATTTTATTCCTTGAGTTTTGAATCACTTTGTTGTTTCATATTTTACCTCCCTACCAGGTTGATCCATCCACTGGCGAAGCAGAGGAAGATGGCGTTGAAGATGAATATCAGCTTGAGGACCTTGAGGTTGTTGCAGCAGATTACATGCTGAAAGTTGGAGTATCTAATTTCAGAAATGCATGGGAAGTCATGGGCGCAGATTTTGAGCGGGTTGATGAATATGGCCTTGGCCCTAGGGAGAGCTTGGCCGAAGCTGTGAATGCAGTCATCGACCTTCTTGGCATGCAACCCTGTGAGGTAATCTTTTGTTGGAAGTACTTTATTTTTGCAGCTCGATGTTGGTTTAAGAACATATTTGCCAGAAAATTGGTGCTGTGAACCTATCTATTGTATCAATAAATGCCTGCCTTGGGCTTTCTGACATAGTAATCCTTTCCACTGAAACTTTAGTGACCCAATCAATAAAGATGCAAATGAACAAATTCACATCAGTATGCTTTGCCTTTGAACAAATTAACCTATAAAGGTCTGAGGCATGATAAAGACAGATATATTCTAAGCTCTTTCTACGTGTTCATTTGCCCTGAAGTCTGTGGAATAAGTGAATGAACTTATGGTTTTCTTATAGTGATGGAAATTATGCTGGTCATATTGGATCTACCCTTTCTATATATATATTTTTTGGTCAAAATCTACCCTTTCTATATTAGAGGGTGTTCTTTAGACAAACCTCGAGCTAAATGTTGTTAAAGTTTGATAAATAAAAGACTCGAGACTGACAAGGAAACAATGACATTGAGAGGTGGAATGACTCCAAGGATTTCTCCAATTCAGTGCAGTGGCCATCACCATCTTTTTCATTCTGTTGTTAGATGTACTCTCTTATGATCTAATTTTGTCCTGTGAAATGAAAAAGAGTTTGTTTTTTTGTCTTTAGGGAACAGAAGTGGTCCCAAGCAATTCCAGGTCCCACAGCTGCTTATTGTCTGGTGTATATATTGGGAACGTGAAGGTCCTGGTGCGCTTGTCATTAGGAATAGATGGTCAGCGAGATGTCGCAATGAAGTTGGCCGTGCGCTCTGAGGATGAAAGTGTCAGTGATGCCATACACGAGATTGTAGCGAGCGGTTGATTTGCATGCTCAATTTTTCTACTCTTTTGCCTTTTAGAAAGGAGAGCTGAAGTGGAATTTTGCAGAAGAGACCAAAACTTTCTGAGTATAGGGTGGGTGGACATTGATTTGTGCGACTCCGCTTCATTCTTTAGGTAGATATGATTCAAAGTTAAAATAGGGAACAAAAAGAAGATGCTGGATCAGGCTTTTTCTTCTGCATATTCTTCTATTGTCCGACCGGCTTGGCTTGGTCGAGCCGGTCTGCCTTGGTGATCCCATTCATATATGATGAACACGACGGCGCTCTGCCATATTGGCATTTATGAACTATATATAATAATTGTTTTGATCATGCATCTTTCTTCCCCTTTTCTTTTCTATTCTAACCGGTCAGAGAGCAGAAATGGAATATGGTGAGGGGACATTTGAGGGGATAATGACTGCTTATAAACTCAAAAGAGTTTTATTCATGAAAAAGAGATCCGAGGTCTAGTCACGGTAAAGTCATTCATTGTCCCACTTAAGGCTTTTATACTGTTGAGGAACTTTGAAAGGAGCTAAAAAGTTTAGTTTTCATTTCGTCTTCTTCATTTCATGAGGAAGACAATGAAGAAGACAATGAAGAAGACTAGAAATAAGGTACGATGAAATTCTTCGCATGAAAGAAAGGACATTAGTCTAAGCTGGAATTAATGGTGTTGAAAAAACTTCATTTGAATTGGGTGAAAATAGAATCACTTTGAAGCTTGATAACATTCTCTTTAAGAAATTATTTGACCCACAACATTGCTAATGGTTATTGGCAAAAATCCTTCAAGATATAATAAAGTCTCGATTGACATATCTCCAACATAAACTCTCAAAAGGAAACAATTGAAAAGAAGGCTATAATTTTTGGTAAAAAATCTGAAAAGACTTGATAATAATTGATTCCGAAAACCAACGTATTTATCTCAATCTTTTGAACAGCAAGCGACCTTCAGAAAAGGGTTGCAAACGTGGAAAAGACATTAAAAAAATTGTAAATGATATAATAATTATTTTTTTTTTTTAATTTTAAATTTCTTAGCTTCTGTAAATACCAATCGAACAAATATAATCTTTCAAAATAACCATACAAAACAAAAAAAAATAACAATAAATGAAGATTAGTGATAATTTCAGCGATAATTTCATCCGTATACGTGAAGTGTTAAGTGCACCTAATAATTGCATAGTTATCTACACACCTACACATGGGTATTGTGGGGGTCTAGAGCCCATTGTTTTCATTTGAATAAGATAGAAGACATGCATACTTATGCAGTGAGCCGTAGTAGCCCACCACTTCTTCTAACTTTCTTATGTCGGGTAAGGAAAAACATTATTTTGTCTGTTTTAAACAACCAATAAATGGCATGCCCGTTTCCAATACTTCAGCATTTGCAATAGGAAGTTAATTAGGGGTGTATGCCTTGATCATCCGCGCCCTCCATGTTTTGCCATCACCGTTGCTCTTCGATATGTGAAGACAAGCATCATGATGTTTGGGAAATTTGATCCGTGTCCGAGGACCTAAGCAGCGTGGGAATTCCTTATTCATGTCTGTGATTTCTGCTACAAACCACGTCGGATCCGGCGTTCTTTTCTCGGACATTGTCGTTCTGTTCCATCGTTCATTTTGCCGTCGACCAGATGCAAGCTCTGGTGCACCAAAAAAATCTGTAGTTGGATCGGAATTCTTTGCCTCGTGATGATGAGAAACTTGTTATACTTGAAGTCTGAAACCTTCTTTCTGGAAACTCGACCCAGCAAATTGCCTATAGGAAAAATTATTATCCTCGAGAAATTATGTTAATTATGAGCAATAAAAAAGAAAATGATAAAAAGTTCCGTTGCCGGGAATCGAACCCGGGTCTCCTGGGTGAAAGCCAGATATCCTAACCGCTGGACGACAACGGAACAGATGTTTGATGTTGTATGAGTATTAGTATTAAATGATCTATCTGTGCTAAATATGATATTAAAATATTTATTTTAAATTTTCATTGTTGTCGTTATTATTTGATGAAAATTTATGTTGTTTCAAGGACATACCTCTTGACCTCGTATTTTTATACAATGTTTCGAAAGGAAATCGCTTTTTCTAAAATATTATTTATCGATACACTTTGCACTAATTTGCCTTCTCCACTTCTATAATACTTCTTTCGGAATTCCCCCAACATATAGAATTAAAATAACATAAGAGTTGTTAAAATTAATTTACGATATTAGAGGACTCCGTAGAAAATGTATATCATGGCTCTAACTTCTATTTTTTTTGTCCGAGTGGGTTTTTCTCAACCCGACAACCTGCTGTCCTGCTTGAACAAACAAAGACGCGCGCTTCCTCCTTTTGAATATGCAAAAGGTTGGATTGGGCTCCTTTTGAATATGCAAAAGGATGGATTCGACCCAATCCAACGTGTAAAATTTCTATTTGATGGCTTGACAAAAAAATGTCTCACAAAACATAATTTTTGCATATTAAAGGCAAGACTCATCTAATAAGAAAAATAATGGCTCAAAAATATTAAGGTCAGATGTCGATCAATAAAATGACAACCCATTTAAAACGACCCAATTTATGATCCTTATTGTATTGAGCTGAGTTTGAACAACCCAAAATAAATTCCGAACCCGACCTAATCCACCTCCGATCCCTGAATCTTGGATCTCGGTTTCTACGCCTTTCGCGAAAGAAATCTCAGCGTCTCACGTTCATTCCATTTTTCTACTTCCAAAACCTAATTTTTGTGCTTCGTCCTTTTGGTTCAGAAGTTGTGTCAACAAAGAACGAAAAACCTCGTGCGTCCTTGGCCAAAATCCCATCGTCTCCTTCATTCACATGCATACGTATTTACCTCATTTATCATTTCGTATAATAATAATAAAAAATTAAGAATACAGTCCGGCACAGCTTTAGCAGGATAATATCGCATTTACCTAGGTAAATAATAGGATCGAAAAAAAAAGAAAAAGTTATTACTTGGATCGGAATCAATGCACGACCAATCATGTAATATAACTGAAGATCTTGGAAAATAAGGTACATGGCACAATATACGAAAGACTTATTTAAACCTAAAACCTTAGGGATTCTTTCTCCCATACTCATAACTTATGAAAACCAAAAAAAAAAAGATGGAGAAAAAAAGACTAGATATATGTATGTATTACACCTATAAAATAAGAAGGAAGGGCTTTACAACTAATATAGGGACAAAGTTCTTCAACTCCACCGCCCTTCCTTATTCTGCCCTGTATATAACATCTAACGATACAGTTCTACCACACTTCAGGTGCTCCCACCAGGGTAAACACAGCCATTGTAGCCTGCAATTCAGACAATTCAGTTCAAATAAGCAATAAGCAATAACCCATTACTGAGATTAAGCACAATGCACATCACTAGCCCTGGCTCGTTTGCTCGAGTTCACGGCAATAACGTTTTATCTCGCATGATTCTGAGCATAGATCGCGAATTCGAACTTGTGCACCCCCCCTTTCCTTCCCATCTTGTGTGTTTATTCTATCCATTGGTTTATGGCTTGATTCTTAGTAGCTTGAACTTTTGGAGAAAACGATTAGTCTTAACACCAAATTAGTATTTACAGATCCTTTTCCTTCTAATTTACCCTGCCTCTTCTGATTTACAGCAAATACAATTGGGTAACAAAGGCCATTTTCGGAGGAAAAAAAGACTTGATTTGTATATGCATCTCGCGTGACTACGCATGTGTCTAGAAGGGCATATGATACTAAAGATACGTGGATCGGTGTCAACTTATGCATGTTTGGAAATTAGAATGTCTAGGTTAAGTGAGTGATTCACAGAGCTACGTTATGGAAGACTTACTGGGATTGTTCGTTGTGAGCGTTGCCGTTTGAGAGAAATCACAGTTCCAAGGGTTCTTGGCAGAGGTTTGGTAGTAGAGGTTCATGGCAAAAGCTGCATGTGATGCTACAGGTGTTCGGCTCGAAGCAAGCGCCGCCAGGCTGGATCGGGCTGCAATCAATCTTTTGGCTGCAAGCATAGTCAAGACTCGCTTGCAATTGGGCGTCGGAAACACCAGATTTGGGAACACACCAACCCATTCTAGTCGGTTTTGGTGTCGGAGTCACTGGAGCTGTTGGAGAAACTGGGGTCTGAACAAACGAAGAAACTTTGAGAATTATTAAGCGTTAATTTCAGATTTTACATCTTGTAAAGAGTAGAATTGGATTTCTTAAACGTAGTAACAAATCAAATATAAATACAAGGCAACCATGAATGCATTACTCTTCTAAGCACACATTATCCACCATACTGTCCTTAGAAATAAACCAATGTACGCATAAATGTCCAAAACTTTCGGATTTGATTTATGAAGCTGTCACTGCAACAGTTATATCCTATGATCCTTGATGAATAATGTGGCTTTCACATACGATGTCTACATGAAGTATGTGGCTTCCAATGTTCCTATTCAAACTATCTTTACTGGGTGGAACTCAACTTTCCCAAATTCTGAGCCAAAAAACAAATTGAAAAAAAGAAAGAAAAACCTCCAAAGCCTAAGAATTCTTATTCAAAGTGCCTCGCAGGGTCAACAGAGAAAAAATCATGTGTGTGATAGTAGCTTTGTGCCTGACTAGAACAGAGTAGGTCCTAGATGATTTCTGTTAAGTTTCATTTCGCTGCCTATATCTCTCCTGAAAGCCTATTGCACCTTTTCGTCTCCTGTAACAAAGGTCAAGACTCATACTTCTATTATTTCAGACTTGGATTGCAAAGCAATCTGCATACCACACATTTTTTGTTCATTGTTCAATATAGCAAGATTCCTGTATCATCCATTACATCCTGCCAAAATGAAGAACCGTAATGGCATGAGTGAAGGTAGTTGTTTTACCTTCGCAAGACCAATGTCATAAGTCATGGTCAGGTCAGGCCTGTACAGTCCGAACGATCGCTCAGAAGTAGGCCCTGGTTTTAAATCCTCGTCGTAGAGTGCGAAAATGTATGTCTCCACAGACTTGCCAGGCATCAGTGGAGTGCCTCCCAATGATCTAAGGTGGGCGATCAAATTGCCATTGTAAGCCTTAGCATTCTCTACACTAGGCCCGACCTCATTGCTGTCGCCATTGTACGGCCACCCCGTCTCTGCAACCACAATTTCAATGTCCTTGTACCCCAAAGCCTTCAGGGCAGAATATACAGCATCAACCTGCAGATTGTGATTTTGCTCATTTATTAAGCGAACACGCATTGTTCTTCAGATAAAAGCACATGTAACATCTCACCTAGCTAGTAAATGAGATCTACTCTAGCCCCATGGCTACATTTTCACCCACATTATTGAAGGGACTTTGACATTGAGAGGTCCCTGCCCATCACAACATGTTTAATTTCTGGTCCACTTTAGGAACATGGCCAAAAGATGTTTGGAGGCTTTTGTCTGAAATTCTTCCCCCAGACAGCCTGTCAGCCCGTTACCATTTACAACAGATCGCATCAAGTAACTTTCCAAGGTTCCCATCAGCCTCACAGCACAAGATGATCACCTTTCTAAAGAGATGACGAGCTAAGAAAAGTGCAGTTACTAATTTTATCGTTTTGTAGTAGTGCTGGTACATATATCACGGGCATATATACCAACAGAATCAGATGCTTTTTAAAAAGGTAAGATGAAAAAGGTTGATGACAAAAATGTCTGATTGGAATGCTACAGTGACACATAACCCCCACTGAATAACCAATTTCAGATGTTGGAAGGTTTGAATCATCAGTTCTTCTCAGAAGCATATTTTTTTCAGCCAGAACACTTTAACCATTAAAAACAACCCAGAAAAGAGAAAAAGAAAATCAAAGCATCTGCCTTGCCTCCTTTTGCTACACCCATACACAGCATCTCTCCTCAGCTCATCACAAGTAGCATCTAAACTACGAGATAACTGATCAGGCAAGCTATTATTGCACGGTTGATGAGTGACAGATCAATGATCGCTTGTAAAACTTGTGCTATGACACCACTATAGCGCATATAGATGCAAAACTTTCAGTTCTATGGGACCACCATTGCTAGTAGAGAACCTAACCTAAACGAAGAAGGGTTGGTTGTGGACTCACTTCTTTTCTAAGTCTACTCTGAAAGAATTCATTTACTGCTCAGTTAAGGCCCACCATTTTTTAAAGATTGACAAAGACTCCACCTGTACAAAGCAAAAATGTCCTAAACAGGCACCATCTATTCGAGGACAAATGACCATATTGCACAAAGCAGATCAAAAGTCCTTAATTAGCTCACCCCAAGCCCTGAAGCACGAATTGGACAAGCATCGACAGATAATTAACTCCATCAAGTCGAAATCACCCACATAGGCTCACTTGGATCTGCCAAGGCCCAATCGTTTCGATAAATTAATCGAGCCCCAACTTAAATGAGTCGAACTCGGACTCGGACTCGGGTTTAGCATCAACCTATGTATGACCAAGTCGAGCTCGGGTAGTGAAATGGAGTCTTCAACTAGACTCGGCTACACCATCAGGCCATAGCCAGTGGGCATAGGAAAGAAGGAAACCAGCACACGGAAAGAATCCAACGTCAGTGCATTTGACTGTTAGGCGCAACACACGGCACAGTCCAAACAAAGAAGATAAAGAAAGAGAAAGTGGTGTCAGCAGAGATGGGCCGAGAGCTCTCCCCACCCAGGCCCAGATCACAGGAAAAAGAAGAAAAGCAAGAAGGAAGGAAGACAGAGGAACCAGACTTCACCTGAGCATCGAACATGTTCATGTACCTGATCCCCGTCCCGGAGTCGACCCGGCCGGCGTTGGGCTGGAACAGGCAGAACGCCAGCGTCTCGGGCCTCGGGTCGCTCTGGTACGCGAAGAACGGATAAGGGTTGATGGCGAGGGGCGACCCGTTCTCCCGCTGGAACTCCAGCAGGTCCCTCAACCGGCCCTCGAACGAGGGGTGGAACAGGCCGGACGACGGCGGGTCGGACTGGCTCAGCAGCGTCATGGCGTGCACCGAGGACACCCGCACCTTGCCGCCCAGCCCGGCGGCGGTGATGGCCCTCTGCACGTTCTGCATCGCCGGGAGGAGCTGCGATATCAAGTTCTCGTCGTTGGACATCAGCACCTGCGAAGCACAAGAAAAATTTGCGCTTTCTTTTAGTCCTTTCTTGATGTCAGCTCCATCAAAAAGAGAAAAAGGAACAGCATCATCATCTATTTCATCATTCAAAAAGCAAGATGAACGAAAAAACAGAGGCCTTTACGCCGTTTAGCTGCATTATTTGTACTTAAGCTATATGAATTTCGAATGATGACTTAAATTCCGCTTCAACACTTCTTGAATTTTAGCTCTTCTTGAGCCTGTGAATCTTGGGAAATCGAAGGGGTCGCGCTTCTTGATTTTACTGTTTCGGAAGAACAGAATTGATCGAACCCACCAAGAGAGAGCTGCGGGATTCACCTCATTGCCCACCGTGACGAGGGTGATGTTGCTGGCGGGATAGAACTGGAGGATGTTGGC
Organism: Corymbia maculata; assembly: GCA_014182735.1. Lineage (NCBI taxonomy): Eukaryota > Viridiplantae > Streptophyta > Magnoliopsida > Myrtales > Myrtaceae > Corymbia > Corymbia maculata. The sequence continues at coordinate 19,572,115 of CM024688.1, read as the reverse complement.
GCCGACCCACTGGCCGGCGACGTTGGGATCGGAGGCCAGCGACGGTATGTCGCCGTTGGCCGCCCCGATCACGATCCCGATGCCCGTGTTCGCCAGCGCCTTGATGATCGCCGGATCGGCGCCGTACAGCCTGACCTTCCCGATCATCGTCGACTCCAGGAGCTTCGCCGTGGACTCCGGCGGCGGGAGGTTGTCGGAGACCTGCCCGTAGTTCACTCCGACGAAGGACTGCGAACCTGCAGAGAGCGCCAAAAGAATAACTGCCGTGAGACACATTCCTTAACTTCCTGACCCCAACTCAAACTCGCTCAAGATTGGACAACTTCGAGCAGACAAATCGAGCGCCACAAGAGGAAACGGAAGAAACCGCCTCGGACCCACTTCGAATCCGGACTCGACTAGCGAGAAGCTCCGATACCCATTTCTCGCAAGACTCGACTGACTCGACAGACCAGACGAAATTCAGCTCAAAGTTTGCAAATTTCGCTGCTCGACCGGCGAAGAATCTACCCACAGAGAGAGAAGAATCCACCCAGAAAGCACTTACAGGCCAAGCGGGAAGCGTGGAGGAGGAGGAGGAGGAGGAGGAGAGAGAAGGAGGAGGTACGGGAGAGGAGGGAAGCCGCCATGGATGGTGCTCGATGAGCAGAGAGAGGTGAGCTGGATGCGGGAGTGTGCGGGCGTGCGTTTGCGACAAGCGTTTTGAAAAAGCGGTCGAGACAGTTCGAGCTCGAGAAATAAATAGTGGAGATAATCACATGAATGGTGTTTGAAATTTAGGTCAATACACAATATAGTGTCTGAATTTTTAATAAATACTCAATATAGTCCTTAACTTATATGAAAAATTCTAATATCATCCTTCAAATAATTCGAATTCAAAGATAGTATTAAATGTTTTCATATATTTTAGGGATTAAATTGTAGGGGTAATTGGTTCCCTATTTAGTCCGGTTCCACCTGTTTGGTCCAATTTTAAAATGAAATCGGGAACTAGACCTAAAGGATCGGTTCCCAAATTGAGAATCGGAGATCGAACCATTTGGTCCTACTAGGAACTAGATTGAACCATCAATTCCAATCAATTCAATGAAATTGGCCATTTTTTTACCACTTAAGAGTAACCGTGCATAATAAAAGAGAATGATAACTTTTAAGATAGAATGATATATTATTTAGTTCACATTTTACTAATTGCGTATATGTAGTGGTCTTGTCTAGTCCAATCCCTTTTTGAACCGAAAATCAAATCGATACTCCCAAAAATCATACCCAACCGGCCAATTCGGTCTAGTCCGGGCAATTCTCAATTTGCGTGATCCATTTTGCACATTCTTACTAAATAAAAACATATACCAAAAATTTAATTTCTAGATTATATGAAAATATATAATATTATCATTTAACTTAGTCGAATTCGGAAATAGTATATAATTTATAAACTAAATTAAATATGTATCAAAATTTTATGAATCGCATTAAATAAATTGAAAATTTAGGGGCCTCAATGTATATTGTGCAAAAGTTCCGGGCCTTTTGCATCATTTCTCCTAAATAATTCATCAAGATGTCAAAAACAAAAAGAGAAAGGAGAAAACAAGTGAAGGTGGGAGGAAAGTAACGGTAAAGAAGGACGAGGCTGAGGTGGAACAGTTTCGATTCGGTGTGAAAAGGGCTTCATTAATTATAGAAATATTTTATTATTTTATTTTATGGGGTCAAGACCAAAGAGTCTCTCTCTCTCTCCATCGACTTGACGCGGCGGTCGTTAGCGTGACAGGAGGGGTCGTGTCGGGGGCAGTTTCGTAATTAAACCCGAATCTAGGGGCTGCTTCGTAGAATCTGCGGAGCTGGTTTTATTACCGGCCCCACGTAATTCCTTCCCCAAAAATTCCCCAAATTTCCAATTATCGAGGGCAAGGGTGTTATATGGTTATTAAAAAAATAATAATAATAATTGTTGAAGGCGAGGTGAAATCCGCAAAAAGAGAAAGGGAGAGGGATATTAAAAAGAGAGTTCTAACATTTTGGGAGAAGTCATGTGCGCAAAGTGTCATTACATATTAATTACAAAATTTTTAAAGGGTCTCGAAAATGTTCTAATTGCCTGAAGTATACTTCTCGTTATCATTATTGTTATGTCCGAAATCATCAACGAATTTTCTATATATTACTATAAATTATATACAAAAGACATATATTCGACTTAAACGAAAATAATAAGACGAGATGTTAATATCTCCATATGCCAATTCTTATGTTTCGCGCCCTAAGTGCTTCTCAAACCAGGCTTTTCCAAAAATCAAGAATCGAAGGTGTATTTTCTTTGTAACGAAGAAAAGGGCTTTCTTTTCAAATTTTAATCTACAAATTGAATTGTTCATGTTCTTCCGTTTCCAAAATGCTCTGTATGTACTAGGTGGGATGGTACAATATTCTAATGGGAACACCAGACTTTTTTGGTCAGGCCTTTTCCACCATCAAAATGGTGGTTGAAGTTGCATATGATCTTATACCCCTTCTAAGAAAGTTCCCCTCAAGACATTTCCAAAAGCAAATAGTTTTTCCACTTCTTGGTCAATCCTTGCTCGAGAGGTTTCCCAACTAAGGATAAGATTGAGAGTACGAACCTGACCAGGTGGAGGCAATGAGCAAGAGATCCGTCTAGAGGTGGGAGACTTCGCTTGCCATCCATATTCTCTAGTTAGTAGGAAAGAAAAATAATTACTTACCAAAACTAGTGATATAAGACGTGTAGGTACCAACACATTAAATTAAGAAATGCAATTTGGCAGGCCTCCTTATTAGAGAACTATCGCAGGCAACTCTCACAGGTGGCAACACCCAAGTCTTAGTGATGTTAATGGAGGAGACGTCAATTCTCCCAAGACCCTTCCTGAGTTGATTTGATCTATTCCCATCCGAGAAAGTTCCCCTCAAGACATTTCCAAAAGCAAATAGTTTTTTCCATTTCTTGGTCAATCCTTGCTCTAGAGGTTTCCCAACTAAGGATAAGATATGAGGGTAAATGCATATCAAGCCCCCTTTGAATGAAGTTGTTGTGGTGTGCCTGTGGTTAGTTCTTTGTCTAGGGACCACCTTTTCCATGGTTTTGTCGGGCTGCCAGAGTGCAACATGATGTTTTTCGGCATTGGTTGGGCCCAGATTGCAGATGTCTAGAATGGTACATGACTTTCAGGGTCGCAATTATGTATAGATATATTTCCGGATTATTGATATTAAGTACTATGATTTAAAGTTCTTCTGTGGACATTTGATTGAGATGCATTATATGCATGTGTTTTTACACTAGCTTATCAAATATGACCCACTTGTTTATGGAGCAAAGATAAGAAAGAGTATGAACTTCAACCCGTGATCATATGTTCATCTCCTTCTTCCAATGCCCATCAGTGCCTCCATTACTTTTTACAAACCGAATAACAATTAACTCTCACATTCACCCAAGTTAGAAACTCTATCAAACTTGAGTCTCATCCTCGACCCTTCCCCTTATTAAGTGATTGTGCAACTCCAAAAAGCTTTAAAACCTAATAACAATTGAATTAATAACATGTATACACGATCAATCCACAAATTAGATAATAATCGCTAAGTAAAGATGTCAAAATGGGTCATAAATCCATATTATGACTTACTTTTAATTAAATTGGTTAAATATTGGTCAAGTGAAAGTTAAATATGGATCATAAATGGGTTTTAGAAAATAAAGCAAAAATAAAAATGAGTCTTAATATGGGTCAAATATATGTTAAGTGAGTTATTAGGTAAACCAATCATCTCATTCATTTCATCCCCCTCCTCCTTTGGTTGACCATAGGTCAAATGTGAGGAAAGTCCAAAAAGGGCGCCCGATAATCCAACCTCACAATCGACTCAATTTGGCCCCGATTTTTAATCCGATTTTGGGAACCGACTTCTCGGTGATGTCCTTGCTTAGGGGTTAATTAGTTTAATTTTTGTGCTTGGTTAATTATGGGTTAGTTTGTTAATGGTGGCTGAGTTAATTAAGCTGACTAGGGTTAGATTAATTGACCAGAGTTAGTTTTAAAAGTAACTAAGGTTAATTAATTAAAGTAATCATGGTTAGTTTTAAAAGTAACCAAGGTTAGAATTTAACTATGGTTAGGTTAATTTGACCATGGTTAGGTTAATTTGTTAACCATGGTTAAGTTTATTTATTTTTATTGATTTATTTAATTTCGGACGAAATTACTTTCTGACTTGTTCATTAATCACTTTCACGGATTACAATGTTCATAGATTAATTTCACAAAGACTGTTCATGCGAAGCTAATTTTTGGCTTATTTTGATGTGTTCTTGGTTGTTATGATTTATTGAAGTGCCGATTGTTAATTATATGCGTGAATAATGATGGAACGCATGATCGAAGACCGAGTGGAAGTGAAAGTATTTGACTTATTGAGTTATCCCGCCGTTACACCACCATCACCATCGCCGATCCTAAGCTCGATGTCGCCGGGTCCGGGCCTCTCGGAGTGGGGGTCTTGGCTAAATCTAGGGCCCGAATAATCGGAAAACATGGGAAAGTTGTGTGAGATGCCGCATGCTCTTAATGTCGTGATGGATTAAATGACGCCGCCTTCGCGTGTGCCAAGGCCGAGTAGGGTCGCTTGTGATTGCACACAGCTCCTCTGCGAGGTGGTACTTGATTCTTTGTATTAGGTTGTATGTTAAACTCCCGGGCGAAGTTTCCTAACCGGGATCTCAGGCAAGCATTTTCGGGCCCTAGATGATGCCGCAATCGAGAGAGCGATCCCTACGAGGCCAGTAGACACATGAAGTAGGCCTTAGCTTGTCGCTTGTAGTCCTTTGTATTTGCTGGTGTCTTTGCTAATCTTGAGATATATAAAATGGTGTTTGTCTTTCCTCTCTTTCCTATCCACATTGTTTGGTTTGGGAGTTGTTCGTTTCCGCATGTGCATAATTACAAGATAAAATGAATTGGTCGACGACGGTCTGGGACTGGACGTCGTACAACTAGACCTCAAGTGAAATGGGGTTGCCGCGAGCTCGAGAGTCGGGGCGTGACATGTTAAGTGAGTTATTAGGTAGACCAATCATCTCTTTCCTTTCATCCCCCTCCTCCTTTCTGCATTCCCGACCTCTATCGCCAATCCCGCCGTTACACCACCATCGCCATCGCCATCGCCAATCGTCTCACTTGGCCTTGGCTAGCTCTCGCTAGCTCTAACTCGCCTAGATCTGGGCAAGCGAGCCGCAACAGAGCTCAGGCCAATGAGCCCTAAGCTTGCCAGCCAAAGCTCGGCATAGATCTTGGTAAGTGAGCCACAAAGTCTCTCTCTCTCCCCATCGACTTGATGCGGTGGTCGTTAGAGTGACAGGAGGGGTCGTGTCGAGGGCAGTTTCGTAATTAAACCTGAATCTAGGGGTTGCTTCGTAGAATCTGTGGAGCTGGTTTTATTATTGGCCCCACGTAATTCCTCCTCGAAAAATTCCCAAATTTCCAATTATCGAGGGCAAGGGTGTTATGTGGTTATATAAAAAATAAAAATAAAAAGAATAAAAATTGTTGAGGGCAAGGTGAAATCCGCAGAAAGAGAGGGAGAGGGAAATCAAAAACAGAGTTCTAACATTTTTGGAGAAGTCATGGACGTAAAGTGTCATTACATATAAATTACAAAATTTCCAAAGGGTCTCGAAAAATTTCTAATTGCCTGAAGTATGCTTCCCATTATCATCACTGTTCTGTCTAAAATTATCGACGAATTTTCTATATATTACTGTGAATTATAAATAGAAGACACATATTCGATTTGAACAAAAACGATAAGACGAGATGCTAATATCTCGATATTGCCAATTCTTATGTTCCGCACCCTAATTGCTTCTCAAACCAGGCTTTTTCAAAAATCAGGAATTAAAGTGTATTTTCTTTATAATGAAGAAAAAGGCTTTCTTTTCGAATTTTAATCTACAAATCGAATTGGCCATGTTCTTCCGTTTTCCAAAACGCTTTGTATGTACTGGGTGGGATGGTACAAGATTCTAATGGGAACACCAGACTTTTTGGTCAGGCCTTTTCCACCATCAAAATGGTGGTTGGAGTTGCATCTAATCTATACCCCTTCTAAGAAAGTTCCCCTCAAGACATTTCCAAAAGCAAATAGTTTTTCCATTTCTTGGTCAAACCTTGCTCAAGAGGTTTCCCAACTAAGGATAAGATTGAGAGTACGAACCTGAGCAAGTGGAGACAACAGGCGAGAGATCCGTTTAGAGGTGGAAGACTTCGCTTGCCATCTGTATTCTCTAATTAGTAGGAAAGAAAAATATTTACCTACCACTAGTATTATGAGATGTGCAGGTACTGACATTAAACTGAGGAACGCAATCTGACAAGTCTTTTTATTAGAAGACTATCCAGGCAACTCTCACAAGTGGCAACACCCCATCAATTCTCCCAAGACACGTTCCAAGTTGATATGATCTATTCCCATCAGAGAAAGTAACCCTCAAGAAATTTCCAAAAGCAAATAGTTTTTCCATTTCTTGGTCAAACCTTGCTCTAGAGGTCTCCCGACTAAGGATAAGGTATGAGGGTAAGTGGATTTCAAGCCCTTTGAATGAAGTTGGTGTGGTGTGCCTGTGGTTAGTTCTTTGCCTAGGGACCACCTTTTCCATGGTTTTGTAGGGCTGCTAGAGTGCAACATGATGTTTTTTGGCATTGGTTGGGCCCGGATTGCAGATGTCTAGAATGGTACATGACTTTTAGGGTCGCAATTCTATATGGATATATTGCCAGATTATTGATATTAACTACTCTGATTTAAAGTTCTCCAATGGACATTTGATTGAAATGCATTATATGCATACGTTTTTTTACACTAGCTTATCAAATATGACCCACTTGTTTATGGAGCAAAGATAAGAAAGAGTTGAACTTCAACCTACGATCATATGTTCATCTTCTTCTTCCAGTGCCCATTAGTGCCTCCATTACTTTTTACAAACCGAATAATGACAAACTCTCACGTTCACCCAAGTTAGAAGCCCTATCAAACTCAAGTCTCATCCTTGACCCTTCCCCTTTTAAGTGATTGCGCAACTCCAAAAAGCTTTAAAACCTAATAACAATTGAATTAATAACATGTATACATGATCAATCCACAAATTAGATAGCAATCGCTAGGTAGAGATGTCAAAATGGGTCATAAACCTATCTTATGACTTACTTTTAATTAAATGGGTTAGATATGGATTAAATGAAAGTTAAATATGGATCATAAATTGGTTTTAGAATATAAAGCAAAAATAAAGATGAACATTATTCGATTTGTAAAAATTAATCTCCGCATTCTCGACCTCTATCACTGATCCGCCATCAGACCACCATCACCATTGCCAATCCTGAGCTTGCAATCACAAGCCGGAGCTTAGCCTAAATCTAGGCAGACGAGCCGCGAGCTCGTAGGCCTTGGTTGAGCTCCAACTCGCCTGGATCTGGGCAAGCGAGCCATGACAAAGCTCAAGCCAATGAGCCCTAAGCTCGCTAGCCAAAGCTCGGCCTAGATTTAGGTAGGCGAGCCGCGAAGTTATTAGCCTGGACCAAGCTGCGGCTCGCTCGGATCTAGGCAAACAAGCCTCGAACTTGCCAGCCACAATAGAGCTCGACTTGGCGAGCTTAAGCTTGACCACTGTCGACAACCTTGAGCTTGCCTAGATCAATCGAGCCTCGAGTTCATCAACCCTAATCGAGTTTAGGCTCGTCGGCTCGCATCTCGGTCAGTTGCCATTAGGGCTCGCGCCGGCAAGAAGGGAAAAAGGGGTAGAAGAAGGAAGAAGAAAGAAAAGAGAAAAGAAAGGGAAAATAAAATAATAATAATTTATTTCTCAAAAACTATTTCAATTTAGAGGTATCCACATTTTTATTTTATTTACTAATTTTTATTATTTAATTTACTTTATACATTTGATGTGAAATTTTTATTCAAATAATTTATATGTGAAAATTTTTAAATTGATTAAATGAGTGGGAGTAGATTTTTTAAAATTAAATTAAATATTAGTATGTGTTGGTAATATGAGTCAAGTCAAGTATAGGTCGAGTCGGGTATGAATTATCAAATTTACATTATATAAAAATGGATAAAAAAATGTGAGTTGGGCTATCTTCGACTCGACCCAAACCCAACCCGACCCGACCCGCCCATTTGACATCCCTATCGCTAGGTACTAGAAGCTTGAGATCTAACTCTCGATCTCACTTTGCCACGTCATCAAGTTAGACGACACCACCTCTTAGTTTTCTTTCTTGCTTTCTTTTTTACCCAAAAACCCACCTAATTCGTGACGAGCAAGATTTGATGTGTCTAGGCAATGCCGACTAATTGAACCTTAAATCTACCTACTCTAATTTTATGATTTGAGGCAAACCTGTCGCTTTTTATTGGAGTTTAGGAGGCTGTGCACTCAATTTGCTGACGTGGCGATACCCCATTGGCCTAGAAGTTGCGTAGGCGTACTAAAAGGACGGTGGTGGAAAAGAGCAACCCGCTCTCTTTCTCATGCACACGTCGACGACCTTTTGGCGACTTCCTCAGATCGCCCCGATCTTTCCGATGGAGACAACTTTTTGGGCCGACAACTTCTTTTAGTAGATTTACATTAAAGTACATTATAAAAATACGTATTGTACACCCAAAAAAAAAATATTAATGTTAAGATGCTATATCACATGGTATGATATAAATGGGTGTTTAGAATTTATTTTTTGGTCAGAAGTGTTTAAAATTTTGATAAGTGAAAGAAAATTATTTAGAAAATATTTTTCAAGAAAGGATTATTTGTATCGATAACAAAAGTAAATAAATGAAAAATATTTTCATTTTCCGTGAATATATTTAGATATAAATTATTATCGATAATGAAAATGTTTTTCTTTGACCAATTATTTCAAGTTATATAAATAATATTTTTTAAATTATTTTTTAAATTATTTATTTTTTGCGATAAAAATAAATACTGTAAACATGAGATGATTTCCTTGTTTTAGCTGGCTCGCATATTAATTTCCCCACTCACAGGGCATAATTATACCTGCTTCCATCATTAAATTATTACGTATTGAATTTTCGAGGTGATCATGCCATTTCACGAAGGATGGTGTCTATGCAATCGACAGTTACACTAAATAGTTGTGCTAGCATACAAAAATTGGAAAGTATGTATTTTTAGAATTTAGGAGATCATCTAATATTTGCAAATTAAAGACACGAAGGTATATTATGATAATGAGAGGGGTCATTGTTAGATGCTTGTCATTTTCACACGTGATCGAGCTCCTAAATCTAAGACTCGATTTTGCAGGCAAAACCAATACATTTTTGTACAACCTTAGGTGACTAAGAAAATGAAGATTTTGGCAGATTGGCAAGATTTAAAAATAAAAAAATTTGGGAAACTCAAGATATTATAAACTGCGGTCGAATTTTATAAATTTCGAGATGCTACGCTCAAAATTAGGGCTTTTTTTTTATTAATAAAATTGAGCAATTGGGTGTTGATACCAAAAAGTGATCTTCGTGGGATGCCCCTAACTGATAAGGCTCAACAAGCTCTATTAGACAATCAGCCCTCAAATTTGATGGGAATTCGCATGTGACCGCAATTGCAGTTACCAACGATTTAGCATTAGTTACAACTCAAGGAGCAACAAGATAAGGGATAGACAAGTTATGGAGGCACTTGATGACAAGATTCGACCACATTGTGGATAACGTGATACAATTATTGAAAAATATTTTGAATGTCCCAAGAATAATTTAAACTTGAAATAATAACCATTACGACAGTTATCTACTTAGTCTAGTTATAAATAGCTGAGGATGGGATTGTTGTAAAGGGGATTATTCATTTTAGTCTTTCAAGTTCGTTGTTTCCTTTAACTATCGTTATTGCCATTAGATTATTTTTCTTTCCTTTTCAAACCAACACATAACCCAATACACACAAAAAAGCCGAAGAGAGAACCTTCGGTGAAAGATGTATCGTCAGATATTGTTCTCGATGAAACGGTGGGTTTTCTTGATCTTTGTAATAGTAAAATTAGAAAATGAATTGTGAAATTTGCCTTTCCTTTGTGATACCCTTTTGCCTTTTCAACTAATGTTGGGTCAGAATTTGGAGGGTTGAACTTTTAGAAAGATTAAAGAGTCCAAATGATAAGCAAATTTTAAAAAGACCTCAATAGCCCTTTTAATTGCTTTGGATGAATGTCGGGCAGTCACTTTCGCTCATGTCGATTTTCAAATCAATCGCGTCTCGTCTTAGCGGTAAAGGTTAATGGGATGTCTCATAATATTAAATTGACTATTTATGCATTTTTATTTATTTATAACAAGAGTTTGAAAAAATAAAGAGCCACAGTCGTGAAAGCCATAGCAAATCCCATAGCTAATTATACTGAAAAGCGGGTAAGCTCAATTCCTCATGGACAATGAATATGTTGCGAAGAGGAAAATCATATTTACTAGTTATATCATCTGCAATCGCCTGAATCTCGAGACGTTCTTCAAACCAATCATAGACTTTATTGAGATAGGTAAACCAATAGTACTCTTTCTCTGTATCATGAGAATTTCATCTCGCACTACTCAAATAAAAAATAAAACCCAAAATGACGGTGGTTTCCTCCATTCAGGATGGAAAGGATTGATGGATCACACCATGTGTATCATGTGTATCAATGTTTATTTAGTTCGGCATGTGCAGCGATCACAATTCGTGGACGATCAGCGAGAAAGGTGGTGCAATATATAGATGAAAAGTATGGTACCCGCGAAATAAATAAATAAATAGATAAATAAATGAATGAATGAATAGATAAATAAGACGACTAAAAAGGAAAAGTAGGTCAAGTGGGCCAACGAGAGGACAAGGCCCAGTGGGCCCCTTCGTATTCGCCTTTTGCCTCCGCGGAGGCAATAATGGCATCGCGGCTGCGTAAAGAAGCAACGAGAACGTCTCTCCCCCACCCGACCCACTTCCTCTATGCAAACGGCATTATCACATGCCATGGCATCTCTCTCTCTCTCTCTCTCTCTCATGTCCTTTCACCAATATGACATAATTGATGTGATTTTTGAATTCTAGCATTGAGAGTCTTGTCACGTGAAAAATCCCGTTGGGTTTCCCTACTCGCCATTTAATGTACGAGCCGATCCTAAACTTACTTTACGAATTACAATTCGATATTAAAATATTCAATCATGTTGATGTGATTTGAAACCTTTTAAAAATAAAGAATAAAGAAATCAAAACATAAGATTTTTATCTTAATTCACCTTTAAATTAAGATTGCATTCAATAGAAGATTTCACTATAATTAGCGCATCATGGCTCTCTCCATTACAATCCTCAATTATAAGAGAAATTAATTATTATATATATGCCTAATAGCTATTCAAGAGTTCAAATCCCGACTACCAATAAAATATGAGGTCAAACTATAAAAGCCCTCCAGCTGCTCAAGAGAGCAATGACCCTTGGATTTTCACTCACTCATCGAGGAGCGAGACCTATATGCCTTTCTATTGATGGAAAGTATGAACCACATCATAATAGTCCCTATGTAGCCCTTCTAGTCAATTATCGCAAGAAATCGCCAAGGTGATGTCCAATTGTCATCAACAAGGCTTATGTGGTGTATAAATTGTCATGTTAGCAATTTCCTAATAGTAATTGATTGAAAAAATTATATAGGAATTTTACACAAAGGTTTAGGACTACATTGATAAAATTTAAAAATTTAAAATTAAATTGACATCCATACAACAAGTTTATGATTAAATTGATAATTTTCCTCATTATTTTAAGAAGCGTACTATGGTCTAAGGGTGATTCCTTTCTTTTCTTCCTCATAAAAAGCTAATAAATAAAAAGTAAATAAATAACAATCTAAAATTGACATAAAATTAGTGATTATAATATACGAATCTGGACAATAAAATTACTTACGATGAATTGCAAATCACATTGATCTTTTAAGTTAAGAAAAAATTATAAAAGCTCACTAGATTAGATTAATCATGGCCACTTAACATTTTGTATCTCTAACTCTTGCAATTATTTATCTAACTACCATTGATATATACTAAATTTCATATTAAACATGCCGATATCATCAAACCATTATGTTCCTATTTTCTTACCCCAAACAACACAACTCTTATTCCATTCCATTCTAGTTGTTTGGCAAACAAAAGTATTGGAATTCTCTTACATCAATTCCTTTTGCATTCAAATTCATCGTTTTGTTCCATTCCATCGTAGCAAACACAACATTAGTGTATTCGCTCGGGACGACAGCCCAACCCAACTCTGCTCGCCGTATTGGGCCTTGGGCCTTGTCCACTTTGGGGGCAGCATATCTCAAATGGGCTCGGTCGTTAAGTTCAACAAACTTGGCCCAAAAGGCAAGGTTTAAGTTTATGTTCCTTCATTGTGGAAATGGTAAGTTGATTGAACAGAAAAACCAAGATGGATCTTCCCAGCATGTTGTCTTGGCCTTACATTTCGTCCAATTTGGATGCACAGCAGGAAATTCCCAGTATGTTATATGTGAGACACTCCTCTCCTCTCCAGTCTCCACTAAGCCGAAAAATTTACACGGGCTTTGTCGAACTAAAATGGAAGAAATTTCTGGCATTTACTAGTGTAATAATGCATTAGAAGCAAGACAAGAGACACAAGATAGGTGTTATATACACATTAAATTTATCCAAAGAATCTGTTTCGTGCATGAATTGACTTATGCTGCAAGACGGTAAGAGCGCGAGTCCAGCAACATGCATCATCTCCACCTCGATTTTTCCGGATTAATGTCGTGTGACGTGACCCCCCTCGATAGAAGTGGATCTTTCTCTCGAGCTGGCCGGTGTTCCTGCAATCATGTGGGGATGATTCACTGACCCGAGATTCTAAATTCGAATGAAGATTAGCTGAGGTAAGAGCTTATCAGACAGCAAAGTTTTGCTAGAGGAAATCGATGCAGCTACAAAGTTTTGTTAGCAGAGGCACACTTTATTCGACAGAATCAGATTCGCCATTAACTTTTTCGTACTATTCTCCTTCAAAGTTTTTCTCTTTGAGTTGCTACTGGTTAAGATGCTGCAGAAAGTTTAGATCCCAACAATGCATCTATGAGGAAACAAAATGCAAGATTCGAGGCTTCACAAGCCGATACCGCACCTGAGGAACATGCGCATTATGCATTCATGGTAGGACATTGGTCATGGCACCGACAGAGTGACTGAAAACTCGGTAAGATGACTCGGTAACAGGATAGTACGTTTAGCAGTAAGTGATTTTTTTTTGGTAAAATTTAGCAGTAAGTGATGGAGTGCAGAAAAAACGAACTTTTAGAGACGATAAGAACTTACAGCACGGAAAGGGAAATCATCCGTCTCGAGCATGTGAACAATCTGTCCCATCTTCGGTCGTTTGGTGGCATCTAAGTCTATGCAGCGCAGACAGACCAGCAAAGCCCTCTTCAGAGCTCTAGGAGGGGGCTGAACCGCAATCAAGGGATCGACAAGATCTTCCCCGTGATGACTCGCTACCATTCCCTTAACCCATTCGATCAAGCTCATCTGATGAACACGCAACAGAAACCTCCTGAAGTCAAGTAAGGTTTATAGGTCGTGACGGAAAGTAATCCTAGTGAGCAATATATTCACCTCTGCTGCTGGTCTGGAATAGTCAATTGGAGTTCTTCCCGTTACTATCTCCATCAGTAAAACCCCGAAACTGTATACATCGCTCCATTCATTGAGCATGCCCGTGCTTGCATATTCAGGAGAAACGTAACTGCGAAGATCATGAAGAAGTCACTCAACTTCTCTACATTATGAGCAGCAAGGGTAGACCGGAATGTATAATTCCTTAAAACTTGACGAAGAGGTCAGGTGTTTAGAGAAGAACAAACCCGAAAGTGCCCATTACACGTGTAGTCACATGGCTAGCCTCGACCCCAGAAGTTTGGCAAGGCCGAAATCTGATATCTTGGGATTCCATCCTCTGTCCAGAAGGATGTTGCTAGATTTTACATCCCGGTGCACCACTTTCGGTTCTAAACCTTCATGCAAATAGGCTAGCCTGAAAAGAAAATCAGATCACTGAAGTATAACAAGAAAGTCAGATCAGAAACTGAAGTAGAAGTGGCAAAACACTTCATTTGCTTTTGCGAATTATGTCATTCCAGAGGACATTGCAACTTTGTGCTCTACAATTGACACTCCTGACAACTTTCATGGACAAAATGTTGGCTGAAAGAGCAAAAAGCAATGAAAGGAAAGATACACGAAATGATTGATACAAACACCATGACTGCTAGTGATCTAAAACACAAGTCAAAGTGAAGGCAAGCTTCCATAAACTCAGCAGAACAGAAAGAATCAGAAGTAAGAGTTGCACACACCCTTTAGCTGTTCCGACTGCAATTTTCATACGGATGTCCCATGTCAAAGGGCTAACGGGTCCAACATCACCATGCAACCATTGCTCCAAATTCCCATTATCGATGTATTCGTATATGAGCATCCTGTGGTCATGAACATTAGTTTCAAACTTTCAATAGGGACCTTGATATAGATCCTGCCTCGTCAAAAAGTCTCTGTAAATTGACCTTACCTTTTAGAACCCTCTGCACAATATCCAACCAGCCCAACCAAGTTCTTATGTCTTACTTTTCCTATGGCTTCAACTTCCACTTTGAACTCCTTCTCTGCCTGACCCCTGTAAAAAAAAAAAGCAATTGGGTTTGGCTTTCATTCATCAAATTACTGTTCTATGACTCAAACACAAACCAGACATTTTGAAGTCGTATGTTGATAAGCTTTAGAAACTACTGTCCTGTGTCGTTGGTCAAATGCAATATGAATGGCCAAAAGAAATGGATTCAAAACCCATGATGCAGGAAAAGAACGAAACTTCAGTCCGAGACTAGAAAACAAACAATGAAAGGTAGTCGGGGATGAAAGCAAAAATGCCAGGAACATGGAAACACGAACATACTCAGTGAGCATGGAGATACATGCAAATGTGGAGTAGTTCCCTTCTTTTGAATTCCAGAACTATCGACTCTGAATCAGACTCAACAAAATGCATTGTCCTGGTGCGAGTCGATCATGGATCACATGCTGGATTTCCTAGTGAACTTTATGTGAGGTTTCATCTTTCGTAAATTTCAAAACTGATAGAATCATATACGTTGGAAAATGTCATATGCATCCCAGAATACATAAGAAGCTTATCTGTGAGATTAACCACAAAGTTGCTCAAATATGAGCCAGAAACTATGGCATTTTCTCAAGGAGCAAGAACAAAAGTAGAAGCAACTGACATGAAATTCAGACTTGAACAAGAGAACATTATAGAATGTTGTAGCTTTTGGAATGTAGCGTCATTGAAATATATTCAAGCGATAGTAGACAAGATGAAAAAAGGACACAGATGAGACTTATCAATAAAAAAATAAAAAATTGATGAGAGACAGGAAATAGACACAGGGATCTTCTCACTTGAACGATTTCTTTTTTGCCAGAATGGAAAGCTGCTTTCCTCGATCTAACGCTTGGAAAGCCCCCAAAAAAAATGGTTCTTCATCAAACAAACTCACTCAAAATATGTCTTCGTCTTTAATTCGTCTTTAATTCGTGCTCAAAACTGTTTTTTCTGGACCAGACACGCCTCAAGAAAGTAGAATTTCTTTCCTTCGTTTATACTTCAATTGAAAACGTCCGGACGATCCGAAAGTGACCCAGAAAAATACCCACATTGCACCAGATCCAATGAGTAAAAATACTTGCAATAAATTACTAGCATTCAAATCTAACTACCTCACCTAGTTCTACTTGGCCTCATTAATGTCACTACTACAACAAAACAGAGAGAAACTATTAGAAAAGTACGTAGACGCAATGACCCTGAACCTGAAACACACATGCCTAAACAAGTATATATTTATTTGTATAGACAAGTGCTTAAAAAATTATTTCTTTTCTAATTTAATTATACAAAGTACGTATTTCTAGAGCATTGGTCAATAAGTCAATACAGCAGCCCCTTTTCTTTATTAACTATTCACATTAAAAAATGCTTTTCTTTTTTTCCAAATTACGAGGTAGTTTGACTTTCAAGTGTCTTCGTCGAATGAAAAAGTAAATGGATGCTGATCTAAGAACAGTACGCATACACATCATCATCATCATCACCATCCTCCTCCTCCTCCTCCTCCTCCTCCTTCCGTGTAGAAGAAGTTTCCGGGAAAGCGCGTCGCTGAAACTTTCTCGGGAAAAAAACGCAGAGGAAAACGAGAAACGGAAGAGCCTGCGTTCATGGGTACGGATGCGTACCTCTTGTTGAGCAGGTGCTTCACCGCCACCGTCGAGCCGTCGCTCAATACGCCCCTGTACACGACGCCGTAGCCTCCTTCTCCGATCACGTTCTCCTCCGCGAACCCGCGCGTCGCGATCTCGAGCTCCCTCAGGCCGTACCACCGTCCCCACCCCACGTTCGGCCGCTCCTCCGCCGCCGTGGCGCTGCTCTCCCTCCGGCGGCCGGCAGCGTCGTCGTCGTCGGTCGCTCCCCTCCTCGTCTTCTCCCCTCCTCCTGCTCCATATCCGGCCTCGTTCCTGCCGATCTCCAAGACCTCCCGGAACTTCCTCGGATCCGCCCTCGCATTGCCGATCCCTCCCTCCTCTCGGGAGCCGCGCTCGGCGCGATCCGCCGCGCTCGCTTTGAGCTCCAGTATCGTCTTGGTCACCGCCGGAATGGAGCCGGGCCCGTCCCTCTGCCTCGCTTCGACGTCGCGACGCTTCGAGCTCCTCAGCTTCGAGCAGAGGCAGAGGAAAGCGAGGAAGATGGCGACGAAGCAGACGATGGCGATGGCCGCTATGCCAACGAGGACGAAGAGCTTTAGGCCGAAGAAATGGGTTTTCGCGGTGAGCACGTGCGGAAGAGAGTCGCCGGAGGCCGCCATTGTTGCCGGCGAGGCGGATCTCGTCGGGAACTTGACGGAGAAACTCTTGGTGGAGTCCGACTGTGATTGTATATGGCGGAGGGGAGAAGCCAGGGAGCTTACAGCTAAGTGGAGTGGAGTAAGGGGTGGACTTTCCATTTTATTTTATTTTTGATTTTGCCAAAATGAAATTATATAAAATTTGATTATACATTGATTATTTTCATAATGAAAAACTATACATTTAATTACTTATATGAATTTAATCTATGGTCAGAACTGTTTATTTCGCGCAAAAATTCAATTGGCAGGTGACTTTTTTTTTCCCATTTTTTGGCCCTCGGTATGGCTTTTGGAAAATGAGGCGATGGAAAAACAAATTTATGCTTAAATTTTGATTTTTTTTTTTTTACATTTCTTAAAACCTAAAATTTATTTTTGTAAAAACATGGGTCTGAGAGACCCAAAAACTAGACCTAAGAATCGCGATTTTTTCGAATTTAATGTCAATCATCCGATACAATTACTTTTTTAGTGTTTGCATTTTTGATCGAAACCTAATTGCATCAATCGCAAAATAGTAAAAACTCAATCCATTATATGAATAAATCAAATTTGGATTATCTCACTGAAAGTACGACCTAACTATTTATGTCGTGTCGTGTTTAATCAACAATATAACACGTGTATGGCTAATTTGAACCCGACATATTAAATAAACGTATCAAACTACTTCAATACGAACACGAAATATCTAATAAAATGAGTCACGCAACACAATTTAGTTAACATGATTATTAAATGTGTTGCCATGTTTTGTGCTAACACGGCACTGTATGTTGACATGTAAACATGTAAAATACATTTATACAAAATAATCCACGTTAGCATATTTCAACCTAGGTAACAAGTACATGTTATATCAAAATCATATTATTGTACGAGGGTTTTCTATGACCCTTGATATCTGTTTTACCTATTGTTCTTTTTAACATGTGTTATTTTTGAAAACTGAATTGTGAAGAAATCTTTATGAATATTAATCATGTCGAAACGTGTCTAATTGTGTGGAGTTAAAAAATGACGCATTAACCTAAATATATCAATTCATATCTAAATGGGTTAAATAGGTCAATCTACATCCATATATCCAAATCCAAACCTACTTAACTACGTGTATGTCAATGCTCATTTTAGATAACTAGTTGTTATCTTCTAGAGAATTACCACCCTTTTGGAAAATCACACATGTTAGTCTCTGTTCATTTAGCAAAAAATGAATTATCCAGAAATTTTTTTCCTCAAAATCAATCTTTTGTGGGTTTAGATAATTAGCCAATGAAAGATGTAATAGTTTATGTCTAGATTTGAAATTGCAATTGATTTTGCTTTTTTAGCGAGGAAATAAATTTTCAGAACACTCGATTTTTTCAGCTTTTGTTTCCAGGCTGTCTGTTAGAAGTGATACACAGACAATGATTTCATTTTTATTGTGGAATTTATTTTTTGATTTTAAAAATGAGAAAACTATTCATTAAAATGATACCAACTACCATCTTAAGCTATTAAAGAAATACATGGATACTTGTATTTTACTTCTTCTTCTTCTTACAGCAAATGAGGTTTATAGTTTGGATTACTCTCTCATATTTCTCTTCTTCTAGGTGGCTTCATGGCTTATGCAAAGTAAAACCTTCATAAACTTCAGAGTTTTACCCTTTGACATCATTTCCTGAACCTCTATTTAATTAAGCAAAAGGAGTGCCTGCCTCAATAAAGGAGGTTAAGATGGTGACATTACAGATACCCACTTGATCATGTATTTGAATTTGAGAAAATTGCTCTTATTGGGGAGAAAAAAGAAACGAAAAGAGGACAAAAGGAGTCAAAGCCAATCTCTATCATAGATTCCTTATTTAATGACGGAGATTTCTTTAGTACTTTTAAATAATAAATTGATGAGACAATATTTTGAAATGGGTTTCACAAGCTAGAAACTCTTTCTTAAAAATTTAATAGTTATGGTCAATGAGGTCATGCTTCTAGCACAATTTAGATGTCGGACCAACCAATTCATTCTACTTTTAACAACTCCCACTGATCATTTGTCTCATTCCTACTGAAGCTAAGTGCCTAAAATGTTACTTCCTACCTAATGATTGTGAAGTAGCACAATATTACCCAAGCCTTTAAGATTGACCTTTTTTTTTTTTTTTTTCTGGAGGGAAGGTAAATAACTCAGGACATGAACGCTGAGACCTAATTATGTGAAATTTAATGGATGAAAAACCCCAAAAGCTTCATAAAGAGGTTAGTTTTAAGCCTTTTTGTTTTTGCATATAGCTTTGATTCGAGACACTTTGTGTGTAATAATTAGAATTTGAATAGATGAACTCTAGTTTCGGAGCTAGAAACCCCCTTACACCTAATTGGTTGCGACACGAAGATTTTGGGGGTTTAAAATACTCTTTATGCAAAGGAGAAGTGATATAGGAAGATTTTTTTTTATCGGTCCTACTTTACTCATACTCTAATATACTTAGATTTTTGTCTTTCCTCATTGTATGGCGTGAGAGTCAAAATTCACTTTCAAAACTAAATCGTGCCCATCCCAATTCTCCCCGAGAAGATAGGAATTCGAAACCCTTATTTCCCTTTTCATGTAAGAATGATGGCCACTGAGGCAAACCTTAGTAGTTATATAGGAAGAATTCAAATGCTTGTAACCTATAAAAAGGGATACTCCTTAGATCCTTAGTAGTTACAAATATTCTTATCAAGAAGCAAGTGCCTTGTGACAACACTAAGAGCCGCCCCACCTATCCAACGGATGTACCGTTGGCGGACTTACAGGATTGCGTTCCTTATTTTGACATGTTGGCGCCCGCACGCCTCTGTCTTCCAATTCCTCCGGTATCTTTTTTTTCTCCAAGAGGAGGGAAAATATCATCTCGGTAAGTATTTTATGTGTAAGGGATGCCGATGTAATTTTATATTATATCAGATAGGATCATAATTTGATAAAACTGAGAATGATATCAGAAGTTAGAGGGGAAAAGAAAAGTCAAAATGATTGCGAGGGGACAAAACCCTTTGGATTGAACTCGGGACATCAAATGATGTTTGCTTTGGCGTTGGCGTCCTAAACACTCACCAAATATCAGGAGTGCCAAGGACATGTTTATTATGGGAGTTGTCGAAGGCAAACGACATCGCAATGATTAGTAAATCTGCGGGATCTTCTGACGGTTCCGGGGTTGTGATTGCTTTGACGTAGGAGAAGTATTTAGGATGCCCAAATCAATTCTCAGATGTTAACATCTCACAGAATTTTTCTTACAAAGAATTTCCTTTTTTCTTTTATAAAAGAAGGCTTATAATGTACTCGACTCTTGTCCGCGATTCCTTTGGACAAAAGGCTTGTATAGCTTTTAAAACATCTAGCAACCACGAGTATATAAAATATTGAGTAAAAATCTCATAGGGAAAGGTACTAAAAAAAAACCATAAACAATAACATATTATTTTGATTTAGTTCTACATATTTTCACATAACTAAGTCATTTCTGCTAATTTTGATTAGAAATTACTAATGTGGATACTGATCGTCTAACGTAACATGACTGGCGATAATGTGGATGATTTTTATAATTAAAAAATTGAATTTTTTCCTTTCTTTTGGGCTTGCGAGGACCAACAAGCCTTTATTGCCAACGGCAAGGGTCATCGGATTATAAGAAATCAAAAAATTATTAAGATATTATTGAAAATGTTCACACTAGCATAAGTCATGCCATGTAGGATGGCCAACGTCTACGTTAGCAATTTCACACTAAAATTGATCATATAGACTCAATTAGCAAAATATGAAAAGATCTAAAACTAATTAGCACAATTAAAAAGTTTAGAACTGAATTAACATAACACAATAATCTAAAACTTTTTCAATACTTTTTCCATTTTTCCAATCCCACGCCTCATGCCCAGAACACCCCAAATAATTTTTCCTTGATTACATTGCGCATCAAGTTACATTTCGTTCTAGATAGATTTGTTACCATAAATCCGACAGCTTTCTCATCTCTATCGCACAATCATTCGTTAATTTGCAGATTCATGTCATTAGTATTGGGCACGACCACAAAACGCACATACATGTGAATAGTAATCATTCATCGTGTACCGCAAAGGAATGCTGCCACACTCAATGAGGACCCAATCGGTCTAATTTTCCCCAAAGAGCACGACCAGGCGTGCCTCCCGCACTTGTTCGAGGCACGTTGGATTGGTACAATTGTCACGCGTAATTTGAGATCCATTGGATACTCAAAGAGTCCTGAACACTCATATTCTGTAACGAAAAAAAGAAAAAAGAAAAACCCTTATGCAGAGAAACCTTTTTCATAGGTTGGACATTAATACATAAGGATGGTGTCTTGCCCTGTCTTGCTTACACCCAGATGAGATCTCCCTAGAAAGGAAGTGAACTTGGTTCGATTGCAGTAATGCTTGTTGCGCTCATAACAGAGTGCTCCTAACATTTTCCTTTCTCCTTTTCCTTTCTATCTGATTATACTATAAATTTATTACGTCACTAGATTATTAAAATCATAAATTAGTGATGTGACTATCTTCCGCCAAAAAAGAAGAAGGTAGAATCATCGATATTCCATATACTATAACTGTGCAATAATAGACAATGTCAAACATGCGAAATAATAGAAGGTGCATCTGATTTTCAGTGTGCAATCAAATGTGCCATTTTGCGAGTTTGAAAGCCGTGAAGTGAAGCTACTGGGGTAATGCTAACTCGTGAACTTCACAAGTTGGCAAAAGACTGCTCCTTGGCTACAAGCCTTTATCAATACAATCAGACAATCCCATCCAACCTTGTACAAAGATATCTGATGCGACTTCGTCTCTACTATTAACAGATGCATATAGTTGCAGCGACAAATTCTACATATGCCGAAATAGAACGTGCATATGATTTTCAGTATGAGTTATCAGTGCTTACCTTCCGAGTGTAGGACATAGCTGCATTAAAAGCAATTTTCAGAACCACCACCAATCCTTTACTAATGCCGGAAAGGGGAATTTCTATGTTGCCTCGGAGCAATTTTCAGAACTGATCCTTTTGCTAGAAAAAGAATATCCAAGAAAGATTTGAAACACATCTAGAAGCACAAAAGAGCAAAAAAAAGTAGAAAAGCAGACTGCCAAGAGGAGCCAAATCCAGTAATTTAAATAACAGTGAATAACATTTACTAAACTGAAGCATTGCAAAATAAAATAAATGGTTCACTGTAGTCAACAATTTGTCCCATGGTGAAACCAAAATCCAAGAAAATGCACGATGCCAATCCATCGAAAAATGATCTGACACAGAAAATTGAGAAAATAAGAGATTAACATATCAAAGGCCCCAATTTATAAGGAGCAATTCCCCCAGACCTGATCTATAACTTCCTTCTCACTGCTTCTAATAGCACCAGATGCCATGTGTACATAAACTACAGCTGACGTTAACAGCCATTGGCTACCAAGTCTTATTCATGAGAAAATGTTCCTTGTCGATTTCATAAATATCAGTAAAGTTTCACTGGCAGATGGTGTAAATATGAT
Organism: Corymbia maculata; assembly: GCA_014182735.1. Classification (NCBI taxonomy): domain Eukaryota; kingdom Viridiplantae; phylum Streptophyta; class Magnoliopsida; order Myrtales; family Myrtaceae; genus Corymbia; species Corymbia maculata. Next base: position 19,549,469 of record CM024688.1, on the reverse strand, counting down.
GATGCACAAGATGAGATGATGAGGCAATCCTATAGCCAATGCCAGGAAATGATCCAACTGCGAGTAACAGCATGATGCATTTTTTTTAAGTTCTTCTTTGCTAATACCAAACCCATGACCCCAACCCTGAACCCCCGAACACCCAAATCAACTATTGGTCATGCTTCCCACATTTTACATCCAGGCAATAACAGTGAACTCACAAGCTTGGTGCCACTGCATCAAGCTGTGGATCAGTATAATATTGACAGCAGAAGCAGGTTAAGAGCTTATCATAGTCTTTCAGCAGAACGACAACTACTTGCGTTTCAGCAGTGCCAACCACCAACACAACCTTTCAATTGCAAGGAAAAGGCAAATGAAAACTCAGTCACATCTGAAGAAGAGAAAAGTGTTTGGAACAGATAGTTTACAGACATGCTTCTTACAATAAGAAACGTGAGGAAAAACATACATCCATTACAAAGGCATCAAATTGCCGAATGAGAGAACTGTCTCTTGAGATGGAGAAGCTAAGTGTACTAAAAAATTACAAAAAACAGAGATAAATGAGCTCCACATGGCACGAAAGTATGAAGAATTTAACTTCATCTCTGTTGAAGATGAGGGAGCGAAAATATACAGACATGGCATCAAACAGGCCCTTGACCTCAAACTACAACAACAGTTTACAATCTGTTCAACTCTATCAGGAAAAGTATCAAATGAGGAGTTACCTACTGAGCTGCATCTTCAGAGAATCGAGCATCGAAAGGTGCGGTGGAATGAGTATGTGCTGCTCCACCAGCGGCACCAGTACCATTTTGGAGCTCAATGACAAGCCACCGGACTGCTTTACTCATCTGCTCCAACCGAACTGCACTAATGGGGGGCAGGGCGGGTGCGGCAGCCTGCCCAGGCTTCCCTGCTGCAGAGCCGGTGGCCTCATCCACCAGGCATTCTGATCCGATCCTTTGCTTAACCGACTCCACAAACTCCTCCGCCTGATCGCAGGCCACCCGGAACAATTCCCAGTGCTGCTTGAAGTTCTCCAGGGCAGCGTCAGTGGCAGCTATTTTCTGGGCCCCAGACACTTCCCTGGCCTCGAGAACACTTGCTGCGGCCGCGAGGAACTCCTGGTACGCGTTGCTCAAGGAATCTACAATGCTGTCCATCCTGAGAGGACGCCTAATTCCCTACCCTTCTCCGCAATTACAATTCCCTAGCGAATTGCGGTGTTGGCAAAAGTTCAAGCAGTGTGCAATTTCAGATGAATGAAACAAATGCATTCAACTGAAAGACGTACGTAATCACCCAACTGAGAAATACATTCAAATACAAGAACAACGGAAATGGCGATGCAAAGAATTATCCAATTCAACAACTTGTCAGCACTGAAAGATCCTCCAATCAAACAAATCAGGACCCACCTCCGCAAAAAGCCGAAGACTCTACCTATCTCTCCAATCAAACAAATCAAGACACACCTTCGCAAGAAGCCGAAGACTTATCTCTCCAATCAAAGAAATCAAGACCCACCTTCGCAAGAAGCCGGAGACTTCACCTATCCCTGCAAACCTCGATGGTGTTGGAGGCGCCGGCGAAGACCACCGCTGGTGGCGGGAGGCGGGCGGTGGGCACGGCGGTCAGGGCTCCAAGTCGGGGATGCCAGCTCGCCCGAACGCTCTCTCTCCTCTTTCCCGACGTGGGTTTTCGTTCTTGTCGATGGATTCTAGCGGCACATGGGCTTGGGTTGGAGAAGAAGGCTGCTGTGCAGGCTTCCACGGCCAAGGTTGTTGGGCTGACATTTCTTCGATTCTTGAAAAGTCGGTCTCTCCCTCTTTATCATGTATGATTTCCATTCCTGGTTTGAGGGGAAAAAAATGAATTATGGAAATTAGATTTTAATGTAATGTACCTATTAAAAATATTATTCTCCTCATTAGTGAATAATAGATAAGTTTAAAATAGGGTTAATAGATTATACCTAATAAAAGAATATCATTAAAGAATTTCGATTATTCTACTCTATTTAATAATGGGAAATAATTAATAATATTATGATATAGTTAATAGATTCAAACTAATGAACAATATGATCTATAGTGAATAAATAACGATTTGAAAAGTTAAGAATTATTAATGTTAACAAACCATACAATTGTAATTCTAAGATTATTAATCAGGCGAATGTCTATTAATACAAGTTAGATGTAAATAATACTTATTAATAAATTCTCATTCGATTTTATTACCACAACATTTGTTCTCACAACCAAATAGGGCTATCAATTTGTATTCACATGTGATAATTGCATTTTGTAATTTTATTAAGCATTCATTGAAATGCACTGCATATTGATTAAGGGATAAATGCATTACAAGTCCTAAATCTTGTCAAGAAAGTGCAATTTAATTCTAAAATTTTCAAAAATATAATTAAATTCTAAAACTTGTCGAATTGATTTGATCAAGTCCTTTTGTTAATTGTATTTTTTGAAAATTTAATGATACAATTTTACTTTCATGACAAGTTTTAGAATTTGATTGTACTTTTTAAAATTTTTAGAACTCATTTATACTTTTGTGAAAATTTTTTAGGATTTAATTATATTTTTCAAAAAAATTAGAATTTAATTGCACTTTTATGACAAATTTTAGGATTTTCAATGCATTTATCCATTTAATTAATTAAATTAATTATACTATGAAACTTATTTATTTTTAATTCATGTAAAAATCGCTAGCCCTATGCTGGACACAAGAATTTTTTATCCCATGTGGATGATTCACCGAACAAAGATGTTTGAATCATCAATCCAATTCTTTTTCATTTCATTCTATTTTGGTGTAACAATTGCAATAGCACGATAACATGGAGAAACCAAAATCTTCTATACGAGCCATGTTTTAGCTAATAGATTAGTCCTACATCATTATCTTTCTTTTAAGATACAATATTCTGTTGAAATTTCTTTATGTATCATCAAAGTTATGATAATAAGACACATCATCTCAAATGCATGCTTATTTGATGGTAAATAGATTCCTCGTTTTTGAAATTTTTACTTTATTATTGCAAAAAGGAAAGAAAATTTAATTATTCAAAGATATTTGGTGATAGGGTCAGAGCATTTTTCGGTTATAGTTTTATATTGAATTACACATGCATCGGTTAATAATAATGGAAGACGAATAATGTAAATTTATTAAATTGAAAATATATATTCACATAAAAATTATTGTCGACAAAAAAGGTGAAATTAACTAATTTCTGAAGGAAATTAATTGTCTGTCAACGACTCAAGAAAGAGTTTGTACGGGGCACGTCGTTCGGCTCATCTAAAGGAAATTAACAAAAAAGAGAAAGGATGAGAGAGAATGGAAGAAATTCCACCGTGAAAATTGCTGTCACCTCAAATTTTGCCCGAATGTGCAATAGATTCTTTAGTTGACCTAGGATTGACCAAAAGTCAACTAAAGTTTGACCGATAAGATGAGTTCCAAAATGCTTCAAATATCCAAAATGGGTTAATCTTGTAAAAAGTAGTCTTTTAATTGTCATATTGCCATTCAAAATTTAGTGCCAACTTTTAGGATGTGAAAATCGTCTAAAAAATCATAAACCTATTACACTTTTACTAATTCAATTTTAGACATTTTAATTATATTGATTTAGTCCTAAACGTCACCACGCTTTATCAATTGAATCCATAAAAAATTGCTAAAATAGACATCAACCATTCTATATGACACGGGGTGGTATTGATATGGACAATTAATTTTTAAAATTTTTGAATTTTGATTTTTGATTTTTTGATTTTCCTTCTCTTCTTCCTCTAACCAGTTGTTAGGCCTCAATAATGGCTACAATCGGCTAGAGATGAGAGACAACGATGTCGACCTCGCCGGCCTTAGATGAGCCTCCCTAATGGCAAGGTGAGGTCCGACAAGGGTGGGCCTCGCCCTACCAATGGTGAGGCCGACCTCGCATAGCGTTGGCAAGGTCAAGATTTTCTAAGGGCAAGCGAGGCTCATTTTTGCCAATGGGTGGCATGGGCAAGTTTGGCTAGACCTCATTGACCTTTAAGGGTGAGTTAGTTCTAGGGTAGAACTGAAATTAGAGAACCGTCAAGTCCCTAGAGGTCCAATTTCAAGTTCTAGGGAGAGATGGTTCAATTCTCGATCCTACCTTTTTAGAATTTGTCGGCTCTTAGTTCCCAATTGTCAAATCTTGGTTCCCATGAAACCAAATTGAGAACTAAAACCGGAATCACAATCGGGAATCAAATCGGGAAATTAAATCCCAAAATTTTCTTCTCTAGACCAGCAGCTTCATTCTTTTCCCTTCTATTCTTACCTTGTCATCTTTGGCTTTCTCTTTCTTAGGCGACTTCAAATCTACCATGCATTTCTTTGGCTTTATTCCTCTCCTCGATAATATCGATCACGAGTCAATGCTGCTCTTGTCTTGTTGCTGTCACTGCCACCTGGTGGGAAGCACAAGTGATGAGCTCCATTAGCAAAGATTTTGTTGCTCTTTGTTGTTGCACAAGTGATGAGCTGCCCTTTGTTGCTTGTCGTTTCCTAGGTTGCTCATTGTCGTTCACCACAACATTGCCAGCTAACATTTTACACTATTTTCGGCTTGAAGAATCCAATATCTCATATGTACATCAATCATATATGAATTTGAGTTGCTTCTTGATATTATGTGATGATATTTTGCCACATTGCTGATTTTAAACTAAAAGCCATTGAGATTGCATAGACTAGATTTTAATGTACGCACACTATTTGTCGAAAGCCCATTAGACACAGCTGCAAAGTATGAAGTAGCTTGTGATTTTTAATTTGCCATTTTTTATGTACTTATTGAACAATGCGTGATGATCAACGTCACTGTACTTGAGTTTTGCTCCTCCAAGTTACGAAAAATGCAAGATTATCTTTGGTAATGGACTTATAAAAAAGGTTCACCTTGAATGCTCATTTATTGTGTTAACAATAATTTGGTGATTTTGCAGCTAAATAAATTGGAGCTTATTGTGTCTTGTAAAGAGAGGAAATCTTCTTGGTGCAAAGCAGATGGTAATGCAATGTATTCATAATTTTGAGTAATTTTCTATATTCTATGTAGAAGTTAAAGTATGATAGTCATGACATTCTTGGCATGCAAATTAAACAAAATGGATTAGTGGAAAAGAGGGCTACCCATCTTTCAATGCTCTTCCAACGAGATTAGCCACTTTTCTTAGTGCATCCTTCCACATCTTTATCCCTTGTCACCCGTATCAATTTGCTCAATTTCAGCAAAGTGTCTCCCAAAGTGTCCCCTAAGTTTCCGTATGTTAGATGGATTGACCATGCATAACATCGGCATCGCATATCCTTTGTTAATATCCCTGCACTCCATAGCCTTAACAACTTCTTTTAGGCACCAACTAAAATAAACATAAGTTTTAGAAAAATATTGGAAGTCCATATTTTGACTTCCCTATTGCCCCCAATATTTTTGGTTTAATATGTTCTCTCCTTGGTAGATCTTGGTCTTGATCTTTTTTAAAGGCCACAATTCCTCTATCCATCAAGGGATCTTCTCTATGTTCATCTTTGTTCTGTCTATCTTGGTGCATACACGTGTTCACATAGGCCTATCATTGAACTTCAATTGCTTAGCAAAGGCAAATGGAATAGTTGCACAATCTTGAACTTAGTGAGTTCGGTCCTCCTTTAATGAAATAGACTAAAAGAATTTGGGAATGCAGTTACTTTGGCTATTTCAAATTTAAAGTAATGTGGAAACTATTTTGATTGTCTCATGTGTGATTTATGGTAAGTAGACTAAGAGGTAATTTATCCTATGAGGCTCTTCATGTTGATTGGAAATCAAATGAAGTGCCATTGGGAAGAACAGAGAAACCCATAATAGTTTTTCATTCTTATTGCTTATGTTTGAAAGTTTGTTTTGCTATTTTATAGATGTTTCATTTTTATTTTGAAAATTCTAATTATACTTGGTTATGTTTGTGTACATGTGAAGTTGATGTATCAAGGTAACATGTCAATGGAGGTGGAGGGATGTGAAGACATGACATTGATCATCGAATGGGAGTTGTCGGGCAATGAAAGTGAAGAAGAGCCATCTTCGAACCATGAGTGCAATAGATAAGGTACTTAGTTCTCATCTCTGCTCATGATAGGAAATATACATCTAATTGTTGAAATTATTATGTGAAAATTAAAGATGAAAACATATAAGGTGATGTGCTGTCACGCCCCGAATCTTGAACATGCAACAACCCTTCCATTGGTCAATTGAATGCGACATCCGAGGATGCGTCACCGACTACTCATTTTATTCTTTCATTATGGGCAAGCGAAAAACAAACTATCCTCTAGTCAATCAAATAATCAATCAATCAATGAACAATAGAATAACAACAAACTACTCATTTATTTATTTAATGGATTAAACAACAAAGGAACGTTTCCGATTTACAAACCCACTAGTGGGTCAGTTCCTTTTCTCTAAGCCAGACAAAAATATACTAAGGTTAGGTCAATCCGTTCTTTCCAAAAAGAATCCTCGGGTTTGGTACATCCATTAGGGACTACCAAAGTGCAAGAACTCATCGGACTCAGGCTCTGTCGAGTCGTAGTCAGAGGCGTACAGGTCAACCACAAAAGGAGTAGGGTTTACCATTGCGTCATCAGGAGGGTCCAGCTCCATAAGATCCCAATCGACGTCTTTGGGGCCCCTACTAAGCCGCCCATCAAAATCGCGCAGAGAACCAATCGGGAGATTGTCCCCCCTAATATACTATGCTAGGAACCAATGGGAGATCCATTGCCTCGGTCCCTCATCCACCTAGATGGTGGAGACGTACTTTTCATATAAATGCATTCAATCTAGGAAGCGGTGGTGCGTCACGATGGTCTCCCAATCCATGGGGACCCCGAATCGCACCGAGAGTAAGAATTCTAAGGACTTGAAATGGTTAATACAACAATGAGATATAATTTCAACGAGTCCTTGTCCTAAGCCCCGATTAGGACACCAACTCAATCCAGTATATCTCTCCATAAACACCCTTCAAGTAGACCAATAGCAACGTTACTCATATACTATAGCAAGTACATAACTAAACCACATATCTAGGGCCAATAAACAAATAAACAGTTGGCTCATATGCAACCTTACCTAGTTATACCATACTTGCACGATAGACACATACACAATACAACCAATGCATACTACAATCAAATAATGTATTCAATCAATCACATATAAGTCGGATCATAGGCGATCTTACTTGGCCATTGCCACACCCTACATGTTATCAATTCAAACATACCACAAGTAGTGTAACTAGCAAAGCATAATCAGAACCAATAATGTCATGTTTCTCATGCATTCTTGTATCAACATGTGTTCCGATTATTGATGCCCTCAGGGCCACAATCGAACTCCCGCCGATGTCCATTGGCATAACTAGGTATCACCCTCTCTCATGAGGCACGGCGACATCGAGAGTTTTCTCCCAAGATGATATTCTCGAAGGAGCATAGGTCCGGCCTCCACTGCAACTCCGCATTCGGACTCTCGCCGGGATTTTCGACGAGTCAGACTATTGTCCCCCAAACTCCCATCGAGGTGCGAGTTCAATTTAATGACCACACAAACATACCACCATAGTTCATTATAATTTTGAACATTAGCCAATGCATACAAGATACGTGCTTACAAAAATGGCCAATTAAACACATGTAATCACAATTTCATCTCAAGAAATCATTCAACTCCCATATCTCATGAACAAAACATAATTCCCTATTTTAATAACCCCACACAAGCATACCACCATAGTTCATTATAATTTTGAAATGTTCATGTATTTAACCAACTAATCAAATTTCATCTCAAGAAATCATTCATTCATATCTCATCAAAACATGTTCATTTTAATAATCCAAATTTTGCAAATTTTGCATTTAACAACTGCAAAACATGTTCATGAAACAATGTTATGCATGAATAGTACACGTGAACAATGCACGTGAATACATCATAATAGTGCGCGTGAAATTCATCAGAATTTAGTAATTAATAAATTAAATCCAAAATTCAATAAAACAATAATTAAATTAAAGGAATCAATTCATTTTAATAAATTAAGAGTAAACAAGTTTAACCCCCCATTAATCTAAGATCAAGCCAACAAACCCCATTTAATCAGCATTAAGCAAGATCAATTTAAGTTAATCATAGTCATCTAACTAATCACCTATCTTAGCTCTAATACACATTGATTAATTCCCCTAACTAAGATCAACTCTAACTAAATGTGCATTTGGTAACGATTCTATCAGGGAAACAATTTTTGATTAGAAACGATTTTTTTTTTATTCTCGCTCCCCGAGAACAAATTCTAAGTATTTAACGTATTTAATAAACTGTTTAAAATTTTTACTCTAGGAATAGAAACGCGTTTGATAAAAATTTCCGATCTTTTGATTCTTTTAATTTTTAATACTTTTTGTTATAATTTTCTTTTTTTTTCTTTTTCTCTCCTTCTTCCTCTTGGCTGCCGTTGGTGAGCTCGCCGAAGCCTCACTCGGCCTTGCGTCACCTAGGCGAGCTTGAGCCTCGCCAGTGGCGGTTGGGCGAGGCTCGCCCAACTCGGTGAGGCTTGGCCTAGCCCAGATCTATGAGGCCGAGCCTCGTTGGTGGCCGGGCGAGGCTTCGGCGAGCTTGCTGAACCTCGCCATGGCTTGGTGAGGCTCCTACGAGCTCGTCGGACCTCACCCGGCCACTTGCCGGCAGCGATAGGGCGGCGATAGGGTGGGAGGAGGAAGAGGAAGAAGAAGAAGAAGAAGAAAGGGAAGGGAAAAAAAAAAAGAAAAAGAAAAAGAGAAAAAAAACTTATTCTAAAAATTGTTCCCGGGAACGAGAAGCAACTTTTTTTTACTTCTTGATTCTACTCCAAATCTATTCCCTAGAACAAATTTGTTCCCAAGAACAAAAAATTCACCAAACGCATTCTGTTCCAAATATGCTCCTAGGAATAAAAGAATATAATCAGTTGTTCCTGGGAGCGTTACCAAATAGAGTTTAAACCAACCCTAAGTAAGTATATGTACTAATCAATGGATTAGGATGAAAACTCACCTGTTAAGCGGGCTGGAGACACGGATGTGACGGTGGCGATGACGAAGCCTACGCATGGGAACCTCAACTACGGCAATCCAAGGCAGCCCCTAGGACAAAAACAATAGCAACCAAGTCTATCTCTTTTGCAAAATTGGAAATCGAACTATCTAGGAGAAAGGCTACTGGCTGGACCAATCGGCCCTCTAGTGACTTGCTGGGCAGCGACCGACTACTTCAAGGGGTCTAGGAGGACAGGCTGTGATTAGTCCGGGCGGTGGCAAGGTCAAAATAGGGGCGGAGGAGCTTTTCCAACCGGTGCAGCAATTGGAAATAGGCAAATAGAGGAGTGGTAGCTTTTGGCCGATCGACAGGTTGGGTGTCGACCTAGACCGGTGAGTGGCAATGACTTAGAGCATGGATTGAAGCTCCTGGCCACTGCTACAGGTAGCTCTAGTGGTGACAAAGTTGAACCAGCAATGAAAAACGCAAGAAAGAAAGGAAAGGAAGAAAAAGAGGAAAAGAAAAAGAAGAGGAAGCAAAGGGGTGGGTGGTTGAAATGGGGAGGAGAGAGATGGAAGGGATGGTGGTCTACTCCTATTAAGGCTCATCAATGCCTACCCCTTCCCCATGCAATGACCTTATCTTCTCTCTCTTCTTTTGTCTTTTTTCCAATAATATCTTGAGGGGCAAAATGGTCTTTTCCACCTTTGCACAATTACCACTTTGTCCTTAGGTTGAGATGATGAGCGGACGTAAGAAACGGGCTAGAAAATGAATAAGAATGGGCTCGAGAATTAGTTGGGCTCAAAATGGCTCTAGATTAGACAATGAACTAGGAAGAGTCAAGTGGTTAAATGGGTCCAATGGGCTCAAAGGCTGACTTGGGCCTACCATGGTGGTCGCCCCTCCTTGGGTGTGAGGCCCACTTAGGTCTTACTCGGCCCACATTCTCGTGGGCTCAATTCCTCGATCCATTAATTCATTTTTCCAACAATTCGGACTTATCGGCAATGTCAAAAGTCAAAGAAGTATTGTCAAAAGTTCGTCCCGGATGTTCCCAAAAATCTGTTGTCTAAAAATTGGATTTTCATGCATCATCAATTTCGCTCAAATGTTATTTTGGCACGTCTCGAACTAATAAGTAGCTTTGAGAATTTACATTTAATCAACTCGTGCTTGACTTAGTATCAAACCACGTTCAAGTTTTTTCGATACATGGACATCATTGACTAACATGAAATTGTGAATGATCAATTCTTATTTCAAAGTATACAATTACCGAAATTGACATAGGGCCGATCGTGGTCTCGATAATAGTAAACGGATTCACCCATCGTTCAATTATACCTTGCCTGCAAATTGACTTCTAGTTATCTCTGAAACCGACTTGTATAATCATAAGATCGCCCTTACGGAAGTCTCATGATCAAGTCGTTTTCCTAAATCAAGTTCTTTAATCGCATGAGTTTTGTCCTCATTAGCCTTTCCCCTCAAAGATTAGTATCTCAAGAGTGATAAGTTTCAAGTAAGATTAACCAACAATGCATTGAACGAAATTCACGTTCATATATCCCTAAAATGGCTCGAATTTTAGGACGTCACATGTGCATTCACTATGGGATTGTGTATAAGCACCATGTTGCAATAATACTTCTCCAATGAGGAAGCACTTGAAAATGTATAGGAAGTTCCCTTGCAATGTAAATAAGAGGTAGAAATTCTTTGTTGCACTTAATATAGACGTGGCTAGCAAGGTAAGGGGAGATACTAGTGTTGGTAGTATTTTATCAACATGGACATTTCATCAAGATCATTGTGAGAAAGAGCTTGCTTAGTTCATCATAGTTGAAAATAGCCTTTTTCCATGGTTGAACGCATTGGACTTCATGAATATATTACCAAGTTACACCAATGGTTAGATATTACATGAAATTGCATCCCAGTGAAATAACTTATTTGAAACTTATCTTGGTGAGTTTAATTCTACAATCACACTCACAACCAATACAAGAACTTCCGTTCAAAACTTGAATTATTTATGTCTCATTGTATATTTTATTGATAAAAATTGGAGATTGCATAAAAGAATCATCAATTTTGTGATAATACATATTCATAGGGGTATGGAAATTGGGAAATTGGTGTAGAATTGCATCTATTAGAGGGGAATAGAAAAAAAAAAGAAGAAGGTGCCCACAATCACCATGAATAATGCTAATTTGAATGATGCGGCAATTAATTATTTGAAGGAAAAACTCTCAAGAGAATGCTTGAATCCTCGATGGTTATGTTTTACAATGAGGTGCACCGCTTATACATTAAACTTGATTATGAGAGATGACTTGACTATGGTAGGTGAATCTATTGCATGGATTTGAAAAGTGATTTAAGTATGTAAAAAGCTCTCTCATGAGAATCATACCATTTCAATATTGCATTAAAAGTGAAATAATCACTTACAAGGGTTTGGTTTGTCTTCACGCCCCCACTAATTGGAACTCCACTTTCCTCATATTTGACATTGCTATAAGTTTAAAAAATCTTTCAAAAGGATGGAAGAAGAAGAACTTTTTTTCTTTTTGTAGATGAGTTTAACCATGATTTTCCTAGGCTTGATGATTGAAAAAATACCATTATTCTTTCCCAATTTCTAAAACATTTCTATGATACCACCAATCGAATGTTGGGAGTTCATATGTTACTTTAAATGATTATTTTGAGGGGAGAACTCTTTTGTATTAATATTTCAAAGTTGAGGCAAATGCTTCGGATTTTAAGCTTGAAACTATGTGTGACATCCGGATTTTTACTTGGGTGAAATTTATGTACTTTTGGGGAATTTTAATTTTTGGTTTGCAGTCATGAAGCATCACGGTGACTGCCCTAACTAGCCACAAGTTTGGCGAATTTCCCCCAAAATTTGTGACCCGTGTCATTTGAGCTAAGTGCCAAATGCAATTGAAGAATTTGCATTGACTCTTCAAGTGTAGCTACGTCCAAGTCCAAGTGGCCTTAGCCCACTTGCCTACTTAAGAACAATGATGAATCAACCACACAAGCCCTTTTTCCCTTGGTCCATTCAGTTTTCTTCTCCCTTTTTGTCATTTTCTCCTTAGATGCGACTCCAGCTAGCCCGTTCTTCTCATTCTTTGTTTTTGGCGATTTAGCTTCAAGAGCAAGGCATTAGCGATGAAACAAGACATACCAATGCTTTCTCTAGTCCACCCTAGTGGTATCATGACCTCGACACCTAGAGAATTGCTAGAGAAGCCCAAGTGCCTCCTGCCATTTCTATTTGTGTCGAGCACAACCCACCTTTGTCCAAGAGAGAGATTAGGCAAGTAAACTTGCTACTCTACTCTCATGGATGTTGCTATTAGGTTAGTTTAGCTATGGGTGTAGTCAAAATTAGGTTGCATGTGTTCTTTTGTTTGTGGTTGATGCGAGCGTGTGAAGGGGAGATCAATGAAAGGAAGTTGCATCGAGAAGCCTTGGCATGTTTTTCGGGGAAGTCGGCTAGACAGAAAAGAGCTTGGGGAGGTCGGAGATTAGGGAAAGGTCATGGATAGCACTGGAATACATGAATGAAAATTTCTAGAATAGGGATATGGTTGTCGAAAAAGGGGGTAGGGATGCGCGAAGGGGGAAGATGAACCGAATGGCCCAGCGATCATGTCAGTAGATTGCCTTGTGTTCTAACAAAGTTAGTGTCTATTTAGTAATTAAAGCGAGCTGGTTTAAAAAGAGGGAGGCTCCAAATGGAACCAAATCTTAAACTAGTTGACGTGAGGAAGAGCATGCATAAGGAAAGCAAGTAGGAAGAGGGGGGCATGAGTTGGGGCATTAGAAACAAGTGGTGACCAAAATATGGAGTAAGTTGCCCCTTTCCATGTAAAAACAAAATTGCTAATAGACTTTACACTAAGTTGGTTCCATCGAGAATATAGTTAAGGGAATAGTTATTAGAAGGTTTCTATGAATTGATGGAAGTGATTGAGAAGTAAAGGGATTAAAAAATGCAGAAAAGTGTTTGAAGTAGCAATGGAATAGGGAGATTGTAGGTTACATTCAACCAAGCAGGCTAGGGTTTAGGACATGGGAAGAGGATTAAGGTTGTCGTGCACAAATTGAAGTATTTAATTGTTGCAATAGGGTAAGAGTACTTGTGATCATGCCATCGACCATTGAAATAATGATGCCCTAGGTTTTGGGATGCTTGGAGAGGGATGAATTGTGTGCTTGTGGACTCTTAAGATGATTGGGGCAGGTTGAATACCTCCTTAAGGGACCTCATGATGCCAAGGGTGCAAGGTAGAGCGTCGTCTCCCTCTGTGTAATAGTTGTAGTAGGTTTGAACAAACTAACGAGCTAGATAGTGCCCTAATAGTGAGAGTCATCCCAATAGTTCTTTTAACCCTATAATAGGATTGTTCTCAAGCAAGCTGTGTAATGTTGAGACCAAATTCTATATTGAAGGCATTACATATGTATTTATTTGAAAGTAATCAAATCATGTACTCAAACAACAAGTTTGCTTATTGAGTTTTAAATTCACTTCTATTTGTTGTGATTTTTCAGATTAGAAGATGTCGTCTACTCCTCCTATTGCCATTTTGTCGATACACTATCGAGCTTCGGCCAATTTTATATGGTGTTAAGAGGAAATCCACGACTAGCATTTTCCAGGTGTGGCATTTGTGAAGTTCTTGTCATGCCTCGCCATATATACATGCGCCTCGACTAGGCCAGCTTTTCTAGCCTTCATGGCCCTTTATGCATGAGTGGACAGTTGACTGATGGGTCTCCTGCCACTATACGATGATGGCTCAGACCAGAGTGGTAGCTTGGCGAGCTAGGCAGGAGCTAAGAGAGGCACTTGACTTTGATTTTTTTGGAAGAACGGCTTGACAAAGGAGAGACTATGAATAGATAACTAGCAGCGGGAATCCTATTGTTCGCACCACTCGTGTTTATTGTACTAATTGCTCGGCATAAGTGTAGCGGGAGTGCCAAAAGTTGGCACGGATGGACATTTAAGTGCCAAAAGTTACAAAATGTACACTTAAATGCTACTTTTAAAAAAAAAATGATCACTTCAGTGCCATGTCGTTGGAACCCTACCGTAAATCCTATGTGACAAATTTTTTTATTAATTTTCTTGCCTACATGACTCACCGAAACTAAATCGACCAAAAATCAGCCAAAACGACGTCGTTTTGGTTGACGTGAATTTAAAAAAACTTATTAATTAATAAATATTAAATAATTTAAAATATATATTATTATAAAATTGATTTTATAAAAATAAAAAAAAAAAAGGGAGGAGGGGATTGGCGAGGGCTGCACAGCCCTCGCCGAGAAGGGCCGGCGACGGTGGGCGAGGGTGGGGCGACGACGACTACGGCGACGAGGGCCGCACGCCCTCACCGATCCCCTCATCCAATTTTTTTCAATAAAATCGATTTTAATTTTTTTAAATCGAGACGTGGACAATTTTTTTTAAAAAATTGCCACATGGATTTTCTATTTTGAAAAAAAAAATGTTCCGTCGAAAATTAAGTTACGTAAAATGGACATGTGGCAATTTGGCTGGAATTTTTCGCCGTTGGCACTTAACTGATCCATTTTACTCCGATTTTGGCACTTAAATGTCCCTCCATGCCAACTTTTGGTACTCTAGAGGTCCGTACCTCCTAATTGCCCCCTAGGATTCCGTTTTGTTGACATGTACAAGTGACCAACTAGCTAATGAAAGAAGCCGACCTTTGATTATTTGACTTTGATGGTTGAGTTAATTTCCCATATTAGTTTCATTTAGTTTTGGAGTAAAGGAATGTAATACCCTAGTTTTTGAGAACAGCTTATCGCCCGGGTGCCACACAATGGGTACGAAAATGAATGAGATATTTGATAAATATCACGAGAGTTTAGATAAAGTGAATATGCTATTGTTGATTGTGGTTGTGCTAAATCCTACACAAAAGTTGAATTATATGAATTTTTGTTAAGGAAATTTTTTTGATGATGAATCGAAAATTAAATATGCATGATAAGATAAAAAACGCATTGGAGCATTTGTGTGATTTTGATGAGATATTTTCTTGCTTCAATTAATCAAAATTTTGGTGTTCTAAGTCTAATTGCTAGCAATATTGGCTCAAATGTCGATGGTAATAAAGGTAAAAATGAGTATGACACCAAATCTTGGTAGAAAACTTTTAGGCTCTCGAGCAAAAATGTGTACAATGATAACAAATTTGAGCTTGATCAGTACTTTGAAGATGATAATGAAGAGACAATTAGCTTAGCATATAAAATCCTATCTTTGATAGCCTGAGATGTTTTTTCTAGACGTGTGGACCCTGGAGTGTCAAAACTTGGTACGGGGGACACTTAAATACCAAAAGTTCGGAAATGTACACTTAAGTGCTAAAATTGGAGGAAAATTGATTAGTTAAGTGCTAATGGCGAAAAATTCCGGCCAAATTGCCACATGTCATTTTTTGGCGATTTTATTTGTTGATTGAGTAATTTTTTTCAAAATAAAATATCCACGTGGTAATTTTTTTTTTTTTTTTAAAAGAGAAATTGTCCAAGTCATGCCCGATAAAAAAAATTTAAAAATCAATTTTATTATAAAAAGAAGTAGAAGGGAGGGTTTAGGTGAGGGTTGTGTAGCTCTCGCCGCTGCTACCGTTGTTGCCCCACCATCGCTGGGAAGGATCTGCGATGGTGGGGCGAGGGTTGGCTAGGTTTGCCAGGCCCTGGCCAATGGCTAGTGACCTCAGCCAATTTGTGGGAAGGGCCCTAGCCGGGGCCCGCGACCCTCGCCCCACGATCGCTGGCCTTTCCTAGCGATGGGAGGGTGGCGATGGTGGCCGCGGCGAGGGCTGCATAGCCCTCGTCCGATCCTCCCATTCCTCCTTTTTTATTCTTTGTTTTTAAATTAATCAATTTTATAATAATATATTTTTTAATTAATTTAATATTAATTAATTAATACATTTTTAAAATGCCACATTAACACAAAAACGACATTGTTTTGGTTGAATTTTTGCTGGCTTAATTTCGGCAAGCCACGTAAGCGAATTATATTATTAAAATAAGCCACGTTGGATTTCTAGCAGACTTCGCCGGAGTTAGTACTTAAGTGATCCAATTTTTTTTTTTTAAAGTAGCATTTAAGTGTACCTTTTGTAACTTTTGCACTTAAATATCCTATCGTGCCGAGTTTTGGTACTTTGGCTATACTTTTGCTTCTTTTTTCCCATTATTGTAACTCTTGTTACTTCTAAGTCAATTTTGAGTGCATTGGATCGTATGCTTGATGGCTTTTAAAGTTATTTGACTCTTAAAATAGCAGAAACTTTGATTTGCACTCAAGATTTTTAAGAGCCATTTGTGTGCTGATTAATATTGAAGAGTGTATCGAGAATGCAGAAAAGTTTGAGTTGGATAAGTGATATTTATATCTTTATAATTTGTTATCACACCCAAAAACAATTTATAAAATACAAAGCAATGCCAAAACTTCACAACCATTCACATTGTCACCTACGACCAAACAATACATTTTACTTGAATCCCTAAACTCACGGCCCAATCAAACAAGCGGGAAATAACATTAAAATTGAATAACACAATACATCAACTATGTCTAAACACTAACAAAACAACTCCTATGTGCTAAAAATCATTCACTTGAAGTGATTACTCAAACCTAAATGTAATATGAAACTTGTTTGCAAAACCCTAAAATCTTGTTCCGACTAAACTGTTATGCCAAATTGACTCCTATCAAAATTCATGGCTCTACAACGTCATAAACCCAAATTTTCATGAAAATCCAAATCTTCACAATTCAAAAATTGGATTGTGTGGGATAATTTTTTGAAAATTCCAAATTTATGCCCTATATTCAAAAATTACTTCAATTGGACAAACGAGGAGAGTGAACACTTATAAAGTGTTGTATTACGTAGTCAAATCACTTAGTGAAGTCCCAATGACGTGTCACATACGAAACGTCTTTTCCTTTCTACCTTCCATCTTTCTTTTCCTTTCTCTTCTTTTCTCTCCTCTTTCCCAGCTAGTTCAGCCTTTAATGGGGTGGGCGTCCAGTCCCTTCTTTTTCCTTTTCATCTCAACTCTTTTATTTCCCTTTTTTAAACACAAGTGGGCCCCACCATTTCTTTGACTTGGTCAAAGATAATATTTCACTATTACAATTGTGATTTCTTTATATGCTAATCAGCGAATATTTTTTGAATTTCTCTTTTTCCTTTTATATATGGACCATCCTCATGAGATCGGTAAATAAAATTTACTAATTAAAGTGAAATGAATATATATAGTGATACTATCTAATACTTATTTTACTTTAAAATTATTATTAAGTGATTAAATATGTTTTTGTTCCTTTTGATTTTAGATGGGTAAAATTTGGAGCAATTTTTCGTGGATGATTTAATATTGAAGTTTTATAACTTAGGTTGTATATTACATGTTTTGAACTTTTGATTGTTTATTTTTTGTTTTATGTGTTCATCTTTTATGGGTTGTTTCTATTGCCAAATGAGAAACTTTCATTTTTGTTGCATTCACTTTCGTTTTGCTTAAGTAAAATATAACAAATAAAAAAAAGGAAACCGTTAAGACAGTGGAATCAACCTTTAACCTATGATATAACAAGTCCCATACTATAAAAAAAATGAGGAATTTGTACTAACGGGTAAGTTATAGGTTATAGGTTATAAGTGGAACTTGTAAGGAATTTAGAATCACTTATCTCGGTTTGGTCCTTGTCTTTGGTCGACCCGACGATTGCCTAGAGGAACAAGGGGGAAAAAAAGAAGAAAGAGAAAGAAAATAAAATAAATTAATAGAAAAATTATTAATAAAATTGTCTACATCAATGTCAATTATGCCATGTGTGATGGTTGGTACCACATTTGCTATTTTTGGCCAAAATTGATCAGATGGACTCAATCAACAAAACATGATAAGGTTTAATACTCAATCGGTACAATTAAAAGATTTATGATTTAGTTGATAAAAATGTAATAAATTTAAGACTTTTTAATAATTTTCCCCTTTTATGATCATTCCGACCAGTCACTTGTATTTTTCATAGTGTTGAGATATTTGCGATTTCTCAATTTTGAATGAATGACAAAACTAGAAGTTCCAACCCAGTGAAAATCAGTGAGGAAGATATCCTCAATTATTCTTCAGCCAATCTTTTTTTATACCTAAATCAGGCTCCATTGCTCATAGCCGTACTGTGAGGTCTTGGAATCGAAAAAAAAAAAAACTTTTTGAGATCTCTTATTTATGGTGAACGAGAATTTTTATTCGTCTTGCACATCTTGTCGATGCCCATCCATACACCTGAGCTTGTGACCATGATTTGGGTTGAGAACTCGAATTCATAGTCTTTCGTTTTGTCCTATCAACGTTGGATTCATTGGAAAATTCTCTTCATAAGCATTCCGACTTAAAGCATAAAAGCATCTAGAAGAAAGGAAGAATACCCACTTCGTTCACAGACAATTTGCCAGCCCAACTTGTACGGACGATTGTCATAAATATGAGGTACCGAGATAGATTTATTGTTGGGGGGGTTGGGCGCTCGTCCATTATCACCCCCGTAGAAAACTATTTGAGAGAAAGAAAAAAGAATTGAAAAAAGAAACATTTTTTTTATTACTAGAAATTAAAATAATGAAGATCAATAAAATAATTAATAGATTGCCAAGTCAACAAAACTATGAAATTTGGTATAAGAACCATGTGGAAGCGCGAAATCTCTTCTTTAGCAATTGTTTTCAATTTTTTTTTTCGTTTTTATCATATTCTTATATATGCCAAGTGCTTTTTTTTTCTTTTTTTCTAGCTTGTCAATTGCACCCAATGAAATTTTTTAATAGAGTTGTATTTTGAATTAGCGATGATTTATCTACTAGCAAATAAATGTCAACGCTGTTGAGCACATCGGTATCGTCATCAATGACGAAGCGATGATTTAAGTTGGTGGGGGGCCAAAAATTAACATGGAAATATAGTCCAAAAAAGAAAATCTTTTGTATGAATATTTAAATAAACTTACATGTGGGAAAGTGTATTTAATGGTTAATGGGGTAAAAATAAACATCTCGATTTGGAATTTTGTAACTGAAATTTTATCTAAACAATAATTTGGACAAAAAAATTATATATCATACTATAATTCGATATAAATTGAAGATAAGTACAAATTATTTACTACCGTGATGCTTATTTACTATGTTGGAGGACCCTTTTAGGATAAAGGAGAAGAAAATTACACAAGTGGTTCTTGAACGTTAGTCTAATATACAAAATTGTTTTTGAATTTATAATTTGTGCAATGTGGTTCATGAACTATTTACAAATGTTTAATTTAGTCCTTTCATTTGCTCAAACAACAATGTAAATATTGTTTGATGACGTGGATTATATATATTGAGTAGGAGTTTTAAACATGATGAGTCAATATATTCATCTTTTATCTATCTACTATTGAAACGGAAAAAAAGAGAGAGTATTAACATGTCCATCATTATTTGATGACATTGATTAGTATATCATATTTTAAGATGAATATCTTATTTGGACAATCCATGCATAATTTTTTTTGTCATCTATTGTGCAAACTTAATAGATTGGAAGCCACACTTATATTAACTTAAATTAATGAAAGGATGACATTGAATATTTATTATCATTTTAGGGATTAAGATGAACGGTTACAAATTCATTAATGATATTGTATGTCGAATCCAAATTTGGAGACCATTTATGTCATCTTCTTAAAAAAAAGGGGGAGAGGAGAGGGACGTTTGCAAATTGAAACACAATTTGGATACAAAACAGGTAAGATTTGATCCAAGACTCGAGAAGTCAGGGCAAGCAAAAGGTTATATTCCAAATGAGGGCCTAAGATGTCTTTACTTTTGCAAAGGAGGGTTTAAAGTGGATGTTGTTTTATATAAGGGATTGAAGTGGCCATGAAAGTTTTAGATAAGGGCTTGACCTTGCTGACCGGCCAAATCTTCTAGCTAGTCAAGGGCATTTTCGTCCAAATATAATTTCTTTTTTTTTTCTTACTCCTTTTTTCTATTCATCTTCCTATTTATAAGAAAATGGTCAAAGGATATGAAGGTTTACTGGCAAAAGTACCAAGCTTTGGTAAAATCAAAGAACCCCATGAGCACTTGTCCCGAACCATAATCCACTTTAGACATGGATTTCCCATTCTGGTCATCTTGCTAGGAGAAGATAATAAGCAGGGAAGAAGAGAGAAAAAAAATTGTCCTTCTATGTAAATGCCCTTGATCAATCGGATGATTTGGCTAGCGATGGGATTGGACCCTCATTTTTAGGCCTTTATTTGAAATAATACGCATTTTGAGTCCTCTTTTGAGAAAGCGAGGTATTCCAAGTCCTCATTTGAAAATTTCTAAAAAGGAAAAGCACATAAAACAAAACAGAAATGTCAAAAGTATGAAACTTGGCAAAATCAAAGAACTCATGAGCACTTGTCCCACACCATAATCCACTTTAGACATGTGGATTTCCCATTTTGGTCATCTTGCTAGGAGAAGATGATGAATGGGGGAAGAAGAGAAAGGGAAAAAAATATCATTTTTCTAAGAAAATGCCCTTGATCGGTTGGAAGATTTGATCGACCATGGAGCCGAACTCTTATTTTCAGGTCCTCATTTGAAATAACGTGCGCTTCAAGTTCTCTTTCAACAAATCGAGATACTCTAGGTCCTTGTTTGAAACAAAATGGAAATATGAAGCTTGGCAAAATTAAAGAATTCATGAGCACTTGTCCCAAACATGGTCCACTTTAGACATGGATTTCCCATTCAGGTCATCTTGCTAGGAGAAGAAGATGAACGAGGAAGAAGACAAAGGGAAAAGGAAATAATCTTCCTACCAAAATTTTCTTGATTGGTTGGAAGATTTGGCAAGCGATGGGGTTGGATCCTCATTTTCAGGCCCTTATTTGAAATAACATACATTTCGAGTTCTCTTTTGACAAAATGAGAATACTTTAGGTCCTCATTTGAAAATTTGCCCCCCAAAAAAATGCACATAAAACAATATGGAAATGTTAAAAGTCTGAAGCTTGGCAAATTCAAAGAACTCATGAGCACTTGTCCTAAACTATAATCCACTTTAGACATCATCTTGCTACAAGAAGATAATGAATAGGGAGAAGAGAAAGGAAAAAATCGTCTTTCTAAGAAAATGCCCTTGATCAGTTGGAAGATTTGACTGGCAACGGGGCTAGACTCTTAATTTCATATCCTTATTTGAAATAACAAGCGTTTCAAGTCCTCTTTTGACAAATTGAGGTACTCCAAGTTTTTCGTTTGAAAAATTTTCCCTAAAAAATGTGCATAATACAAAACAAAATCGTCAAAAGAATGAAGCTTGGCAAAATTAAAGAACTCATGAACACTTGTCCCAAACAAAATACCCTTTAATATGGATTTCCCATTTTGGTTATCTTGCTAGGAGAAGATGAACGGGGAAGAAGAGAGAAAGAATAAATCACCCTCCTGTAAAAATACTCTTTATTGGTCATAAGATTTGATTGACTATAGGGCGAGGCCCTTATTTTCAGGCCTTTATTTAAAATAACGTGCACTTCAAGTCTTCTTTTGATAAATTGAAGTACTTTGGATTCTCGTTTGAAAATTTTCCCACATAAAACAAAATGGGAATGTCAAATGTATGAATTTTAGCAAAATTAGAGAATTATAAGTCCATACCATAATCCACTTCATCCATATGGATTTCCAATTCTTGTCATCGTGCTAGGAGAAGACGATGAATGGGGAAAAGTAAAAGAAAAAAAAAAAATAGTCTTCCAAACAAAATGCTCAATCGGTTTTTCAGATTCTTATTTAAAATAATGTGCATTTTGAGTCCTCTTTTGATAAATTGAGGTTTTCCAGGTCCTTGTTTGCAAATTCCCCCCAAAAAAGGCAAAAGCAGGGTGCAAAAAACAAAAGCGGAAGAAATGTCATAAATATTCCAGATACCAGAGCGGAACGAAGACAGCGACGTTGCGAAGGCTGTTATGCGATAGAGAATGGAAACCATCGAAACTTTCACTCCCGATCGCCATTAACGCCGAGCTTCGTTCGCCTTCGCCGGAACCCCCCCTCTCCGTCCACCGCCGTCCTCCGCCGCCGTCGTGCCGGCGTCGGGCTGTGCGATCGCATTGCGCATCCATTCTCCTCCCTCTTCCGCTCCCGATGACCTGATCGGGCTTCGCGATTCCGCGCGCGACCGCCTCTCGCCGTAGCAGCTTCGGCCTCGAGGTCGAAGGCTTCTTCTCCGGGCCGAGCCGCGGGGGACGTGGTTTTGGTGGGGGAAATGGAGGCGCTGATCGAGCTCTGCGACCTCATCGCGCAGAATCCGGCGCAATTCGCCGATAAACTGGCGTGGATTTGCGGCAGATGCCCCCAATCCGACTCCGTCCTCGCCGGATCTCGTAGGGTTTCGCGTTCGCACCTCAATGCGGTTCTCGCCGTCGCCCGTTTCCTCTCCAAGTCCGGAGTCGTGCCCGATAACCGGCCGTACTCGGTCGTTGTGGAGTTCCTGCGGTTGATTCCCTCCTCCTTCAACGTCTCGTTTTGGCCGCAGTCCTTCAACAACGACGCCATTGCTTCGTTCTTCGCAGATTTCTTCGATTACCTCTCGAAAGCCACGGAATTGTCGCCGGATTTTGCCGCTGAGGTCGCCGCCTTCACCAGAGACAATGTGGTCGCGGCAGTCAGCTGCAGCGGAGACAATTCCACGATCTCGAGAGCTTTTCTGGTGGCCATTTCGCAAAATTTCCCTGCTGTTCTGCAGTCAGATGGTGATACGCTAGTGAGATACCTGCTCGAGCAGATGGCCTTGCCAGTTCTGCTGCCTGCTTCACCGCGGGAGCAAATGCAGGTGAATTCGGAAACGTCATCGGCACAGAGTTCACCATTGAGTGCCAATGCAAACCATTATCACGTTAGTGAGATTTCGAGTCCGAACGAAGTCAGCGGTTCATCGAGTGGTGTGGCTACAAGGCTTGTAGATGATGCGGCAAGTGCATCATCCAGGGCGTCTGGAGCAATGAACGGTGGGAGCATGGCGGGAGGTTACAGTAATGGGGGCGGAGTAGTGCCTTTGTTCCGGCAGCAAGTTGCTTCATTTGAGGAAGAGACTGTCGAGAATCTAGAGAAGCAAGAGATTGCATATAGGTTAATTACCCACATCCTAGACAAAGTCCAACTTGATGATTCCAAGTTATTGGAGCAGGTGAGATTGCTGGCAAGGAAGCAAGTCCAATCTATGCCTGCATTTTTGAAGGTAAGTTTGGTACGTGGTGCCCCTTTCTTTCTAGACTTTTCTCCTCTTCTGGTAAATGGCGGCCCCTTGCCTCTTACTATAATCTCCTTATAGACTTTAATTTAGGTAAGAACAATGGAGTCCAATTGAAAGATAGATTCTTTTTTTTTTTTTTTTTTTTTTTTTGGGTAAATTGAAAGATAGATTCTTTTATGGTTTCTTTGGCAGAAGTAGTTGGCGGCCTTTCAGGGTCGAATCTTGCTCTAGCTATAGGTTTCCCAGCTTAAATTTAATACATTTTGATAGCAGAAGCGGTCAATTGCTGAATTGTTGGTTCCATACACAGATAAGAAAGCGGGATTGGAATGAACAGGGTCCAACTTTGAAAGCCAGAATAAATGCAAAATTATCAGTTTATCAAGCCATCACAAGATTGAAGATGAAGAGCTTATCATCTCTTGATTTGGATGGTAAAGCTGTAAAGAAATTTTGGCTTGAGACCCTTGTATTATTCACTGATGCAGCTGAGGCATGTCTACTATCTGTCTGGAGAAAATTGAGGATGTGTGAAGATCTATTCAGTGCTTTGCTTACTGGGATGACTCAAATTGCTGTCACTAAGGGTGGACAGCCGCTACGAGTTTTGCTCATTCGCCTCAAGCTCCTTGTACTGACTGCATGTGCTCAGGTGCGTTCAAGAAAGGAATTATACCTGTTAGCATCATCCTTTCGCAATGTTACTCCAATTGATGTGTTCATCCATAAATTTCTTTTTCGGGGACTGCAATTTGCAGCAGGCTGATGCATGGGCCAGTAGCCATGGAGCCATGGTGGAGAGTGTCATGAAGGCAAGCTGCGAAGTGATTGAATTTGGCTGGAGCAAGGACCGGGCTCCTATAGACACTTTTATCATGGGATTAGCAGCAAGTGTTAGGGAAAGGAATGACTACAATGAACAGGTTGGATGGATGTTAGTGAGTCATTGATGAGAAACTCATAAATGATAGCTGTGGCTGCTGTACATGCTTCTTGTACATAGTTGATAATTGCCAGATAGTACTTGTTTATAAGATATGGCCATGTTCTCCTTGAAATTTTTTGATTTCATATTTTGGAGTCCACTTGAGTTTTATGGTGATTTGTTCATCTGTTTTGTGACTGTATAATTTGAAAATGTTGTAAGAAGTGCCTAAGTTCTCATTGGAGGGATCTTACTTGGCAATGTCAATTATTGGTCCTTTTAACTCTGTTCAGTGTAGTGGTTCTTTTGGTATTTTAAAATTTTCTTATTTCAACTTTAGCCATATTTGTTTACATGCGTTTGCAATATTTAATAATTTCAGGATGGAAAGGAGAAGCAGGGAGTTCCTGTTGTGCAACTTAACCTAATTCGCTTACTAGCAGATTTGAGTGTTGCTATTAGCAAATCGGAAGTTGTAAATATGATACTGCCGCTTTTTATTGAAAGCTTGGAAGAGGGCGATGCTTCAACTCCTGGTTTATTGCGGATTCGTGTATGTGCCTCTCTTTTAGAGCACTTATTTTCTCATATGTAATTGGAATGTTAGCTGTAAGTTTGCTTTGTGAAACTGCAAGGATCCTTCAGTAGCAAGTTCCTAAACTTTTTTCGTCACCTTTTGCTGCAGCTACTTGACGCTGTGTCTCATATAGCAAGTTTAGGTTTTGAGAAGTCATTTCGTGAGACCGTGGTTTTGATGACAAGAAGCTATTTGAACAAGCTTTCAAGTTTAGGGTCTGCTGAAAGCAAAACATTGGCCGCAGAAGCCACAATAGAACGTGTTGAGGTCTGCACAGTTTCCCTTATTATTCTTTTCAAGTTGTACTAGGATAATCTGTCGAGTTTGTGACATTAGGATGTGATTTACTACATGGATTTTGACTTCTTCCATGGTGTTGTAGACTCTTCCTGCCGGGTTTCTTCTGATTGCTAGCCGTCTTACAAGTAGTAAATTGCGTTCAGATTTCCGCCACCGTCTGCTATCTTTGTGCTCAGATGTAGGCTTGGCGGCGGAGAGCAAAAGTGGAAGGTATCATTTTCCTCAAAGTATATATGCTGGAAGCAAACCACAAATAATTTAGGCTTTTTAGCACAAATAAGGATGCAATGCTATACTTTTGAGTTATTTTTGATCCTTGTTGTATAATATTGTTCTTTTAAAAAATGTACCAATATGCTTGACCTTAAAATTATGGAGAGAAATTGTTCTGAATAGAGTTTTAAAGAAGTATAAGTTTTAGTTGCAAATGCTACATTTAGACCTTCGTCTTTGCTCTTTGTTTTGTTTTGTTTTTTTTTTTTTTTTTTTTTTTTTTTTTGGGGGGGGGGAGGGAGCTGATGAACCTTTCGCATAACTATATAGGCATATGGACCACCCAAAAGCAAAAAACCAACAATAACAACAACAAACTGCGACCAACTATATGAACCCATTTATCCCATTGTGCTTGGTTTTGAGTTTTATCATTTGTAACTTATGGAAGCTCTATATCGTTCATTATTGTCTCCCTCCACGACTTTCTAGACCTTCCTCTACTCCTTAATTGAGTCTCAATCTCCTAATGTCACCTTCTCACTTGAGCCTTTGAAGGTTTTTGTTTAATGTGACCAAACCGGGTTAAACAAGCTTCTCTCGACTTTTTCTCAATCGGACCTAGCTCTACATTTTCCCAAATTTATTGATTTCTAGTTTTGTCTTTTCTGGTGTGCAGGCACATCCATTGAATTCTTTCCTTGACTACACTTATTGTGTACACATGATGGTCCTTACGGGTCTGTCCCAAAAAGAATAATTGTTGTCTGTAGAATAATTCTGTAAGCTACCTTGCATTTAGTGGGTGCACAAAGTACTGTACACACTTCTCCACTTCAACCATCCTGTTTGTACTCTATGCACAAGATCCTCATGATATACTTCATTTTCTTTCCATAAAAATAAAAGAGGGTGCAACATAGGACTTCCGAGGAGGTCACTCATCCTATGACCTTGTTTGAAGTAGGCTTAAGCTTAGCTTGAAAGCTCTAATGAGATTTAGTGCACTGGTGCTACATTTGGTAGAGTCCCTAGTGAACTAATGTAGCCAAAGTAGCGAGATGGAGAAATTGGAGAGAAATCAATGAATGAATTCTTTTAGGTGACACAAAGAAAGCTTTCTATGCATCATACTTAGGGTTTCTTGCTGAATTTACATAATTTTCACGAAGGTCTATTAAGTTGAAAGAGCAACAATCATATATATATATATATATAGACTCATTAAAAAAATCCTAATCTTGGTTGAACTAGGATCTTCTAAACAAGAAAGATGATTGTATTGGAAAATGAGAAACATATATAGGAAATTTCTAGAAGGGGGAATCTAGAATCCTAACTTATACAGCTAATTTATCATAGAAAAGAACATTCATTATCATCTAAGAATCTATTCACAAAATTAACAACTGTTCTGTAGATCTTCAAACCAGGTATTAAGCATTTTGTATCGTTTCTCCTCAGCTTGAAGGAGCTCTGTCCCATTAAGTTTGCTTGCTTCTTCGCAAGAAATGTTTTGGCCTTTTTGAAACCTTGACGTGTCTCTGGTCATTTGTGAATCTTTCATTTGGGTGGTCTTCTTTGAATTCTGCACTTTTTTTATCAATTTATTCTTGGCAAACTGAGTTTTGAATTTTAGCAAGTCTTTGCTTTTGAAAGTGTAATGTAGACTTTTAGGCGTGATGCTTATAAAACCCCAACTGCAATTCCTAGAAAGCTTCAAGGTGTTGTCTAAATGAATTTACTCTTTTGATTTATCATTTGTCATGACCTGGCCTTGAATTCTTGATTAATATGCACTCATCACTTTGGGGCTTTTTTCTGTACATTGGTTGGCTGAAACAAAATATCGAGATGGTTATTCTAGTGCGATAACAGGTAGAAATGTCAAATGTACCTGTATAAAGATGAAAGCTAAGAGTGTGTCTGGTCCATGATAAAATTGTGTAGGGTAGCTATTCCACAAGAATAGAGAATATATAGCGGTAGAATAACTATACAACAGTTTATTCATATAATTTAATGACTATTTCAGGACATGTTTGGCTGCAAGATTTAGACAAGGAATAATCCAACTAGTTTCATCATTAGATAATTTAAAGCTCAGTGCCATCTATTGCAACTATAATTTTAAAAGATTTACTTTAGAAGTTATGTACTTAGAAAATACTTCTTTATAGTAGCCAAATTGCATAATTCTACAAAGGTCAAATATATAACAATTTGTAAATAACCGTTGGCCAGCTGATTGGAATGCTTATGGAGGAGGCTTAATATTTAAGAAGTCTTGGGGTGCTGCACTGCTTTTTGTCATGTGGTGCATAGGAAAATAACACAACAAAAGAGTCTTTGAGGGTTTAGAATCTTGGGTTGCTTATGTATTGTGCTTGTTTATGTGGATTCGGACATCTTGTTCTGGCTTGTCTGGAGTCCTTTGATGTTTTCCTTTGTCTTTTGCTTTTCTTTCTTTCATGTACTTGAATTTGTAGTTTAATAATATCCTTTGTTATCTATCCAAAAAAAAAAAAAAAAAAAAGAAATACTGGCAGGTCAACTTGCTTTGTAACCTGTTGGACATGAATAATATAAGTGCAGAGTTGCCCTTGCAACAATTTCATCTATGGTCCTGCTTGTAGAGTCACTTTGTACCCACCACTAGTCCATGCAATGGTCTCTGGTTGGTGCTTACCAATGATTGTATTTTACAAGAAGCAAACTTGCATCAGCAAAAAGACTTGGACCTCAGTTGCAACCCTGCACTTGTCTGAACTATGCACCCACCACTCAACCATCTGCTCCCATGTGTTTCAACTTGAAGATAAAATGATTAATACTTAATATAGTAGTGCCTCGACTGGTGTTCAAGTGGTCGAACTGCATACTGATCACTTGACCAGTTTTCTCACTGGTACGGTTCTAAAAGTATTGGTTGTTGATGGAACTGGTGAATTGAGTCATGGGTGATGGAGTGGTGATTCTGCAGGAGGAAGGGGGAGGTGGTGATGTTGATGGTATGGTAAGTGGCTGGGGGTTGAGGCAGTAATAGTGGTGGCAGTGGCATGAGAATTGTAGGGCCATTTGTGGAGTCATTCCTAGTTGCCCTGGAATAAAAGCTATTTCCGTGTGACCAAGGGTAGGCATAGCTATTTGGGTTAGGTGTTCTCGGTGAGCTTTTTAATGAGTTGTTGGATTAAGTATTCCTTTAGGAATGGATGGGGAATAGAATAGCTTCCACAATGTATCTAACATGCCATGAGAAATGCTTGTTTTCTTGCTTTTCCTCATTAGTATATATGATTGGAATTTGTTATTACTGCAACACTTAAGAGTTATATTGCTATGCACCGCTGTGATTAACTTCAGCATTGTGATAAAAGAAAGAAGCCATTGTCTGAATCAAATCTCTTTCTATTTTATGTGTTAGTTGAATATTTTCCTGGTTGATAAAATGTTGAAACTTGGTGAAACCATTGTTATGGTGCTCCTGAAAAAGGCTTTCTTTTTTATTCTGAAAGCAACAGTAAGGATGGCTGATAGAATGAGATGATGTTCTTCTGTGTTCGAAATGTAGAGGAGTTGTTGATGCTAATTGTGATATTGCAGGAGCGGAGCAGATTTTTTGGGTCCTCTACTTCCTGCTGTTGCTGAGATATGTACTGACTTCAATCCATCGATAGATGTGGAGCCATCTCTTTTGAAGTTATTTCGGAACTTGTGGTTCTATATAGCTCTTTTTGGTCTAGCACCTCCCCTGAAAAATACTCAAATGCCCAACAA
This sequence comes from Corymbia maculata, assembly GCA_014182735.1. Classification (NCBI taxonomy): domain Eukaryota; kingdom Viridiplantae; phylum Streptophyta; class Magnoliopsida; order Myrtales; family Myrtaceae; genus Corymbia; species Corymbia maculata. The sequence goes on along the minus strand of CM024688.1, from coordinate 19,520,141 downwards.
GCCAGTGTCTAGTACATTGAATAGTATGGGAAGTGTAAGTTCAATTCCTCTACAGGCTGTGGGTGGACCATACATGTGGAATGCACAGTGGTCTGCTGCTGTCCAGAAAATTGCTCAAGGGACTCCTCCCCTTGTAAGTTAATCTTACAAAAATTTGTTAGCTCACCTGTACAACCTTTCTTATGATGTGCAGTATGTCTTGATAAATTTGGGGATTGCCAAGAGCATGCCATATTTTTCTTTTGTTGTCACAAGAAATCATGCTTTTAGATACTCTAAAATAGCTTCTAGTATGTCATTGACTGAAATTTGGGAGCTATTTTATGAAGGAACTTGCATGATATGCTGCAATTAGGCTGCAGATGGATGCCAGTTCTTGTTTCCCTTTTTGTAATGTCTATCTTCTTTGATGCATTCATGTGCCAGGTGTTGCAGCCTTGATGTGGTAGCCTTTCCTTCTTTCTTGTGAACACTTTGAAGTTGTAACTTTGATAAGGGGACTGGAACGTGGGATATACGTTTTTCTTAAGTCATTCTTTTATTTACAATGATGAAATGGTTTAGAGCCAAGAATATCTTGTTGAGGCCTCAGATGAAAAGATTAGAGCCCTATGAGAGTAGCAAAATCAAATGATGGTTTGAACCTTTTAATCACACTAATTTTGAAAGCATGTGCTTGTTGAAGATCTGTTTAACCATCTTCATGGAACCATCAAGCTCACTATTTTTGTTAGCCTTCTCCTAATTGAGACCCCTACTTCTGCTTGGTTGTGAATGAGAGAGTGGAGTATAAAGAGAGATTTGAAGCTTGCTATTTGGTTGTGAAATTTTTTCTCCTGGGGTGTAGCTGCATTTTTGTTGCTTATCTATCTATCTTGATATGTCTTGAGAAATTACTAATGATGAACAGTAAAGATACACAATGATGTTGTATGATCTAAATAAGGGTTGCTGATCGTTCCCTCTAAAACAAGTAGTTGCTCGATAGATGAAGAGGTCAATATTAGATTTCTGAAACAATTGCTTTATATGCGACAACTTGTGCTTTGAAATTTTAGACAGATTTTTGTTCCACTGTCAACTTTCTCAACAAAAGAAAATGATTTTCATAAGCAAGAATTTCCATTACTATATAGAACTTAACAACTTCCATTTTATCTGCATTTTGCTTTTGTTGTTAACAAGGCTCTGCAAAGAAGTAGCAAAGCCAAAAGAGAGGTTTCAGCTCGTAAATAGGTGCTTTATGCATAACAGCACACACGATTTGGAACACTGTAGAGGAGTGAGACAACCGGTGAATGCTGCATTGGGACTTTTAAGTATTTATTGAGTTGCGGCTACTTGAACTCCTGGTTATGAAAGGAATTAGTTTTGTAATTGACAATGGGAGAAGACTGATACTCGCTACTAGCCCCTGATCAAATTTTTTTGGCTAATGTGGATAGAGAGAAACTCAAGGGCTTTTGAGAGTCTAGAATCTAATTTCTTTGATGTAAAATTGGGGTTATGAGAAAGGGATATGATGCTGGAGATAGGGGTGAGCAAGGGCTGGGCCAGGCTGGCTTTTGTCAAAATTCTGGCCCAGCGTGGACACTCAGGTGGCCTGGCCCGATGTTGAAAAGTATTTAACTGCAATCCTATGATAATGAATATTTTTTTGGTCAAATATGATAATGAATCTCGGAGGTCATTATTTTCACATATTTTTAGGTCCACAGAGTATTTGCTTAAAAGCAAAAGTTTTATGACTAATGCCATCTGCAAGAATATTGTAATGTGAGGTGATTGATTGTAGATTTGTAGCACTGTTTTCACATCTATAGGCTAAGCTTTCTCAAAAGTGTTTAGTTTAGTGTTTCTGGTTTCCTTGGATAAATGCAATTTCTGGTCTTTTCTTACTAAATCAACTGCTTGACCTGATTGAAACTTTTTCCATATTCCAAGCAAATTTGACAATTCAACAACATACAAAATTTTGACTCAGAATTACTTTGCTCTCCAGGTGGTTAGCTCTGTGAAATGGCTTGAAGATGAGTTAGAACTTAATGCTCTCCACAACCCTGGTAGTCGTAGAGGGAGTGGCAATGAGAAAGCTGCTGTAACCCACAGAACTGCTCTCTCTGCTGCTTTGGGAGGACGAGTAGATGTTGGAGGAATGAGCACAATTTCAGGTAAGGATAGTCTGTCTGTTACATTTTGCAGTTAAGTTCGTGACTGTGATTTAGGAATGTGTGATTTTTGTTCCTCAGCTTTAACATGTTGGTTGATACCATGTAAAATTCTCAATCTGAAATTTTTTTCTCACTTATCTTGCAGGTGTAAAAGCCACATATCTTCTTGCCGTAGCGTTTTTAGAAATCATACGTTTTAGTAGCAATGGTGGCATTCTCAATGGAAGCGAAACCTTGACCTCTTCTAGAAGTGCATTCAGTTGTGTCTTTGAATACCTGAAAACACCAAATCTTTTGCCCGCAGTCTCCCAGTGTCTGACAGCAATTGTCCATCAGGCATTTGAAACAGCAGTGTCATGGCTGGTATACTTACTTTTTCTGGAAATGAGACTCCCTTTTAAATCATTCACCTATGCAATTTAATCATGTGAAGAGATATTGGTGCTACTTTTCAATAGATTGGTCCATTTTGTTTATGCTCTCTTCATGTGGAATTAGAAGTACCCTAATAAATTTGTTGGTAGCTCTGAGAATTCATTATGTTGTAATTGCAACTTGCTTGTAGGTTCTAGACTTGTAATTTTCTGCAAGATTGTCGTCTACAATAAATAATTTGCACTGCCACCAGGTGATGTCTTAGACTAACTTTGGAAAAGTCAGGTTGGTTATGCTAAGGAATTGGTGACAAAGTTGAAGTAGAGAGGGGCCCCATGGACTAAAAATTTCTTCAGCCTGCCTTCTAAACTGAAGTGTTTTCTTGCACCTTCAGGTCTTACATTCCTGGGGAAGATTCTCATGAAGCCTAATCTAATTAGAAAGGCCTAATAAGGCTAGCTTATTACTCTGAATGATGCTTTTGCCTTCTTTGGAAGGGCTAATAAATCGAGGATCTGTATTCAGTATGATTTTGGGATATCTTGGGAAAAGGCTGGATTATCTGTTTGAAATTCTGTAATTATGCAGTGTGATGAAATTCTTCCACGTTAGTCAAAGTAGTGCTGCCCCCCTTTCTGAACACATACATGCAGATGTAAATACACTTCGTGTATCTATCCATATGTTTGTTACCTATATGTGGATCTGCCTGTTTATTTGTCGATCTGTAGGTGGAAATTACTGATCCTTTACTTTGCGTTCAGGAAGATCGGATATCTGATACAGGCCTTGGGGCAGTGACACGAGATTCTACTCTTTGTGTGCATGCTTGTTTTCTCATAAAATGTATGTCTGAGAGGGAGGAGTGCATTCGAGAGATTGCCGTTAACTTGTTAATTCAGCTTAGAGACAAGTTTCCACAGGTAGGCTGGTGACGTAAAACTTTCTTTAATCTTTAAGCTATTCTCTCTTTGTTTGCATGTATAGTTTAACAAACAGAATTACACACATGTAGGTTCTCTGGAATTCATCTTGTCTTGATTCCCTGTTGTTTTCGGTTGATGATGGCTCATCCTCTGCTCTTGTGAATGATCCTGCATGGATAGCGGCAGTTCGGTCATTGTACCAACGAGTTGTTCGGGAGTGGATCATTAAATCTCTTTCATATGCTCCATGTACTACCCAGGGCCTTCTTCAGGTTGATCTACTCATTGCAAAGAGCTACTCGCTTTCATTTTTGTCGGTAGTATTTGTCGTATTTATTGATAACATGCTTCAAAATTTAGGTCCGCTGGTGCCTAATGAGCTAATCTGGCATAAAGAGTCCTTACTGTTTTTATTAGTAGTGGGGTGGGAAGTGGGTGGATTTTCTGTGCAAAGCGATTATTTCTAAATCATGTGAAGTACCTGCTTAACAATGCTCTTTTGGTGGGGGGAGTTGTCTGACCATGTTAAAGGTTGTAGTTTGCTCTGACTGGAGCAGACAAAGTACGGCATTAAATTTTAAGCAGACAATTTTGTTATTTCATTAGGCCTACCTCCATATATGAAGCTTTTTGTCTGTTGTCCTTAAGCTTTGAAACTTAATTGCATTGCATAAAAGAAGTGCCCAGCTCTTGGTTCTGTTTGATCCCTAAAAAAGTGCTCTAGTGGATTTCCTTTACTTTAAAGACAATTTTCATTACTGGCAGGTAGTTGTCCTTATTCAGTTAGCAGTTGTATGAATGAGGTGGCTCCACATTTCGAGAGTATCTATATCTAATCCACTGTAGCCCTATTCTCTTCACCCCTTGAATAACTTTCACTGTATTGTTACAAAACCTGTGACTAGTTAAATAACAAAATCTCCTATTTTACTTGGAGGTTAGAGGGTTTTTCTTATTATTATCCTTAAAAATTATAAGATTATTTTTGGTTTTACTAAGGGAGTACCTCTTTGTCCATTGTTCTGTTTCAGAGATGGATCATAAAAGTTTAATCTTGCTGCTATGATATGGATAAAGATACAAGGCATGGGCATTAGAATTGATATTACGAAATCTACCTGGCAGTTTAATCTTGTTCCTGTAATCTGGATGAAGATATGGAGCATGGACACTAGCATTTAACTAATGTAAATACCATTTTAATCTAAAAGGACTGATCTCATTGATGGTCATAAAGGGGTTTGAATTTAATTAAAATCACCAGATATGTGGGTGAGAAAGAGCATTGATTGGGGGAGGAGGGTCTGAGGCAGATGGTGGCATTGTACCGATAATCAAAAGCAATTAAGTCATTCTAGATGCTCATTCTGGGACTCTGTTGCTGCAGCAGTCATGGTTGTCCCTTTTTGATCTTGAGGACTTGGTTCAACTGTTTTGAGTTTTCTTTAATTCTGACTTCCTAGGCACTTCATTAAAGTATATAGCTGCATATCCTGATATCTTCTGTCTGGTCTTTATTAAACTTTTCCCTTTATCTCCATGTCCACTTTAGGAGAGGCTTTGTAAAGCAAATACATGGCAGAGATCAAGGCCTGCAACTGATGTTATATCTCTTTTATCTGAGATAAGGATTGGAACGGGTAAGAATGACTGTTGGACTGGCATACGAACTGCAAACATCCCTTCAGTCATGGCAGCTGCTGCAGCAGCATCTGGTGCAAACTTGAAGTTGACTGAACCCTTCAATTTCGAGGTACTCAGTACTGGCATAGTCAGTGCAACGGCGAAGTGCAATCATGCAGGGGAAATCACTGGCATGAGAAATTTATTTAACAGCATCGGTGGATTTCAAACGGGCAATGCAGCTCAAGGTTTTGGATTGGGCATTGGGATTCAGAGGTTGAAGTCAGGAGTGTTTACACAGCAGATGCTGGCTGAGAATGATTCATTTGACAAGGTAGTACTTACAAAATTCATTCAGCAACTGCAGCAATTTGTTAATGTTGCTGAGAAAGGTCTGGAAGTGGACAAGACCTCGTTTCGCCAAACTTGTTCACAGGCAACAGCCTTCCTGTTGTCAAATATGGTACAGATATACACTCTTCATTTTTATCTGTGATTATGCATAACCTGAATTCCTTCTGCAATGTAATCTTATAATTAAGAATAGAGAATCAGTGATTTCAGAAATGAGGAGAAGTAATGAAATAGCTTTTAATGGCTTCATATTTGTCTACAGGATCTTGACTCAAAATCAAACATAGACGGTTTCTCTCAACTTTTGCGCCTTCTCTGTTGGTGTCCTGCATATATCTCAACTGCTAATGCCATGGAGACTGGTGTTTTCATTTGGACTTGGTTGGTGTCTGCTGCACCTAAACTGGGATCACTTGTTTTAGCAGAGCTTGTTGATGCATGGTTGTGGACGATCGATACGAAACGTGGCCTTTTTGCATGTGAAGAGAGGTACAGTGGACCTGCTGCCAGACTTAGGCCTCACCTTGCACCAGGGGAACCAGTAGCACGGCCTGAAAATGATCCTGTTGAACAGATTGTTGCTCATAGATTATGGCTCGGATTTTTTCTTGACCGCTTTGAGGTAGGATGATTGAATCTTTTCCTAAGATGCCTTTTTTGTCCCATTCCCCCCATTTGCCTGTTATCAAGGTTCTAAATTACGGTCGTGGTCTTAGAAGTGGTTGCACTGCAGCAGTGGCGGATACAGGCATTGTGGCTTTCCATTAGCTGATGGCATTCATAATGGTCATAATAAATGCACAAATATGATAGGATAAATTAACTTTTGTGGTGTAAATAGAGTTGATGTCTTAATTTTATAGGACTATTGTAGTGCTTTCCAAAGCATTAATTGACCATATGAACTTATGAATCTTGTTAGAATATACCACATCCATCACTTAATTATGAGTTTTGATGAGCCTTGTATTCATGAATTGTCCCTACATAGCTTAAGTTTTTGTGTTAGATATTCTAACATGGCGTTAGAGATAGGTTTTGCCCTAGGTTTAGTTTGTGTGTGTGGCTCCCCGTGTCATTTTCCCATGCCACTCTCAATCTGGTTTGCTTATTAGAGGGGGTGTTTAGGTATCCCACATTGCTTTATGGGGTGTCTATCGGCCTCATGATTTTGCCCCCTTATTAACTTAAGATTTTAGGTTGGATATAATAACAAATTTAATAGGTAGCAGTGAAGGTAATTGATTGTGCTAGCAATTATATTGGAGATCTGATGTTTGCATGTAGAGTTTGTTTGCTTTACTTCTGGATGAAGCTATACAATAATAGAAATTCTTTATCATTTCTTACAAGTCTTTCCAATCGAAGGCCTCTAGGTATTGGTGTCATCTCTTCAATATAAGTAATCCAATTTGGTGTTCAATTTCTGTAAATACATTGTCTCTTTTGTCATTAGATTCAATTATCTCCCCTTAATTTCACTGAAACGTGTTCTTAGGCAGAGCACTTTAAATGATATAGTATAGTCATAGATAGAGAAAAAGTACACCTTTTCAGGTGCATCAACACACTTGGAGCATTGAACAGAAGCTCTTTTTACAGCAATTACAAGAGACATAACTGTATTGAACAAGATAACATTCATATAAAGCACTTCTTTCCTCATTTGATAAAGGCTTTAGAAGTGCCCTTGGCACCCTCTTGAACATTTTCTATTAGTTATTGCTAAACCAGGGACCTTGGCTTGATTTGGACAAGTTTTTGCAAAGTATCAGTCTCTCTTCTCAAACACATATTGTGTTTACATATCAAAGCAAGAGAGAACATATGGTTGCAAATTAGTCGAGTAAAAGGTAAATTTGTTAGGCCTGCATGATGGTCGTTAAAATATCCCACATCACCTGTTTACTGGGTTTGTTTGTTGCAGCATATTTTGTAGTCTCCCACTACCAAACAACTTAAGCTTCTGCATTATTTTACCATGGTATCAAAATCAAGTCTAGATTCTTCATGCTCGAATTAATATTTCAACTTGTGTGTGGTTCTTTATATATCTTGTTCCCTATCTGTCAATCTCACATTGCTTGCTTGTGGGATATATATAGGCCTATTATACATGAATTCTCTCTCCACCTAATCACTTTAAGCTTTAGGGATGGAAATTCTGATAACGGCAATTTGTCATAGTGCTTTGCTGATGCAATTTTGATTTTGTTGTAGTATCATCTTCTTTCTAGTTGTTACAATTCTGTCTAAGTATCATGTTGAAATTTAAACAAAGTGTTCTCCAAGTAATTGGAAGCTCTCGGTCTGTGTATGAGTACTTTCTGGGGTTTGAGCTCTTTTTTAGCTTGTGGCTTTTCTTCTGAGGGTTGGTGCCTGCCCCGTGCCTCATAGTGAAATCCTCTTTATGTATCTACAAAAAGAAAAGACGTGGTAACTTATTCTTCTAGAACAGAGCAGTTATTTCCTTCTCATATGTTGTTGTTTGCTTTGTAGGTTATTCGCCACAGCAATCTGGAACAGCTTTTGCTCCTTGGTCGGATGTTGCAAGGAACTACAAAGTTTCCATGGAACTTTTCACGACATCCTGCAGCCACTGGTACTTTTTTCACTGTCATGCTTCTTGGGCTCAAGTTCTGCTCGTGCCAGTCTCAGGGTAATCTATTTAAGTTTAGGGCAGGACTTCAGTTACTAGAAGACCGGATTTTCAGGTGAACAAATTTTCCTCTACCGTGTTTTTCTTTAAAATTAAATTGAGACGCGATTTTCTAACTGTGCTGTATAAAGTAGGACATTCTAGTTTCCACCTAAAAGTGCTCTCTGAAGGAGTTACTTCCACGTCTCCCTTTAACTGTGGTTGTGTGGCTGTGTGCATTATGCCGATGTGCATGCTTGATGCATCTATACTTCTACTTGAACATCTACTTTTGAAACATAGGAAAGAGTCTGGTGGTGGTCGTGGACTCAATTAGATTAGATGTAATAATTTGTCACGACTATCAGTTGTGATTTATGGTGAACAGGAATCTCAAGATCCAATACAAGTGGCTGATGCACATTATTGAGTTCCATTTTCAGTATATATGCTCTCTAGAACTGTTAGTGTTATGTCTAGTGGAGATTTTTTCCATGCCTTTTGCTTGAGCATTGTGATAAAATGCCCTGTAATTTATATGGTTTCACACCAAAGAGTAAGCATGTGGGCATAACTGCATATATGCATACTTACAAGCGAAAACTATATTAATTATTTCGTGCATTGTGTGCCTATTTGGGTTGGTTTTCACCTTTGAGTACCTCATCTCAAGTTGCAAGTGAAAATGGACCTGGTTATTTCTTGTAGGGCTTCTTTGGGATGGTTTGCTTATGAGCCTGAATGGTACGAAATGAAGGATATGAATTTTGCCCAGAGTGAGGCTCAATCTGTATCCATATTTGTTCACTACTTACAGAACGAGCGAGTAGATTCTCCGCAAACTGACTTAAAGGGATCGGGACGTGAAAACGGGAGCTCTTTATTCAATGAGGTAATTAATTCTACCTAACTGTGGTGGAGAATCTTTATAAATGGTTCAACACAATTTTTATGCTCTTTCCTAATTTCCGTCGATTGGGTTCTGATCTTGTAAGTATAGAGTATGCAGAATGACAAATACCATCCTGTCTGGGGTGCCATGGAGAATTATGCTGTTGGAAGAGAGAAGAGAAAGCAGCTCCTTCTGATGTTATGTCAACATGAGACTGACAGGCTTGAAGTTTGGGCGCAACCCACCAACTCAAAGTATTACTCTGGCTTTCTTTTGTTAATCCATATTTTGCATAAGCTTATAGGTAATATTGCATGCAGTTGATCTTGTTCTCACTATAGCCACGTTTGCCCTCAATTTCAGGGAAGTCGGTTTTCGGCTCAAGATAAGCTCTGATAGATGGATTGAATATGCAAGAACTGCATTCTCAGTGGATCCTCGTATTGCTTTGTCATTAGTCTCAAGATTCAGGACAAACCCTCATTTGAAGGCAGAAGTAACTCAGCTGATTCAGGTTCGTGAAGTTTATCTTGCTGTAAATAGGCTACAGTCAGACCTTATATCTTTTGCAAAAAATGTTGAGCTCTGATACCATGTTGGTAAAAGAGAGAGTTGTTATTATTGAGATCATAATAAATTTTTATAGGCTTAGGGTTAAGCCTTGTACAATTAAATAAATGACCCCGACTTGCTAATACATAGAATAATAAGTAATAATCCTGACTGGACTTCTTTTTCTTGAATCCTTAGCATGAGATGACTTAAATAGGAAGTTTTCTAAGAGCGAGGGAGCCATCTTGTTGTTGTACTTACATCTGTCGGTCAGTGTGGAACATCATGGGACATTGCACTTTGAGGTGTAATTGGACCATGATAATCATAATTTAGAAGGTGACTCCAGCTTGATCTAGTATCAGCATTTTTGCTTGAACTCCATTTCAAATGATTTTTGGCATGCTTGAGATTGATCCAACCATTCTTGGGTTTTCTGTCAATATTCAGCTCAAGCTTGAGCTTGAACTTGCCTGTTAGTACAATAATGGTCAACTTAAAGGCATAGTGAAAACTATAGATATTTTTTGTACAGTTTGAAGCTAGATGAGAAGGCAAATTTACTATCTGAATGATCATTCACTAATTTAAATTGAAATTGAAATTACAAAGTCTAAGTAAACTGAAACAACATCGTGAAGGGATCTCTTATAATGCTATTTTTTTAGTGCACATAAACTTATCGTAGAATTTCATGATATAGGAAACCTAACTGCAAGCAGACTTAGAGTACTGCAACTGAATTACAGTTAAGCATTAAATCCCCTTAGGACTGCAAACTCCGGAGGAGCTCAAGCTCCATAAACAAATTCTCCTTTGAGAATGTGCAGCCCAATGAGGAAAAGCAAAGACAAATAGAGGTAATATATGACTATTAACTTACAGGAGTCCGGAGATAATGATCTCAACATGTTATACTATCCTGAGTATCTTAATTCTCTTAACAGAAAAAAAGTTCAGCTGTGTTGCAAAAGCATTTCCTGGGCAAGAAAAACCCAACTAGTGTTTCCTGATCTGACATAAAAGATTGGTGAGGAAAAGAGGGGGAAAATCATGTCATTATGGGACTGAGAGAAGTGACATAGAAGCTCAAGCTTTGAGTTGCTGCAGCAGCAGAAGAAACTTATAGCTGGGTAATGGTTAACTAGATTTTTGTAAAAATAATGATGACGACAGCAGCTTTAATTTCTTGGAAAGATCAGAGTTAATGCATGGTGATACTTGCTGTACATAACAACATTAGCTATTTTCTTATCATATTAGTTTATGTGAAAGAAAGAGTTGCCTCCAATTACTGGTGCCTCATAAGTAATGATTGGAGACACACACCCTCCTCACATCCTCCAATAAAAATATAGATGCTTTTTATGAGCATGTCAATAGCTAATTACATTTAATAGATATCGATATTTGCATTTGAAACAATGACACACATAAAGTAGCTGTATTTTCCAAGCATATGACTAAAGCAAGACATTCATTAATAAATTGAAAGATGTTTAACCTATGTTTTCACATGTATGTTACTTGATTTTTGTTTCAGATGAAACTTAGTTAATCTTAATTAATAAGTCTTAAAATCTCATTATAGAAAAGTAAGCCCAGTTATGTTAGCCAACAGTCGTACTATTAGTGAAACGAATTATGTCCATCCGGTAATCTTCAATGCAACTTAGTTGACTGTCCTTTAATATAGTGCCCCAAGCTGGACATCTTCAGGCACTTTAGGTATCTTTGCTTAAATATACTAATTTTACTTATAGGTTATACATCATACCAGTCTAATCGCCAATTTTGTTGCAACTTCTTACTCTGGTTGGCTGTCGTTTAAAGCATTGTAAAGAACCAGGAGGGACAAGGGCAGCCGGGTAGAATCTCTGTACATTTCTTTCTTTTATAGATGGTCTTGGCATTGCTGGAGATCATGTTTATACTTTGTTGTTTCCCATTGAAGTCATCTATTTAATCATGTCTATTGAGTAAGTTCATAGGTGCTAGGATTGTAGGCTTCACAGTCATAATAATCTTCTGAAAATGATGATTACAATTTATTACTGGCCCCTATTCCTGTGTCTATATCTCTAATGGTTTTTCTATTTGCTGCCTTACATATTGCACTGTTCACCTTGCAGTCACATATATTAGATGTGCGGACCTTACCTGAAGCATTGCCATATTTTGTCACGCCAAAGGCAGTTGATGAAAACTCTGTGCTTTTGCAACAATTACCCCATTGGGCTGCTTGTTCAATTACACAAGCTCTTGAGTTTCTTACTCCTGCATATAAGGGTCATCCACGTGTCATGGCCTATGTTCTCAGAGTTCTAGAGTCCTACCCCCCTGAGAGAGTGACATTCTTCATGCCGCAGCTAGTTCAAGCACTGCGATACGATGAAGGGGTAAGCAAATAATAGCATATCATTTTGTTGGTTGTCACATTGCCTTGGATTTGGCAGAGCAGCCTGAACACGACTGAAGTTGATCTGATTGAATAAAGTGCTGTTTGAGACCTGCCTTAGTATATTTGATACAATAAGAAATTTTCAGATTACCTGCTGCATAGACTATTTCATGTCACATAATAACTGCAACAGTGGGAAGGAACCATACTATTGAGTATTCCAATTCGAGCTGGACTTTTTAGTGTTTAACTTTATATACCCATTACTTATCTCTGAACCTGGCAATTGGAAACTAGGTAGATTTATCGTTATGTACCCTAGATACTGGAAGGTGAGGGCTCATCTAGAAATGTTCTTAAAAACATTAAAAACTTTCAGATCATGCAATCGAGTCCTAAATCTTGTAAAAGTTGTGCAATTAAGTATCTCTATTAAATCCGTTAATTTACGAATGTGGTCTTTTGACTATTTTCTCTCTCCTACTGTATACTTTTGAGGAAACTTGACTGATGTGGTGCTAGGTATGTGCCAATTAGCAAAATTGACAAAATTGACAAAAAAAAAAATGAGAGAGAGAGAGAGCGAGAGAGCTAGGTAGGTGCCAATTAGCAAAATTGAAAAAATTGACAAAAAAATGAGAGAGAGAGAGTCACCTGAAGTCTAGTGACCTTTAGAGAAATAAGAGTCATCTGTGCCAAAGAAAAGACATTTAGTAGTTTCTGCTACTAAAGGTGTCAAGAAGAATTGGAATAAACCTGTAAGCAAAGATAAGGGGGGACAATGATTCAGAACTAACATAATATGTTTAATAAATTAGACAAGAAGGAATGCCAAAATTTCCTTTTGGCATATAAAAGCAGAGGGAAGAGGGCACCAGAGAACAGAATAGAATGTGTGGTCTTTTCTCTTTGGCTCTTTGCAAACACATCTGCCACTATCATGGGAAATGGTGGTGTCAATTTTGAGTTGCACCTCATGGATTTGCTACCACTGTCCATGGTGAGTTGGTGACAGCCAGTGGTGGAGTCTTGGCTAGAGGAGTAGCTTTGGTGTTGTGGTAGTGATAGTGGACAGAGGTGTGTTAATGATGGCTTGTGGCTGCGACTATGGGTGGGTGTGGCAGCTTTTTTCAAGTTGATCATGAGATAATGGAAAAGAAAAAATTGGAAACTAGGCAAATCGCTCCATTTGTATTTTTCTTCTTTTTTATAGTTATATATAGGCTGGATTAACACCTACTTAACTCCACATTGGTGCTAAATATCCTTAATGCACAATACAACAAGAAACAAGGTCACACCAGATATTTTAATTATCTAAAACAACAGACTTACTAAAGTTACTTAATTGCACACTCTGAAAAGTTCTGGGACTAAGGCATAAAATTTTAGGGCTCAATTGGAAAATGGTGGACCTCAGTTGTGGAGATTGTCACCTAAACTGTTTGGTGAGGCTGGCCTGCTTTTGAGCTACTGACTTCTACAGTTGTTTGCGCTGAAAACTGTGAGGAAACCTTTGTAAAGACAAGTGCTATAGGTTGGAGTTGGAAAGCAGCAGATTGGAAAATTTTCAAATCATAATCTGCGGCTTGTATTTTTTTACTTAAAAGCAATTGACATTAGCTGGAAGTACTCTGAGCAAGCTACTGAGAATATTTCCAAGCAACTACTGAGGTCTCTTGTTTCTCTTAAAATGGGCACATTTATCTTGGTGTGAGTGTTAAAACCTGTAATTTTTTATTTATTTAAATTCTCATCTAGACTGGCTGAAGTGCAGACTATAACTTGAGCCACACCCATCACAAGGGATTTGCATTTGGTTTGATGAGCTTCATACTATCTATTTTATATGTGGTTAACTGCTATTCTGCAGGGATTGGTGGAGGGATATCTACTAAGAGCTGCTCAGAGAAGCGATGTATTTGCCCATATATTAATATGGCATCTGCAGGTTTGTGAATATTAATATTTTCTTTTTCAAAATCGTTGAATGGAATCAATTTAATATTTGCTTGTTGTGTTTAATATTTTTTTATAAGCTGTGATTGTCTAATTGGTAGGGTGAGACTTGTGCATCAGAGCCAGGGAAAGAAACTGTCGTTTCTGTGAAGGTGAAGCCATGCCTCTTTCCTTATATTTATGTTTTCTATGGAACTAATTTATGAAATTGTTGAGTAAGATTCTATGATGTCTTTGTTCCCACAGCTTTTATTGAAGAATCTCTTGAAACAGAGGGTTTAACTATTAATAACTAATTTCAACGTTTGACAGTCCAATATCTATTTCAAACATTCTGAAGTAATTTAAAATTATGGGTCATGAAAATATCAGAAGAAACAAACTCTAATCCTTCTATTTACAGGAAATGAGGAATTTCTTGTCATTTCCAAAACATTAGATTTGCTAGAGTTGTGTGCATGACTTTCAGGCTGTACATGCTTTTCTTTGTTTTCCAAGTGAGGCATGATGATCTTGTACATGGTATTTTAATCATTTGTGGTTGCAAAAGCTTTATATGATATTGTTTAGCTCATAGCATCTTATTGCACTGCTGACATTTATATTTGCACATTTTAATAATCATGAAGACAAAATTAAAATTTTTATGCTGTCATCATACATGGCTCTGAAGAAAATAGTACCGGCCTTTAGGTGTTTAACAGGGATTGGTGAGTTTTCAAAATTTAAGTGCACATTGTAGAGTAATCATCATTCTTCCTTGCTAAGGTTCCCTTTGAATAGTCTTCTGTATGATGCTTGATTCAGATGATTAGCTTTTCTATGAGGATGTCCTATGTAAGGTAGTAATTTCAGATCTAATTACTTCAGTTTAAGTGACTGGGATTCTACTGATAACTTGCATCTTGGTGCTTACTGTTGCAAGCATGTAATCATATGAAATATAGGCAATTCATTTTGTATTGATATGTTTCAACTTTTAAGTGGCTTTTCATGCCATTCAAACATCAAAGTTACATTAGGTCCTGATGCATTTTATTTTCCACTAAAGTAGGTGAGCAGCTTTGCACTAGAATGATCTCATCTTTCTTTTGCCTTCTTTTCAAGTCTCATGTCATCGGGATTTATCAAGCAGAAATATTTAAAACCATTCAGCTAGCCTAGCTCTCTCATAACCTGACACAAATAATTGTAAAAATGTAAGGGTCACTCGTAACAAGTCTGAAATAAACTTGTACATCACATGCACAAGGACCACTGGTTATTCTGTGATCATAATTTCTATAATTCTGATGCTATATACACAATAACTCATTTTATTATTTCAGAATAATAACTTCCAAGCAATGTTGCCGGTTGTAAAGGAGCATATAATCGATGAATTCACTCCTAAGGCCCTTGATTTATTTAGAAGAGAGTTTGATTTCTTTGACAAAGTTACATCTATCTCTGGCGTACTCTTTCCGCTACCCAAAGAAGAGCGTAGAGCTGGCATCCGGAGGTATTCTTCCTTTCACTGACAAAATTCTGTCCTATGATAATTATTTATCATGTATTGATTGAAGTTGATGCTTATGGATATTAATGGCAGGGAGTTGGAAAAAATTGGAATGGAGGGAGATGACCTCTATCTACCAACTGCTCCTAATAAACTTGTTAGAGGTATTCAGGTGGACAGTGGAATACCTCTACAATCAGCAGCAAAAGTTCCTATCATGATCACCTTCAATGTGGTTGATCGTGAGGGCAACCCGAATGATATAAAGCCTCAAGCTTGTATATTTAAGGTGATTGTGCCATATATCATGTGCTTTTAGACCATGTACTTCTTGGCTTTTGATTCCATAAGACTTTTAAAATTGCCCAGCTGACTTTATCTGTATCCATAAACTCATTGTATGGGTTATTGCTCTACCATAAAAAACCTGACCCTCAGGAAAAATTGTGCTGAATAATTTTCTTTGGAATTTCTGGATTTTCAGTTCATCCCCTTATGGTTGGGTTGGAAAAATCACAAATGGTCTGCTGGGGATTCTTCTGCATGCACAATGTTGTTTCTGTGTTTTCACATGGGCATGGCACTCAAGAAGCTTACTTTGAGTCCCCATGCCAGAAGTGATTTCAGCTCTTTTTTCATATTCTTAAATGTGCTAAAAAGCAACTGATTTTGTAGTGAATGTGAAAAAAAATGTATGTCATGTTGAGCGTGAGAAATAGTTCGATCTTTTTCACTTTAAATATCTACAAAAAGGTCAAAGAGGGCCTGTGAATTTGGTGGATAGAAACTATTCGACTAGATAAGCTAGATCAAGCTCCTACCTGATATGTTAGCATCTTGCTAGCACAAAACAGCTTCTTCAGCATCCTAGTCTTTGCAGTGTGGTGAGGATGGCAGAGGTGCATAGGCTGTTTCTGTCTCACTAGCTCTAAAATCTATCAGCTGGCCAGACTCAGCAAAAATTCTACATGCTTGCTGTGCGTTCTTTTCTGGTTACTTGTCTGATGTGAATTTTGGGAATTAGCTGATCACTCTTATTATCAAACATCTTGGTGGGACATTTTATAATGGCAGCAGTTAATTCAATGTCAACATTTTTGTGCGGCTAACCATTGTTTGACTGGATTGGGGTAGGTTTTGATATATCAAGTATGACAGGCTTTTCAGTAACTCAGTTAATCACATAGGCTTTGTAAGTGGATGAATCAATAATTTAATGAGTATTAAAGTATTTGGACACCAAAATTGATGTGTAAGTAATTGTCTTTAAATTTAATATGCCTGTTTCCTGGCGAAACTGATTGGACAGTAAAAGTATTCTCTACATTAATGAAATTGTTAATTTATTAGTTCTGATCAAGTGAACAGCCTTTGTTTGGAAAAAGGAGAAAAAAGAGGGTGAAACAAGTGTGTGGGAAATGAGTGAGATTTTGAAATTTTTGTGAGAGTGAAATGGAGTGAAAATTTTGAATTTGTGGCATATTCTTTACAAACTCTCTTACTCTTATGCTCCCAAACATAACAAGAGGAGTATGGTATAGAAATGTTCTAAGCTTGTTAAGGCTAATTTTGTTCTCTATCTGAAAATAGGATCTAGAATCCCCATATCGTTGCTTCTAGGATAAATAAATTCATTGGTGAGGCTGAGTTCAAGGTCTGAGTTATGTTTTTCTCCTGTGCAAAGCAGATATCATGCGAATGGCATTCAGTTCTATTAGGATGTTCCATGCCTCAAATATTTTTTGGATTTTGTTGATCTGGTCAATTTGACAGCAAAATCGTCTCCTGTCATTAATCTAACTTGCCATCAAATTTTGCCAGGTTGGAGATGATTGCCGGCAAGATGTCCTTGCTCTTCAAGTGATATCACTTCTTCGAGACATATTTGAAGCAGTTGGGCTTAATCTATATCTCTTCCCTTATGGTGTTCTCCCGACAGGCCCAGAAAGAGGAATCATTGAGGTGATTATTTTCCATGCCTTGATAAGTTTTAGGTAGACACTGATGTCGTTAGGTTATACTTCGTGAATACCTCTATAAGCATCGTGTTTCTCTTGAGTGCCTCATGTTTTACTCCAATGTTGGTTTCTTTTATCTCGTATTAGCTTGCCATTGCTGTGTTCAGAACCTTCAACTATATATTATATAGGTAGAACTGCAGGTTTTTATCTACTTCCTTTGTAATCATTTGTCTAGTATCCTTTCCCTTCTGGGTATATTGTTATAAAGTCATGTCAATCTTTTATTCTCTGGCCCCGGCAATTTTATTGTTTGAACTTCCAATGTGTCCTTTTGACCTTTGATCCCCTCTTCAGAGTTTTTTTTTATTTTAGTGTGTAGATTTAGAGAGAGTGAGAGTCCTTGCTTTCTCATGTTGGCTGCTTATGATACGCAAAACAGTTGATTACTATAAAAACAATATTTTTCCCGACATAAATCTACAGTTTTAAAGAAAGTATTCATTTTGTTGTAAAACAATTTATACTCACATAACACGTACACTATTTTTTAATCTGACAGTAGTACTTATAGTTGTGACATATCTCATACCTAATATTTGATTGTGGAAGATGTAACCTGTCATTTATCACTCTTGTATGAAACATTTGATGATGTCACATCATGTTTGTACAAATAAATACATTGTTCTTTTGATTTCTCTGATACGAATAGGAACCTGTTAATGAAAAATACTGTTTTATAAATTTTTTTAATTTACATTGTCGTAATTTAATACACATGTTTTTCTTAGTTATATAATAGGTGAGATAAACTCTGGATAACATTATATTTAGATCCTATTACAATAATCTTGATATTTTGACATACATTTCAGAAAAGTGACAATATATTTCCGTCCTGATACATTATATTTTTCTACTTTTTGCATATATTACTAACGGAGCTATTGTTGGTCGAAAGGAAAAATCAATAAATGGAGATTCATTTTCAGTGGAGTTACTCTAGTTTGAGTAGTTTGCTCAAGAAAAAATAAAATGAGAGCTTTCAAAGGAGAGGAAATACTAACCATGTTGAACATAGACGATGTGTACCGTGGAGTATCAATATTCATGAGAGCACTTGAAATTTGCAGGCTGCCTTACAGTTCATTACAATGTTTTATTTTGGCTTGCAGGTTGTGCCTAACACTCGAAGCAGAAGTCAAATGGGTGAAACAACAGATGGGGGTCTATATGAAATATTCCAACAGGACTATGGGCCAGTTGGTTCTCCCAGTTTTGAAGCTGCACGTGAAAATTTCATCATTAGTAGTGCTGGTTATGCAGTTGCTAGTCTTCTGCTTCAACCAAAAGATAGGCACAATGGCAATCTTCTTTTTGACAAGTACATCTTTCTCTCCCCCTCTCTCTCTCTCTCTCTCTCTCTCGTGTACATACATTCTACTTATGCCTAGTTAGCAATGTCATCAGGCATACTTCAGTTTAGAAACAAAGGAAAATGCCATCAGGCATGCCTTTTGAACACCAATTTGGTTACATAGTATTAAGGATAAAATAGTTCATCTGATTTTTCATGGGGAGAGGTTTCATTTTCTGTGACTGGTGATACTATTCATTCAAGTAGAACTTCTTTTATATTGCTGAAAAGTTCTGCAGAAAAATCAAGGAGCCCTAACAATATGATTAATGCAGCATGGGAAGGCTTGTGCATATCGACTTTGGCTTCATCCTAGAGACGTCGCCGGGTGGAAATATGCGTTTTGAAAGTGCACACTTCAAGCTGAGTCATGAAATGACTCAACTACTAGACCCTTCCGGAGTCATGAAGAGTGAGACTTGGAATCGCTTTGTGAGGTAACGTCGACTTAATACAGTCAGCCATGGTATCCTTTATAGTTTGGCAATTCGGGACTCAACTTGTTCACACGACATGAACCTAGCACATTGTCAAGTCTATCCTACTTGACCTTAATCCCTTTGGTCTTTTCATTGTGGTTAACTAATTTATAAGCGAAGAACTAAATTTCTGGTGTGTGAGTTGACTTCAGGATCTATATAAATACATTGAAGCGTGTTTGATCAAGCAGCTTAACATTTTATTGATACTAAATGATGTATTTCCACACGTTTGGATCTGTTTACATGCTTTTAAACATATTCAAACATGTTTTAACACTTTCAGATATGGGAAATCCTTTTTAAAAATGTGTTATGCATGTTGTTCACGGCCCCCACAAGCTTAGTTTATTGTTGTTGTGGCCGTTCTTGGATGATGTAGGTTGCAAAGATGCATTGTAATCAACGAATCTGTAATGTTCAGGTCGATGAATGTGTGTAAAAGTTACTATGCTTATAATAGCTTTGATAAATTCCCTTGTCGATCAATCAGTCATCAAATCAAACTTGACATATGTCTTGTTCCTTGTAGATTGTGTGTGAAGGGCTATCTTGTTGCCCGTCGTCACATGGATGGTATCATCAACACCGTGTTGTTAATGGTGGACAGTGGATTGCCTTGTTTTAGCCGGGGCGACCCCATCGGCAATCTGCGGAAAAGATTTCATCCCGAAATGAGTGAGCGTGAGGCAGCGAATTTCATGATCCGCACTTGCACAGATGCATACAACAAATGGACTACTGCCGGATATGACCTAATACAGTACCTACAGCAAGGCATAGAGAAATGATTTTGTCATTAACCCCCTTTTCTCTTTCCTCCTCGATTCTTAGTGAAGCTTGTGCCTTCCTCTGTAAATTAACGCTTCTGCTTTGTAGGTATCATTTTATAGTTGCTACCGTGACAGGGAACCCCCTTGCTTACATTTGATGGGAAAACCTGATGTTTTCTCGCATGTGCAATTGAGTTATTGACGACCATGGGGGGTTTCCTGATGAGCTTTTTCAAAACAGGCTGTCTTCACGTTGTATTTGTGTAAAGATGCTGAAGCTTATATAAGTTACATCTTTTGGTTTGATTGGCACGTCGATTCTCACTTCCTGGGCAGAGATGAACTGCCTTTTTAGCATTGCTTCTAATGCTCTCAATTATGTGATGGCAAGGTGGGGAGCACAATCCTTCGAGGCCGAGATCTATATCATTAGTTACATTGTATGTGACAGGTACAATCCCGTATTATAGTGTGGCAATTGTAAGAGACTAGTTTAAGCTTTTCGAAGTTGCAGTGGGTACTCACTTGGTGAAGATACTTCAATTGTGCAACGGAAGCGGATCTTGTCATTTGTGTCTCGAACGTTGCCGGAGGAACTTATTGCTCTACATGGAGATGTTCAAATGCATTTCGGTGTGATTCCTCGAGAATGTGCTTCTTGCCTCGTCTTTATAGGTAATTCGGGCGCCTTCTCTAAATGTTCTTCTACGTACATCAATGCTTTGTCCAAGTGTTACCTTTTGCATTAATTTCTATTTCGGTTCAATGTTGGATCATTCGAGTTCACGACAAATCATGTGAAGTTTGACGTTGGCTTTCTGTACCCCGCAAGTTCTCTTTTTCGTATATTTTATGCTCGTATAACATTAAATGGTTGGAGGGTACGTGTAAATAATTTGATGGAGGGAGTTCCTGCCCATTTGCAATACCGAATGTCACAATACTCTCGGTCGTGGATTTCCTATTTCCTTCGGTGAAAAAGACGTTACGTGAAAAATCCTAAGATTGCAATCTTCCATTCCTCGCTTGAATCAGTCCACGGGCAACTTAAAATATGAACATTTGAGAAATATAAAATTATTGTCAATGAGGGACATACGGATAATCAATTAAAACTTACTTATAACGAGACATGACGCACCCCGAAATCCAGATTATTCCTCAAATGCTAATAATATATTTTTTTGTCGGTTAAATGCTAATAAGTTGAAGGCATCATCAAAAAATGACTTTCTGATGGACCAGAGAGAGGTGTCACATCTGGAGACACGCTGTTAATTGAACATGCACTGTTCGGCGAGATGGAGTCATTCCTATCGAAGATATCTGGTACAGTTTTGCTCTGTGCACTACAAGCTGTTATTACCTATAAAGTACTAATACTAAAAAATTTTTTGTTAAATTATACCTTGAGTTTAAATTTTTCACGAACTCAATTCATAAAAAGATTATGATTTGATCAAAATATTTCCTATCCTATTTAAAATTGATTTTTTTGTTATTTCAAGTTTGACTAGAATTACTTTTGCACAAGAGGATAAAAACAAGGATTTCCTCTTTTATCTATAGAAGAGACCTAGTAGTGCTTGGTTTATATATATATAAAGCAAAGGTTTCTTCAACATATAAAGAGGAGAGTGCCGTACAAGAATAGAAGCCAAGCTAAGAAGCTGTAGTTGTCGTACGAAACATACAAGAAAGAACGGAGTCTTGTTTTTTGTATGTATGTGAGCGAATTGCAGTGGCTTGAACACTGGTGATTTTGTGTTGTGAGTTCACGTTATTTATTTGTAAACACTTTGGGTTTGGGTTTAAATCTAGATGTGAGAAACACTTGACTGTGTGAGTGATTGTAACTTTGATTCTTCGATTGTAGTGGATTATTAGCTGCTGGCTCTTCCCATGGATGTAGGTACCGATACTTAGACCGAACCACGTAAATTTCTGGTGTCTTTATTATTTCTCGTTTATTTCTCTAGTATTTTTGTGTTGACATAAATTGTAAGATCTTGTCGTTTCCGCATATTTTATTTTCAACAATTGATATTAGAGCTTGGGTTCGGATTTCTTGATTGTGATTTGGGGCTTTTGCTTGTCTAATTATTATCTGGAAATTCTGTTATTGCAATTTATGTCAACATGAAAATACTGGAGAAATAAACGAGAAATAATAAAGACATTAGAAATGTACGTGGTTCAGTCCGAGTATCAATATCTACATCCACAGGTAGAGCTAGTAGCAAATAGTTTACTATAATCGGAGAATCAGAGTTACAATCACTCACACAGTCAAGTGTTTCTCACACCTAGATTTAAACCCAAACCCAAAGTGTTTACAAATAAATAATGTAAATTCACAACACAAAATTACCAGTGTTCAAGCCACTGCAATTCGCTCACATACATACGAAAAACAAGAACTCCATTCTTTCTTGTATGTTTCGTATGGCAACTACAGCTTTTTGGCTTGGCTTTTATTCTTGTGCGGCGCTCTCCTCTTTATACGTTGAAGAAACCTTTGCTTTATTTATATGTAAACCAAGCACTACTAGGTTTCTTTTGTAGATAAAAGAGGAAACCTTTGTTTTTATCATTTTGTGCAAAAGTAATCCTAGTCAAACTTGGAATAACAAGAAAACCAATTTTGAATAGGATATGAAATATTTTGATCAAATCAAAATCTTTTTATGGATCGAGTTTGTGAAAAATTCAAACTCGAGACATAATTTAACAATTCTCCATTTTGGCTCGATGTTTGAAGCCAAGTTATAATGCTTGTCATCCATGCTGCTCTCCTAACGCTCCGACGGGTGCTCACTTTCTACAAACGCCAATTATGCTCAAGCATAGCTTGAGCTTTGCCAAAGGAATAGGCTTGGTCATCATGTCTGCCGGGTTATCTGCCATAGCAATCTTTTTCATAATAACATTACCCTTTGCTAAGACATCTTGGATGAAGTGGTACCTGATATCGATATGTTTTGTTTGCTCTTGGTAAACTGGATTATATGCCAAATATATCGCACATTGGTTATCATAATGTATATCAACACCTTTTTTATTAAGCCCGAAGTTCAAGAGCAAACTTCGTAACCATATCGCCTTCTTCGCTATAAAGGTTAGCGCTGTGTACTTTGTCTCGGTCGAAGACAAGGCAACATGATCCAGTAAGGATGCTTTCCAACTCATTGCACCACCTGCTAGTGTAAAGACGTACCCTGCTAAAGACCTACGATCATCCAAGTTACCGGTGTGATTCGAATCCACATAACTAGTGTTTACTGCCATTATTGTTCCTTCGATATACTATATCCACGTCTGTCATCCCTTTCAAATATCTGAGGATTCACTTCACAACTTCCCAATGAGCTTTACCAGGATGTTTTATGTAGCGACTAACTATGCTCATAGCTTGTGAAATATCAGGCCTAGTGCATACCATATCGTACATAATACTACCCACGGCACTAGGATAAGGGACATGGGATATATGCTCCTCCCCCTCCTCAGTTTGCGGTGATAATTTACCTAAAAGTTTAAAGTGGTTTGTTAAATGTGTACTTACATATTTTGCCGACTACATGTTAAAACGTGCCACAATCTTCTCAATATATTTCTTTTGAGATAGACATAAAACTCTTGCAGCTCTGTTACGCAAAATCTCCATACCCAATATTTTCTTTACAGCACCTAAATCTTTCATCTCAAATTCAGCACTTAACTACCTTTTCAGCACATCAATATTAGACATATTCTTAGCTGCTATCAACATATCATCAACATATAAGAGTAGATAAATCAAATAACCATTCTCCAATCTCCTAAAATAAACACAGCTATCCATCTAACTTTTTGAGTAATCCTGACTAGTCATGAAAGCGTTAAAACGTTTATACCACTGCCTAAGAGACTGTTTTAGCCTATACAAAGATTTCTTTAACAAGTAAACATGATCTTCCTTACCCGGAATGGTAAATCCGTTCCTCCAACTCACTATGAAGAAACATCGTTTTCACATCTAACTACTCTAGCTTAAGATGCTGTGAAACAACTAAGGCAAGTAAAACATGAATAGAAGTATGTCTTACTATAGGAGAAAATACCTCATTATAGTCAATGCCCTCCCGCTGTGTATATCCTTTCGCCACAAGTCTTGCCTTATACCTCGCTGTCTAAACACCAAGAATGTCCTCTTTCCATTTAAAAACCCATTTACTTCCGATAATCTTTTGGTTCTTAGGTACTTTGACCAGCTCTCATGTTTGATTTCGATGGAGTGATTCCATCTCTTCACTCATAGCCCCAAGCCACTACGATGACTCACTATTAGCTATCGCTTCAGAATAAGACGAAGGCTCATCCGTCTCCACCTCGTCACCTACAGTTAATGCATAAGCAATATTTGTATAACCATAATGTACCGGTGGTTTAATTCGCCTTCTCTGTTTGTCTGTGGCTATATTGTGTTGCGATTGTGTCAATTGTTTACTATCACTGACTTTAGGAACTGCGACCTCTTTTATAGTCTCAGCTTTTGTTATCTCCAAGGTCTCCAGAGTCTCCACCTAATGCTCCACCTCATTAATGACACCATGATCTGTTTGCTTTGCTTGTTGTGTTACAGAACTCCTTTGTTGAAGCAATGTAGTCTCGTCGAAGATCATGTCTTTGCTGATTAGAAAACTGGGTGATATGGAATCAGTGTATTACAGCCGGTAGCCTTTCACCTTATGTGCATAACCTAGAAATATGCACTTCTTCGCCCTTGGCTCAAGCTTACCATCACTCGCATGAGCATATGCAGGACATCCGAATATTCATAATTTAGAATAATCAACAGGTTTCCCCGACCATACTTCCTCAGGAGTCTTCCACTCGACAGCAGATGATGGAGATCAATTTACCAAATAACATGCTATATTCACTGCTTTGGCCCAAAATTCCTTGCCAAGTCTTGCATGCGAAAGCATATATCGAGCTTGCTCAAGTAAAGTTCCGTCATTCTATTCTGCCACGCCATTCTGTTGTGGTGTCCTAAATACTGTGCGATGTCTCACAATCCATTCTTTCTTGCAGAACTTAGTAAAATTTTTACCACAGAACTCCATGCCATTATCGGTTCTCAGACACTCGATTATTTTATTTGACTGTTCTCAATAAATGCCTTAAATTTCTTGAACTGATCGAACACATTATATTTGTGCTTTAGAAAATATACCCATACCTTCCTTGAATAATCGTCGATAAATGTCAGCATATATCGGGTACCTCCTTTTGAAGGAACAGAAAATGGGCCCTAGACGTCTGAATGAATATACTCAATCGGTCGCTTGGTCGAATGAATAGCTATAGTAAGCTTAATTCAGGGCTGCTTCTCAAAGATGTAATGCTCACATAAGTCTAGTTTTCCTGTCTTCTAACCCTTCAGCAACCCCCTTTCACTTAGTAACGTCATACTTGTCTCACTCATGTGCCTTAAACGCATAAGCCATAATTGAGTCAAGTTAGAGTTTGACTCATTTGATGAAACTGCGGCGGTTCCGGTCACAATCTCTCCCAGTAAATGATAGAGAGAATTCACTTTCTTCCCTTTCATCACTGTCATGGCACCATGAGAGATCTTCAGTATTTCACCTTCAGTGATGTACCTACACCCAATATCATCGAGTGTCCCCAGAGAAATAAGGTTCTTCTTGACCTTTGGTACATGCCTCATGTCTGTCGATATGCGCACCACCCCATCGTGCATCCAAATTCGAATTGTTCCTATTCCCACAATCGTAGGCTACATTATTCTCCAAAAGAACACTACCACTATTTGCAATATGATAAGTAGTAAACCAGTTCTTGTGAGGTGTCATATGATAAGAACACCCCGAATCTAGCATTAATTCGTCTCTTGACGAAGTAGTAGTCACGCATAAAACAACTTCTCCATCACTAGTGCTCCTTTCGGCTATGTTTGCCATACTGCTTGTGGCATTCTGCCTATCACCTCGATTTCTCCGCTTTGGACAATTTTTCATAATGTGCCCTTCCTTGTGACACTCAAAGCATTTCATGTGTCCCTTGGACTTTCGATTGTGTGACTTCGATCTGCTTTTGCTTTTGTTGCTGCTAGGCCTTTGATGTTAATATCTACCCTGAATTGTTAACGCCTGTGCTACTATTTGCGCAAGACTATCATCACGCAACTTTCTCTGCCGCTCCTTAGAGAACAGAGCGGGCTTTACCTCTTCCAAGGTAATCGTAGTATGCCCCTACAACAGTGAATCAGTAAAGTGCTCCCACGA
The DNA here is from genome assembly GCA_014182735.1 of Corymbia maculata. NCBI lineage: Eukaryota > Viridiplantae > Streptophyta > Magnoliopsida > Myrtales > Myrtaceae > Corymbia > Corymbia maculata. Next base: position 19,493,829 of record CM024688.1, on the reverse strand, counting down.
CTCTAGTAAAGAAGCTAACAATATCATGCCCCGCTCTTCATTATCAAGTATCTTACCGATATTCTTCAAATCCATCATGAGTTTATTAAATTCATCTAGGTGGGTTCTAATAGACATACCTTCAGTATATCTAAACTGAAACATCCTCTTCAACATGTATAAGCGATTATTCAAATCTTTCGTTACATAGAGTGCATGAAGTCTTGCTCATAAATCTGCAGCATCCTTCTCCTCAACTTCCTCTATTAACACCTCAGACATAATTGCAATAATAGGATTGTGCTCTTTGCTTGCTGTATTAGCTTTGCCTTTTTAGAAGCTTTCATTATAATTGGCAACTCATCTTCGTCATCTAAAGCTTTGGCTAAACCTTGGGTTGTCAAAAGAGCACGCATCTTGATGCTCTATAACCCAAAGTTATTCCTCCCATTTCAATTTCACCTTTCGCCTCAGACGTAATTGAAATAAAAAATTTCAGATAATAATCAAACAAGCAAAAGCCCAAAATCACAATCAAGAAATTCAAACCCAAGCTCTGATACCAATTGTTGGGAGCGCGCAGCAGAAGTCCAATACCCTTTCACCTGGAGAGATCTCCAAGGGGGAAACCCAAGTCCGAGCTTGCCAATATATTTATTTGGACTTACTTTAACTCAAAAGCTTAAGCTAGTGAGTTATGGGTTAACTAAGATATATTAACTATTCCATACCACATCAATTCTCCGATGTGGGACTACTTCTCTAACAAAACTCACACGTGTATCCTAATGGTTTTAGTGTCGAAATTTCTCATTCTGACATGTTTCGGTACAAAGTCAATAAGTGTCAAAAAATTCAACACGTGGTCAACTCTTTTGACACGCTCTAACACATGAGTTTGGAATTCCAACATAACATGAACGGGTCAATTTTAAAAAATTTCAATAAATGAGAGATCAAAATATAAATATTATAAAAATGATAAAATTATAAAGAGGAAAAAAAAGAAAAACCTAATATTTTCTTCTCTTTTGACTCTCATTTCCCATGATATACAATTCCCCTCAAGTTTTTTGTCTCTTCTCTCCCAACACATGATTCCAGAATGTGGATTGCTTGGTTTTTTCCCCTCCAAGTTTTATGAATTATAGGAATGAAATGTAGTTGAATTTGTCAAATTGAAACAATGAATGATAGTAACAAACGATAGATTAATGAATTTAGTATGAATTCATTCTATACTCTATTTTTTTACTTATTTATTTGCGAATTTGAATCTAATTAATATGATTGAAATAATCATAAAAATGATAAAACTATTAGTTAATATAAAACGTGTCCCAATGTGTTGAAATTCTATATTATTTTAGAAATGATGTGTTGGCGTGTCATGTCGCATATCAGTGTTGGTGCTACTTAGATTATCACTAGTTTGGTAGAGTTCCGTCTATTGATGCACCATATGAGTCTGTGCCACATCTTGAATCATTTTTCTATTTTTGGCCCTGCTTGTTTATATGTGCGATATAAAATAGTTGTGAGTGTGAGATTTTGGTGTTCCTACTATTTTGAGAGCTGGGAAATCTCAAATTTAAGAAAGGAAATTAAGAAATAAGACAAAAAGGGGAGAAGGTTGAATACTGAGAGCAGTGGCAAAGACAGTGGCTAGAGCAAGAAATCCAGTCCTTCCCCACATCAATGATTTTGAAATGTGTTCATGCCTTCTTTAAATCTTCTCCATAAGCGCTCCTCCCACCATTTCGATCACTCAGCAGGGGAACCTTTTCTTAGAGGCAAAGATACCACCTAATCTTCTAAATTGCTGCTGAATTTTTTTAATTAAAATTATTTTCTTAAATTTTTTTTGGAAGGAGAGACATGGCCTCTTATTATTGAAGCAAGATATTTTGCAAAATAATATTGTACCGTACACCATTACAAAAAAGTCTTCCCCTATCAAGTGAGAAAAGAAAAAAAAAAGAGAAAATGGAGAGAAGGAGAAGAAAGTAAAACAAATGAGGGTCACCATGTAGAATGTAGCGACACATCTTCACTCCTATTCCTAGAAGGTCGATTTGACCAAGTTAATTATCATCATGTTATCCGAAAACATCAGTTAAACAAATTATAAGAGCATCGTTACATTACTTCCACCCCTATATGATTAAATCTACCCAATTTTCACCAAAAAGACAAAATGACCCTAATCATCAATTGCAATTTAAAGTGGTGGCCATTTTCTATTTCTATATAAAGTTTAGTTGCCATAATCAACACTTTCACATTTTTGTTTTTATTTATTGTGGGCACTATGTTTGCTTTTTTAATGTTGGATTTAACTTCCATAGAAATTACTTTTGTTGTAAAGAAATTTTTTCAAGAAACCTAATTCTATTCTACATTGGTAAACAAATTTATGGATCAATTGTCCAATAATATGTTGCAAAATTTTGACTCAAACGATTCTTTAATATAATCACTTGTTTATAAACTTACACTTTTATTGTGCATATCGCTATTAAACCTTTTCTTATTAATTGTCATTTATATATATACACACATAATGGGATCATAGGATGAAATCAAAAACCCTCTTTAAAGATATTCCAAAATATAATCATATTTACTTTTTCCAATAGGAAATTTTAAAAGGGAAAAATTCAATTAAATCAATTACATAGAATAATAATTTTTTGAAATCATCATTTTGAATTGATAAAAGGTAATATCATCCATGGAATGCTTACAAGAAAATATCAAGAATTCTCATTATACAAAACTTTTTCGAGTCAATGTTTTCAGTGTATTACTAGATACCCTTATAACGTCTTTACATCCCTCTATGTAAAGATATTTCGCAAATGGTAAGTAAATTAAACAAGTTATTTCATGTGGTAAATTAAGAGACTTGATATATATTTTCTTGAAAATTTCTCTTAAAAATGAAACTCATATATACGGAAATAAAATCTTAAAATAGAAAAAGGAAATATAGTGCACTGAATATCCGTGGGATACCCACAATAAACACAAAAAAAAAAAAAGGTTAAATGGTTTAATAATGACAATCGGATCCGAAATTTAAATAGAGTTAAATTAACAAATAAAAAGTGGACTATCACTTTAAATTGCAATTAAATGATTAAGGGCATTTTCATTTTTTAGTGCAATTATGAGTGAATTAAGTTATACATGGGGTGGAAGTAGTGCCACCCTATAAAATGCAAGAGCATACATGTTGCCACTAAAATATTTCAAGTGTTAGTGAAATGTCTGGACATATGAAATCTAACATACTATAACATATCATCCATACTTTCTAAATAACAGGATCTTAATATTTTTATTGTTTGGACAAATATGTTCGATAAATTTTTTTTATTTTTTAGTAAGATCGGGATCTAAATCGTGGCAAGATTGTGATTCAAGATTGTAAAATTAATAAGATGGAGCAAAACCGTGAACTCTTACAGATTTTATTCTTTGTCCATTTATGATGGAAAATCCAACCGAATAAATATGGCTTTTAACTTAAACGTAGAAAAATAGAAAATTTGTGATGTGTTTTTGTCCCCAGCAACACTTGTCAAATTCAAATTTAGGCTTTCTAGTACGAACACATGAAAGTTGAAATCAATGAGAATCTCATCTGTGAATGTCTGCCACTCTACTTCGAGACGAGTCCGACAACTTCATGACCAACTCAGACAATAACTAAGGACGAAATCTGAGATTTAGCACGACGTTTGCTTGTCCCCTCTCTCTCTCTCTCTCTCTCTCTCTCTCTCTCTCTCTCTCTCTCTCTCTCTTATCCTTTTCTTTTTTATTTCATTTATTATGGACGGATATGAAATTATCGTTGGGTGTGACGTAGCCTTCTTTCCTTTGAATATAACCAAGTTCCATTATTAAATTTGAAATTGTATATGTGGACTCACTTAATTGTGGCAAAAAGCAAAGTAGGCTCCCATTGAAGGGAAGCCACAACACACTTAATAGCTTACAAATTCAATGACAAAAAGAAATCTAGATTTGGCATGGCGATACCAAATTGCACCCATAAGAACCCCCCAAGTTCGAAATCGAGATATCAAGGATAATAATCAAATACAAAATGAAATGAGCGGAAATTGATGCTGTTCCATTGGATCCATTGATTCGTGATTGGCTTGATTTTGACAGAAGTTTAGAAAAATAGCCTTCGTAAATTCTCTATGTGAAAATCCAAATTGCGGGTAAAAACAAAAGTCCTAACCAGTGTATCAAAGGAAAAAAAAAAGATTGGACTTCTCATATCAACAGGAATTTAATTTTTCCCGAGGAATTTATCTGGGATTTTTCTTTCAAAATTCATCAAAGCAATTCTTTTTTCTGTTTCTCATGCTTCCAATATCAAACAAGAAGCATTCCTTTTCAACCCAGTCCACGTCAGCAATCATAACCCAATTCTTATTACCTAAAATTACTCTAAAAAACCCCCCCAACAAAGGCATCCATATTTACCAAATACACCCTATCTCTTATAATCATTTCCCTAATTGCCCCTCGCCGCTGCTTCTGTTGCCGTCGCCGTCGCCGTCGACCACCGCTTTGTTTCTTTGCATCTCCAACTCCCTCGCCCCGGACCTCCATTTTGCGTATTTACCGAAAAATTGCCCCATCTCCTCCAGTGTCCGCCCTTGGGTCTCCGGCATCAGGACGTAAAAGAAGACGAATGCGACGGACGCGATTGCCGCGTACAAGAAGAAGACCCCGCCGATGGTGATCGCCTTGTAAAGTGATAAGAACGTCATCGCCAACACCCCGCTCGTCATCCGATTGACGGCGACGCCCATCGCACACCCCAGCGCACGTAGCCTCAGCGGGAAGATCTCCGAGCTGTACACCCACGTGATCGGCCCCAGCCCGATAGAGAAGAAGGCCACGAATGACAGCACCGACGCGACGCAGATGGCCACTGCCCACGGGAGCTTCGTGTGGCTGTTGTTGATGACGGTGAGGCACACCCCGAGGGGGATGAGTGAGAGGATCATCCCGCCGACGCTGCTCAGCAGCAATGGCCGCCGCCCGAAGCGATCGAGGAGGAAGGTGGCGATGAGGATGAAAATTGTTTTTACAAAGCCTACTGCAATGGTGGCGAGGAGCATTTTGTCGGCGGAGGTGATGCCAGCCTTCTCAAAGATGCGAGGGCTGTAAAGGACGACGGCGTCGATGCCGGAGGATTGTTGGAAGAAGTGGATTCCGATGCCACATATTAGGATGTGGCGGACAGATGGGGTCGGGCGGATGAGGAGATCCCGCCACGCGCTCATGCTCTCGCTGGCACTACTCCGCTTGGTGACTTTGACGACGTCGTCAACGCACTCCTCAGGAATGCCGGCGGCTGCCTTGATGTCGGCGAGCCGGAGCATGACCTCTTCCTTGGAGTTGGAGGTCTTTTCAAGCACGCGCTTCCCGTCGCCCAGGCGACCCCGCATGATGAGCCACCGGGGGGACTCCGGCATGGCGAGGACCCCGAAGGCGATCGCGACGGAGGGGACTGCTCCCACTCCGAGCATGAGACGCCACCCGAGTTTGAGCGGAAGTTTGGAGAAGGCATAGTTGGAGACGTAGCCAAGGAGAATGCCAACGTTGATGAACACCTGAACAAATGATGTTACACCAAAAAATATTATTTACCAACACATATTCTAAATGACAAAAATATGCCTCTCTATATTTATCAAATGAGGTATTAAACATCAGTCACCATTTCAACTATAATATTTCCGCAACAAGAATAATACATGTTCAACCTGAAAAGACAAAAACTGATGACAAATCGAAAAGATGCCATAAAATTAGCAGAAAAATAGAGAAAAATGAGAGAGTACCTCTGGGAGGGAGGTGAGGAAGCCGCGGGAGGAGGCAGGGGAAACCTCGGCGGTGTAGACGGGGGCGATCATGAGGGCGTAGCCAACACCAACACCAGCGACGAAGCGGCCGAACATGAGGAAGGCATAATTGGGGGCTAAGCCCATGAGTAGGGCCCCGGCGAAGAAGATGGCCCCAGACAACACGATGGTGTAGCGGCGGCCGATCCAATCGGAGGTCTGTCCCGCCATCGCCGACCCGAGGAGCGAGTACACGTTGATGATCCCCATCACGATCTGCACCTGCACATCGGTTATCTTCATGTCCTCCTTTATGTAAATGATCGCCCCGCTCATCACTCCTATGTCTGTCAAAATTTATGAAAAATCTTATTTACAAGAAACTGAAAAAAAAATTATGGTGTCCATTTTTTCCTCCCTCTTTCTGCAAATTGATTTGTTCTGGATATATCACTTGTAAGATGAGAATAATGGAAAATAATAGGCACGATCGACTTTATCCGAAGTTAACTTGTTTGGTTAAAAAAAAAAAAAAAAAAAAAGTGGATGATGTTATCCCAAATTTATCGCAAAAGATGAGAACTTCCCATTTATGTGGAGTTTTTCAATTAATGTCCAAATATTTACCCAAAAAAAAAATCATAAATGAAAAGAATAAAGAATGTCGTGAGTCAATTTTCTTTTTCCATTTCCTGAGAAAATCTTTTTTCTTTCGTTTTCTGTTTCTGCTTTTCTTCATTTCCTACATCCATCAGAAAAAAAAGAAAGAGACCTTGGCCATGAATCTATCAGTTTTATCAGTAACAAAGCTAAACAAAGAATGCAACGACTAAGATGTAATCTGATTTTGTATAGAAACAGAGTTGAGTTATAAGATATTGGTTCACTGTAGGAAAATTAAATCGCGAATAGAATTCGTAGAGATATATGTGCTTCAATGGTTTTTAAACTAGGTGGGCAACCACGTAAACAATGCTCGAGATCGAGAGACAGGACAGACCATATCCCAACACAACGGAGGTCATGGAGGCCAAGATGGTGCAGGCAAAGGCGTACTTGTTCCGGCGTGGCTTCGCCGGAGGATCGAAGTCTTTGATGGACTTCTGTTGGATGCCGGTGTTCTGGTCACCCATCTATATCTTCTTTCCCACAGAGAGAGAGAGAGAGAGAGAGAGAGAGAGAGAGAGAGAGAGAGTTTCTTGGTGTGATTAATATGAATAGATTGATAACGAGCGGAGAAGAAATGAGAGGAGTGAGTGAAGGAGGCACACGAATACTGGTGTGGAGGGATGGGGTGTATATATAGGCCGAAGCTCACTTCGCTTGTCTAGGATAGAGACCACAGTTGGCGTCGACGTCGGCCCATGATCCTGTCCTCTCGCGATGATTGTCATTAGTATAATCCGAAAAAATGTTGTATTATCATACAAGATGTAAAAACGAGAGGAGGAATCTTAATCAATGCGAATCTCCTAAAAAATATCAAAGATAGAATGCATGCCAAACACGGCTTACATTTAATAGGAATCGAATACGAAGGTCATAAAAGTGGAAGGTAAATAATATTTGATCTGGGTTCCAAAAGTGAGGATTAATTGCATATGTAGAAACTTTATCCTCTAATCTAATCAGGGTACTCGATGCTATCGCCTTATCTGTTTCGGATTGAACAGACTTTGAATGAAAATTTGCATTATTTTCCCTAAATTAGAGTTTATCCTCGTTTAATGTCATCAAAGATTAGATAACGTCACCCTTTTTTTTTTTTTATACCATATTTGGTAACATATCTTGGGTCATCCCTTCACTTGTGGATTATAATGGGAAGTAAGTAAAAGGTTGGTATGAACCAACCATAATTCTCAATTTATAGCAACGTATTAATGGAAAAAAAATCTCCGTTTCCGACTATGAAAAGGCATATGAGGAAGTGATTTCCAGCAAGTGTCCTAATTCTGACTTAACTGGCTTTCTTTTATTCAAATCGAAAGGTGGATTTAGTTTGATGCGTTGGGGCCAAATCGAAACTCAAAAGCAAAGGAACAAAAAGGAAAAAAAGGGGAGCTGCGCTAGTGAGGGGATAGGTTTGCTAGATTTGGTTAAAAAGCCTCCATCCACTAAATTAATTATTTATCTATTTAATATTCGTTGCTGCTGAGTGATGACTAATTGTTTATTTGAAGTTTCTATGACACGCAGGACAAAATAAAATGTAAAAATAAATAAATATAAGAACCATGTGGATACTTTGCACCTAGCTGGTAGGGTTAGGGATCTCCCCATAAAATGTGTTAGATATGAATAAACACCAATTATGCACTCAAAAGATACTGATTTATTACATATAAGGTATAAACATTATGTCCAAAGTTCAAGTTTTCTCAAGTGTATGTGCCATTTGAAATGTACAATAAGACAAAAGGGATAGTTTATAACGTTATATTATTAAACATGTAAATTTGATGAATTTAAGTAGTGTGCTGATTGTAGGCAACCCACAGAAATGCCTTTTTGATATGATGGCTTGATTATTGATATTATTTTTCATTTTCTTGACCAGTTGATTTCTCATTGATTGAACCAAAATGTTCAATGTCTTTAGTAACAGTAACTTCTAAGTGCAGACTCAGCCCAAGAGTTCTCAAGAATTACAAGCATATTTATTTTCCGCGCTCAAAGCTTGAGTTTTTAACTTGCAGGATTTGCCTTTCTCAAATATGGCCACTTTCCAGAGCACAAATCTGTTTACTCGAGTTTAATGGATAAAGATTTATCGGATACATGAAAAGCTGTGGATACTCTACTATTACGAGACAAAAAGAAGAAGAAAATATCATGTCTTGACTTGACAAGCTGCAATTAATTTGTGGATTTTGTCATTCAGGAGATTATATTGCCTTTAATGAGTTAAGAAAGCTATTTATCTTTTTGGGTATGATACCTTAAAAAAGACCCCAACTTTAGTTGCAGTGTCAATTCTATGTTAAATTTCTTTTGTCAAGAACTTTCAACTTTAAGTCTAGTCTCAATTCAATCATAAACTTTTTTTTTTGTCTCATGAAAAACTCCCAACTTTAAGTCTAGTCTTAATCTACTTTATACTTTTTTTTTTATTTCATAAAGAACCACCAACTTTAACTTGAGGTTCAAATATGCTCCCGTTAACCCTTCATTCAAAATTTCGTTTAACAACCAAGCGATTGAAAATTCTCTAGCACGAGCTATACGAGCGTCTTGAGTGGAGTGTCCTAAATGAAAGCTCTCTGGCTACGAGAGATGGAAGACTCCTAAACATGAGAGATTGAAGATTAAGCGTAAAATTGAAGATCTCCGAGCTTGAGCGAGATGGAAGGAAGACTCTTAAGAGTAAAAGCCATTCAAGAAAGCCAATCTTAATTAATCTAGTTTTCCCCCTAATGAAGATGTTATTTGGACATGGAAATTCTTCTTCAAAAGTCATCTTTTTGGATTTGAAATTTGGGGAAAACTATAGTAATGACATCGAAACACCATTTTACTAAGGGCAATTTTGGTAGGGTTAACAAGGTCTGAGGACTCAACTAAGAGTAAGCGATTTTTTATCAGACAAAAAAAATTAGCATGAATTTGGGATTAGACATAAAGTTGGTGATTTTTATGAGACAAAAAAAGTTTAGATTAGAATTAGGAGTCAACCAAAAGTTTGGATCTTTTTATAAAATGAAAAAAGGTTTAAAGTAAAATTAGGACCGTAGCTAAAGTTGAGAGTTTTTAAGGATATTAGGCTATATATATTTTTGTTAAGTCGGATGGACTCTCAATCTCTTAGAGCATCCAACAACTAGACATAGACATTTATCCAAACAAGGTGGTTTTTAAGGATAACTTCAATGGTAGTCCCAGTTCGCGATTATGTATTTGGAGAATAGCGTTTAAAATAATTTTGGACTTGGTCTCTATGGAAGGTTAATCTTTTCCAACATTAAACCTTTAGAGTTGGTGTAGATCGTGCACGTCGGATTATCAACTCTCGATCTCGAGAATAGCCATTCAAATCTCATTAACAATTTGTAGATTGCTTTGTGTCATGATCACCTTCATAGGCTAAAGGCTAGATCTAATAATTCAAGGAGCTCAAAGGAGTTGTGTCCTTGGACTATAACAAAGATAATTTCCAACTCATTTTATGTATTCTCAATACCATGACACACATCCCAGAGAATATTTATTACTTCGAAATAATTTATTCTAGAGACAAATACCTATTTTCCATAGAAATGTATATTTATACGTCTTGTTGACATACACGGAATATGTATTCACTTCTCATGTAGGGATTTTATACCTTTTTTTTTTTTTTTTTTTTTTTTCATTTCAAGTGCCAAAAAATCTTTATGTTGTCAATGCTCAATTAAGTAACAAATATTATCTTATCATAACGTTTCTTTCGCATCCCAGTCTCTCTTATAATCGCAACTTTCCTATGTGGTTTCGTTTTCCTTTTCTACTATCTACTTCTTGTCCTTGTTTTTTTTTCCCTCTGAAATAACAAGAGATTTTATTTTTTATCCATCCATAAATTAGGTCAAGATATAAATAATAGTACACAATCACATAACCATTTGACTTGTATTGATGGTGGTGTGAAAGTTTGTTTCATTCAAATAATATTAAGAAAACAGGGGAATTTGAATGCCCAAATTTGTGTGTAATGCAATATGTATATAAATATAATTTTATGATATATTTGATTAAATATACTACACCATTCGATCCTAAGCTATAGATTAACTCTGGCACATATTCATTGTTATATGATTCCAAATGAGCTTACATGGTTTTTGACATGAACTTAATTATCAACGAATTTCATTAAATTCTTGCTCAGATTAAATGTGTATATGTCGGAAATTAACACCCATGGAATTTTACAAAAATTAATTAATTGAATATTAAATTGCGAATATGATTAATATATCAAAATTTTAATTTTATATTTATTATCAAATGAGATTATCGTGGCATATATGTCGTGTCATCATAAACATTTGATATATCTAATAATATGCATTTTTTGAATGGTTAAATAAATTTGGAAAACTAAAGAAATATTAAATACTCGAGAGATAAAAGACGAAATGAATAGAGCAGAGGATAGTATGATTGGAATTGAGAAGTCGAGAGTAAAATTGCTATCATAATCTTTTATTTGCGAGGTCAAAGGAAAGTCAACTATGAAACTAGTTTACGAATGAAATCAGACTCTTTATCTTAAACAAAAATTTCAGTTGTTTATATAGAAACACACATTTTATCTAGGACTTATAATGGTCCACGGATAAATCAAGAAAAAATATTTTGGGATAATTTTCGCCCCAATTTTAAATGCAAAGTAAGTGATTTTTTTAAGTAGCGCTATTTATTATTTAATTGGGTATTTGTGGTGTAAGAGTCTTTTGTCACTTCAAATAAATTGTGTGATTCCATCCAAAATGGGAGTGGAAATTGGTCCTCCATTTTATCTTTGTCATGAAAATAAAATAAAAAAACAAAATCTTATGGAGGATTTTCAACCAAATATGGCAAGCATATCCCCTCACTAGCAAAGCTCTGTTTTTCGTGTCCTTTTCTTTTTAATTTTGGACCTGATAAATAAAAAAGATCAAAGTCAAAGTTAGATATTTACAAGAAATTTCTTCCATATATGCCTTTTCATAGTGGGGAAAGTTACGAATTTTTCCATTAATACGTTGCTGTAATTTGACAAATGTGGTTATTTAATGTCATTAAGTGTGAAGAAAGGATAAAAATATCTAATCTTTGATGACATGAGATGAGGACAAACTCTTATTGGGCAAATATAGTGCAAATTTCAGCCAAATTCAGTTCCATCCAAAACAGAATAGTGCACAAAAATTGATTACTTTGATTAAATTACAGGATGAAACTAATTAATCCGCACTTTGGAACCCCATGTCAAAAATAAAATATTTTCCATATATGATAGAATGAGCTATTAGTGTACCTGCCATATTTTGCACGGAACTTATCTTTTTATGATAGGAAATTTGTAGTTACTATGCTTCTATTTGGTAACCAGTTAAATAGTATCTAATTTTATTCTTTTGTTCCTCAAAACCAAAAAAGAATAGAAATTCTTTTGATAACTTTTTTGTTCCCATGAACAAATTTGTTCCCGCTAAAAGTAAAAGAAAAAGTTATTTCTTTTTCCGGAGCAATTCCAAAATCAAACATTTTTTTTTCTCTTTTCTTTTCTTCTTTTCCTTTTGTTTTTCTTCTTCCTTTAGCTGGTCACTGGTCGGTGACTGACTAAAGGGAGAAGAATAGGTGACCGGCTAATGGGAGAAGAAAAAGAAAAAGAAAAAAAGAAGAAAAAAAAGTAATAAAAATATTAAATAAAAAATTCTAAGTCACAAAAGAATTTGAAAGTCATACCAAATGTATTCCTATTCCAGGAATATAAATTTTGTATAGTTATTAAATACTTTTAAATGCTCAAAAACTCATATGTGGAATAGAATTAGAAAAAATCATTTCGGCGCAGAAATTATTATCAAGAATAGAATATTTACCAAATGTATTTTACCATTCCTTCTCTAGTTTTGAGTGTTTAGCTTCTATGAAAATCCAGTATTTTGAAATTATAATAGTAACAATAATAATGAGATTTAACGTGTCAAATAAAAGAACGATAAAGAAAAAAGAAGTACCTTGTGGAATCAATATATTGATATATATCATAAACTTGAATTGATTACTCTTTACATAGGCATGCGAATTGCCTATCCATAGTCTTGTTTCATTGAAGTGATGTTCACCTTCACCTGTATCCAGTAGGAAAGGGCGGGCCTATTTCCAACCCAATTTTGAATGGACCACACTTTTTAATTTAAAGCGACAAAAGCACCCTTATGGCACTAATGCTCAATTAAGTGGTAACTATCATTACTCAAATTGAACCACTAGAGACCACCCTTTCCACATGGAAAGAGGGGAGGTGGGGAATTGGATTCCCCGCTTTTTTGGGGGTTGGGGGTGTGGACGTTTAGTTTTAAGTGTGGTGTTCAATTCTTATGCTTTACAAAGAGACAGGACAAAAAGTCTAAAAGTGAGTTGAAAATTAGAGTATGACAGATAAAAATTTACTTACTTTCCATTCTTAGAAGGAGTTGGAGAATTGATTCCCACTTTCTTAGAGGGGTTAGGAGTAGGGACATTTAATTTTATGTGTGGGGTTACATTCCCATGCTTAAAAAGCATGGAGTTAGGCTTCCACACTCTGTAAAAAGATAGAATAAAAATTTAAAAGTAAAATGAGAGTTTAAAATTCACTTACTTTCCATTCAAAGTAGGGGTGGAAGTCACAAAAAAAACAATTTTTCCTTGATTTATCAGTAGAACATCTTGAACACAAAAATGCAATCCTGCAAAACAAGTCGATCATTCTTATAACTAACATTTCTATTGAATTCACAACCGAAAGAGAATGATTGCAAATTAACTCTCAACTTTTCAATCCAATCATACAATCACGTGCTCCGTTTATTGTTACTTTCCCTTTCAATAGTAACCATCTTTGTTTTGTCTTTCGATTTTATTTATACATTTAAAAGTGCATATTGCTGTATATGCCAAATTCCTATTTTATTGTATGACATAGAATCTTGATGAAGTTATGGGATTAAAGAATTTGATATTAATCATATTTGTGATTTCATATACAATTGAATTGATTTTAATAAACTTCTATGTGTGGTAGTTTCTGACGCATACAAACTCAAACTCAACAAGAAATGAATGAAATCCGTCCATGTTAATCAAATTCATATGAAAAACTATGCAAGCTCGATTGAAAATATATAATAATGCTTACGGGCTTAAGTTGGAATTGGATGGTGTAATCCATTTAATAAAAAGTATTGTAGAATCATGATTAATATAAATATTACATAACACAAAAATTTATCACATTCGAGTTTGATTACCCTTTTTTCCCCTATATATTATTTGAATGGAAAAAACTTTCACGCCAACATCAATTTACTTAAAATGATTAGGCGGGCTATTACTTATACAATGGTGAAGGTAGGATTTTATAACTAGTTCAAATAATAACACTAGTTATGAAAATATCTTGACTTACTATTTGGATGAAGGCTAAAGGAAAAGTTTCTCTGGCTTTTTGATAGGGAAAAAAGGGCAGCACTCTTTGTACCCCCTAAATGACTACATCCACCTCTATTTATACTAAAACGACAAAACTACCCCAACTGCAGTTTAAAGTGATAACCCACTCTTTCTTTTTTTATTTTTTTTATTTTTATATTTATGATAATTACCATAATTGAACATTTCACATGTTTTGTTTTTTAGTGTATTAAAGAAAAGTACATTCTCAAATATCCAGTAGCGTTTTACATACTCCATATAAAATCATCTCGTTGGTAGTAAGGAAAAAGACATTTTTTTTGTCTCTTTTTAATCATTGATCTTATAATAACTTATCTATATTTTGTCCCTCTTATTTAAAAGCTCACTTCTATAATGAAATTTTATTAATTTCATTAGTCCATCAATATATATCAAGTCTCTTTATTTACTATATCAAAAAAACTTATCTTTTTTTCTCTATTATACTAGCTAAATACTTTTATACATAGCATGTAAGACCTTAGAGGAATATATAGCAATACCCTTAAAATATTTCACACAATGAGACATTTTTGTTAGCATTTCATAGATGATATTAATTTTTATTGATCCAAAATAATGATATTTCATTGGCATCTCCAGAAGAAAATTCTTATTTTGTGCAATATTTTTATTTAATTAAATTTCATCTACAAAACATTTATCCATAAATAGGATTGACATCGTGGAAAAGAACTAGATTTTTTGGAAATTTCTCTTTTCGATAAATATTTTTTATTGAAGTAATATCTAAAAATAATATAGTGACTTCAATATACATAAAAAAAAACTACAATAAACAAAACTAAACATTTGAAATTCTTAATTATGACAAGTAGATCATACATATATACAGAAAAACTAGAAAAAAAGAAGAAAGTAAATAAATTAGGGACAAATTGAAATTGAAATTGAATGATAAAGGATAATTCTGTATTTTAGGTAAAAAAATGGGTGAATTCAGTAAGTATCGTTGATAATGGATAATTCTGTATTTTAGATATAGGGAGTGGCATTAGTGCTGTGCAAAAAAAAAGAAAAAAGAGAGAGAATAGTTGAAAAAGAAAATGAAACCGTAAAGGAAAGGATAGTGACAACTAGAAAGATAAAGGAGGGAGGAGAGAGAAACGTGGTCACAGTGAGTATTGTCATTTATTACTTGATTGAGTAGTAATGGCATAAGGATGTTTTTTCCACTTTAAATAAATTGGCGAGGTACGATCTAAAATAGGGTGAAGAGAGACCCGAAAGAAAGTCAATTTAAAGAAAAGGGGAGGAAATGATGTCTGGTTTTTACTTCTTTTTTGTTTTCTTTGGGGTTATTATTATAAAAAAAAATCTCAAATTATGCATATCTTGACATGAATATCTCAAACTTTGAATTTTTTTATCATTAAAAACACGACACAAATACCCATAAAAAACTCTAAATTTGATGAAATTGAAATAGAAGGCATATATATCACATATGTATAAGTTTTGATTTTTTTATGACAAATAAAATGTTAGGATATTTTTGTTACGGTGAATAAGTTTAGGGTTTTTAGTGATATAAAAAAAGTTTGGGATATTTGCATTAGAGTGGACATAATTAGAATTTTCTTATGATATTTGCACTTCTTTTGCATAAATTTTGTTTTTGTATCTTCCAAAGGTCATCTTATATCTTCTTTTTTTTTGTCCTACTTTAACTCTCAAATTACTTTTAAACTTTTTCTCCTCCTTTTAGAGTTAAACCTACTTTAACTCTCAAATTATCTTATGATTAATATATCAATTTTTTTAATTTTATATTTATTCAAATGAGATTATCGTGGCATATATGTCGTGTCATACATTGACATAAACATTTAGCATATCTAATAATATGAATTTTTTGAATGGTTAAATAAATTTGGAAAACTAAAGAAATATTAAATACTTGAGAGATAAAAGACGAAATGAATAGAGCAGAGGATAGTATGATTGGAATTGAGAAGTCGAGAGTAAAATTGCTATCATAATCCTTTATTTGCGAGGTCAAAGGAAAGTCAACTATGAAACTAGTTTACGAATGAAATCAGACTCTTTATCTTAAACAAAAATTTCAGTTGTTTATATAGAAACACAATTTTTATCTAGGACTTATAATGGTCCCCGGATAAATCAAGAAAAAATATTTTGGGATAATTTTCGCCCCAATTTTAAATGGAAAATAAGTGAAATTTTAAGTAGGGCTATTAATTACTTAATTGGGTATATGTGGCGTGAGAGTCTTTTGTCACTTCAAATAAATTGTGTGATTCCATCCAAAATGGGAGTGGAAATTGGTCCGCCATTTTATTTTTGTCTAAATGAAAATAAAATAAAATAAATCTTATGGAGGATTTTCAACAAAGTATGGCAAGCATATCCCCTCACTAGCAAAGCTCTGTTTTTCGTGTCCTTTTCTTTTTAATTTTGGACCTGATAAATAAAAAAGATCAAAGTTAAAATTAAGATATTTACAAGAAATTTCTTCCATATATGCCTTTTGTGACATCCTGAAATTCGAGCCCTTTGAGGGATGAGTGAACGTGAATTTCGCCAATGCATTGTTGGGTGATTTCGCTCGGACCCAATCATTTCCAAGATACTGACCTTGAGGGGAAAGGCTAATGAGGACAGAACTCGTGCGACTAAAGAACTTGACCTGGGAAAACGACTCGACCGTGAGACTTGCGTAAGGACGACCCCGTAGTCATGCGGGCCGATTTCGGGGACGACTAGAAGTCGATTCGCGGATAGAAATAATGGGACGACGGGTGATTCCGTCTCCGTTATCGAACCCGTGAATGGCCCTATGTCGATCCTTGATAATCGTGTACTTAGAAATAAGAATCGATCCTTCGCAATTTCATGTAGTCAAGGACGTCCATGTGTCGAGAAGTCTTGAACGTGAATTGGCACGAGTCGGTTACGCGTGAATCCTCGAAGCCGCCCGTCAGTCTGAGTAGTACCAAAATGGCATTCGGGCGAAATTGACAAGGCACGAGAATCCAATATTGGACTTCGAATTTTCGGGAACGTCCGGGACGGACTTTTGGACGATGCTTTATAGTCAGTCAACAGTGTCGGTCGAGCCGAGTTTTGGAGAAAGGGATTTCGGACTGGGAAAACGAGTCTACAAGGACGTGGGCCGGGCAAGAACAGTATGGGCCTCACGCCCAAGGTGGGACAGCCGCCATGGAAGGCCCGAGGCAAGCGAGTGAGCCCGTTGGGCCAAACCGACCATTTTCCCTTCCAAGCCCATTGTCTAAAACCGAGCCGATTTAAGCCCAATAAATTCCCGAGCCCGTTCCTATTCATTTTCAAGCCCATTTCCTAGGCCCGCCCCTCCATTTTCAGCCCAAGGACAGATTGGGAAATGTGCAAGGTGGAAATGACCAAAATGCCCTTGGATATTTTGAAGAAAAGTCAAAAAGGAAGAGAGATAAGATGAGGTCATTGTTTGGCAAGTGGGGCAAGCCTTGATGGCTTGGATAAGGCTTATCCTTCAGCCTTCACTTCACTCTCTCTCTCCTCTTCATCTTCTCCAAACCGCACACCTCTCTCTCCCCTTCTTCCCTTGCCTTCCCCGCAGTTTCGTTTCGACCTCTCACCGAAATTGGAGTTGTTCGTTGCCTTCCCGGTGGAATCTCGGGCCGTGCCACCTATCAAAATGTTCAGCACAGAAATTACGTACTGTTCACGGTGGCTGATCGCCGAACGGAGCTGTCGTCCGACCCGTACGGCGGCCAGAAGTTACCGGTCCTCCGTCCGTCACTGTAGCGTCGCCCTCTGCACAGCTCCGCCTTTCCTTCCGTTTCTCTCCATTTCCGGCCAAACCACCACCCATCCCAGCCACAAGTGGTTCCCCCTCGACCCCAGGTGCCGCCGATCGCTGGCCCGCCGCTCGCCGGAGCTCCGGGCAGCCCGTTCAACTCCGGTCGAACTTTCCTCCCGTGCGGTCAGTTTTTCGAGTTGCGGGGGGATTTCGAGTTTGTTGCTGCTGTTCTCAGCCCCGGGACCGCCTTGGATCGCTGTGGTAGAGGTCCCCGGGTGTCGGGTTCGCCGCCGCCACCGCGTCCGTGTCGCCGGCCCGCTTAACGGGTGAGTTTAGCCCCTAATCCTTATTTAGTGCCTAAACTTGCTTAGGGTTGGGTTAATTAGTGCTAAGGGCTGATTAGGGTGTTTAATTAAGTTGTATTAGCCCTAAGATAGGTGGTTAGATAGTTGATTAAGATTAGCTTAGCTTAATCTTGCTTAATCTTGCTTAATTATGCTTGATTATGCTTAAATGTTGATTATGTGTGGTTTATGTGTTAATTAAGCTTGTTTAGCTTAATTGATTGATTAATTTGTGTTTAATCAATGTTTTATTTAATTTCTGAATTTAATTTATTATCAATTGAATTTCGAAAATTACCGCTCACGACATTCTTGTTCATGGCAGCTTTCATCCTAAGTGAAATTGTGCATAATTTCATGTGTCTTGATCATATGAAGTGAAATTGATGTGTCGTGGCATGAACATTCGCATGAATCGTGTGAATTTCACAAAAAGAGAAAATGGTTTGTCCGAGGGACACCGAAAATGGACCGCTTTTATGAGAAAGGTGGGAGAAATGGTTTGTCCGAGGGACACCGGATACGAACCGCTTTTGTGAGAAATGATTTGAGATTTCATATGCAAGCATGTGTGCATTGGCTAATGCTCAAAGATAATAAGTGGGTTGTGATGGTGTGCTTGCGTGATCACTAAGTTGAAACCGCCGTCTCGGGAGAGTATCCCTTAACGTTTGTTGGGCATGCAGTCTCGGAGAGTATCCCTTGACGTTCTATGAGCATGCGGTCTCGGGAGAGTATCCCTTGACGTTCTGTGGGCATGCGGTCTCGGGAGAGTATCCCTTGACGTCTTTTGGGCACGGAAGGGCACGGTTGCGCCTCTGCGGAGGAAGGGCGCCGTAGCGCCATAGCGCCTCGGCCTGCACGGAAGGGCACGGTTGCGCCTCTGTGGAGGAAGGGCGCCGTAGCGCCGTTGCACCTCGGCCAAGTTGTAGCCCTGTGGGGCAATAATAATCGGAACACGTGTGAATGCGAGAGTGCATGAGAAAACATGGCATCATTGGTTCCGATTATGCATGAGGTGATCATATCATTTATGGCACGCACGCATGAATTGATAACGTGCAAGGGTGGCAATGGCCAGGTGAGATCGCTTGTGACGCGACTCGCATGTGATTGATGAACTGCATCATCTAACGGCCATGTGCATTGCGTGTATTGTGTTGACTTATAACGTGCGGGGTATGGCATACCGGGTAAGGTTGCATGCGAACCGACTATTCGATTGTTGGTTGCATTGCTTGCTTTGAATGAGATTTAACGTGCGGTATGGCATATCGGGTAAGGTTGCATGTGAACCGACCTCTGATTGTTGGTTGAACCTGTCTGTGGTTTGATTGCTGATTGCTAGGTGTTTGTGGTCGGGTTGAGTGAGGGGTGGTTCTGGAGAGATACCCCGGGTTGAGTTGGCGTACTAACCGGGGCTTAGGGGGAAGAACTCGCTGAGATTTTATCTCAACCCGTCGTGGTTAACATTTTTCAGGTCTTTAGAATGGTGCACCCGCTGTGGAGAATCCTGCCCCCGTTTCTCCGGTGATCGACCCGACGGAGTCGAGTCCGATGGGTCCGAGTGACCGTGGTGTTGAACCCGAGGGTTCATTCGGTATAGCTGGATTAGCCTAGTTTCTTTTTGGCCTGGCTTAGAGGATGGATCGGCCTCTTTTGTCGGGCTTGTAATTCAAAAGACGATCCTCCGTTGGTTAATCTAGTAAATTGTGTAAATGAGTAGTGATGGTTGTTCTTGTTATTCATCCCTCTATCCCTGATTGATTGTTGGACTGGGGACGGTTCGTCTTCCGCTTGCGCATAACAAAAGATTAAAATGAATGGTCGTCGACGAGTCCTGGGACGTCGCTTTCAATTGACCATGGTAAGGGGTTGTCGCGTGCTCGGGGTTCAGGGCGTGACACCTTTCCATAGTGGGAAAAGTTACGAATTTTTCCATTAATACGTTGCTGTAATTTGACAAATGTGGTTATTTAATGTCACCAAGTGTGAAGAAAGGATAAAAATATCTAATCTTTGACGACATGAGATGAGGACAAACTCTTATTGGGCAAATATAGTGCAAATTTCAGCCAAATTCAGTTCCATCCAAAACAGAATAGTGCGAAAACCATTGATTACTTTGATTAAATTACAGGATGAAACTAATTAATCCGCACTTTGCGACCCCATGTCAAAAATAAATATTTTCCATATATGATAGAATGAGCTATTAGTGTACCTGCCATATTTTGCACGGAAATTATCTTTTATGATAGGAAATTTGTAGTTACCATGCTTCTATTTGATAACCAGTCAAATAGTATCCGATTTTATTTTTTTGTTCCTCAAAATCAAAAAAGAATGGAAATTCTTTTGGTAACTTTTTTGTTCCCATGAACAAATTTATTCCTAGTTAAGAAGTAAAAGAAAAAGTTATTTCTTTGTTTCCAGGAACAATTCCAAAATCAAACATTTTTTTCTCTTTTCTTTTCTTGTTTTTCTTTTGTTCTTCTTCTTTCTTTAGCTGGTCACTGGCCGGTGACTGACTAAAGGGAGAAGAATAGGTGACCAGCTAATGGGAGAAGAAAAAGAAAAAGAAAATAGAAAAAAATGTAATAAAAATATTAAAAATAAAAAAAATTCTAAGTCACAAAAGAATTTGAGTCATACCAAATGTATTCTTATTTTAGGAATAGAAATTTTGTATAGTTACTAAATAATTTTAAATGCTCAAAAACTCATCTATGGAATAGAATTAGAAAAAATCATTTTGGAGCAAAAATTATTATTGAGAACAAAATAGTTACCAAACATACTTTACCATTCCTTCTCTAGTTTTGTGTGTTCAGTTTCTATGAAAATCCAGTATTTTGAAATTATAATAGTAACAATAATCATGAAATTTAACGTGCCAAATAAAAGAACGATAAAGAAAAAAGAAGTACCTTGTGGAATCAATATATTGATATATATATCATAAACTTGAATTGATTAATCTTTACATAGGCATGCGAATTGCCTATCCATAGTCTTGTTTCATTGAAGTGATGTTCACCTTCACCTGTATGCAGTAGGTTCACCTGTATGAAGTAGGAAAGGGCGGGTCTATTTCCAACCCAATTTTGAATGCACCACACTTTTTAATTTAAAGCGACAAAAGCACCCTTATGGCACTAACGCTCAATTAAGTGGTAGCTATCATTACTCAATTTGAACCACTAGAGACCACCCTTTCCACATGGAAAGAGGGGAGGTGGGGAATTCGATTCCCCGCTTTCTTGGGGGGCTGAGGGTGTGGAGGTTTAGTTTTAAGTGTGGTGTTCAACTCCCGTGCCTTACAAAAAGACATGGCAAAAAGCCTGAAAGTGAGTTGAAAATTAAAATATGACAGATAAAAATTTACTTACTTTCCATTCTTAGAAGGAGTTGGAGAATCGATTCCCACTTTCTCAGAGGGGTTAGGAGTAGGGACGTTTAGTTTCATGTGTGAGGTTACATTCCCATACTTAAAAAGCATGGGGTTGGGCTTCCACGGTCTGCAAAAGAATAGAAGAAAAGTTTAAAAGTAAAATGAGAGTTTAAAATTTAGTTACTTTCCATTCAAAGTAGGGGTGGAAGTCACAAGAAAATAATATTTCCTTGATTTATCAGTTGAACATCTTGAACACAAAAATGCAATCCTGCAAAACAACTCGATTTTTGTGTTTAAAATAAAGAGTCTAATTTCATTCATCGATCATTCTTATAACTGACATTTCTATTGAATTCACAACCGAAAGAGAATGATTGCAAATTAACTCTCAACTTTTCAATCCAATCATACAATCATGTGCTCCATTTATTGTTACTTTCCCTTTCAATACTACTTGAAATTAAATGTCCCTACTCTCAGCTTCGAGAACGTGAAGAATTGAACTCTTCACCTCTTTTGCCTTTGAAAAGGA
Organism: Corymbia maculata; assembly: GCA_014182735.1. NCBI lineage: Eukaryota > Viridiplantae > Streptophyta > Magnoliopsida > Myrtales > Myrtaceae > Corymbia > Corymbia maculata. The sequence continues at coordinate 19,471,730 of CM024688.1, read as the reverse complement.
TGGCCACTAAACCTAAGTAGCACTAACACTGCCGCGCGACATAATATGCCGACATGTTATTTCTAAAAAAATAGAGAATTCTAATACGCTGGAATACGTTGTATATTAAATGTATATTTTTATATATACATAATTAGTATTATTTTAAGACTATTTAAATCAAGTTAATTTGTTTAAATTCACAAATAAAATAATTAAATAAATAAAAAGTCGAAAATGAATTTACACTAAAAAAATTAATCCACAAATTGTTAATATCATTTATTGTTTCAATTTGATAAATTCAACTCCATTCTTATAATCCATAAAACTTGGAGGAAAAAAGAAACAAGCAATCCAAATTTGAGACTTGCTTGTTAAAGCATGTCGGAAGAGAAGAGAAAAAAACTTAAGAGTGAATTGTGTGTCATGGGAAATGAGTTAGAAAAAGAAAAGAAAAGATTACCTTTTCCATCTTTTCCCCTTTATTATTTTTATTATTTTAATTTTTTTTACACATTTATATTTTAACCATTTATTTATTGAATTTTTTAAAAAAAAATTGATTCCATACGTGTCGGAATTACATATTGGAATTCCGATCTCGCGTGTTGGAATTCCTAACTCGAGTGTCGAAAAGTGTCAGGGAAAATTGATCAAGTGTCGGATTTTTTGACACATGTTGAATGAGTGTTGGAGAGTATCGGGGAGAGTTGATCAAGTATCAGATTTTCCAACATATGTTGACTGAGTGTTGGATATGTGTCGAAATGTCCAACACAACATGAAGACTTCCGAAGAGTGTTGGTGCTTTTTATTACTAAAACCCCCCATTGTTATTCTTTTAGCTGTAGGGAGGTCTCCTTTGCGACTTGTAATTAATATTTCGTTTCTTTTTTCTTCTTTTCAATCAATTAAAGGGACAAGGTAGCTTTTAGAACAAGTCAAACAGATGCGGGAAAATTTTAATAATTGGTGCGTTATATTAAAAACTTTTAGTCCTAGTCTTTCTACTTTGCAAATCTAAAATGTGCTGATGTGTTGTTTAAATAATTCAGAGTTTGACGAAAAAAAAGTAATAACTAAGACTCCGTTTATTTTGCGAAAAATAAATTAAAATTTTTTTTAGGAAATAATTTTTCAGAAAAAAATGACAATATTTTTTTAATGTTTGATTAAAATCTGAAAATAAACTGGACAATGATGATTAACACAAAATAAGAGGGTCTTTTATTTCTCCGTTAACAAAATACTTGAGCTTTAGCATAGAACTACACATATAATTTCAATAGAACTTTCGTCTTCGTATGGTGTCGGTACTTAAAGAAAATATTTGTTTTATTGTAAAACAATTTACACCCACATAAGACATACACTATATTTTACTTTGATGAGTACTTGTATTTGCGACATATTTGTAAAATTGATCGAAAAAGTTCTAAACCTATAGTATGGAGGCGAATTTAGTCTTATACCATTCAATTGAACCAATTTGTCATAAACCTTTTGACAATTTGTTAATTTAGTCCTAATTATTTCAAATTTATTATTTTAATCCTAAACTTATTGATAATTTGTTAATTTAGTTCTAAACCTTTTAACAACTTGCCAATATAGTCATTCTAGCCATTTATCCAAATAATATATTTAGGATTAAATTGGTAAATTTCAAAAGGTTTAAGACTAAATTGATACAAATAAATATTTATGACTAAATTGCTACAATTGAAAGAATTTAGAACTGAATTGACTGTCATATAATAAATTTATGACTTTTTGGATAATTATTCATGACATATCTCATACCTAGTATTCGGTTGTGTGAGATGTAACTTGTCATTTGTCTCTCTTGTATGAAACATATGAAGATATCACATCATGTTCGTACAAATAAGTACATTGTTCATTTGACTTCACTAATACAAATAGGAACATCTTCAATGACAATATTGTTTTATAATTTTTTTTAATGTACATCATCCTAATTTAAGACGCAAGCTTTTTTTTTTTCAATTGTAGAACAGACGAGATAAACTCGGGATAACATTATTTTTTTCGAGGTTGGGCCTAATACTCGAAGCAGAAGTAAAATGGGTGATACGACTGATGGGGGTTTATATGAATATTCCAACAGGACTATGGGCCTGTCGGTTCTCCCAGTTTTGAAGCCGCACTTGAAAATTTCATAATTAGTAGGGATGGTTATGCAGAAGCTAGTCTTCTGCTTCAGCCAAAAGATAGGCACAATGGCAATCTTCTTTTAGTTAGCAATGTCATCAGGCATACTTCGGTTTAGAAACAAAGGAGATTGCCATCAGGCATGCCTCTTGAGCACCACTTTTGCTGATATTGTATGAAGGATAAAATAGTTCAACTGATTAATCAGCCAAGAATAAAAAAGGGTGGGGGGTAGCAGCCTGCCTGTGGCCGCTGCCCTATCGCCGGTGGGGCGATGGTGACGAATGGCAAGGGTCATTGACGCTTGGGCGTGGGTCGGTGACCCTCTCCCAGATATGGGCGAGGGTCGGCCGCCCTCGCCCCAACCTAGGCGAGGGTTGCCGGCCCTCGCGCAGGCATCGGTGGCCCTCGCACAGCACCACTGAGTTTCCAGCAACGCTGGGCGAGGGCTGCCGGCGCTTGGGAGAGGGTTGGCGACCCTCGCCCAGATCTGGGAGAGGGTCGTCGCTCTCTCCTGGCATCTGGTGAGGGCCGTCCAACCCTCGCCGTCCGTTGCCACCGCCCCAATGGTGATGGGGCGGCAGCCATAGGTAGGCTGCTGCCCTTTTTTTAAAATTTTTTTTCTTTTTTAATATTATTTATTTAATAAAAATTAAATTTTGGCCAAAATGATGTCGTTTTAGGTTTATTTGGCCATGTTAACACCCCAAAACGACACCGTTTTAACCCTAGATTGTCGGAAAAAGTGCAATGTCAGTGTTTTGGTAGAATTTTCTCACTGTTGGCACTTAACTGATCCTTTTTGCTTTGATTTTGACACTTAAGTATCCCCCTATGCCAAGTTTGGCACTCCATGGGTCCGTACGTCTTGATTTTGGTTTCATCCTAAAAACGTCGTCGTCGGGTGGAACCATGTGGTTTGAAAGTGCACACTTCAAGTAGAGTCATGAAACCCTTCTAGAGTCATGAAGAGTGAGACTTGGACTCACTTCGGGAGGTAACATAGAGTTAATACGGTCAACCAGGGTATCTTTTATAGGCTAGCAATTTGGGACTCGACTTGGTTCACATGACATAAACTAGCACATTGTCAAGTGTGTCCTAGCTGAACTTAATCCCTTTTTTCTTTTAAATGTGATTAACTAATTAATAAAAGGTGAAGGCGAAGAATTGAAATTCTGGTGTGCAAGAATCGGTCTTCATAACCTATATCAATACATTTAAGCATGTTTGATCAAGCTACCGAACATTTTAGTGATACTAAATGGCATATTCCCACACACTTGGATCCGTCTATATGCTTTTAAACATACTAAAACATGTTTTAACGCTTTCACATATGGGAATTCCTTTTTAAAATGTGTTAATCATGTTATTCCCTGTCCCCGTTGGATAAAAGCTTAGTTGATTGTTGCTGTGGCCATTCTTGGATGATGTAGTTGCAAAGATGCATTGTGATCAATGAACTTGCCATGTTCAGGTTCACAAATGTATGTCATACTTCGAATTTGAATTGAGAAAACACAAATTGCCAGCCATAATCTTTCGCTATTGGAACTTTTACTGTCCAGTACCTTTTGACTTTTGTTAAGTTACAAGAGCTCCTCCTGCTGACTATGATTATAATTAGATGAATTCGCTTGTTTGTTAATCAGCCATCATATTAGATCTTGACATTTGTCTTGCTCCTTTTAGGTTGTGTGTGAAGGGCTATCTTGCTTCTCGTCATGACATGGTGTTGTTATTGGTGGACAGCGGATTGCCTTGTTTTAGCCGGGCGACCCCATCGGCAATCTGCGGAAAAGATTTCATCCTGAAATGAGCGAGCATGGGGCGGCGAATTTCATGATCCGCACTTGCCCGGACGCGTACAACAAATGGACTACTGCTGGATATGACCAAGGCATAGAGAAATGATTTTGTCAATAACCCTTGTCCTCTTTCCTCTTCGATTCTAATGAGCTTTTTGAACAGGTTGTATTCACATTATATATCTTTCCCGAGCATTGTTTCTAATGCTCTCGATTATGTGATCTATCATTAGTTACATTTGATGTCACAAGTGCAATCCCACATTATAGGGTAGCGATCCCAAGAGAATAGTTAAGCTCTTGAAGTTGTAGTGGGTACACATCTCGACTATAATATGTCAATTGTGTAATGGAAGCAGATCTTATCATGTGTGTCTCAAACATTGCAGGATAACCTTATTGCTCTACATGGAGATGTTTAATGGAGATGCATTCCCGATTTGAATGCTTGATGTGATTATGCGAGAATGTGCTTCTTACCTCACCTTAATAAGTTATTCGAGTGTCTCCTCTAGATGTTCTTGTACATATACTGATACTTTGTCAAAATGTGCCTTTTCGAAGAATTTTCAATTTGTTATATAATATTTGGTCATTCAAGTTTATGAAAAATCATAAGTTTGATGTTGGCTTTTTATCCCTCCAGTTCTTCTGTTTTCCGTATATTTTATACTCAGGTAACATCAAATGGTTGGAGGGATGTGGGCAAATAATTCTGGTCAATACCTAATGCTTTAAATTGATGGGAGGAGTTCCTGAAACAACTTATACCTCAAGTCACGAAATCTAAAAACATTCTTGGCCGTGGATTTCCTATTTCCCTTGGCGAAGACAATGCGTGAAAAATCTAAAGATTGCAGCAGCCTTTTGATCCTTCAGACTTCGGGCAACTTAAGACACTAACATCCGAGAAATAGAAAATTATCGTCAATTGAGGGACAAACAGAATATCACTTAAACTTGTCACAAGACACCACACGACACAAAATCAGACTTATTCCTCAAATGCTAATCAGTTGAAGGCGTCAACAAAATGACGCTTTCCTCGGTAGTTGCACCTGATGACAAAAAGCTTGGTCTCTGGTTTAATACACAATTGCAACTTCACTCAATCAACGTGCAGACTCTAGAGTGTCAAAACTTGGTACGAGATGACATTTAAATGTCTAAAGTTTGAAAATGTACACTTAAGTATTAAAATTAGAGTAAAAAGAATTAGTTAAGTGCCAACAATGAGAAAATCTGACCAAAATGTTGACATGACACTTTTCCGACGAGTTAAGGTTGAAACGGCATTATTTTAGGCGCTGACATGGCTAAATAAACTCAAAACGACGTCGTCTTGAGTGTTGATGTGGCTAAATCAGTCTAAAAGATGCCGTTTAGGCTTTAATTAGATTTTTATATAAATATTAATTAAATAATATAAAAAAAATGAAATATTTTAAAAAAATCAGTAGCAGCACAAGCTTGTGGCTATCGCCCCATTGGCTGGCTATCGCCCCATCGCTGGTGGGGCAGCGATACTAGCCACGAGGCTCGTCAATGCCTAGGTAAGGGTCGCCAAGCCCTTGCCAGACACCGAGAGAGGGTGGTGATCCTCTCTCAGATCTAGGCAAGGGTCGTCAGTCCTTGTGCAGGCGTCAGTAGCCCTTGCCCAGCTCCACTAGACTTGAGGTGAGGTTCGATAAGCACTGAGCGAGGGCCATCGGCGCCTGCACAAGGGCCGGTGACCTTGCGTTCGATCAGTGAGGGTCATTGATTGCTGCTTAGGCGTTGGCAACTATTGCTGTCCATTGCTATTGCCTCGCCGATGATGAGGCAGCAGCCATAGGCGAGGAGCCCCTCTCGCTTGTTGTGTTGCTGCTGCCTTTGCCCTCTTTTTTTTTCGTTTTTAATATTATTTAATTAATATTTATATTAAAAATTAAAATTTAAGTCAAAATGGTGTCGTTTTGGGTGGAGGTAAGCTGATGTGACATTTCGGTGAGCCACGTAGACGTTATAAATTATTAAAATAAATCGCATCGATTTCTGGAAGCCTTCATCGGAATTGGCACTTAGGTGACTCAATTTTTAAAAAAAGTGATAATTAAGTATATATTTCTTTACTTTTGACACTTAAATGTCATTCGTGTCAAATTTTAACACTTGGATTGTTCTTTTTCCTTATGCGATCTAGTTGAGTAAACCAGCATATCAAAATCATAGTACCAGGCTTTGCACTGCTGGTTTCCCTTGCTAGCCGACCAGTGACCCAATTTGTGCTTTAAACTCTCTCTAGTTGACAACTCAGAACTGTGGACCACCTGATGTCTATGATTGATTGATGAGAAGATGAACTTTTAGAAGGTGTCAGATTCGTGGACACAGTACTAACTGCACATGCACTGTTTGGCAAGCCTCGCTTGCACGCCGGATGAAGCCATTCCTACTGAAGAAGTCGGGCACGGCTTCGCCCTGAGCACTTCAAGCTGCCATCACTAATTTCGCACAATTCACTCTGATTGATGTACAATACGAATTCTGGACCACATCTTGATTTTTTTTTTTCCCCTTGTTTTTAGCCCTGCCTGTTAACCTGTGCAGGAAAAAAAAGTTCTTTTTGAGTGTGAAATTTTTGTTTGATGGCTGAGAGCAGTGCCACCGACAGGGACTAGAGCAAGAAATCAGGCCCTCCCCAGATCAATAATTAGAGGAGACAGTGCATCAATTTGAAATGTGTTCATGCCCTCTTTAAATTTTCTCTCGCAAGCAATCCTCCCACCATTTCAATCACTCAGCAGTTGACCCTTTTCTTAGAAGCACAATGCCGCGTGATTTTCCAAACTGCAGCTGAAAATTTCTATTTTATTTATTTATTGAATGAGCAACATGACACCCTATCATTGAAATCAAATGAGAGCACCCCGTTCGCTTTCATATATATTGTATCGAGCCGGATATCCGATGATATAATATTGTACCGTATATCAATAGAAAAAAAAAGTTCCCCTGTCAAGTGGGACAAAAAGCAAAGGGCTAGAAGAAGTAGAAGAAAGTGAAATAAATGAAAGAAGACCTATTTTTATTTCGGGATGTTTCCTGTTAACTGAGTCAATTACCATCGTGGTGTTCAGAAACATCAACTGAGCAAATTAAATGCATAAGTTTACATGCAACCAGTCAAAATATTTCAAGCCTTGGTGAAAGACATGGGACTTACTAAATTTGAGACATTGTAATTTTCGTGAATTTATAGGATTTTGAACCTCCATTATCTAGACAGTCCCATCCACTTCAAATATTTTTTTAGATAGGATCGAGATTTATATCATGTTAAGATTGTGATTTGAGATCGTAAAATTAGTAAGATTGGACAATATCAAAAACTTTTACAGACTCTAATCTTTCTTCGTTTTATAATGGAATGTCTCAAAAGAGGAAAATCGGACTAAATAAATTAGTCTTAAACCTTAAAATAGAAATTGCAATGAGAATCTTATGTGTGAATGTTTGCTTCTTTGCTTCATGATGAGCCTAACATTGACGATGAGCAACTCAGGCAATGATGTACTTTTGATATATTCCAAGACTATATATTAAGTTTAGTTGGCTTCTCTCTCTCTCTCTCTCTCTCTCTCTCTCTCTCCATCCATTAAGTTTTCTTTTTCTCTAATATTTATTAATCTTTTAAAGTATATTCATCGGTTAGAGAACGATATTATCCTAGCTATTTTTCAAAGCTTAATCGACGGATAGATTTATCCAACATAATTACTGTATCTTGCGGGATAATATGTGTAGTTATCATCAATTCCCTTTTTCTTATTCAATCTATGAATTATGTGAATTTAATTTCATTTGTTTATGAATGGATATGAAATTATCTTTGGGTGTGACATAGCCTTACTTGGAATATAACCTAGTTTCACTGTTAAATTTGAAAATTTTGTATGTGGATTCACTTAAGCGGCATAAAGAAAAGCAGGCCGGTGAAGAGAAGCCACAATCCAGTCCGTAGCTTATAAATTTGATGGCAAAAGTAAATTTAGATTTGGCATAGTGCCACCCAAGTTCCGAACTTGAGATATCGTGGGTAATGATCAATACTAAATGAAAAGAGTGGAAATTGATGTGTTTCCATTGGATCCATCGTTTCATGACTAATTCGATTTTGACAGAATAAGTCCAGATGATAACCTTCATATTTTAAGGGTGCGTTTGTTTTGCGAAATCGTACCATTTTTGGAAAATGTTTTTAGAAAATCATTTTCATGGAAAATGATTAGTTTTCTTGTGTTTGATGATATATGATTGAAAATGTTTTCAGGTGTTTGGATCGCATTTGGAAAATGATTGAATAACATTTAAAATGAGAATGACCTAAAGACTTGATAAAGAAGGAAAGTGTTTTCCCCTTCCTATGCATAGGAATTCATTTTCCTAAAATAATATATCATATTTATGTTGACTGGAAAGTATTTTTCATTGACCAAATTGTTTTTAGAAAAACAAACAGCGAAAAGTTCGGAAAATACTTTTCGGGAAATTACTTTCATTGAAACAAACGCATCCTAAGTGAAGATCCAAACCGGAGGTGAAAACAAAAGTCCAAAGCACTGTGTCAAGGGAAAAGGAGTAGAATGCTTAAAGATCCAAGGAATTTCTCTCGGCTTCTTCTTCTGAAATTCATCAGTGTTCCATTTTAGTGGTTGTCCATGTTAGTAATCATGAACCAAATTACATTACGTATAATTACTCTAAAAAGCCCAACAAAGGCATCCATCTCCACCAGATACCCCCTACCTTGTAATCATTTCCCTAACTGGCCCTTGCCGCTGCTTCAGTTGCCGTCGACCACCGCTTTGTTCCTTTGTATGTCAATCTCCCTTGCCACGGACCTCCAGTCGGTGTATTTACCGAAAAACTGCCCCATCTCCTCTAGTGTCCGCCCTTGCGTCTCCGGCATCAGAGTGTAGAAGAACACCCACGCAGCACACGCGATCGCCATGAACAAGAAAAAGGCCCCGCCGATGGTGATTGCCTTGTACAGTGATAAGAACGTCATCGATAACACTCCACTTGTCACGCGGTTCATAGCGACACTGATCGCGTAACCTTGTGCACGGAGCCTTAACGGGAAGATCTCCGAGCTGTACACAGACGGGATTGGTCCCATCCCAATGGAGAAGAAGGCCACATAGGACAACACAGACGCTATGCACATAATTACGGCCCACATGAGTTTTGTGTGGCTATTGTTGATGATGGTGAGGCACATTCCGAGGGAGCCAAGCGAGAAGATCATCCCACCAACGCTGCTCAGCAACAATGGCCGCCTCCCAACCCGGTCAAGGAGGAAGGTGGCAACGAGGATGAACATTGTCTTTACAAAGCCAACCGCAATTGTGGCGAGGAGCTTTTTATCGGAGGAGGTGATGCCGACCTTTTCAAAAATGCGAGGGCTATAGAGGACGACAGCATCGATGCCAGAGGCCTGTTGGAAGAAGTGGATCCCAATGGCACAAATGAGAATGTGGCGGATAGACGGCGTCGGGTGGAGGAGGAGATCGCGCCACACACCCTCCCCAGTGCTCCGTTTGGTGACCTTGACAATATCGTCATTGGACTCCTCAGGGATGCCGGCAGCCTCTTTAATGTCAGCGAGCCGGAGCACAGCCTCCTCCTTAGAGTCGGAGGTCTTGGTTAGGACGAGCTTCGCATCGCCTAGGCGGCCTTGCATGATGAGCCATCGAGGGGACTCCGGCATGGCGAGGACCCCGAAGGCAAGGAAGACTGCGGGGATTCCTCCCACGCCAAGCATCATGCGCCACCCAAGATTGAGGCGGAGCTTGGAGAAGGCATAGTTGGAGATGTAGCCGAGGAGGATTCCGCCGTTTATGAAAACCTGAACCACCATAATAATGTCCACTAATACCAGTAGGCTCCACGTTGGCCGCCATAATAACAAAAAGTTTTAGATGAAAGAAAATATGCCCTAAACGTGAATCACCATTCTAACTTCAATTGTTCCCGTGACAATAAGAATGCGAGTTGAATATTAAAAAGACAAAATTGATGACAAATGAAAATAATGAGAAAGATGCTACCGATTTAGGGGAGCAAAGTAAAATAAAAATAAAAATGAGTAGGTACCTCAGAGAAAGAGGTGAGGAAGCCACGAGAGGAGGCCGGGGAGACCTCGGCAGTATAAACGGGAGCGATCATGAGGGCATAACCGACGCCAATGCCGGCAACAAAGCGGCCGAACATGAGGAAAGCATAGTTGGGGGCGAAGCCCATTAGGAGGGCCCCGATGAAGAAGATAGCCCCAGCTAAAACAATGGTGTAGCGGCGGCCGATCCAATCAGAGGTCCACCCCGCCATTGCTGACCCAAGGAGTGAGTAGACAGAAAGGATCCCCGTCAAGACCTCCACCTCTACATCAGTTATATTCAAGTCCTTCTTTATGTATATCACTGCCCCGCTCATTACTCCTATATCTGTCAAAATTTTTTAAAAGAAAATCTTATTCGCAAGAAATTGAAAAAAATAAATAAAAATCTCATGACCTTTTCTCCTCCCTTTTCCTTCAAATTGAGATTCCTTTATGTATATTATTAATAAGATGAGAACAATGATAAATAATAAGCACGATGTACTTTGTTCAAAATTAGCTTGATTGGCTTAAAAAGCAAAGGAAACAAATTTGATGATGTTACCCAAAATCATTTATTTTGCAACACATGCGAGATATGTGCAAAAATGAAAAAACAAAAATCTCTTTTTCCTTTTGATTTTTTCATTTCATATTCTTTTTTTTTTTTGGTTCTATTCTAACTCTTACTTTTAAACTTTTATTATGCTTTATTGTAGAACGTGGGAGTTGAAACATGCGCTTAAAGCTAAATTATCCCTACTCCAACTCTTTTGAATAGTTGGGGATTTGAACCCTCACATCCCCATTCCCATGTAGAAAGGATCGTCATTTAGGCAAACTTCAGTGGTTATTTCATATCCATTAAACAAATGACCTTTTGCAATAGATCTATCATTATTACTCACAGTATGCAAGTTAATTCATTAATAACATTTTTCAGAGACATGTGCTTTAATGGGTTCAAAACTTCGTGGGCAACGACCTTGGTAAGTCTTCCCATGCCTCACAACTTCATAAGCTTCGCTGGAGATTGAGAGAGAGAGAGAACTAACCATAGCCGAGCAAAACGGAGGTCATGGAGGCAAAGGTAGCGTAGGCCAAGGCATACTTGTTCCGGCGCGGCTTTGCCGGAGGATCAAAGTCCTCGATTGGCTTTGGTTGGATGCCGTTGTTGGAGACGGCACTTTTAGCCACGGTCTTCTGGTCAGCCATCTCCATCTTCCCCAGAGAGTTCTTGTTGCGATTATGTGAAGAGATCGATAACAAGTGGAGTAGAATGAGAGGAGGAGTGAAGAATGTACACGGAACTGGTGTGGAACGATGGGGACTTTATATATAGGCCAAAGCTCTCGTCGCTTGTCTTGGAAGCACACCAAAGCTGGCGTCACCGTTGGACCATGGTTCTGTGCTCTCGAGGTTCAACAGTCACTTGACTTGTAAATCTTCATCGTCCTTTTCTTTTACCAAAGATAAAACAAAACAAGAGGCGCAAAAACATCTTTTGTGAACAGGCACGTATGGGAATCTTTGTTTAATTTGTTTAATTATTCCTTATGCATACACTTAAAGGTTGTTAATTTAAAAATGTTATTTCGATGTAATATATATTAATATATATTGTTTAGGACTTTACTAAAATAACAGTCTTTGAGCTACTATGAGAATAACAGTTTATTGTGAGCACCGAATTCTTGAAGAAATATACTTCACAACAATTTAAAATAATTTACCACCCACCTGGGTGACGTTGCTGGTTTGCGCTCTCTTCCTCTCGTAAAAAGTCGAGAGTTCGAATCCCAGTTTTGTCATAGGGTGACGTACCTGGTTCTATGTGTGTGGTGGCTAGCACGTGCGGCCCCTAGGATTTACTCCCCTAGCTGTCGGCAGGGTGCGGGGTTCCCTGGGTCATAAAAAAATAATTTAAAATAATTTACTATTTAATATTTTGTGGTTTAGAATAGACTATTATTTTCATAATAAATTAAAGACAATTACCAAATTATTTCTTTATTGTGTTCATATAATATTTTTATTTTTTCCACTATTCTTCTATCTCATATTTTGAACTTCACAATGATTGTCATTATTAAAATTCCGAAAAATATTATATCATTATACAAGCCAAAACTTGATTTGTCAAATTGGCCATATTTGATGGATTGGGTTGTTATATGGATTAACTATATTCAGTATATGGGTTCTATATGAGTTTAGAATGGTAAAGTAAAAAATAACATGGGTATTAAAGGAGTTCACAACTTACTTTGACTCAACCCACTTCTATGACTTTCTTTTCACTCTTTCGCTCTCTCTTGATCTCATGCTTACTCACTTTGTGCAAAAGGACGAACTCTACCCACTTGAAACTGATCAATTCTATTAGATATTGTTACCATATTTTCCATATTTGGCAATGTATCTTAGGTCATCCCTTCACCTGTAGATTTTTACTAGGGGTTAGCATGATTCCAGTATAACTTGGAACCAGAGAACTAAACCGATGGGAACCTGTTTGTTCTAGATTTTAGAGTATGTAGGGTAGGTTTCAATTTCTAAAAAATGGGGAATCTATTTTGACAGGTAAGTTCTAGGTTGGAAGAACTCAGAACTTGGAACCTAGAACTTAAAACAATTTTTTTTGTTTTTCTTGGTTTATATTTTCACTCAATCTCTCCATTATTTCATGGTGTTCAATGATGAGTGTATAATTTGGAACTAATAGTCTGAACTTTCATTTTACCACCGAGACTTTTACTTTGGTAGGTTCCAAGTTCCAAGTAGAACCTATATGGAACCTAGAACTATTCACCCCTAATTATTATTGAAAGTAATCAAATTGTTTATATGAACCAATCATAATTCTTAATTTATACTAACGTGTTAATGAAAAAACTCTAATTGCACATGAGGAAGCGATTCCTAGCAAGTGCCCTAACTTTAACTTTGCTGGCTTTCTTTTTGATCAAATCAAAAGGTGGATTTAGTTTTAATGAGTTGGGGCTTATCCAAAACTCAAAAGAAAAAGAACTAAAACGAAGAAAAAGGAAGCTTTATTAGTGAGGGAATATAGGCTTGCCAGATTTGGTTGAAAAACCTCCATCCATTAAATTATTAAATTATCTATTTAATATTCATTGTTGCTGAGTGATGACTAATTGTTTATTTGAAGTTTCAAAGACAGGCAGGACAAAAGTAAAAATTTAATATAATAATCATACGGAGACTTTGTACCTAACTGATAGGGTTAGGCATCTCCCCCGTGACGCAGCCGTACGTTCAAACAAGATAATATGTTAGATATGAATAAACACCAATTATGCACTCATAAGATACTGATTTATTACATATAGGTATAAACACTATGTCCAAAGTTCAAGGTTTCTTAAGTGTATGTGCTGTTTGAAATAAGACAAAAGCGATAGTTTATAGGGAAAAATGTCACAAAATCCTCAAACTATTTCACCTATGACAAATTTACCTTGAATTTGTTTGCAATACTAAAAACCCCAAACTAAACTCTTTTTTTGTGATACTAAAAATCCCAAAATATGCCCATTATGACATATTTATCTCAAACTTTCTTTTGTGTCTGAAAAAACCCTGAATTTATACTTGTGCGATACATTTAATTTCCAAATTCTTTAGTAGAAGGGCAATTTCGTCTTTTTCCCTTTTCTATTTTTTTTTTTCTATTTATTCATTTATTTTCTTTCATCTCTACCAAAAGAGAGAAGAAATGAAAAGTAAAAGATGAAAATGCCCTTCGGCCAAAGAGTTTGGAGGTAAATGTGTCACATAAGTACAATTTCAGGATTTTTTGTGTTACAAAAGAGCGTTTGAGGTAAATGTATTACAATGAGCATAGTTTAGAGTTTTTAGTGTCACAAAAAGAAAAGTTCAAGATAAATCAGTCATAAGTGATGTACTTTGGGATTTTTAGTATCGCAAAAAAAGTTCAGAGTAAATTTATTACAAGCGGCATAGTTTGGGATTTTTTGTGGCATTTTCCCTAGTTTATAACATATATCAGTATAAATGTGAATTTAATGAATTTAAGAAGTGTGCTCATTGTAGGCTGCCCACAGAAATAATTTGTTAATACAAATGGGCTTGATTATTTGTCATGCCCCGAACCTCGGGCATGCAACAACCCCTTACCATGGTCAATTGAAAGTAACGTCCTAGGATTCGTCGATGACCATTCATTTTAATCTTTCGTTATATACAAACGGAATACGAACCATCCTCAGTCCAAACAGACAATCAAACAATCAAACAGGGATAGATGGATGAACAACAGAAATCTCGAATACTCATTTATACAATTTACTGGATTAACCAACGGAGGATCATCTTTCGAATTACAAGCTTGACAAAAAGGGGCCGATCCATCCTCTAAGTTAGGCCAAAAGGAAACTAGGCTAATCCAGCTATACAACATGAACTATCGGGTTCGGCACCATGGTCACTCAGACCCATCGGACTCGGCTCCGTCAAGTTGATCACTGGTGGAGCGGGGGTAGGATTCTCCACTGCGGGTGTGCCATTCTAAAGGCTTGAAAAATGTAAACAACGACAGGTTGAGATGAAATCTCAGCGAATTCTTCCCCTAAGCCTCGGTTAGTACACTAACTCAACCTGGAGTATTTCTCCAAGACCACCCCTCACTCAACCCAACAACGGACAACCAACAATCAGCAATAAAATAACAAGCAGGGTCAACCAACAATCAAAAGCTGGTTCGCATGCAACTTTACCTAGTATGCTATACCCCGCATGTTATAAATCAACACAAAACACGCTATGCACATGACCGTTAGATTATGTAGTTCACTAATCACATGTGAGTCGTGTCACAAGCGATTTCACCTAGCCATTACCACACCTTGCACGTTATCAGTTCATGCATGCGTGTTATAAATAATGATGTGATCACCTCATGTACTCTGGCATTTATACGTGTCCAAATTATTATTGCCCCATAGGGCCACAACTGAACTCCCATCGATGTCTATTGGTGCAACTGCGTCAGGGGATACTCTCCCAAGACGGCTTTTCCTAAAGGATGTCAAGAGATACTCTCCCGAGACTACATGCTCAAAGAACGTCAAGGGATACTCTCCCAAGACGACATGTCCAAAGAACGTCAAGGGATACTTACCCGAGACTACATGCCCACAGAACATCAAGGGATATTCTCCCAAGGCTGCATGCTCACAAAACATCAAGGGATACTCTTCCAAGACGACATGTTCAGTTTAGTAATCACTCAAGCATACTGCCACAATCCACTTCTTATAAAACGGTCTATTTCGAGTGTCCCTCGGACAATTCACCTTTCTACCATTTTTATGAAAATTACACTATTCATGCTAATGCTCATACAACTACCCATTCAATTCACTTTATAAAATCAAGACACATGAAATTATACATTTTAAATTCGGATGAACAGTGCATGAATAGTAAATTTTCAGAATTTAATAATTTAATAATTTAATTCAGAAATTAAAATAAATAAATAAATAAATAAATTTCGAAAATTAAATAATTAAATACTTAATTCAGAAATTAAATGAATCATTAAATTAAATAATTAATCACATTAATCAAGTAATTAAGGCAAAACATGCTTAATTAGCACATAACACACAATTAAGCCTAATTAAGCACACTTAAGCATAAATAAGAAAGATTAAGTTAAGCTAATCTTATCCATTTATCTAACCACCTATCTTAGGGTTAATGCACTTAATTAAATACCCTAATCATCCCTTAGCACTAATTAACCCAACCTTAAGCTAGTTTAGGCACTAACTAAGAGATTATGAGCTAAACTCACCCATTAAGTAGGCCGGAGACGCAGATGCGGTGGCGCAATGAACTCGACACCCGATGACCTCTCTTACAACACTTCAAGGTGGTCCCAAGGCTAAAACAATAGCAACAAACTCTGGTTCCCTCAGCAACTTCTGAAAAACTGATTGCACAGGAGAAGAACCGGGTTGATCGAAGCAAAACAGCTTGGCCGGAGCTCCGGCAAGCTGGTGGCCAGTGGCTGGTGGTTCCAAGGAGTTGAGAGGGAGTTGTGGGTGGCTGGTGTGGGTGGTGGTTAGGTCGAAAATGGAGGAAAACATGTCAAAAGATGGAACAAAGCAGAATTAGTCGCTACAGTGACGGTCCAGTGAGCAGTCGGCTTTCGGCCGCCGTACGGATCGGCTGGTGGCTCCATTTGATGAACGACTGACTCCATTCGTACGGATTATCTCTCTTGAACGCAATGGCGGGTGGCACAGCCCGAGATTCCACTAGGAAGGCAATGAACAACTTAAAATTCAGTGAGAGATCAGAAGTAGAAACTATAGGAAGGCAAGGAGAAACAAGAGGAAGAAGGGCTGTGATTTTTGGTGGGCTGAAGAGGAGGAGAGAGAGTGAGATGAGGGTTGATTGAAGGCCTCATCAATGACATTCAATGCCTTCTACACTCTCCCAAGCAAGTGACATCGTCTTATATCTCTTCTTTGACTTTTCTTCAAAATATCCAAGGGCATTTTGGTCATTTCCACCTTGCACAATTCCCAAACTGCCCTTGGGATGAAAATAAAAGGTGAGCCTAGGAAATAGGCTAGGAAATGGGTAGGAACGGGCTCGGGAATTTATTGGGCTTGATTTGGCTCAAGTTTAGATAACGAGCTAGGAAGGGTGAGGGGTCAGTTGGGTCTAATGGGCTTGCTCGTTTGTTTCGGTCTTCCATGGTGGCTGTCTCACCTTGGGCATGAGGCCCTCACTTTTCTTGCCCAAGCCACGTCCTTGTAGGCTCGTTTCCTCAGTTCGAAAATTCCTTTCCCAAAAGCTTGGCTCAACCGACATCGTCGACTATCAAGGAAGCATCGTCCAAAAGTCCGTCCCGAACGTTCCTGAAAATTCAAAGTTCAATCTTAGATTCACATGCCTTGTCAATTTCGCCCAAATGTCATTTTGGTACTACTCGCCCGACAGGCGGCTTCGAGGACTCACGCGTAACCGACTCGTGCCACTTCACGTTCAAAACTTCTCGACACATGGATGTCCTTGACTACATGAAATTGCGAAGGATATATTCTTATTTCAAAGTACATGATTATCAAGGATTGGCATAGGGTCATTCGCGAGTTCGATAACAGTAGACGGAATCACTCGTCATCCCATTATTTCTGTTCGCGAATCGACTTCTAGTTGTCCCTGAAATCGGCTTGTATGACTACAGGATCGTCCTTACGTAAGTCTCATGATCGAGTCGTTTTCCCAGGTCAAGTTCTTTAGTCACACGAGTTCATCCGCATTAGCCTTTCCCCTCAAGGTCAGTATCTTAGAAGTGATCAGTTTCGAGTAAGATCAACCAACAATGCATTGACAAAATTAATATTCATTCCTCCATCAAAGGGCTCGAATTTCAGAATGTCACATTATTGATATTATTTTCTATATTCTATAGACCACTTGATTTCTTATTGATTGGACCAAAAATGTTCAATGTCTTTAGTAACAGTAACTTCTAAGTGCAGACTTAGCCCAAGAGTTATCAAGTATTATAAGCATGTTTATTTTTTGCGCACAAAGCTCGAGTTTTTGAATTGCCGTATTTTCCTTTCTCTAAGCCACTTTCCAGAGCACATATTGTATGCTCAAATTTAATGGATGAAGATTTCTTGGATGCTTGAAAAGCTGTGGATGCTCTACTATTATGAGGGGAAAAAGAAAGAGAGAAAGAAAATATCATGTCTAGACCGTTGACACTCAAATTTTTGTCGACCTGTCTTAGATACCAATTTATTTTGAAAATATAAATATGTATAAATTTATAGAAAAGATAAACAAATTTTGATAAAAAAATTGAAAAGCAAATCGAAAAAAATTATTAAAAAAAAAAAATTGGATGGGCTGGTTCAGATTAGCCCACTCTTTTACTCGTCTAGCCTTTTTCTTCATATTGGCCCAGCCCATCTCCCTCCTATTTTCTCGTCATTTCAGCCCACTCCCTTCTCTTCATTCTCCATGCACGCACACAATGTACACACACGGCAGTCGGCGACGTCGTTCGGAAAGGGACGCCACGGCCACAACGTCAGCAGCGTGACGCCAGCAAGGGAATCTTCCCTTGCTGCGCTGACACGTGGAGAGAGGCCCTGGGGGATTTTTCGGTTATGGAGGGTAAAGGAGAGAACAGGAGAGAGGTGTTCTGGCTGTAGAGAGAGCTCGGGGGACTGAGCAGAGGGGAAGGAAGAAAGGTGAGCAAGAAAACCAGAGAAGAGAGAGAAAGAAAAAACGGGAAGAGAGGAGGGATAATGGAGCGGCATTCCGAAGGTCAGGGGGCAGAAAACGCAGAGAGGAATATCGGAAAAACAGAGGAGGAGAGGGGGCGGTTTTACTGGGTTTTCGAAGAAGCGACCGAAAAAAAAAAAGGGAAGGCAAGAGGTTTTTCTTCCTCAGCTGGGTCTTCTTCTTCGAGGAGGCAATTTTTGGACAGAGAGAAAACTAAGAGACAGGAGACAAAAAACAGATGGTGAAATCGAGAGAGAGGGGGAGAGTTCGATCGAGAGAGAGAGCGAACATGAAAGGGAGAGGAAGCTCGGAAGTGAGGTCGAACGCCACCGGAGTCCCCTCATCAGCCGCCGTCCACCATAACGCCTCCCCTCAAACCAAGTAGACTTCCCCGAGCATCTCTGTTCTATTTTGACGAGATGGTGGGCCGGAGCTCGTGCCAACCAGTTCGCGTGAGCCCCGGCCCCTATCGTCCCTCCATAATGATTGTCAACTTGCTGGTATGACTAGTTAGAAGCTTTGGCTCTGTCTGAGGTCAGCTCGAGTCAAGAATTCCTTGTTTTATTCATGCACACGACCTGTTTGTTAAAATGTCTGAATGAGATCCAGAAACTTGCATTGTCGGGTTCGTCCTCGATAACCTAGTTTCATAGGTGTTTGCTCATTTGTTGTTTATTCTCATGATTTTCTTAGTATTATAGCGGTTTTCGTGAGATGTCCGAGTATTTTTGAGTCGGAGAGGAGTGTTTTTGGTTCCAGCGATGGAGAGCTTCAAGGGTCGCTAGAGGTCATCGCCGGTGGCGTTTAACATCGGTCAGACGGAATGGCCGATGCTGAACGACGGTAGGGTGACTTCTTTAGGACCGGGGAAGACTCATGGTGGCGTCGGCGTTGGGGTGGCTGGCAAAGTTGCAGCGAGCTTGCTTCCAGTGTCGGGAGAAGAAGGCAGAAAAATAAGACGACCAAAAATAAAATAAAATAAAAATAAATAATAAAAATAAAAAGAGGGCCGAAAATTAAAATAGGGGCTGGGCTGAACAATTCTTCAAGTGGGCCTAGGCTGAGAATTGGGCCGAATTTTGTAAAAGGGGTGAAATGGGCTGGTTAATTTGTTTTAATGGGCTAATGTAATAGGAAATTCGTGTGGGCCTTAGGGCCCGGTTGATAGTCTAGCCCAGATCGATAGGGTCTGGGTCGGTTTAGTAGGGCCGGGTTTCTTGACCCGGTCCAAATTACTTTTTTAAAATAAAAAAATCGAAAATTTTAAAAAATACAAAAAATATTAAAAATATCTTAAAAATTCAAAAACCTCTTTAAAAATTAATAAAATGTCTTTAAATTCAGAAAAATCATAAAAAATAGTAATACAAATTTTGAAAATTTTTCAAAATACAAAAAAAATACGAAATATCCAAAAATTCCAAAAAAATTAGAAAAATTAGAAAATTCCAAAATAATTAAGAAATATTTTTTAAAAGAATCAGAAAAGCCTCAAAATATCAAAAAAAATAAAATTGAAAACTCTTTTTTTAATTTCAGAAAATACGAAAAATATTAAAATATCAAAAAAATATCAAAAAAATTAAAAACATTATAAAAATTATAAAAATTCAGAAAAAATCAGAAAAATTGCAAAAATTTAGAAAACCCTTAAAAAAGAAAAAACCTAAAATTGAAAAAGTCTTTAGGGCTCTATAATAAGGTTCTTTATTTACGTTATATTTTTCTTTTTATAGAGATAATATTAGGTTCCTTTCGTGCTTTATTTTGTAATGATATTTTGGATGTCATTTCCCTACTTTAAAATGGTTATGGTAAAGCCTTAGATTTCTTGAATAGGTTGCTATGGCTTTAATTAATACATAATTGAGTTAGGTACCGAAATGGCTTTAGTCGCATGATTAACATAATCAAGTCCCCGAATTTAGAATCTCTAGTTGCGCAAATAGTAATGTATTCTCTCATATTTTACTGGGTTTCTAGCTGACCCTAAAAAGGTTAGTGGTGACTATTTTGTTTGAATTTGCATAGACTAAACTAATTAAAATTTTGAATACCCAATGTCGCTCGGGATATGAGCTTGGAAGAGCCTGAGTTAATGAAAGGCCGTTGGTCCAAAGTTAACAATACCCATAAATTTAATCAAAGGTTCCCTAATGAAACCTCTAAAAAAAAAAAATTAGGTCGTGACAGAGACTTGACTTACTACAATTAATTTGTGGATTTTATTATCATTAGAGATTAGATTGCCTTTAATGACTTAAGAAAATTATATCTTTTTACTATGATACCCTAAAAAAACCCCAATTATAGCTACAGTTGCAATTCTATCTTTTTTCTTTTAACCCCATAAGAACCTCCGACTTTAGGTCTTATCATAATTTAGTCATAAACTTTTTTTTGTCTCTAAAAAGACCCCAAACTTTAGGTCTAGTCTCGATTTGTTAACCTTTTTTTTTGGTTTCATCAAGAACCATCAACTTTTACTTAAGGCTCAAATCTGCCCCATTTAACCCCCTTTATTCAAAGTTTTTTTTGACAACCAAGAGATTGAAAACTCTCAAGCATGAGCTACATGAGTGTCCCAAATCAAGTGCCTTGAGTGCAAGCTCTTTGGCCATGAGAGATTGAAGACTCCTTAGCATGAAAGATTGAAGATTGAGCATAAAATTGAACATTCTGAGCTCAAGCGAGATGGAAGAGTAAAAACAATTGAAAAAAGCCAATCCTAATTGCTCTAGTTTTTACCCAAATGAGGACATCACTTGGACGTGGAAATTCTTCTTCAAAAGATGTCTTTTTGGATTTGAAATTTGGGGAAAAACTAGAGTAATTACATGCACTTTACTAAGGGCAATTTTGGGAGGATTAACGGGGCAGATAGAGGACTCAATTAAAAGTTGGTGATATTTTATGAGAAAGAAAAGGCTTAGAGTAGAATTTAGACTCAAATAAAATTTTGGGAGTTTTTCATACAATAAAAAAACGTTTAACGTAAAATTAGGACTGCAGCTAAACTTGAGAGTTTTAAAGGATATTAGGCCATATTTTTTTATTAAGTTGGATGAAGTCTCAATCTCTTAGGGCATCCAACAACTAGACTTAGACATTTATCCAAACAAGGTGATTTTTAAGGATAACTCCAAGAAAGTCACCTTCAATTGTACTCCCAACTCGCAACTATGATTTTGGAGAATAGCTCTTGAGAATATATAATGTAAGGTTAATCATTTCCAACATTAAACCTTGAGAGTTGGCATAGATAGTGCACGTCAAAGGAAAATCAACTCTTGATCTCGAGAATAGCCATTCAAATCTCATTAACAATGTATAGATTGCCTTTTTGTCATGATCACCTTCATAAGCCAAAGGCTAGATTTAATAATTCATGGAGCTTGTAAGGAGTTTCATAAAACTTAGACTGCGTTTAGCAATCAAAATAAAATTTAAGATAATATATATACTATCATATGTTTGGTGTCTACTCCAGAAAGACTAAAGTCGGATATAAGGGGGATATAAGTAGGATAAGATTATCCCATGAGAGAAGTGGGATAAAGGTGGATAAGATTATTAATATTCATAATGAAAAAGTAAATTTTCTCAAATAACAAACTTCTTAAATTAACAAAATTGAAATTATATTTCAATATAAATAATATATGAATTCCAATATAAGAAATATAAAAAAAATAACAATTTGGTTTTTTAAATTTAATATTGTTTTTATATAAATGTATATATAAATATATATTATATTTATTACATATATTAGGTATTTTAGTATTTTAGATATATTAGTACATTTCACAATTAAATAAATTTTAATTATAGAACGATGG
This sequence comes from Corymbia maculata, assembly GCA_014182735.1. Lineage (NCBI taxonomy): Eukaryota > Viridiplantae > Streptophyta > Magnoliopsida > Myrtales > Myrtaceae > Corymbia > Corymbia maculata. Next base: position 19,449,477 of record CM024688.1, on the reverse strand, counting down.
AAGGGGAAAAAGAAATATAAAAGAAAATATAAAATAAACTAAAATAAAAATAAAATAGGCAAGAGTATTGTGAGAGATTTTCACCATCTCCATTTGTGAACTTTTAGGTTCATTTACACTAATATGCCATTTATACTGAAAAATATACATGATATGGTGTGAATAAATATGACTTTATTACTACGAATCATTAATCAATGTTTAGGATATAGCAGAATTCTTGGATTTCATATATTGTCCTATTGAGTCTTGTCTTGATTAGGAATACAAACGACCAAATGTAATCTTAAAGTATTTTGACCTCAATGCTTGTGTCCTAGGACCGTAACAAAGATCATTTCCAACCTCAACCTTATGTATTCTCAATATGATGACACACATCCCAAAGAATATTTATTATTTCGAAATAACTTCTTCTATAGACAAATGCCTATTTTCCATGTGTTGACATACATGGAAAATGTATTCACTTCTCGTGTGGGGATACTTTTACCCTCATTTGGAATGGAACCGCATATTTTTCATTTAAAGTGCCAAAAACATCTTTATGCTATCAATGCTCGACACCCAAAAATGTCCAATTTTTAGTGGAATTTATCAAGGCTCAAGCATGTGTAGATAGGGGAGATCATGGAGATTATTTGGGATTTTATCGAGGTTCAAGCACTTGTAGATATCAAGTTCTTATCAACTAGAAAGGCCCCCTCAACAATCAAAATATAATCTTTTATTATCTTTATTTTCATGCACTTTATTTTTCCTTAGCTATAGCTTTTCGATTTGCTCTGTTGATGAAATTTCAATGCGTATCACTATCTCGATGTTCCGTTGTCAATTAAATTCTTGCAAACATCTCTATTATGGGTGTCACACTGTTGATTCAATTCTGGCATTGCATCTTTGTACGCTCTTGAGCTTTGTCGTCAATTAAATTCCAATATAGTTCATGAATGTGCATTGCCGTGGAAGTGGTTGTATTTTCAAGCCTTGTTGTTGATTGAATTTTCGCATGGTTTTTATGTACAATTTAGTTCGAAATTTGAAATAAATATTTGTAGTTATTTCTTGTCCACTTGGATATTTCCTTTTTGGAGTCACCTCAAAAACCATCTCCTCTCATCAAAAGCCAGCGAACAACTTTTGGAAAAGATGTAATGGAGATTGTGGAGAATAGTTAGAGAAACATGGAGAGATTGAAGTGTTATTTTAAAGGAGCAACTTTTTTGAAGAAAAGACTCATAAGACTCACCAATGCGGGAATATAGGGTTGAATTTTAGGAGTTATGGAAGCACATTTACAAACACGAAGAAACTTTTCCCAAATGGTTATAATAGAAGGCTTATAAATATCAAGTTCTCATCAACTAGAAAGACCTCTCTTGACAATCAAAATGTAATTTTTTTATTATCTTTATTTTCCTGCACTTTATATTTCCTTAGTTATAACATTCCAATTTGTGCTGTTAATTAAATTCCAATGCATATCTCTATTTCAATGCTTTGTCATCGATTAAATTCCAGTGAACATCTCTATCAAGGGTGCCAGGCCGTCAATTCAATTCCGACATTGCATCCTTACACATTCTCGAGTTTTGTCGTTGATTGAATTCCAACATAGTTCGTGAATGTGTGTTGCTATGGAAGTTGTTGTATTTTCAAGTTTTATTGTTGATTGAATTTTGGCATGGTTTGTATATACAATTTGATTTGAAGTTTGAAATAAATAATTGCAGTTATTTCTTGTCTACCTAGATATTTCTTGTCTGGAATCACCACAGAACCCATCTCCTCTCATCAAAAATTGATGAATGACTTTCAAAAAAGATGTTATAGTAACAAATAATTATCTTATCATAACATTTTTTTTCTCCTCCCCCACCCTCTAACACGGTTTCATTTTCCTTTTCTAATATCTACCTTTTTTTTACATACTACTATTTACTTCATCGTTCTTTTCTTTTTCCTATAAAATAACAAGAATCGTTTTTTTTAAATCTTCATCCATATATTAGGTCAAGATATTAAATGATAGCACTCATAACCATTTTACTTATATTGATGGGGGTGTGAAAGTTTGTTTTATTCATATAATGTTAAGAAATAAGGGGAACTCAAATGCCCAAATTTGTGTGCAATGCAATATGTATATAAATATAATTTTATGACATATTTATTTAAATAGACTACACCATTCAATCCTGAGTTATAGATTAACTCAGGCACAAATTCATTATTACATGATTCCAAATGAGCTTGCATAATCATTGGGGTTTATCTCAGTGGTCAACATTTTCATATGAGAAGGGGAAGAGAAGTTGTGGTGGGGATTATTTAGTTTCATGTGTGAGGATGGGGACTATTTTAGTTTTAGGCATGTGTTTTAACTCTCATGCTTTGCAAGGAAGTAGGGTAAAGTTTGAAAGTGAGAATTAGAATAAACATAAAGTAGGATTGATTAAAAAAGAAGAAGAGCTTGCATGGTTTTTGACATGGACTTAATTATGGACGAATTTCAAGAGAGTTGGGGTGGGGACTATTTAGTCTCAGGTGATGCTTTGCAAAAAGTAGAGTAAAAGTTTGAAAAAGGTTGAAAGTTAGAAGTAGGACCGACAAAAAGAAAAGAAAAGAACTTGCATGGTTTTTGACAAGGACTTAATTATGGATGAATTTCGGGAGTTGGGGTGGAGACTATTTAGTTTCAAGTGTGTGTTTCGACTCTCATGCTTTGAAAGTGAGAATTAGAATAGGTAGAAAGTAGGACCGATAAAAAAGAAGGAGAAGAAGAAGAAGGGCTTGCATGGTTTTTGACATGACTTAATTATGGACGAATTTCATCAAATTCTTGTTGAGATCAATTGTGAATATGTCAAAAATTACCACCCCCAAAAGTTTACAAAAATTAATTAATTGTATATTAAATCTCAAATATGATTAATATATCAAATGAGATATTCGTCGCATAATGACATAAACATTTGGCATATCTAATAATATACATTTTTTGAATGGTTAAATAAATTTGGAAGACTAAATAAAGATTGAAATACTGAAGAGAAAAAAATCAAATAAATAGAGCAGAGGACAGTTTGATTGGAATTGAGAAGTTGAGACTAAAATTGCTATCATACTCTTTTATTTGCGAGGTCAAAGAAAAGTCAACTATGAACCTAGTTTATGAATGAAATCATACTCCTTATTTTAAATATAAATTTCAATTGTTTATATAGAAAGACACTTTTTATCTAGGACTTATAATGGTCCACTGATAAATCAAGAAAAAATAATTCGCCCGCCCCTATTTTGAATGGATAGTAAGTGAATTTTTTAAGTAGGGCTATTTATTGTCTAATTTAATATTGTTGGCACCTAAATTTGACCATCTATTTGGGATTTAATTGCATAAAAAATTAGAGTTTAATTTTAACCCCTAAAAAGAAAACAAAATCACATCAAATTGCATAGCATATAAACATTAGGACTATCCGCATTGAGTAGTGATGAAAATTTGTTGAATTAAAAAATAAAAAATTAATAAAATTAAGATTAAAAAATTAATTTTATTTTATCAATTTTTTTTTTTTAAAAGGGATGAGTAGCGGCCCTATTTCTTTTCTCGGTTGGACCCAGCCCAAACCCCTTTTCTCTCTTTCTTTTCCTCCCTCTCGGGCCGGCCCACCTCCTTACCCTACAGCCCAGCCCACGAGTTGGTCTCCTCCTTCCCTCGCATCGCTCCCATGCCTCGGCAACACAGGGCCACGTTCGGGGAGCAGGACATGGGTAGGGCAGATGGTAGCGCGATTTTTGGGTCGGGAATCAACCGGTAACAGCAAGCTGGCAATGGAAGAAGCCATGCGCACCTGCCGTGTAACATCTTGAAAATTGACTCATTTTAGCCCAATTTTAATATGATTTTGGGAACCGATTTCTCGGTGATATCAGGACTAAATACTTGGACGTCGTCTCATTTATTTTGGGATTTTCCGGTAGACACGGAAGTGTCTGAAAAAGGAAAATTGGATTGGGTTTCGAGCCCGCGGGTGGGCCGGCCCAAGACCGACGGCTGAATGGGCCTTGCACCCATTCAGCCCAGCCCAAGAGGGGCCCAAGTTGGCCCAAGTTCCCCTCCATTTCCAGCCCATGGGCTTCTCTCTTAGGCCTTTTGCTTTTGTGCCCAAGTGGGCATTGTTTTTGCTTTGTTTTGATTGGTTCTTCAACAAGTGGCTTGCCCACTTGCCTTGGCCCTTATCCAAGTCTCCAGCAGCTTCTTCTCTCTCCTCTTTCTCCCCCAAAATTCGTGCACCAGCCAGACCACTCTCTCTCTCCCTTTTTCTCTTCATTTTCTCTTCCATTTATGGTGTTCCTTCTTTGTCTTTACTGTTTTCCAGCCGGAAAACAGCCTTGCCGCCGTCACTGGAGCCGCCACCACCGCCCAAAGTGTAGTCCTGGAAGTTAGGAAGACAACCACACACCTCACCCCTGGTCGCCTCGGACCGCCCGCTTTGTTTCGCACTCGCACTCGGGTCGGCCTCGCGTGAACAATAACCAGCAGTGTTTTTGGCCCGTTTTGGCCATCGTTTGTCATCTGTTGTCATTCCTGAGCTTTCCCCTCGTAGCCCTCATTCCCCTCTACGCGCCGGTGTCGCCGGATTTCCAATCCAAGTAAGTTGACTTCCTAATCCTTATTTATGGGTTAATCTTGCTTAGGGGTTAATTAGTTTATTTGTGTGTTTGTGATTAATTAAGGTTGATTGGTTAATTAGTCTGGTTAATTAATTCTAACTAGGGTTAGTTAATTGACCATAGTTAGTATTAAAGTAACTAAGGTTAATTAATTAAAGTAACTAAGGTTAGTTTTAAAGTAACCAATGTTAGAATTTAACTATGGTTAGGTTAATTTGTTAACCATGGTTAAGTTTATTTATTTATTTAATTTCAGATGAATTTACTGTTCACAAACTGTTCACGGATTACTATTTACTAATCACTGTTCACGGATTACTATTCACTAATCGCTGTTCATGGATTAGTGTTCATAGATTACTGTTCACGGATTACTGTTCATGGCACTGTTCATGCAGAAGCTAATTTTTGGCTTATTTTGATGTGTTCTTGGTTGTTATGATTTATTGAAGTGCCGATTGTTAATTATATTTGTGAATATTGATGAAATGCATGATCGAATGCTGATTGGAAATTGGATTTTGGAATTGTCGAGTGAGATTGCATGACATATTATATGGGTTATCAGAAATGGCATGTCGCATGAGCATAAGCGATGTACATTCACGACAGAGTAAAGAAAAGAACGTATTGATTGGCGATGTGTTGCATGGTCACATTAAGAGGAGAACCCGGTATTGCCGGAAGACGGCCAATCCTTATAGGATTGTGCCGTGGCCAGTGGGTCGCCTGACTTCGGTCGGATGCCTGATAGCGAGGGGTTAACTTTGTGGGACTGCGGTATAGGGGTAGGTCCCAGGCCTTTGTCAATTGCGGGGCTGTAGTAGTGGGCAGGTCCTATGCTCTTTCGGGAATGTCGTATTGGGAGTGAACCCTTGACGTTGCCGTGCCTCGAGGTAAAGAGGACGAAATTGGTTTAGCCAAGAACCGCCAACCATAAGGTTGTGCCGTGGCCCAGGAGGGGGCGTAATAATCGAAGCATGTGTGAGTGTGAGACATAAGAAAGTTATGTGAGATGCTCTAATTATTCGCATGCTCTTAATGTCGTGATGAGTTAAATGATAGTTTTTGCAGGTCACGTGTGCCAAGGCCAGGTAGGATCGCCTGTGGTTGTGTCTGCTTATTGAACTATCCTATGCTTTTGTTTTTCTCTGCATTGTGCGGACTGCTGAATTAGGTTGTATGTTAAACTCCTGAGACGAGTGAAGTTCCTAACCGGGGCTTAGGACTTTAACTTACTGAGTTTATCTCAACCCATCGTAGTTAACATTTTCAGGCCCTAAATGATGCAGTACCGAGGATCAAAGAGAGCGATCCCTCTGAGACCCATGAGTAGGCAGCTGTAGTCTATTTTCTTTTTGACGAGCCTTCCCCCACTTGTACAGGGTTAGGTTAGCTAGGCCGGTCCCTTTTTGAGTAGGCCTTAGCCTGTCGCCTGTAGTAAGGCGTGTATCTATTTGTTGGTATGCTAGCTAATCTTCAGATATATAAAATACTGGTTGTCTTTCCTCTGCTACTGTTGTTGCTATCCCTATTGTTTGGTTTGGGAGTTGCTCGTTTCCGCATATGCTTAATTACAAGATAAAATGAATTGGTCGACGATAGTACTTGGGATGTCGTACAAATAGACCTAAAGTGAAATGGGATTGCCGCGAGCTCGAGAGTCGGGGCGTGACACGCCGGAAGTTTGTAAAAGAGAGAGAGGGCGTTCTGCCAGAGGGGGCTCGCACAAGGAGAGAGAGAGAGAGAGAGAACCGAGAGGGAGGGATTTGTTCAGCTTGCCGGTGGCTCTGCTTCTCCCTCGCTTTATTAAGCTCAAGAACGTGAGACCGAACCGACGAGATTTTGGGCAAAGCGTACAAAACCCATACTGATTTGCTGCCGATAATGTTGTTTTGGAACTTAATATGCTGGGTTTATGTCTCGAGCAACGTTGAATCCGAACCTGGAATTGGTATTCCGAGCAGCTTATCAACCGTTTGACAAAATGCTTGCATGAAGCACGGAATTCATGTTCATAAAATTGGATGCATAAGATCTTTGCGTTCATCACTGAATCTGGGTTTCATTTGTTGGAGCTAGTATTAACACCTAGAGGGGGGTGAATAGGTGTATAAGAATTTTATGCGCAAGTAATAACAAACTTTTGCAAACTCAGTTTATAGTGGTTCGGCTTTAGACAAGCCTACGTCCACTCTCCGGTCGACCAGCCAATCGGCTGTATTTCACTATATGATCAACGGTGATTACACACTTTCGAGTGCTAGTACTCGGTGATTTGTCTCACTAAGTCACTCTCTTTCGTAAAGCACCTAGATCACTCAAATGTGCACTATGAACAACAATTGAAGAACTGAATCAGCTTTGGAATAATGTTCATCCACTCTATTTTCCTAGGTCTCATCCTATCTTTATATACTCTCCAAGCCATACTCGACCGTTGGCTCTTTCCTTGAGAGTTTCGTCTTCCCTTTCCTGGACAGACTTTATAAGGCAAATCTTTTTGACCGTTGGAGGTAGATTGGATCCCCTTTGATTCTGTTCGCTCATACAATCAGAATCCGGGCTTCCATAAGTGTTCTATTCTTCTTTGGAAGTTGTCCGTTGATTGATCCTGCCAATCACTTTGATACAACAGAATCAATATAAATAAAGTAAGTGAAATACTTGACCGTTGGTGATCTTATCCTATAGGTTCATCTTAGGTCTGATGATCTCATGTTCTGAATATGCCCAGATTTTCAGTCTGGTTCATTCAGACTTAAAATCTCAGTCTGGTTTGTTCAGACTTAAATCTTAGTCTGGTACGGTCAGACTTAAATCTCAATCTGATACATTTAGACTTAAAATCTCAGTCTGGATGAGTATTTTCGTCTGATACGGTCAGACTCTTAGACATCTCATGCTTTATCTTCTGCAACTAGCAGACTTTAAAACCTAATGTCATTCTGTGTCCTTTTCTTTCAAGGGATTGATAAATCATTCATAAGTTGTTTTGTTAGCATCAAAACTAGGAGTTTTCTCAACAATCTCCCCTTTTTGATGGTGACAAAACATCTTAAACATATGGCTTCATGTCCCCGCAAAATATGGTTAAATAGACTGTTTCCAACTATCCCGCCCAACTTATAAGTATAGCTCATATCAACCCCGCATAACATAATTACAAACTTAACAAGATACGTACTTTGTCGGTACATATTTCAATAGGAGAATATCATCGAGTCATTTATCATGTATTATCATAATGATAAAACCATCTCGTCATCCAACTATCATGATATCAACAAAGACAATGATAAATCCATCGAAAGTCAATCAAAGAGCTGAGTTAAGCAAAAGTCAAGTCGAGCAAAATATATCTAGAATCAGTCTAGAACCAGTCGAGCACAAAAGCCATATCTACTCCCCCTTTTTGTCAACTTCAAAAAAAATCAGTTGAAAAAGATCTTTTTAAGAGGTTTTCTTGTTGGGGGTCCGAACAAGGGTGAAATCCTCCATATCGATGCGATGACTTCTCAATCCGTCAATACACCGATTGACCGTCTTCTTCTCAAGAGTTTCCGATCTGTTATTGAAGGAGGTTTCCATCTCGTACTGCGATCTCGATCTCTCGTTAAAAGTTCGAAGATCTTTTGGTAATCGGCATTTCCAGATGAAGCTGCAGGAATGTGAATGTTAATATTTTCATGATGATGCTCCCCCTCAATTGATGCTTCATTCTGTTCTTGCCGTCCCTCTTTTTCTCTGTTCTTATCTCCTTCTTCATCTTGTTCTTCTTCTGCGTCTGTTTCTTCTGCTTCTTCTGGCTCATCCATTTCTTCATATCCTGCATCCTTCTCTTTTTCTCTGTGAAGAATGTGTTTTGCATTTTCCTCTTGTTCAGACATTCTCTGAGAATGTTGACGCATATTTGCCAGAATTGCAGAGATGCTTTCTTCTTCATCTTCTTCATCTATCAGTAGGAGTTGTCTTCTCCTTTTAGAACTTGGCTCATCAGAAGCGAATTCTTTGCCTTTTCTTTTTGCTGTCTCTGATATAGCCAGTTCCTTTTCTTTTCGTCTCCATGTCTCAGCAACATCCTTCAGTCTCATCTTGTTGATCATTTTCATATCAATGATCATTGTTGGAAGAGTTTTAGTACTTGAATCTTCTCGGGAATATCTATCTTGAGATGATTAAAGATTCTTGTGACTAAAGCTCCATAGGGTAGCTGTCCCTTTCCCTTTGAGACTGTACGATGCATATGCAAAATGATTGTGTGAGGTAGTGAGAACAATACTCCTCTTTCAATTGCCCACATCAGTTTTGCCTCAAATTTAGACACATCAGTCTTGGATGATGCTTTTGGACGAATGCAGCTGATGATGATGATTTTGTGCGAGAATAGTTCTTGCAGACGTTAAAAGAAGATAAGTTATAGTGGCCCTTACGATTTTGTGAGAAACTTACGATCTGTTTCATAAGGGACATCTATTGACCTGAATGCACCTCTCTCAACATTTATAATGTCAGCAATAGTATCTGAACTAACCTCATAAAACCTATCATTCACACTGAACTGCATTCTGTCTGGAGATAAAAATGTCAAATTCGAGTAAAAATATGCTGTTAGTTCAGGATAAACAGCAGCAGAATCAGTGCAGAATTTGTCCATTTGCAATCTCTCAAAGCTTTCTCGTAGATTTACGTCAGTAGCATCCAGATAATCAAAATCAACAATCATATAATTCATGACTCCTCTTTCCAACAGATTGTTAAAGAAAGTCTTGTGTTCTTTGGAGCGAAATAATTTTCCGGTTGTGTTCGACTACGGCGGCAAATTCCCATTCTTACTTCAAAATTTCTGTAGATTGTTTCATCATCTTCTTTCACCTTATCTTTACTTCTCCCCTGTATCACTCACTCGTTCTTTACGAGTAGATGTTGATTCGGCAGCACATCTTGCCCCGAATGAGACGGAATTCATTTGCAAACCCATTCTCGCCTCAAGAAAAACAGTTTGACATCTTCCCCGACGTTTCTCCGAACTAACTTCTCATACCTCCTCATAATTACATGAGGATTTTCAGTAGGTGTTGGTAGAGTTAATCCAGACGTACCTCTACGTGCGACAGTCCTTTCTTCCGATTCTAAGCGATGAGTTCTTGGAGATTCCTCATAATCTGCTTGATTTCTTTGAGGAGAAACTCTAGGAGATTGTCCTTGAGTTTCTTCGGACGTCTGTGTCAAGTCAAAATGCATCTGCCCTTCCTCGATTCTTCTTCCTCCTCTTCCAGCGACTCTGTTTGATCTTCTTCTAGGTGATGGAGATCTTGATCTGGATATGGAGGATCTCGATGCCATTGTTCGGAGAGGGTTGGTTTTGGACGAAGATTGTTTTAGAAAGAGTTTTTCTCGGTTAGGGTTTGTAAACGGACGTTCAAGAGTGGTGAGGAAAAGACTCGACCTTTGGGGGTTTTTATACCTTTGTTAGGAGAACAAGTGAATAGTCGAAAATAATTTAAAAATAGTAGTTATTCTAAATTTAACAAGAATATTCAATTATCATAAAAATATGCCAGAATATATGCAAATCAAATATTCGAATCAAAAAACTTACTCAAATAAATACCAGATTTTCATAAGGAAATAATACACCATATCATTTTCCTTTTTCAATCACCCGACGATTTCCACTGTCAGACTTTTTCCTGTACTCACAGAATTTATAAGAAAGGGTTAATGATGTTTAAACACCCACATATTGAATCGAATGTACCTTTGTCCAGCAGCTTTGTGAAGATATCTGCTAATTGATTCTTAGAATCAATGAATTCCACATATATATCTCCCTTTTGCACATGGTCTCTTATAAAGTGATGTTTGATCTCAATGTGCTTTGCCCTGGAATGTAAAATTGGATTCTTGGTGAGGTTTATGGCGCTCGTATTATCACACCTTATTTCTGTGCAGCATTCTTCCTTGCCATAGTCTCTTAGTTGTTGTCTCATCCACAAAATCTGAGAACAACAGTTTCCAAGTGCTACGTATTCTACTTCTGCTGTTGATAAAGCCACAGTATTTTGCTTTTTGGAAAACCATGAAACTAGCATTCTTTCCAGAAGTTGGCATGTTCCTGAAGTACTCTTTCTGTCTACTTTGCATCCTGCTAAATCTGCATCTGAGTAACCAAGAAGAGTAAAATCTGTTTCCTTTGGATACCATAGCCCTAAGTTTGGGTAAGTGGCTATATACTTAATTATACGTTTAACAGCAGAAAGATGTGATTCTTTAGGATCTACTTGAAACCTCGCACAAAGACAAACACTATATAGGATATCTGGTCTAGATGCAGTAAGGTAGAGAAGTGAACCGATCATGCTTCTATAATTTTTCTGATCAACCTTCTTCCCTTTTTCATCCTGATCAAGTTTGATGGAGGTTGCCATTGGAGTTTCTGTCCTCTTGTAGTTCTCCATTCCAAATTTTTTAATCAAGTCTTTGGCGTACTTTTCTTGATGAATAAAAGTTCCATGATTCGTTTGATTAACTTGAAGTCCTAGGAAGAATGTCAGTTCTCCCATCATGCTCATTTCAAATTCTTCCTGCATAGACTTTGAGAAGTTCTTGCACAAGTGCTCATTAGATGAACCAAAAATAATATCATCTACATAGATTTGTACCAGCAGAATATATTTACCTTCCTTCTTAATAAATAAGGTTGTATCTACCATACCTTTTATGAATTTGTTATCTAGTAGAAACTTGCTCAATCGTTCATACCAAGCTCGAGGAGCCTGTTTCAGACCATAAAGTGCCTTCTTTAATTTGTATACGTGGTCAGACTTTCTTGTTTCCTCGAATCCAGGGGGTTGTTCTACATATAATTCAGAAACGCACTTTTCACGTCCATTTGATATAGCTTGAAATTTTGATAACAAGCATAAGCAAGTAATAGTCTGATTGCTTCTAGTCTTGCAACCGGAGCATAGGTTTCATCATAGTCTATTCCTTCGATTGAGAATAACCTTTAGCCACGAGCCTTGCCTTGTTTCGGTGACTTTCCCAAGTTCATTAACTTTGTTTCGAATATCCATTTGGTTCCTATGGATCGTTCGTCCTTTTGGTTTGGGTACCAACTCCCACACATCATTTCTCTTAAATTGTTTAAGCTCTTCTTGCATTGCTTCTATCCGGCTTTCATTTTCCAGTGCTTCATCAATTCCTTTGGGTTCAATTTCAGAAATCAGTGCAACAATACCTGTGTCCTTTTTGTTTCTTGATCTGGTTTGAATCCCTCCGTAGATATTTCCAATTACGAGCTCCTGTGATGACTGGACTTATGCTTCCGGTTTCTGTTTGGAACTTCATTATTATCGTAATCTTCGCCGATGCGGGAGTATCAAGCCGAGATAGTCGTTCTTCAAGAGTTGCTTTTTTGATCAAGCTTCCCCGGGAAGATTCTCGCTCCTTTGTTGAGACCCGATCCTTCAAAGAGCTGCATTTGATTCGATTCTTATTTATTGGACTGCTTTGTTTTGAGACTTCTTTCTCCGAAACTTTACGTTCATGGATTCTTCCACCGTCCGAGTATTCTTGTTGAACACTCGTATGCTTTACTCGAGTTTGAATAGCCCAGAAACATACCTTCATCTGATCTTTCTTCAAACTTACTAGGTTGATGATTAACATTTTTAAGGATATAGCATGGACAACCAAAGATTCAAAAATAGGAAACAATAGGTTTTCTTTCTTTGAAAATCTCATAAGGGGTTTTATCAAGAATTGGTCTAAGAAATACTCTGTTAATAATATGGCAAGAGGTAGAAACTGCTTCTGCCCAAAATCGAGTTGCCACCTTGCTTTCTATAAGCAATGTTCTGGCCATTTCCTACAAAGACCTATTCTTTCTTTCCATAACTCCATTTTGTTCTGGAGTGTATGGAGATGAAAATGTATGCTGTATGCCATTTTTGTCACAAAAAATTGAGAAGTCTTGATTTTCAAATTCTCCCCCATGATCTGTTTTGATACTAGAAATAGAGTAGCCTTTTTCATTTCGAATCCTCTTAGCAAATGTTGAGAAATATGAGAAGGTATCTCTTTTATTTGCTAGAAAATATACCCATGTGTATCGAGAGTAGTCATCAACTATCACAAGACAATATTTCTTACCTCCAATGCTTTGGGTTCTGGTTGGTCCAAATAAGTCCATGTGAAGAAGCTGTAACACACGATTAGTGGAAATTTGCTTTATAGATTTGAAAGAGCTTCTAACCCGCTTTCCCAAGTGTACATGCGAGCAAAGCTCAGTTTTCTTGTAACTTAGTGACGGCAAACCACGAACACGCTTTTTGCTGGCAAGTTTGGAGATTTGTTTCATGCTGACATGCCCAAGTTTGCGGTGCCATATATCTGCTTCATCTTGGACTGTTAATAGGCATTTTGCAGTATCTTCATTTATATCCAGAAGATAAATGTTCCCATGTCTTCGTCCAAGAAAAGTCTCCGTGAAGAGTCATTGCTTGTTCCAAACATAGGTTTTCTTTGAAGTTTATTTTGAAACCATCATCACACAACCGGCTGATGCTCGAAGATTATAGTTTAAACCCTTGACTAGAGAAACGTTGTTGATGATCGGGTTTCCGATCTTGACAGATTCCTGGTCCTATAATGTTTCCTTTGGTGTTCTCTCCAAACGAAACTGTTCCTCCCTTGATTATGTCGTATCTTATGAACATCTTTGAATTTCCTGTCATATGTCTTGAACATCCACTATCCAAATACCATTTCTTCTTACATTTGAAACTTACCCGCAATGTTTACAAACACTCATTTTTTCTTTGGTACCCAAATTTTCTTGGGTCCATTGAAGTTAGTAGTATAAGCTTTTTCTATCCATTTCCTTTGAACATGTCTCCGGACTTTAGGACATTTGTTCTCAAAGTGTTCTCTTTCTCCACAGTTAGAACATTTGAGATTGTTTCTACCAAAAGGTCTTACAAAATTGTTTTTGAAATGATTTCTATAAGCTTGTTGAGGAGGTCTTTGTCTTATTCTTTCCTTGACTTTGGGAAAATCAATAAGGGAATCATTTTCCTTATAAAAACCTAGTCCAGACTTATCATAATAAGGAATTTGAATGGAAAGTATATGCTGTAGAGTTTTTGATCCTTTGGAAAATTTTGTGGTAATATCTAAGAATTCCTTTTTGAAAGAATCATTCTCCTTTTGTAAAGAGTTTCGATTTTCATTAGTTTCCAAAAGTTCCTTTTTAATAGATTCATTCTCATTTAAAAGAAACTCTCGATTTTCCTTAATTTCCAAGAATTCCTTTTTGAAATCATCCATTTTTCTTTTCAAGGAAGCGTTACGTTGATTCAACTTGTAATTTTCCTTTTTTAATTTGGAAATCCTTTTCAAAGTAGATTTTAGATTAGAACAAAGCTCATTTATATAATGTGAAACTTCTATAGGAATCTCGAGAATGATTTACCTCGAACTTTCTCGTCCGAGTCCGTGTCGAATCGCTTTCTAGTCCGAGTCCGAGTGTGCCATTAGACGATGTTTCCATATTCATCTTCACTATCCTCAACTTCGAGTCACTCCATGTTTCAGCTTTGAGAGCCTTCTTGTACTTCTCAAATTTTCCTTTGTTCTTTTTGAGTTTGGGACAATTCTGTTTAATATGTCCCTTTTTCTTACACTCAAAGCAGATTACATCCTTGGTATAATCATCCTCGTCATCAGTTTTGCGTTGCCCAGACTGTCTGATTTGTTTCCTGTTGTTGAACTTCCTGCCTTTTCTGTTTAATTTCTTTACCTTTTTGATCAGCAGTGCAAGTTCCTCGTCGTCCGTTCTTCCTCGAGAATCAGTATCATCGAATCGAGTTAGACCTAAGAGCAAGGGATTTTTACCTCTCGGATTCCACTTCTTCATTCACTTGTTCTCGCCTCATAAGACGTAGGGTGCCAATGAGCTCATCAACGCTTAGAGGTGAAATTCGCGAGTTTCTCGATAGATGTCTTCACATTGTTCCATTCTTTTGACAGTCCTCTCGAAGTTTGTTGACCTTCATTGGTCCAGGAACAGGCTGTCCTTGATATGCTAATCCGTTTACAATTTCTGTAAAACGACTGAACATATCTCCTATGGATTCTCCATACTTCATCTTAAAGGATTCGTATTGACCAAGTGATATGTTTACTTTGGTTTCTTTGACTCGATCAATTCCTTCATATGTCACATGTAGTCTGTCCCATACTTCCTTTGCTGTATCACAAGAAGATATACGATTATATTCATTAGGTGATAAAGCACAATATAGAGAGTAGATAGCCTTTGCATCAATGGTTTGTCTCTTTGTTATTTCTTCTCGGAGAGAGAGTGGCTGATGGTTCTGGTTCCTTTCCATCGGTACTCTTTGACGTCTTTTTGGCGTTATCAGTGGGCTCAATTCCCCTATTAACCACATCCCATTCCAGTGGATCTTTTGACCTGAGAAAAGCCTTCATTTTATTCTTCCAGATATTGTAATCCTTGCCATTGAAGTATGGTGGACGAGTGTTGCTCTGCCCCTCAATTAAACCTGGTGCAAGAATACTAGCCATAGAGGATCTTTAACTCAGAAGTAATAAACACTTCAAGATCTTGAGCACGAGGCTCTGATACCAATTGTTGGAGCTAGTATTAACACCTAGAGGGGGGGTGAATAGGTGTATAGGAATTTTATGCGCAAGTAATAACAAACTTTTGCAATCTATAAACTAAAATTAAATAGAGAGAGTAGAGAAGATTGCAAACTCAATTTATAGTGGTTCGGCTTTAGACAAGCCTACGTCCACTCTTCGGTCGACCAGCCAATCGGCTGTATTTCACTATATGATCAACGGTGATTACACACTTTCGAGTGCTAGTACTCGGTGATTTGTCTCACTAAGTCACTCTCTTTTGTAAAGCACCTAGATCACTCAAATGTGCACTATGAACAACAATTGAAGAACTGAATCAGCTTTGGAATAATGTTCATCCACTCTATTTTCCTAGGTCTCATCCTATCCTTATATACTCTCCAAGCCATACTCGACCGTTGGCTCTTTCCTTGAGAGTTTAGTCTTCCATTTCCTGGACAGACTTTATAAGGCAAGTCTTTTTGACCGTTGGAGGTAGATTGGATCCCCTTTGATTCTGTTCGCCCATACAATTAGAATCCGGGCTTCCATAAGTGTTCTATTCTTCTTTGGAAGTTGTCCGTTGATTGATTCTGCCAATCACTTTGATACAACAGAATCAATATAAATAAAGTAAGTGAAATACTTGACCGTTGGTGATCTTATCCTATAGGTTTATCTTAGGTCTGATGATCTCATGTTCTGAATATGCCCGGATTTTCAGTCTGGTTCATTCAGACTTAAAATCTCAGTCTGGTTTGTTCAGACTTAAATCTTAGTCTAGTACGGTCAGACTTAAATCTCAGTCTGATACATTTAGACTTAAAATCTCAGTCTGGATGAGTCTTTCCGTTTGATACGGTCAGACTCTTGGACATCTCATGCTTTATCTTCTGCAACTAGCAGACTTTAAAACCTAATGTCATTCTGTGTCCTTTTCTTTCAAGGGATTGATAAATCATTCATAAGCTGTTTTGTTAGCATCAAAACTAGGAGTTTTCTCAACATTATTTTGATTCTGTGGCATATCGTTTGAAGCGTGAGTCGGCCATGGATGAACGTCTTCTCACCGGAGAATCCACGCCCCTCATCAGAGGAGCCCGCAGCTTAGAAGCCGCCCTTTCGTCTCATCTCGGCGTGCATATATATATATATATATGTTTGATTTGTTAGAATGGTCGTTGTCTCGAAATATATGTGTCTCGTGTTGTCAACTTCGCCAGTGATGTTCGGCGATGGCCGGAGAGTGATCGGCGGTGACGACCTGGAAGTGTCGGTGAGCTTCATTGTTGACACCGGACTGGTTGCTGCCCCAGGAGGAAGACGGCCTGCGAAAAGGGAAGAGAAAAGGAATAAAAAAGAAAATTAGAAGAAGACCGAAGGAATAAAAGAAAAAAAAAAAAAAAAAAAAAGAAAAAGCAGAGAAATAGAAATAGGGAGAATGGGCTTCGGCTGGCTTGTTAAAAAATATTCGTGGGCCATTTTAGCTAATTCAAAGTGGGCCTTAGAGCGGGCCCAGTTCTTAGTCCAACCCGGACCCTATAGGTCGGGGTTGGTTTAGTCGGGCCGGGTCTATTGACTCGGTCCGAATTCTTATTCTTTTTTATAATATTAAAATTTTATAAAAGTATAAAAACATAAAAATAAGAACATTAAAAATTCAGAAAATTTTAGAAATTCAGAAAAATTCAGAAAATTTGAAAATTTATTTATAATTTTAAAACCCAAAAATTGGACAAATCTTTAGAGCTTTATAATAGCTTCTTTGTTTTGTGTTGCATTTTCCTTTTAAGGGACGATATTATGATGTTTGTGTGCTTTCCTTTATAATTATAATTGATTGCGTATTTTAATATTTTGGGTGTTACTTTTATGCTCTAGAATGGTTAGGATGAATTTTAAATTATAATTCGTTAGCATGATCAAATTATGTATCGAAATGGCGTTAGTCTTAGGGCTAATGTAATCAAGTTTTCGTGTTTAGAATCTCTAATTCCGTAAATAGTACAATATTCTCTTGTATCTTATTGGGTTTCTAGCTAATTCGAAAAAGGTTAGTTGCGACTCATTTGTTAAAATTTGCACAAGCTTAATTGATTAAAATTTTGAATACTCAATATTACGCAAGTTATGAGCTTAGAAGAACTCGAGTCAATAGAGACGTTGGCGCGAAGTTGATAATACTTCTAAACCTACTCTCTCTCTTGAGGATAGGATGTGATAGGTATTTGTGGCACACAATTTTTGTCACTTTAAGTAAATTGTGTGAATTCGTCCACCCATTTTATTTTTTTCTAAATAAAAAAAATCATATGGAGGATTTACAACCAAATATAGCAAGCCTATCCCTGCACTAGCAAAGCTCTGTTTTTTGTGTCTTTTTCTTTTTAATTTTGAACCTGATAAAAAAAAGTTATCAAAGTCAAAATTAAGATACTCACAAGAAATTACTTCCATATATGCCTTTTCATAGTGGGAAAAGTTTCCCATTAATACGTTGCTATAATTTGAGAAATGTGGTTGTTTAATATTACCAAGTGTGAAGAAAGGATAACAATATCTAATCTTTGACGATATTAGACGAGGACAAACTTCTATTTAGCAAATATAGTGCAAATTTCAACCAAATTCAGTTCCATCCAAAACAGAATAGGGCAAAAAACATTGATTAAATTACAAGATAAAACTGATTTGTTTTTTTTTTTTTTGTTATTGTAGGATAAAACTAAGGGAAATTTTCAAATAAAGGCATGAAGTGGAGTCATTTTCTTAAAAAAAAACTCAAAATGAATGTTGTCTCAAATAAAGGCATGAAGTGGCTAGATTAGTATCAAATAAGGGGTCTAAACTTGTTTTCCGGCCAAATCATTGCTGGAGGCTTTTTTCGGCAAGTAGGGTGTGGGTAAATTTGTCCAAAAAAAATCCAGCTAGGTTAAAATGCTTTAAAATCCTTGAACAAACAAACATCCCAAATTGAATTCTCATTAGTTCTTCATGAAATTGTCAAGTCTTCAAAGCTTGAACTCGAAGTCCTCGATTCTCTACTGTACCATGTTTTCTTCCTGTCTTCAATGCTAGATGGAATAAATGCACTTACTGATGAGGATAGAGCTCGTGACAATAGGGGGAGGAGGTATTTGGTGTGGATGAAGGACTTGAGCTAGCATCGAAGAACCCAAGCCCCTCTAAACTCATGAGATGGAATTGACATTCCTCCACCTCCAGCTGATAATGGAGCTTGAGACGACAAGCTTTGAAGGGGAGGATCGATTTGCTGCTGAGGATAGACTCGAAGACTCGATGATTTCACGAAGAATTAATGAGAATTCAATTTGGGATTTTTGTTTTCTCAAGGATTTTAAAGCATTTTACCTAGCTGGAACTTTTTAACACAAAATCGCCCACACCCTCCTTGCCGGAAAAAGCCTTCTAGTGAAGATTTGGCTAGAAAACAAGTTCAAACCCTTATTTGATACTTTTGTAATCACTTTATGCCCTTATTTGAAACAATGTCTACTCTAAGCCATTTTATGAGAAAACGACTCCATTTCGAGCTCTTATTTGAAAATTTCCCTAAAACTAATTAATCTACACTTTTGGACCCCATGTCAAAGATACATTTCCTTCCATTTGTGTGAATGAGCTATTAGTGTACCTGCCATTTTTCGCATAAAAATTTTCTTTTATAACAGGAAATTTGTATTTACTAAGGTTCCTTCTCTAATTTTGTGCGTGTCAGCTTCTACGAAAATCCAGTATTTTGAAATTTATAACAATAACAATAATCATGAAATTTGACGTGCCGGATAAAAGAGCAATGAAGAAAAATAAAAATACCTTGTGGAACCTATATATTGATATATATCATAAACTTGAGTAGATTAATCCTTACGGACGCAGGCAAATGCCTGTCCATAGTCTTTCACATTGAAGCGGTGTTCAACTTCACACATATGCGGTGGGAAAGGGTGGGTCTATTTCCAACCCAACTTTAGATGGAACCACACTTTTTTTATTTAAAGCGACAAAAACACCCTCATGGCACTAATGCTCAATTAAGTAGTATATATCATTGCTCAAATTCAGTTACTTTCCATTCAAAGCAGGGGTGAAAGTCACCGGAAAATAATTTTTCCTTGATTTACCAATTGATCATACCTAACACAAAAGTGCACCTATAAAAATACTCGATTTTTTTTTGTCTTTTGTGGTTTAAAACCAGAAGTCTAATTTCATTCATCGACCATTCTTATAATTGACTTTTCTATTGAATTCACAGCCAAAAGAGAATGATTGCAATTTTAGTCTTAACTTCTCAATCCAACCATTTATCATCTGCTCCGTTTATTTTAATTTCTCTCTCAATTATTACAATCTTTGTTTTCTCTTTCGATTTTGTTTAACCATTTAAAAGTGCACATTACTATGTATGCCAAATTTCTATGATATTGTATGACACAGAATCTTGATGATGATATGAGATTAAAGAGTTTGATATTAATCAAATTTGTGATTTAATATACAATCGAATTGATTTTTATAAACTTCTACATGTGGTAGCTCTTGACACCGACACTCTCGATCTCAACAAGAAATTAATGAAATCTGTACATGTTAATCAAGTTCACGTGAAAAACTATGCAAGCTTAATTAACATACGGGCTTAATTTACCATACAACTTGGGATTGAATGGTGTAATACGTTTAAGAAAGAATATTATAGAATTAAGATTAATATTTATGTTACACAACACGTAAATTAATTGCATTTAATTTTCCCTTTTTTCCCTATAGAGTATTTGAATGAAACAAACTTCATGCCAACATCAATTTGCTTAAAATGATTAGGCGTGCTATTACTTATACAGAGGTGAAGGTAAGATTTTATAACTAGTCCCAATAATGACACTAAGTTATGAAAATAGCTTGACCAACATTTGGATGAAGGCAAAAGGAAAAGTTTCTCTGGCTGTTTGATAAGGAAAAAAAGACAGGACGAAGAGAATAGAAGAAAAGGAAAGTGAAACAGTAAAGGAAAGGAAAGGAAAGTGACGATTGAGAAGAGATAGAAGGGAGGAGAGAGAAGCGTGGTTATATCAAGTATTGTCATTTATTACTATGAGAATTAAGGGGAAATTTCAAAAAAGGATCCAAAATAAACATATTTTCTCAAATAAGGATCCAAAGTGGTCGTTGTCTAAAATGAGGACCCCAAGTAGCTAAACAAGTTCAAATAAGGACCTCAAATCGCCGGCAAGCCAAATATTCGCCGGTCGGCAAGTGTGTGGCAATTCTGATGGCCAGAATAAGGGCAATTTTGTCAAAAAGAATATTGATAGAAATTAACAAACCCTAAAAACAAAACCCCCAAACTCTTCTTTGCGTTCTTCTTCTTTTGCAATTCATCTTCAAGGTTCCTTGTCCCCTCTTGCTCGAATAACCCAAAATCTTTGTTAATGGAGCAAGATCTTTGATTCCCCGAGTTCCAAACAAATGTGCCAACGCCCCTCTTGGCTCTCTCCGTTTCTCTATCTCTCTCCAGTGGATTTGAATTGTACCCATCTCTCGGTTGCTCGAATAACCCAAAATCTTTGTTAATCGAGATGTTCTCCATCTCTCGGTTGGGAAAAAATGATGAAGAATCGAGGCTCTCGTGTTACATACAAGTGTCTAAATAACGAAGATGTTGTTTTACTTGAGATTTGTCTTCTTTGTTTGAAAGAAATGAAGACAAAAAAAAAAAGAAAAAAGGAAGAAAATGTGAAAAAATGAAGGTAGGGGTTTCTTGTTGTGCTTCAATACGTGCTCTATTAACAGAAAATTTGGCTGCTCCAAGCAAGAGAGGACAGAGAACAGAGAAGATGAAGAGCATAAGAAAAAAACAGGAGAACATGAAAAGTTTGGGGGTTTTGTTTTTAGGGTTTGTTAATTTCTATAAATATTTTTTTTTACAAAATTGTCCTTATTCCGGCCATCGGAAATGCCACACACTTGATTGCCGGTGAACATTTGGTTGGCCAGCGATTTGAGGTCCTTATTTGAGACTGGTTTAGCCATTGCGGGTCCTAATTTGAGACAACGATCATTTTGAGTTTTTATTTGAGAAAATAGGCTCAGTTTTTTGTCCTTTTTTGAAATTTTCCCGAGAATTAATGGCAGAAGATGCTTTTGCCACTTCAAATAAAGAGGTGTGATTCGATCTAAAATTGAGTGAGAATAGCCCCACCCGTAAGAAAATCAATTTAAAGGAAATCGTTAATATCACACAAAAAATCCTAAATTATACCTACTATAACATATAAATTCCAAACTTTATTAGCATCATCAAATACTCTAAACTTGTCCAAAGTGACACAAAAACTCATAACATTTTTTGTCATAAAAACTATGAATTTTTATCAATGAGTAAAAAAAAAGTGGAAAAGATGCAGAAAATACCCTCAACTTTTAGAACAAGTTAAAAAGATGCGGGAAATATTTAATAACCGGTGCATTAGGTTAAAAAATTCCAGTCCCTAGACTTTCTACTTTGCAAATCTAAAATGTGCTGATGGCGTTGTTTAAATAACTCAAGAGTCTGTGAGAAAAGAAGCAAAAGTAATAAAAACTCAGTTTGTTTCATGAAAAATGTGATATTTCTGGAAAATATTTTCTAGGAAAATGATAATATTTTATGGTATTTGACTGAAACCTAAAATAACCTAGAAAATATTTTCCATCGATTGGCATGGAAAATTTGGTTCGATTTTCCCCAATTATCCTCAATAGACATATACTATTTGCCCTCTAGTAACTTGTGCATGGGTAACTAAGAAACAAGACACCAGAGTCTGTAGTCCAACCACAATGGACCCTAACTCAGACACTAGGGATCTAGGCATGGGCACCTAGTTCTCAAGCATGGCCCTGATGGACCAGAGTGTAAGCATCGAGGTGTCGAGCCTGGCCTTAATGGACTTGAGCACAAGCATCGGGGTTCTAGGCCCAGCCTCAATGGATCGAGGCATAGGCACCCAGGTTTGAGCCTTGGCCTAATAGACCCTAGCTTGGGCACTAGAGGTCCAAGCTCGAGCGTGGAGGACCCGGTAATAGCCTTTGTGGATACACATAAGAGTGTTGAGGACTAACGCTCTAGTGTTAAGACCCTAGCATGGCCTTTGTGGACCTGAGCACAAGTACTAGCACTAGCACTAGCACCAGAGTTGCGAGTCTAGCTTCAATGGTCTCAAGCTTGGGCATTAAAGACGTTGTCTTGGACACCGAAGACCCAAGAGTCAATGTTCGAATTTCCCTACCGAGTGTTAGACCTATCAAATGGCTGTGTCAAATTAGGTTTGAGTCAAGTCATAAATGGTTTGACCCAAATTGACCTATTAACCTGTTTATAACCCATTTATTTGTTATGCAAATTTATTGGCCTATACTCGACCCATACTACAAAAATACTTCCATATTTAACTTAATTTATTAAAATTTATACCCAAAAAGAGTAAGGAGTGAGTGTGAGGGAGAAAAAGAAGGGAGAAGTGATAAAGATAGGTTGGGTTTAAGTAAGTTGTAAATGCATTTGTAACCCATTTAATGCCCATATTGTATTTAAATTCTTTTATGACCAATTTACTAGGTATAACTAACCAATTTATGATCCATTTAACACTTATATGGATTAAGAATGGGTTACCCATTTTAACGGATCTACCAAGCATAGGGTTTCGGTCCAAATACTAATACCTAATTATATTTTGGAAAGTGATTTCCAATTTTTTAAAGAGAACATCATTTTCTTGATATAAAGTATAGGTTTTCCATTGATTAGGAAAGCATCTTCCATTAATTCATTTTCCTAAATAGATTATGTGACATCTTGAAATTTGGGCCCTTTGAGGGAAGAATGAACATTAATTTCGCCAATGTATTATTGGTTGATCTTACTCGAAACTGATCACTCTTGAGATACTGACCTTGAGGGGAAAAGTTAGTGAGGACAGAACTCATGCGACTAAATAACTTGACCTAGGAAAACGACTTGACCATGAGACTGCATAAGGATGATCCTATAGTCATGCAAGCCGATTTTAGGGATGACTAGAAGTCGATTCATGGACAGAAATAATGGGACGACGGATGATTCCGTCTACTGTTATCGAACCCACAAATGGCTTTATGTCAATTCTTGATAATTGTGTACTTTGAAATAAGAATCGATTCTTCGCAATTTCATGTAGTCAAGGACGTCCATGTGTCGGGAAGTCTTGAACATGAATTGACACAAGTCAGTTACGCGTGAATTCTCGAAACCGCTTATCAATCTGAGTAGTACCAAATTGGCATTCGGGTGAAATTGACATGGCATGAGAATCCAAGATTGGATTTCAAATTTTTGAGAACGTCCGGGACAGACTTTTGGACGATGCTTCGACAGTCGATAGTGTCAGTTGAGCCGAGTTTTCAGGAAATGGATTTTCGGACTGAGGAAACGAGCCTACGAGGACGTGGGCCGGGCAAGAATAGTGTGGACCTCATGCCTAAGGTGGGACAGCCGCCGTGGAAGACCAAGACAAGTAAGTGAGCTGTTGGACCCAACCAACTCATTTACCCTCCCAAGCCCATTGTCTAAACTTAAGCCAATTCAAGCCCAACAAATTCCCGAGCCCGTTCCTATTCATTTTTCAGCCCGTTTCTTAGGCCCGTCTTTCATTTTCAACCCAAGGGCAGTTTGGGAATTGTGTAAGGTGGAAATAACCAAAATGCCCTTAAATACTTTGAAGAAAAGTCAAAAGAAGAGAGAGAAGATGATGTCATGTTTCTTGAGGATTTGAACCAAGCCATTAATGGCCTTAATGAAGCTGAATTGCAGCCCTCAATGCACTCTCTCCCCTCCTCCTTCAGCCCTCACAAACCGCACACTCTCTCCCCTTGTTTTCCCTTCCTTCCTGCAATTTTAGCTTCTGATCTTTCTCCGAAAATCGAGTTGTTCATGGCTTGTGCCACCCACCGTTGTCTTCAGGAGACAAAATCCATTCAGATGGCATTGGTCATTCATTGACGGAGCCGCCAGATGATCCGTACGATGGCTAGAAGCCGGTTGGTTGTTGACTACCTATTGTAGCGGAAGCCCAGTTCTGCCTTTTCCTCCATTTCTCTCCCATTTTGACCAAACCACTATCCATACCAGCCACCGGCAACTCCCCCTCGATCCCCTAGCATCGCCGGTCACTAGCCACTAGCTCGCCGGAGCTCCGGCCAACCCTTTTTGCTTCGACTAGCCATTTTTCTCCTCCTGCAGTGTTGTATTATGGAGTTTGGTGTGTGAGCAGAAGTTGTTGCTGTTGTGTTCAGCCTGAGACCACCTTGGAGTGTTGGGAGAGAGGTCCCGGAGTGTTGGGTTCATAGCCGTCGCTGCATCCATATCACTGGCTCGCTTAACAGGTGAGTTTAGCCCCTAATCCTTTAATTGATGCCTAAACTTGCTTAAGGTTGGATTAATTAGTGTTAAGGGCTATTTAGGATGTTTAATTAAGTGTATTACCCCTAAGATAGGTGGTTAGATAAATGATTAAGATTAGCTTAGCTTAATCTTACTTGTTTATGTTTAATTGTGCTTAATTAGGCTTAATTGAGTGTTATGTGTTAATTAAGCATGTTTTGCTTTAATTGCTTGATTAACGTGATTAATTTTTTTAATTTATGTATTTAATTATTTCATTATTAAAATTTGAAATTTCACTATTTATGCACTGCTCATCCGAAAATTAAAAATGTGTAATTTCATGTGTCTTGATTTTATGAAGTGAATTGAATGTGTAATTGTATGAGCATCCGCATAAATCGTGTGATTTTCATAAAAATGGGAAAAAGATGAATTGTTTGAGAGAAACCGGAAATGAACCGCTTTTATGGCGAAGGACTTGAGATCTTAAATGCAAGTGTATGTACAAGTATGTGTACATTGGCTACAAGAGTTCGAATTACCGAAGGGAGGGCATGAAAGGGCATTGTTGTGCCTCTACAGAGGAAGGGCGTTATAGCGTCGTAGTGCCTCGGAGGGTACGGAAGGGCATGGTTGTGCCTCTACAGAGGAAGGGCGCCGTAGCACATCGGCCTACACGAAAGGGCACGGTTGCGCCTCTGCGGAGGAAGGGCACCGTAGCACCTCGGCCCAAGTGTAGCCCGAGAGGTAGTAATAATTGGAACACGTGTGGATGCAAGAGCTCATGAGAAAGATCGCATCATTGGTTCCGATTATGCATGAGGTGATCACATCATTTATGGCACGCACGCATGAATTGATAATGTGCAGGGTGTGGCAATGGCTAAGTGAGATCGCTTATGACGTGACTCGCATGTGATTAATAAACTACATCATTTAACAGCCATGTGTATTGTGCTGACTTATAATGTGCAGGGTATGGCATACCGGGTATGGTTGCATGCAAACCGACTTTTGATTGTTGCTTGACCCTGTTTGTTGTTTGGTTGCTGATTGTTGGTTGTCTATTGTTAGGTTGAGTTGGTGTACTAACCGGGGCTTAGGGGAAGAACTCGCTGAGATTTTATCTTACTGGTTATTGAATAACCATTTTCAGGCCTTTAGAATGGCGTACCCGTAGTGGAGAATCTTGCCCCCACTCCACCAGTGATCGACTTGACGGAGCTGAGTCCGATGGATCCGAGTGACCGTGGTGCTGAACTCGATGGTTCATTTTGTATAGCTAGATTAGTCTAATTTCTTTTTGGCCTGACTTAGAGGATGGATCGGCCCCTTTTGTTGGGCTTGTAATTCAAAAGACGATCTTTCATTGGTTAATCCAGTAAATTGCATAAATGAGTACTCGAGGTTTTTGCTATTCATCCCTCTATCCCTGTTTGATTATTTGATTATCTTTTTGGACTGGGGATGGTTTGCCTTTTGCTTGCGCATAATGAAAGATGAAAATGAATGGTCATCGACAGGTTTTGGGATGTTGCTTTCAATTGACCATGATAAGGGGTTGTTGCGTGCCCAAGGTTCAGGGCGTGACAGATTAAATGTCAAAAAATAAGAAAAATGTTAAGTACCCAAAAAAGCCTAAGAGTTCCATACTTTCAGCTAAAAGCTCTGGGCCTCTTGTGTGGTTAGCACTGAGAAGTCTTCACCTTCTTCTAGCCCCATTTTGGCATCCTCATGGGCTAATGCACCGCTGCAGGACAATGATGGCGAACACAGACTAAGAGGGTCTTTTGTTTCTCTGTTAGCAAAATACTAGTGTTGACATAAATCTACATGTGTAATTACCAGTAGAAATTGCGTCTCCGTATGTTTTATGTACTTAAATAAAATATTCGTTCTATTGTAAAAGATTTATACCGGCATAAGACATACACTATATTTTACTCTAATGAAGGTACTTATATTTGTGACATATTTGCAAAAATTACCAAAAAAGAAGATTCAAAACCTATCGTATTGAGGTTTATTTGGTTTTAAACCTTTTAATTGTGTCAATTCAGTTCTAAACCTTTTGATAATTTGTCAATTTAGTCCTAAACATTTCAATTGTGTCGGTTTAGTCCTAAACTTGTTAATAATTTATCAATTTAGTCCTAAACCTTTTAATGATTTGCCAATATAGTTTTTTTGGTCATTTAACCAAATAATAAGTTTAGAACTAAAATGACATGAAGAAATGTTTTTGACAAAATTGACAAATCATCAAATGGTTTAGTACAAAATTGACATAATTGAAAGGTTTAGAACTTTTTGAACAATTACTCATACCTAATAATGGATCGTGTAAGATGTAACTTGCCATTTATCACTCTTGTATGAAACAAATGATGATATCACGTTAGTGTTCATTTGATTATACATCTAGGAACGTGTTCAATGACAAAATTGTTTTATAAATTTTTAAATTTACATCATCATTTTTGAACAAGAATCATCCTAATATAATATGCATGTTTTTTCTCAATTATAGAATAGATGTGATAAACTCGGGATAACATTGTTTTTGGATCCCATTACGATGATCTTGATTTTCGGACATACTTTTTAGAAAAATGACAATATATTTCCATCCAATTCCGTCATTTTTTATTTTTTACTTTTGTCACGTATATTACTAACATAGCTATTGTTGGGCGAAAGGAAAATTTGATAAATGTAGTTCATTTCTACTAAAGTTAATATATTTGAAATAGTATGCTCTTACGACGTTTTCTTTTTTTGTCTGCAGGTTGGGCCTAACACTCGCAGCGGAAGTCAAATGGGTGAAACAACTGATGGGGGCTTCTATGAAATATTCCAACAGGACTATGGGCCTGTTGGTTCTCCCAGTTTTGAAGTCGCACGCGAAAATTTCTTCATTAGGAGTGCTGGTTATGCAGTTGCTAGCCTTCTGCTTCAACCAAAACATGGGCACAATGACAATCTTATTTTTGACGAGTACATCTCTCTCTCTCTCACTCACGTATATACATTCTATTTATGCCTACTTAGCAATGTCATCAGGCAATACTTCGGTTAAGAAACAGAGGAAAATGTCATCGGGCATGCCTCTTGAGCGCCATTTTTTATGATATGGTACTAAGGATAAAATATTTCATCTGATTTTTCATAGGGAGAGGTTTCGTTTTCTGTTTACAGGCGACACAATTCATTCAAGTAAAACTTCTTCTATATTGCCGAAAAGTTCTGTAGAAAAATCCAGGAGCCCTAACAATATGATTAATGCAGAATGGGACGGCTTGTACAGATCGATTTTGGCTTCGTCCTAGTGAAGTTGTCCGGCGGCAATATGCGTTTTGAAAGTGCACACTTCAAGCTAAGTCATGACCCTTCCGGAGTCATGAAGAGTGAGACTTGGAATCGCTTTGTGAGGCAACATAGGTTCAATACAGTCAACTTGGTAGCTTTTATGTGACACAAATCATGCAAATTGTCAAGTATATCATAGTTGAACTTAATCCCTTCTGTCTTTTAATTGGGGTTAACTAGCTAATAAAAGGCGAAAGCGAAGAATTAAAATTCTGGTGTTCAAGAGTTGATCTTCATAACCTATATAAATATATTTAAGCATGTTTAATTAAGCAGTGGAACATTTTAGTGATACTAAATGACATATTTCCACACATTTGGATCTGTCCATATGCTTTTAAACATACTCAAACATGTTTGAATGCTTTCACATATGGGAATTCCTTTTTAAAATGTGCTAATCATGTTATTCACGGTCCCCACATAGTTGGATAAAGGCTTAGTTTATTGTTGTTGTGGCCGTTCTTGGATGATGTAGTTGCCATGTTCAGGTCGACAAATATATGTCATGCTTTGAATATGGATTGAGAAAACACAAATTGCCAGCCATAATTTTTTGTTATTGGAACTTTTACTGTCCAATACCTTTTGACTTTGGTTAAGTTACAAGGGCTCCTCCTGCGTACAATGCTTATAATTAGATGAATTCGAATGTTTGTTAATCAGTCATCATATTAGAACTTGACATCTGTCTTACTCCTTTTAGATTGTGTGTGAAGGGTTGTCAACACTTGATTTTTAGTTGACACGTTGATAAAGGTGAAAAAAAGTTGCATTAGAGGTTTTTGATCACGACGGAATCTATTTTTTGAACAAAAAGTGTCATTTTTCAATTATGTTTGTTGGCTTAACTTTCCTATTCATTTCACATAAAAATTTGAAATGTCAAACGGTTAACTTTTTGGTCAAACTTTTAATCAAAAGTCAATTTAGAGTCAAATTTTGGCTTTTTGCATAAAATAATATTCCTTTTAAGTTTAATTTCACTTTGTAAGTGAAAATTTTGGAAAAATTCGAAAATTTGACAACAAAATCGAACGCTTAGTGAAAAGTTTAACTAGTGTTTGACTTTTGGTCAAACCTTTGAAAAAAAAAATTGAAAAAATTACAAAAATCCCTAAATCATCTCATTTAAGCTTCAATTTAGTTTTAGCATTGAAAATTTTGCAAAAATTGATTGAGAACCTTGTTTTCCGAATTTTTTGATTTTAGATTCAAAATCGACCAAAAATAAATCTAGTCATAATCATGCTTAGTTTTTTTTACGACGTTTAATCTAGAGGCAATTATCCATTCACTCGTTTAATCATTTTGAAGATTGGACAAGCCATAATGTGAATTGACATTTTAGGGGTTCGGTACCATTCAACATGATTTTTGTGAAAAATACTTCCATTCTACTAAATTTTGTAAGTTAAGTTCAAATTCGGGGTCAATGTTTGGAAATTCATTTGTCAATTTGGGGAATTTAACTCACTTGGCCTTAAGAAAATAGGGTTGATTGAGATTCAATTGATAAAATTCAAGTTGACCAATTCATGACTAAGATTTAATTTGATGAATTAAGACTTAGTTTTGATATTAGCGCTCAATTTAATTTTGACTTAAAAGTCGTGTCATCCATTTAAGGTCAATTGGAATGCAATAAAGCCCTCTAGGCATGAGCAATTAAGCTAATAAGTGTCTTGCAATTTTAATTGAATCCAATTTCGATTAATTTGCAAATTTTGTTAGACAATTAGGTGAAACTTCCCAATTTAAAGCCTAGAAAGTCCAATTTGGTGCTCCCATGGCATGCGTCCAATGTTTTTCATAATAATTAGACAATTAGGCTAATACAAAATCATGAAATTGAATTTTCATGATTTAATTGGCCTAGACAATTTCTTTATTAATTGGACTATGATTTTTCATGATTAGCAAAATTTCTTCACAATAAGGACTAAATTGCAAAGATTTAATGGGAAAAGGGACTAAATGCCCTATAGGGGTTTGAATTAATCGAACTGATGTGAATTGGTTTGATCGATTCAATTGCCCATTGGCGAAGAAGGTTGGTTCGACCCTCCTTCGGTCGGTTCTTTGACGTTGGCAACCACCATGAGGTGGCCCACCTCATGGCCTAGCCTCCCATGTCCTTAGTTTTCAAAAATTGCAAATTTGCCCTAAGGATTTTTGAATTTTTGCAAAATCACCCCTAAAGTTCAAGAAATTGCAAAAAAGACCATAACCTTGCAATTAAATCTAATCCATTCAATACAATTGCATCTTAGCCATTAATAATATTCAGCATGTGATTAATTCAACGGATGAGATTAGATCTAGGGGTAGGATTAGTTCTTCACACTTGGATCAAACCAAGGGTTAGGATTTAATTTTAAGAGGGGTATATAAGCATTTTTCCCTCCAACAATTAGGAGGGGGATGATTTTTTGCAGAAAATTCTCTCACTACATTGCAAATTCTCTCTCTCCCTAATTGCTTGCGCGGCACCTCCAACTGCCACAAAAACCGTCACTAGCGGGCCCTTGCCGGTAGTGCCGCCGACGCGGTCGCCCTCTTCGATCTCCCTCTCCTCCTATTTGAAGCCCTAGTGGTTGGCAACTCCTCTGTTGCTGTCCCGATCTGCTTGTGAGAGGTGATCTTCCTTTCGGAGCATCGAACCGGTCCAATCAGATTGGATCTCCTTGTTGTAGCAAGCCGGCACCATTCCAACGCGGATCTCCTTCCATCCGGTGACCAGAACCTCCTTTGGCGTCCCCTCAACAGTTTTGGTTGCTACTGTGCTTTGATTTCATCTTGCTTGAGCTTGATTTATCGAAGAATTGCACAAAAGGTAATGATTTTGAACTCGAGCTTGATGAAGCGAGATTGCCTTAGGCAATCAAGACTAGAGCTCACACCTAGGTTCGATTCGATGGAGATTATAGCTGCTGTAATGTGTTTAAGATGTTTGGGAATGGATTTGGTTGATTGATCATGGCTTGATCTTGCTTGATTTGGTGTTTAAGTGTGTTCCATAATTTTGGGCATTAGAATGAGTGATCTGAAAGATGACTTTGTATGAGATTGAAAACATGCTTTTTGTGTTCGATGTCTTCTTGACATTTGAAGTTGACTTGATAAACTTTCCGATGTCATCCCAATTGGACTTCATTTACTATCTCAAAACCTTAATGAAAGTCGATGTTGTGTTCTGTTATGTTCAATTACATCTCTGACGTTCTCTGATGCCATGATCCTCTACGATTTTTGGATTTTCTACTTTTTTTTGAGGTTTGATTTTTAAGTTAGTTTCTTCATGAAAATTGATCACAAAACATCCATCCAGGTCATATATTTTTTCTATAATTTTCTAAGATCATTGAAATAGGTCGATTAGCCTCTAAATTACCACACTAGTTTCTGCAATTTGTGATTCCTCAAAAACACCTAACATAGTTTCTTGATTTTTTCTAAATTTTGTGTTTGGATTCAGAATTTGATGTGAAAGTTGCACGTATGGATATCGGTTATGTCATACTTTTTTTTCATAATTTTTAGATGAGTATTTCTGGGCCATATCCACCAAAAATCGTCTCTCTGTCATGCTGGTTTGTTCATTCCCGAGTCAGAAGTCTCTGTTGTTGATTTTATTGTGATTTTTCTAAAAATAATTTCAAGATGATTCCTTCAAGATATTTTCTTGTATGTATGTTGGTCATATTATATATTTTTTCATAATTTTTAGACAACATAAATTAAGTGAAAATCTCATAAAATTTTTCCTAGGTCACTTTTGCCCTACAATAACCTGAATTTGCATTTGTGTATAATTGGACATGTACTTGTGATTTCTTGACTATAGAGTCTTCATGAAGGTCATTCCATACTCAATGTCATTTTAGGGAAGCTTAAATCATTCCAAATGAACGCCATTAGTTTACATAATTGCATGTATTAGTGAAATTTTGTTCTGTCATTATGCATGTGCTTTGTGTTTGCTTGGTTAATGCTATTTTTGTGCCATGTATTGTGATTACATTCAGCCTTAGGTTCCTTAATGAAAATGTTCATGGTTTCATACTCAATCTATATGATTTTCTTCTCATTTTTGCCATGTCATATAGGAGCCATTGACCATGCATCTCCTTAATG
This sequence comes from Corymbia maculata, assembly GCA_014182735.1. Taxonomy (NCBI): domain Eukaryota; kingdom Viridiplantae; phylum Streptophyta; class Magnoliopsida; order Myrtales; family Myrtaceae; genus Corymbia; species Corymbia maculata. The sequence goes on along the minus strand of CM024688.1, from coordinate 19,417,208 downwards.
CGATTGCTGCCCTGAATGTTGTTAGCAGCTCGCATGTTCATACAAATGCTACAAATTGGACATGAAATCAATCTTAATTGAACTCGTGCCTTCTTAAAAAGTCTTAGAGCACTGTTCAAGCTTTCTAATAATGCTAAATTTGGTTCATTTTTATGTCAATAGACCCCTTTTCCATTTTTGTAAAATTGCCCTGAAAATTAGGAAACGTGCAAATTCAGAATGCATGTTTGACCAAGTTTGTACTTGCATTTTGTCATTTTTGTATGAATTTTTTCACTAAGATTTTGAGAATGAATCCTCATGAACATTGATTTCCATCCTTAGGACTACCTTGTGTTAAAATTTGGGAATTTTTGGACATCGTCATCTAAGGTAAATCATCATGAGTTTGCATTAGAACTTTGTTGCCCTTTTCAGTTTTGATGCGTTGTGCTATGTTCTCTGATTTTTATAAATTCATGCATAGTTCTTTTTGGAAAACTTTCTTCATGAAAGTTGCTCTATATTGAGTGCTTGATGTACTGTCATTTTTTTTATGAAGCTGATTACCCCATGGGTCATGCTCAATTGCTTGCTTTTTGATGTTTGTGTTCAATTTCCCTATTTCGTTCCTTGTGGTATGTTCATGTTCTAGGATTTGTAGAAATGATGCATGCATATATGGCTTCCAATGTCTTCATGATTTTTTATCCTTATTTCATGAATTTTGTTTGGAAAGATTTTCAGAAAATAAAAAGACCATTTAGCAATCATTTTGTGCATGCGATTTGTGCTTGGTGTGTGACAAATGTATGAAGTGACCTGATATCAGCTCACTAATTATTTGATTGGATGAGAACCAAGGTCTTCGAATTTGCTGGCATGTTTAAGTTCTATATGTGTGACTATTAAATAATTGCACAAACTTGATGCAAGCTCGTGGGTTAAGTTTGGGGTTACACATTAGAACTCGACCTAGGAGGCTTATAGAGATAGCCACCATAAGTGAATACTAATAATGGGTAATTACCATAAGTCATGTCTAATAATGAATGGAGAAATGATTTAGGGGCATGTTGCGTCTGCAATTTCAAAAGGCCAACCTTGGCCAACTCGAATCAAGTAATTGTGTTGTATTTGATTTCTTAACATGCTCTGTCTATGATTTAGGCTCAAGAAGGCAGTCCCTTAAAGATAGTGATTCCAAAGACGGTGATGGTCAATGTCCATTATGACCTTTTCTTGTGTCATTCATTCAATTCCCAACATATGTCTCAGGTTTTCTCTCATGTTGAATAAAAACCTGATGAGGTGCAGGTTTTCCTTATTTCCTTTCTTTTACTTATCCCTTTTAGGATGGTATGTTTAAATTTACTGCTTTTTTATTGAGTGTTTTCTTATTGCATCGCAATTTCAATACAAGTTGTTTGCCTATTTTTTTTCTATTTGAGTAGAATTAGAATGGCATAGAATTGACATCAATGCATAATCACCTTTTATTTCAAATGATATGAAAAAAAAAAAAAATACATGATCATCTTAGGTAAACATGATGACTATTAGGTACTAAAATGACGTTAATAGAAATATTAACGTAACCCAAGTCCTCCAACCTTAGATCTTTGGTGGCATAGAAATCAAGGGAATACTCCTAATCTTCGATTGGGCTTTTTAGCCGACCCTAGCACTTTATTTTAGATTACTTAACCAACTTAGATAATAAAAATAAAAACGTCGTACGGGGTATGGGTCTTGTTGAGCACTCATAAACTATGATTTAGCATACTCAAAGAGGGCCCTTGAAAAATGAAGTGATGCCATATTTTAAGGAGCATACCATTTGAGAGGCTTATTGTAGCGGAAATACTCCTAAACCCGTCTCTCATGCTCGGTTTCCTCTTCATGAGGTACGCCACATGCGTGAGAGTGAGTCACAACACCTTCCTACTATTGTGGGTTGCTAAACTAGGAGAATTATACTCAATAAATTCTTGACAATACATTGCAACTATAACAATTAAACTAGGTTGGAATATAAGAAAATGAGCTGCCCTCAACTTTATTTACCATCAGTCTTGTCTTTGTACAGATTGGGAGATGGATCTATGGAGGGGGGATTTGTACAAAAAACACTAGGGAATACAAACACTAGGTATCCTGCCATCACCCCCCCCACTTCGGCCACATACACATGGTCTTTTATCAGCTAGCCGATCAGCACAAACAAAAAAACAAAATCTCTCCGAAAAGTCAAGTGCTCATCGGATCACCACCTACACCACTGGGCTATCGCCATGGCCTGGACCCTCATCATATAGTGGTAGAGGTCCTATTAGTAGGCCTTCCACGTGCACATATAGGGTTACAAAGGTCAGGTATGCTAGCTTTGTTAGTGCCCCTGTGCCCACCGCTAAACAAGCGGTAAACTTGACGAAGGTCACGCCTGGGAATTGCCGGTTGTGGATCTCCTCACGTCGCCATACGAAGTCGGATGGGACGCCATAGAGGATAGTCGTGGCGGCAGCAGGTGGAGTGGATGACATCTTCTAATTTGAAAAAAAATACATAGTAAATAAGTGTGAGTTTAAAATAAAACTTAGCAAGCGAACCGGTGGTCCGAGCTTGTGGGTTGGCCGCTTACGAATAAAATAGTTCGCCATGTCTCAAATACAGGGTTCAATCAAGGGTTTACACCATTTGCTTGAAGGTAGCTCTAGTACTAGAACAAGAGACTAACGAGTGCGTTCCTACTAATAGATAAAAATAACATAGAAACTATTTAATCGGCGTGTCTATGTGGGTTTGGCTGCAACAATTACCTAGGGGGAGATGACACCTCGCCCTGTACCTCTCGCACCCAACCTGGCATTGCGAGGTCCCCTAAGGAGTTATTCAACTCTCCTCAATCCTTTGAAGAGTATGCAACCATTCCATTTCACCCCTCTCTAGGCATCCCAACACCCAGGGCCTCCCATCGGCTTATTGGCCGATGTCACAAACATATGTATTCTCAACCTGTTGCAGCAACTAAATAATTCTAGTGCACAAGACAGTTCAAAACCTGTTTAGTGGTGACTAACTATGTTGTCTTTGGTCCTGATCCTGTTCTCAAGCCCAAGATAGAGATCCGCTCTACCTTCCTAGTTCTGTTCGTCTAACTAGCGCATGGCCTCATACTCCAGTTCATTCATCCTTGAACTATCGCAACCTTGGCTGCCCATTCCTGATCTTATCCTACGCCCTCTCAATAATTCAATTCTACCACATTTTCTACAGCCACCAACACATGAGATTCTTTTCTTAGTCATAAAAATAAATAACGTAAATGCCATTAATCTAGGAATCTAGGTATCACTTGTTTAACCCAACATGGACTCTTGGTCCATTATAGGGCACATGAGCTATTCTCACTTAGCAATCACTTAGTTGAGCGACTTGATCCTTACATGAGGACTCGTGGGATGACTAGTAAACTGAATCTAAACTCATTTGACTTGAACGGGACAACTACAATGATGCCTATGACGTATTTGCAAACTGCAAATTATTATCCCATCAGTCAAAACTCACACAACTATCCTTAAGGCCGTCTTAGCCATATGGCTTCCAGAACATGACTTTGGCAAAATACCACATGAACACCCATGAAGACCAACACCAAGATACAAACTAATAATTGTATGAAGCATCCCCTTGTCCTCATCATTCACCAGCTTCCTCTTGACCTTTCTAGCCTCACTCACGAACTCCAACAGCAGCTCACAACCTCCATCATTTGCGACTTCCTTGCTCCGCACATGAGCCCACATTGTCAAGTCAAATTTACGGATTCTACTACTAAGTTTCATCAACCAAGCTATGGAATTCGAACAGTTAACAAGGCTCATGGTCTCACCGAGCTATCTATGAATCTCAAACTAGAATGACGAATCCCTAGGTTTTTCCCAATTCTCCTACCGAATCTAATCCAGCCTACTAGCTCACAATCTCACTCTCTCTCGCTCATGCCCATGATCTCTATCTCTATCTCACTCGTAGTCTCTCCCTCGCTCTTTCTCTCTCATGCCAAGGTAGGAAGAATCTGCCACATGCAAACCTGATCTTGACCTCACCTACCTCTAAATTACCCTAGAGTGGCACTACCTATGAAGAATAGAATAGTTGGCTCACTTGACTGGTCGGGTTTGAAGGACGAGCACACAATTGGCGAACGGATTTTTAAACGACATGACTGGCTTTGAGGGCCTCCTCCTGCGCTTAGGATGTTCGGAGAGAGTAGCTGGTGCCGTCAATGAGTCTCTGGTACCGGTTTTCTTTTTCTAAAGGGTTGCCCCTATCACTGTTGGTTGGAGACAATGAAGGGTGTGGGGGTAGCATTTCTACAAGGGTGTTAGAAGAAGGCCAAACAATAGTTGGGCTGTTGGACGCTTTAGGGGAAGAAAAATAAAAGTGACAACTCCTTACATCTCCGCCTGGTATCCACATGGGGGAAAATTTCTTTGACAGCCATCCCTCGACTTTCCTATTCACACCATAGAAAGGAAAATGGCTAGCTGACATGAGTGGGTCTTCTTAAAATTGTTTCTTTTTTTTTCCCCGTTTTTCCATCCTATTTCCCTAGCCCATATAATTTCCTACATGAACCTCTTCTTAGCAAACCATAGGAAATCAATGCAGCCCCATCAATTTCCTACTCTCTCTTGAAGTTACACCCCCTTCCGCGCACAACAACCTCACACTGCGGGACAGTGGATTTACTCTAGGGCCCTCAAAAAAACGTGCAACCACTAAAGTTTCAAACATTGCATGTATTTATGGACTCTTAAAATCCATAGTTTAACAAAGTTTGAACGTAATTCTATCGACGTTATTATAATAAGGTTACTTTCCTAGATATTGTAATGACTTAGTTTCTAAAATGCCCAGTTTAATTGGCGCAAATCTGAGCATCACAAATCTCCCCCTCTTTGAAAATTTCGTCTTCGAAATTGGATTTCAACTAAGTAAATGGGGGTATTGTTGTCGGATTTGTTCTTCACTTTCCCATGTTGCTTCTTTGAGACCATGATGTCGCCATAACACCTTAACTAGTGGGATTACCTTCATCCTTAATACCTGCTCCCTTCGGCTTAAAATTCGTACCGGCTCTTCCGTATAACTCACGTTTTGATCCACTTCGATGGTCTCGTAGTCTAACACATGAGTAGGGTTGGGATGATATTTTCTTAACATGGAAACGTGAAATACATCATGTATACCTGCTAATTTTGGGGGTAACGCCAATTTATAGGCTACTTCTCCGACCTTATCGAGTATTTCAAAAGGTCCAATAAAGCGTGGGCTCAACTTGCCTTTTCTACTAAATCTCAATACGCCTTTAACCGGCGAGACTTTTAGAAAAACCTTATCTCTCACATTAAATTCCAAAGGCCTCTTGTGTTTATTTGCATAACCTTTTTGTCGACTTTGAGCAGCTCTTAGCCGATCCTTAATAATTTTTATGGCATCCACAGTAACTTGGACTAATTCGAGTCCAGTTATTTTTCGCTTGCCTACTTCGTCCCAACACATTGGAGTCCTACAAGCTCTCCCGTATAGTGCCTCAAATGGGGCAGCTCCAATACTTCTTTGAAAACTATTACTGTATGCAAATTTTGCCAAATGCAGTTTTTCATCCCAGTTCCCCTTAAAATCCAACATACAGGCTCTTAGCATGTCTTCTAATATTTGAATAACCCTTTCCGATTGTTCGTTAATTTGAGGATGAAAAGTTGTACTAAATTGGAGTTTAGTCCTTAAAGCGACTTGTAAGCTCCGCCAAAGTTTTGATGTAAACCTCTAGTCTCGATCAGATGTGATAGTTGTGGAAACACCATGTAGACGAACAATTTGTCTCACGTATATCTCTACATACTTATCCATCGAATAATCTGTTCGAAATTGCCATGAAGTGCCCAGACTTAGTCAGATGATCTGCTACTATCCATATCAAATCATGTCCACTAGAGGTTCTCGAGAGTCCTTGCACAAAATCCATAGCGACATGTTCCCACTTGCACTCTGGAATATCGAGGGGCTTCAAGAACCCAGTAGGCTTTTGGTGCTCTGCTTTCACTTGTTGGCAAGTCAAGCATTGAGAAATGTATCTAGCGATGTCAGTCTTCATACCATTCCATCAATAGTGTTGCCGTAAATTTCGGTACATTTTCGTACTTCCAGGGTGGATGCTATAAGCACTTTTATGTGCCTCTGACAATAACTCCTTTATGAGCTCCTCATTTTTTGGCACACAAAGGCGTCCTTGATATCTGACAACTTCGTCCTCAGACACTTGAAATTCTGCCCTCTTACCAATTTGCGCTTTGTTGCAAATTTTTAACATTTCCGAGTTCGACTGTTGTAGGGTCCGTATTCTTTGGACCACCTGCGGCTAACACGCTTGAAAGGTGATCCACTTCTAATTTAAATTTGGAGTTAGCAATAGTTTTTAAAAGATTCCATCCTTTCACCCGCAAGTTTGTCATACTCACATTCAACTTACGACTAAGGGCATTTGCCACTTTATTGGCTTTACCTGGATGGTACACTATTTCACAACCATTTTCCTTTAATAACTCTATCCATCTTCTTTGCCTCATATTTAACTTCATTTGCAAAAATAAATATTTCAAACTTTTATGATCGGTATAAATTTCAAAATTTTCCCCATATAAATAATGTCTCCAGATTTTCAACGTGAGAATAATTGCGGCCAACTCTAGATCATAGGTAGGATAATTCTTTTCATAAGGTTTCAGTTGTCTTGAAGTATAGGCTATGACCTTTCCATGTTGCATCAAGACACAACTGAGTCCCTAATAGGAAGCATCACTATACGCTGTGAATCCACTAGACCCTGAAGGTAGAGTTAGTATTGGTGCTGAGGTCAACCTTCTCTTAAGCTCCTGAAAACATTGTTCACACTCATCATTCCATCCAAATTTCACGTTTTTCTTAGTTAAGTGAATCAAGGGACTTGCAAGTCATGAAAATCCTTCTATGAACCTTCGATAATACCCTGCAAGCCGTAGAAAGCTTCGAACCTCTGTCGGTGTAGTGGGTCTTGGCCATTCAACTACAGTTACAATCTTTGCTGGGTCCACTAACCACCCCTTTCCCAACACCACATGACCCAAAAAATACTACTTGGTCTAACCAGAATTCGCATTTACTAAATTTGGTGTACAATTTGTGTTCTCTAAGGGTCTGCAGCACTATCCTTAAATGTTCCTTATGCTCTTCAGGCCCTTTTGAATATACCAAAATATCGTCCATGAAAACAATTACAAATTGATCCAGATAAGTTATAAATACCCTATTCATCAAATCCATGAAAGTAGCAGGCACATTGGTCAAACCAAAAAGCATAACTAAAAATTCGTAGTGTCCATACCAAGTCCTAAAGGTTGTTTTGGGAATGTGTTCCTCCTTAACTCTTAATTGACGGTACCCATACCTCAAATCAATTTTTGAAAAGACCGAACTGCTAGTTAACTGGTCTACTAAATCATCAATCTTGGGTAGAGGGTATTTATTCTTAACCGTAACTTGGTTCAATTTTTTGTAATCAAAGCAAAGACGCATTGATCCATCTTTTTTATTCACAAACAGGACTGGCGCCCCCCATGGAGATACACTTGGTCTTATAAATCCCTTATCCAATAATTCTTGTAGCAGGATTTTTATTTCTTTCAACTCTACTAAAGACATCCGATATGGAGCTTTTGATACCGGTTCAGTTCCCGGAACCAATTCAATAGCAAACTCAACCTCCCAATTTGGGGGTAATCCAGGGAGTTCCTCAGGAAATACATCAGGAAATTCTTGTATTACACAAATTTTCTCTAACTTCGCCTCTTTCTTCCTCTGGTCCTTAATTATCGCTAAATATTCTTGACATCCCCTATCTAAGAGTCTATGTGCTTCTATTGCCGAAATTAAGATTGTGGAGGGAGTCATTTCGTTTCTAAAGAACTCATAGCTAGGCTCATCTAGGGGACTAAACTGGATTTTTTTTTTCTATAACAATCCACATTGGCTCGCTACTTACAGAGCCAATCCATGCCTATGATAGTGTCATAGTCGTACATAACTATTTCTACTAGGTCAATCGAATGTGTCCTTCCTCCTATCGAGATTTGGCAATTCCTACAAATTAGTGTGGATAATACCTCATCCCTTAGTGGTGTGGAAACACTGAGAGGTATTGCTAGGGGTGTTACTTTTAAGTCATACGATCGTCTATATCTTTCAGAGATAAAAGAATAGGTTGCACCCGGATCAAATAATGCATATGCCTTTTTATCATTCAAGGAAATCGTACCTGCAATAACGGTCTTGGAAGCTTCCACTTCCTCTCGAGTCATTATACACCTTTCCTACCGTTGTTGGCCTCTACGTCTTTCCAGATGAGAGTACTCCTCCTAAGTGTTGCGGTGCATGAAGAGTCTGGTCATTGTCGGCCTGTTGTCTCCCTTGGGGACAGTCTCTTTTGAAATGACCATTATGTCCACAACTAAAACATCTTGAGGAATCGGGGCAAGGTCCTAGCTCGTGTCGTTTGTTACATTGTCGACACAAGTCGCTTTCGAATATAGCCCGACTCACATGTTGTCCCTTACTCGTCCCTCCAAAACTTCCAAAGGCGGGCCTCTTCCTAGAACTCCAGGGCACATCTCGAGACGAAAAGGGCCATTTGCTGCTACACGCATCCTTCGTGGCTCTTTGCGGTCCAGATCTAGCCTTCTCCTTGTCCTCCATCTGCTCTCTAATGAGCTCTTGCTTGATCCATTGGGCTTGTGCATATACTTCGTTATAGTCTTTTATACCTAAAGGCACTAATTGCTTCCTAATATCAGTCCTTAGGCTCTTTAGAAACCTCTTTGCTTTATCCTCGAGGTCCTCAATCAACTTAGGAGCATATCTAGAAAGTTTTGAAAATTTCGCGTCATATTGATCCACAGCTTGTTCTTCCTGACTTAGCTAGACAAATTCAGTGATCATTCGATCCTTCGTGCATTCAGAAAAATGTTGCTTGTAAAAAGCTTTCACAAACTCGTCCCATAACATTTCCGTGACTGTCGAAAATATCTCCACCAATATATGGCATTCCCTTCCAACTGAAATTCCGTAATTGTTATCTTGTCCTGGTCATTGCAACATAACATCTTAAAAATTCTTTTCACACAATCAATCCAGTGCTCTGCTTCTTTGGGACATCCCATTCCCTAGAATTTAGGTGGCTTTAACTTTAGGAACTACTCTACTAGTCCCTAGGTGCGACGCTCCGCTGGAGGTGGCTAGTGAGGTGGAGGCAAGGGTGGTTGTTGCAGTGGTAATTGGGCCTATCTCTCCACCAAATTTCCTAAGGAAATCAAGGCTCGCAACACATCCTCCATCCTTGGCCCTTCCCCCAATGCAGCCGCTTCTCTCCTAGGTGGAGACGAACTCCTTGATCACACCATTTTTCTCCTAAACTTTCTGCACATTACCCACATAAGAAGTTAGAGATTTATGTTGCTAGTTAAAAGTATCGTAATATTCCTACGTTACTCAAACCACACTCACCATAAAACTAATTGCCCCTACCAATAATTGACCCAAGTTACAAGTGACAGTTTCGTTCGATCGTGAGTCGTCGTCTAAGCACTCAAGTATACTACAATCCATCTAAACTCCCCCTACACCTTATCACTCCAACGAAACCTAGCTTTGATGCCACTAAATGTTACACGCGAATTCTCGGTCATCTAACTTACCGGGGTTGCTAAACTAGGAGAATTATACTCAATTAATTCTTGATAATACATCGCAACTATAACAATTAAACTAGGCTGGAATATAAGAAAATGAGCCACCCTCGACTTTATTTACCATCAGTCTTATCATTGTACAGGTCGGGAGATGGATCCTTGGAAGGGGGATTTGTACAAAAAATACTAGGGAATACAAACACTAGGTATCCCGCCACCCCCCCCCCCCCCACTTCGGCCACATACACATGGTCTTTTATCAGCTAGCCGGTCAGCACAAACAAAAAAACAAAATCTCTCCTAAAAGTTAGGTGCTCATCGGATCACCACCTACACCGCTGGGCTATCACCATGGCCCGGACCCTTGTCGTATAGTGGCAGATGTCCTATCAGCCAGCCTTTCATGTGTGCATATAGGGCTACGGAGGCCAAGTATGCTAGCCCTATTAGTGTCCCCGTGTCCACCGTCAAGCAAGAGGTAAACTTGATGAAGGTCACGCTTGGGAACTGTCAGTCGTGGATCTCCTCACGTTGCCATATTAAGTCGGATGGGGTGCCATAGAGGATAGTCATAGCGGCAATAGGTGGAGTAGATGACATCTTCTAATCTGGAAAAAAATAAACATAGTAAACAAGCGTGAGTTTAAAATAAAACTCAGCAAGCGAACTAGTGGTCCGAGCTCATGGGTTAGCGGCTAACAAATAAAATAGTCCGCCATGTCTACAGGGTTCAATCAAGGGTCTACACCAATTGCTTAAAGGTAAGTCCAGTACTAGAACAAGAGACTAACAAGTACATTCCTACTAACAAATATAAATAACATAGAAACTATTTAATCGACGCATCTATGTGGGTTTAGCTGCAACAATCACCCGGGGGAGATGAAACCCCACCCCATACCCCTCGCACCCAACCTGGCATCGCAAGGTCCCTTGAGGAGTTATTCAACTCTCCTAAATCCTCTGGAGAGTACGCAACTCTTCCATTTCAGCCCTCTCTAGGCATCCTAACACTTGGGGCCGCCCATCGGCTTATTGGCCGATGTCACAAACATATGTATTCTTATTTTGTTGCAGCAACTAAATAATTCCAGTGCACAAGACAGTTCAAAACCTGTTCAAAGGTGACTAACTACATTGTTTTTGGTCCCGATCCTGTTCTCAAGCCCAAGATAGAGATCTGCTCTACCTTCGCTCTACCTTCTTAGTTTTGTTCATCTAACGAGCGCATGGCCTCATACTCCAGTTCATTCATCCTTGAATTATCGCATCCTTGGCTACCCATTCCAGATCTTATCCTATGCCCTCTCAATAACTCAATTCTACCACATTTTCTACAGCCACCAACACATAAGATTCTTTTCTTAGTCATACAAATAAGTAACGTAAATGTCATTAATCTAGGTATCGCTTGTCTAACCTAACATGCTTACCAACATGGACTCTTGGTCCATTATAGGGCACATGAGCTGTCCTCACTTAGCAATCACTTAGTTGAGCGACTTGATCCTTACATGAGGACTCGTGGGATGACAAGTAAATTGAATCCAAACTCATTTGACCTGAACGAGACAACTACGATGATGCCTATGACGTATTTGCAAACCGCAAATTATTATCCCTTCAGTCAAAACTCACACAACTATCCTTAAAGGCCGTCTTAGCCATATGGCTTCCAGAACATGACTTTGGCAAAATACCACATGAACACCCATGAAGACCAGCACCAAGATACAAACTAATAATTGCATGAAGCATCCCCTTGTCTTCATCATTCACCAGCTTCCTCTTGACCTTTCTAGCCTCACTCACGAACTCCAATAGCAACTCACAACCTCCATCATTTGCGACTTCCTTGCTCCGCACATTAGCCCACATTGTCAAGTCAAACTTACGGATTCTACTACATAGTTTCATTGACCGAGCTATGGAATTCGAACAGTTAACAAGGCTCACGGTCTCACCAAGCTATCCATGAATCTCAAACTAGAATGACAAATTCGTGGGTGTTTCCCAATTCTCCTATCGAATCCAATCTAGCCTCATGGTCTCACTCTCTCTCGTTCATGCCCATGATCTCTATCTCTATCTCACTCGTAGTCTCTCTCTCTCTCTCTCTCTCTCTCTCTCTCTCTCTCTCTCTCTCTCTCTCTCTCTCTCTCTCTCTCTCTCTCTCTCTCTCTCTCTCTCTCTCTCGTGCCAAGGTAGGAAGAATCTGCCATATGCAATCCTGATCTTGACCTCACCTACCTCTAAATTACCCTAGAGTGGCACTACCCATGAAGAATAGAGCAATTGGCTCACTTGCCTGGTTGGGTTTGACGGACGAGCATGTCATCGGCAAGCGGAATTTTAAACGGCGCAACTGGCTTCGAGGGCCTTCTCTCGCACTTGGGATGTTCGGAGAGACCAGCTGGTGCCATCAAAGAGTCTCTAGTGCTGGTTTTCTTTTTCTAAAGGGTTGCCTCTATCACTACTGGTTAGAGACGAGGAAGGGTGTGGGGGTAGCATTTCTGCAAGGGAGTTGGAAGAAGGCTAGACAAGAGTTGGGCTATTGGATGTTTTAGGGGAAGAAAAATAAAAGTGGCAGCTCCTTACATCTCCACCTAGTATCCACATGGGGGAAAATTTCTTTGACAGCCATCCCTCGACTTTTCTAATCACACCACAGAAAGGAAAATGGATGGCTAACACGAGTGGGTTTTCTTAAAATTGTTTCTTTTTTTTTCCCCATTTTTCCATCCTATTTCCCTAGCCCATATAATTTCCTACATGAACCTCTTCTTAGCAGACCATAGGAAATTGATGCAGCCCTATCGTTTCCTACTCTCTCTCTCTTGAAGTTACCCCTTCTTCCGCACACAACAACCTCACACTGTTGGACAGTGGATTTACTCTAGGGCCCTCAACAAAACATGCTACCACTAAAGTTTCAAACATTGCATGTATTTATGGGCTCTTAAAATCCATAGTTTAACAAAGTTAGAACGTAATTCTATCAACGTTATTATAATAAGGTTACTTTCCTACAAATTTCAAGGACTTAGTTTCTAAAATGTGCAATTTAACTGGCACAAATCTGAGCATCACAAATCTCCCCCTCTTAGAAAATTTCATTCTTGAAATTGGATTTCAACTAAATAAATGGGGGTATTGTTGTCAGATTTGTTCTTCACTTTCCCACGTTGCTTCTTCGAGACCATGATGTTGCCATATCACCTTAACTAGTGGTCAAACCAAAAGGCATAACTAAAAATTCATAGAGTCCATACTGAGTCCTAAAGGTTGTTTTGGGAACATGTTCCTCCTTAACTCTTACTTGATGGTACCCAGACCTCAAATCAATTTTTGAAAAGACTAAGCTATTAGCTAACTAGTTGAATAAATCATCAATCCTTAGTAGAGGGTATTTATTCTTAATCGTAACTTGGTCCAATTTTCTATAATTAATGCAAAGACGCATTGATCTGTCATTTTTCTTCACAAACAGGACTGGTGCCCCCTATGGAGATACACTCGGTCTTATAAATCCCTTATCCAATAATTCTTTTAGCTAGATTTTTAATTCTTTCAACTTTGCTAAAGACATCTGATATGGAGCTTTTGATACCGGTTTAGTTCCTGAAAGCAATTCAATAGCAAACTCAACCTCCCAATTTGGGGGTAATCCAGGGAGTTCCTCAGGAAATACATCAGGAAATTCTTGTATTACACAAATTTCCTACAACTTCACCTCTTTCTTCCTCTGGTCCTTAATCATCGCTAAATATCCTTGACATCCCCTATCTAAGAGTCTATGTGCTTCTATTGCCGAAATGAAGGTCATGGAGGGAGTCGTTTCATTCCCAAAGAACTCATAGCTAGGCTCATCAGGGGGACTAAACTGGATCTTTTTTCTATAACAATCCATATTGGCTCGCTGCTTACAGAGCCAATCCATGCCTATGATAGTGTCATAGTCGTACATAACTATTTCTACCAGGTCGATCGGATGTGTCCTTCCTCCTATCGAGATTTGAAAATTCCTACAAATTAGTGTGGTTAATACCTCATCCCTTAGTGGTGTGGAAACACTGAGAGGTATTGCCAGGGGTGTTGCTTCTAAGTCATATGATCATCTATATCTTTCAAAGATAAAAGAATGGGTTGTGCCTGGATCAAATAATACATATGCCTTTTTATCGTTCAAGGAAATCATACCTGCAATAACGGTCTTGGAAGCTTCCGCTTCTGCTCGACTCATTGCATACACCTTTCCTACCGGTGTCGGCCTCTACATCTTTCCAGATGAGAGTACTCCTCTTGAGTGTTGCGGTGCATGAGGCATCTGGTAATTGTCGGCCTGCCGTCTCCCTTAGGGACAATCTCTTTTGAAATGACCATTCTGTCCACACCTAAAACATCTCGAGGAATCAAGGCAAAGTCTAGCTCGTGTCGTCTGTTACATCATCGACACAATTCACTTTGGAATATAACCCGACTCACATGTTGTCCCTTACTAGTCCCTCCAGAACTTCCAGAAGCAGGCTTCCTCCTAGAACTCCAGGGTGCATATCAAGACGAAAAGGGTCGTTTGCCGCTACGCACATCCTTTGTGGCTCTTTGCGGTCCAGATTTGGCCTTCTCCTTGTCCTCCATATGCTCTCTAATGAGCTCTTGCTTGACTAATTGGGCTCATCATATACTTTGTTATAGTCTCTTATACCTAAAGGCACTAATTGCTTCCTAATATCGATCCTTAGGCCCTTTAGAAACCTCTTTGCTTTATCCTCGGGGTCCTCAATCAACTTAGGAGCATATCTAAAAAGTTTTGAAAATTTTGCCTCATATTGATTCACGGTTTGTTCTTTTTGACTTAGCTAGACAAATTCAATGATCTTTCGATCCTTCATGCATTCGGAAAAATGTTTCTTGTAAAAAGCTTTCACAAACTTGTTCCATACCATTTCCATGCCTGTCAGAAATATGGTATCCTTCGATGCCCTCCACCAATACATGGCGTTCCCTTCCAATTGATATTCCACAAGTGTTGTCCTGTCCTAGTCATTGCAACCTAGTAGCTTAAAAATGATTTCCATACTATCAATCCAGTGCTATGCTTCTTTGGGACATCCCATTCCCGAGAGGTGGCTTTAACTTCAGGAATTGCGCTACCAGTCCCTAGGTGCGACACTCTACCGGAGGTGGCTGGTGAGGTGGCGGCGGGGGTGGTTGTTGCAGTGGTAATTGGGCTTGTCTCTCCACCAAATTTTCTAAGGAAATCAAGGCTCGCAACACATCCTCCATCATCGGCCCTTCCCCCAATGCAACCGCTTCTCTCCTAGGCGAAGACAAACTCTTCGATCACACCATTTTTCTCCTAAACTTTTTGCATATTACCCACATTAGAAGTTAGAGATTTATGCTGCTAGTTAAAAGTATCATAATATTCCCGCATTACTCAAACCAGACTCACCATAAATCTAATTGCCCCTACCAATAATTGACCCAAGTTACAAGTGACAGTTTCGTTCTATCATGAGCCGTTGTCTAAGCACTCAGGTATACTACAATCCATCTAAACCCCCTACTCCTTATCACTCTAACAAGCGGTGACAAGGGCAACCCTTTAGAAAAAGAAAATCGGCACTAGAGACTTGTTGACGACACCAGCTGGTCTCTCCGAACATCCCAAGCGCAGGAGGAGGCCCTCAAAGCCGGTGGCGCCGTTTAAGAGTCCGTTCGCTAATTGCATGCTCATCCATCAAACCCGACCAGGCAAGTGAGCCAACTGCTCTGTTCTTCATGGGTAGTGCCACTCTAGGGTAATTTAGAGGTAGGCGAGGTCAAGATCAGGTTTGCATGTGGCAGATTCTCCCTACCCTAGCTCGAGAGAGAGCTCGAGAGCTCGAGAGAGAGAGAGAGAGAGAGAGAGAGACTACAAGTGAGATAGAGATAGAGATTATGGGCATGAGCAAGAGAGAGTGAGACCGTGAGCTAGCGGGTTGGATTGGATTCGGTAGGAGAATTGGGAAGGACCCACGGATTTGGCATTCTGGTTTGAGATTCATAGATAGCTCAATGAGACCGTGAGCCTTGTTAATTGTTCAAATTCCATAGCTCGATTGGTGAAACTGAGTAGTAGAATCCGTAAGTTTGACTTGACAATGTGGGCTCATGTGCGGAACAAGGAAGTTGCGAATGATGGAGGTTGTGAGTTGCTATTGGAGTTCGTGAGTGAGGCTAGAAAGGTCAAGAGGAAGCTGGTGAATGATGAGGACAAAGGGATGCTTCATGCAATTATTAGTTTGTATCTTGGTGCTGGTCTTCGTGGGTGTTCATGTGGTATTTTGCCGAAGTCATGTTTTGGAAGCCATATGGCTAAGACGGCCTTAAGGATAGTTGTTTGAGTTTTGACTGATGGGATAATAATTTGCAGTTTGCAAATACGTTATAGACATCATCGTAGTTGTCCCATTCAGGTCAAATGAGTTTGGATTCAGTTTACTTGTCATCTCACGAGTCCTCATGTAA
This sequence comes from Corymbia maculata, assembly GCA_014182735.1. Taxonomy (NCBI): domain Eukaryota; kingdom Viridiplantae; phylum Streptophyta; class Magnoliopsida; order Myrtales; family Myrtaceae; genus Corymbia; species Corymbia maculata. Next base: position 19,400,925 of record CM024688.1, on the reverse strand, counting down.
GGATTAAGTCGCTCAACTAAGTGATTGCTAAGTGAGGACAGCTCATGTGCCCTGTAATGGACCAAGAGTCCATGTCGATAAGCATGTTGGGTTAGACAAGCAGTACCTAGATTAATGGCCTTTACGTTACTTATTCGTATGACCAAGAAAAGAATATCATGTGTTGTTGGCTATAGAAAATGTGGTAGAATTGAGTTATTGAGAGGGCGTAGGATAAAATCAGGAATGGGCAGCCAAGGTTAGTATGAGGCCATGTGCTAGTTAGATGAACAGAACTAGGAAGGTAGATCGGATCTCTATCTTGGGCTTAAGAACGGGATTGGGACCAAAGACAACATAGTTAGTCACCTCTAAACAGGTTTTGAACTATCTTGTACAATGGAATTATTTAGTTGTTGCAACGGGATGAGAATACATATGTTTATGACATCGGCCGATAAGCCGATGGGAGGCCCCAAGTGTCGGGATGCCTAGAGAGGGGTGAAATGGAGTGGTTGTGTACTCTCTAGAGGACTGAGGAGAGTTGAATAACTCCTCAGAGGACCTCGCAATGCTAGGTTGGGTGTGAGGGGTACAAGGCAGGGTGTCATCTCCGCCTGGGTGATTGTTGTAGCCAAACCCACATAGGCGAATTGATTAAATAGTTTCTATGTTATTTTTATCTGTTAGTAGGAACGCACTTGGGAGAACCCGCATTTGTGTAGACCTAAAGTTCAATAAGTTGAGATTGAAAGGCGAGGTGATGACGCCTTCAATTGATGTAGCTCGAGTGCAAGCTCGCGAGCAAATACTCCTAAATTCCATTCCTCTTGACACTGACCATTGTCGAGGGTGGGTCACGACAAGAGCTATCTTGCTTCTCGTCATCACATGGGTAGTATCATCAACGCGGTGTAGATAATGGTGGACAGCGAGTTACCTTGTTTTAGTCAGGGCGACCCCATCAGCAATCCGCAAAAGAATTCATCCTGAAATGAGCGAATGGGAAGCGGCGAATTTCATGATCCGCCCTTGCACGGACGCGTACAACAAATGGACTACTGCTGGATATGACCTAATCCGGTCTCCACACCAAGGCATAGAGAAATGATTTTGTCATTAACCCTTTGACCACTTTCCTCTTCGATTCTGATGAGCTTTTTGAACAGGTTGTAATCACATTATATTGTGTAAAGATGCTGAACTTATTTAAGTTATATCTTTTTTAGCATTGTTTCTAATGCTCAGAGTTATGTGATCTATCATTAGTTACATTTAATGTCACAAGTCCGATCCCACATTATAGTGTAGCGATCCTAAGAGAATAGTTAAGCTTTTGAAGTTGCAGTGGGTACACATCTTGACGATTATACTTCAATTGTGTAATGGAAGTGGATCTTGTCATGTGTGTCTCAAACATTGCAGGAGAACCTTATTACCCTATATGGACATGTTCAAAGGAGATGCATTCCCGACTTGAATGCTTGATGTGACTCCGCGAGAATGTGTTTCTTGCCTTGCCTTAATAGGTTATTCGGGTGTCTCCTCTAGATGTTCTTGTACATACACTAATATTTTGTCAAAGGGAATATATTTATTAGAAATTCCTAAAACTTGTCACGAAAGTGCAATTGAGTCATGCAAATTGCAAAAAGTACAATTAAGTCTTAACACTTATTAAATTAGTGCAATCAAGTCTTAAAGTTAACACTGTCAATTTTACAAATGGAAAATGTTGACGGGGTATTTTTAAATTAATTTTTATTTTCCATGTGGTATTATTTATTATTTATTATTCAATTTTTTTATTTAAATTATATTTTAAAACTAAAAAAGAACCTAAAATTTTATTTTAAAAAAAAAAAAATGAAAAAATAAATAATGGCAAGGATCACTAGTGGCTCTTTGGCCACCATTGCCCATCATCGGGAGGGTTAGCATCGCTGATCTTGGGGGAGGGTGGCTGGCCCTTGCCTAGCCAGGGTGAGGCCTCATTGGCCTTAGGTGAGGGTAGGTGACTCTCATTAGGCTCGGCGAAGAGGCCTAGATCTGGGCACGCCAACCCTCATAAGAGGCCGGCGGCCATCGCCCACCCTGGGCGAGGCCTTGTCGATCCTAGGCAAGGGTCATTGGCCCTCACTAGGGCCGACAACCTTCGCTCGAGGTTGGCAAGGCTCACTCGGATCTAGGCAAAGGGGCAATGCCTTGCCAAGATTTAGCAAGCCTTGCTAGCTCTAAGTGAGCACTAGCGTTGCCCTCATTGTCGACCTTGGCCTGGGGCCAACGAGGCCTTGCCCAAGGTGGGCAATTGTTGTCGACCTTGGGGAAGGGTTGGCGTCGCGAAGATCTAGGCACCTTCGCTCGAGGCCAACAAGGCCTCGCCCAAATAGGACAAGGGTTGGCCACCATCACCCAGGGCCAGCGACTGTTGCTGGCCTCTTTGGCAATGGGTGGCGATTGTGGAAGCGCTCATCGGGGAGCTTGCCATTTTTTTCTTCTTCTTCTTCTTTTTTTTACAGTTTTTTAAAACAAATTTTAGCTTTTCATTTTTAGTTTTTAAATCTAATTTAAATAATAACTGAATAAAAAATAATAAAAATACCATGTGGAAAATAAAATAAATTTAAAAATGCCACGTCAACATTTTATATTAGTAAAATTGACCTTGTTAACTTTAAGACTTGATTAGATTAATTTGATAAATTTTAAGATTCAATTGTACTTTTTGTAAATTTTTGGACTTAATTATATTTTCGTGACAAGTTTTAAGACTTCTAGTAAACATATCTATTGTCAAAGTGTGCCTTTTTGAATAATTTTCATTTTGGTATGCTATTTGGTCATTCAAATTACGAAAATCATAAGAAGCTTGATGTTGGCTTTCTATCCCTCCAGTTCTTCTGCTATCCATATATTTTATGCTCAGATAATATCAAACGGTCGGAAGGATGTGGGGTAATAATTCTGATCAATACCTAATGCTTTGAATTGATGGTAGGAGTTCCTGAACAACTTATACCTCAAGTCACGAAATCTAAAAGCATTCTTGGCCGTGGATTTTTTATTTCCCTCGGGGAAGACGATAATGCATGAAAAATCTAAAGATTGCAGCAGCCTTTCAATCCTTGATTGAATTGGTCAATGGACAACTTAAGACATCAACATCCGAGAAATATAAAATTATCGTCAGTTGAGGGACAAACAGATAATCACTTAAACTTCCTTGTCACGAAACATCGCACAATACGAAATCCGACTTATTCCTCAAATGCTAATCGGTTGAAGGCGTCAACAAAATGACAATTACCTCAGTAGTTGCACCCGATACCATAAAGCTTGGTCTCTGGTTCAATTCCCAGTTGCAACTTTACTCAGTCGATTTGAGTAAACCCGCATGTCAGAATCATAGCACCAAGCTTTGCACTACTGGTTTCCCTTGTAAACCGACCAGACACTGAACCGATTTGTGCTTTAAACTCTGTAGTTGACAACTCGGTAATAACTTTGGACCACCTGATGTATGATTGATTGATCAGAAGATGAACCGAGAGAAGGTGTCCGATTCGTGGACACAGTACTAACAGCACATGAACTGCTTGGCAAGGGCGACAGATGAAGCCATTCCTATTGAAGAAATCTGGTACGGTTTCGCCCTCTGCACTTCAAGCTACCATCACGAATTTTGGATAGTTCACTCCGATTGATGTACCATACGAATTCTGGGCCACATCTTGAAATTTTTTTCTTCTTTTTTTTGGCCCTGCCTGTTAGCCTGTGCATAGAAAAAGTTCTTTTGGTTTTAAAATTTTGGTGGTCCTACTTTTTTGAGAAATAGGAATCTCAAATTAAGCAAGGAAATTAGGAAATAAGACAAAAGAGGCAAAGGTTGATGACTGGGAGCAGTGCCACTGACAGGGACTAGGGCAAGAAAGTCAGGCCCTGTCCACATCAATAATTAGAGGAGACAGTGCATCAATTGAAACGGGCTCATGCCCTCTTCGATTCTTCTCCATCGGCAATCCTCCCACCATTTCAATCACTCAGCAGTGGACCCTTCTCTTAGAAGCACAATCACCACAAGATTTTCCAAACCATAGCTAAATTAGTTTTATTTTTTTTTTTTTTTATTAATTTTGAATGAGCAACATGATCCCCTACCATTGAAATCGGATGAGACCACCTTGTTTGTTCTCATGTATTTTGTACCGAAACACCTAGCGAAACCGGATATCCTATGGTATAATATTTTACTGTACATCATTATAAAAAAAATAATGTGCCTCTATCAAGTGGGACAAAAAGCAAAGGACTAGAAGCAAAAGAACAGGGTGAAAGAAATAGAAGTTGTCATATTGAATGTAACGACCCATTTTCATTCCTATACCTAAATGTTCCCATTAACCTAGTTAATTACCATTGTGGTGTTTGGAAACATCGACCGAGCAATTAAATGCATAGTATACATGCAGCCAGTCAAAATTTTCAAGCCTTGGCGAAAGATGTGGGATGTACCAAATTTAAGACACTGTAACATATCATTCACACTTCTCGTGAATTTATAGGATCTTGAACCTCCTTTGTCTAGTCAATGCAATTCATTTCACATTTTCTTTTAGATAGGAAATAGATTTTATATTGCAATAATATTGTGATTTGAGATCATAAAATTAGTAAGATCGGACAATGTCAAAACTTTTCATGGATTTTATTCTTTCTTCATTTTATAATGGACTGTCTAAAAGAAAATAATTAGACTAAATAAATTTATCTTAAACCTAAAAATAGAAATTGCATTGGGAGATGATCTGTGAATATTTGCTCATTTGCTTTGTGATGAGTCAAACATCGAAGATAAGCAACTCAGACGACGATGTACTTCTGATATATTCTATGACTATATATTTAGTTTACCTGGCCTCTCTCTCTCTCTCTCTCTCTCTCTCTCTCTCTCATATTTATCAATTTTTTTGAAGTATATTTATCGGTTAGAGAACGATATTATCCTAACTAATTTTCAAAGCTTAACCGATGGACAGATTTGTCCAACATCTATACTATAGCTTGCGTGATAGTTTGTGTAGTTATCATCAATCCCCTTTTATGAATTATGTGAATTTAATTTTACTTGTTTATGAACGGATGTGAAATTATGTTCGGCATATCTTTGGGTGTGACATAGCCTTACTTGGAATATAACCTAGTTTCATTGTTAAATTTGAAAATTTCGTATGTGGATTCACTTAAGTGTGACAAAAAGAAGAGCAGGCTCCCAGTGAAGGGAAGCCACAATCCAGTTCGCAGCTTATAAATTTGATGGCAAAAGTAAATTTAGATTTGGCAGAGCGGTACCAAATTGCGCATAATAAGAACCACCCAAATTCCGAACTCGAGATATCGAAGGTAATAATCAATTCAAGATGAAATGAGTGGAAATTGATGTTCTTCCATTGGATCCCTCGATTCATTCATGATTATTTCGATTTTGACAGAATAACTCCAAATGATAACCTTCGTAACTTTTCTAAGTAAAGATCCAAACTGTAGGTGAAAACAAAAGTCCCAAACATTGTATCAAAGGAAATTTCTCTTGGCTTCTTCTTTTAAAATTCATTATAGTAATTTGTTTCTGTTTCTTAAAAATTGCCAAACAAGAAGCAACCCTTTTCGTCGTTGTCGTCCACGTCAGCAATTATGGACCAAATCATATTTCGTGTAATTACTCAAACGACCCTAACAAAGGCATCCATATCTAGCAGCAGATATTCCCTACCTTATGATCATTTCCCTAATTGGCCCTCGCCGCTGCCTCCACTGCCGTTGACCACCTCTTTGCTCCTTTGCAAGTCAATCTCCCTCGCCACGGACCTCCACTTGGTGTATTTACCAAAGAACTGCTCCATCTCCTCTAGCGTCCGCCCTTGCGTCTCCGGCATTAGAGTGTAGAAGAAGACCCAACCGACACAGGCGATCCCCATGAACAGGAAGAAGGCCCCTCCGATGGTGATCGCCTTGTACAGTGATAAGAACGTCATCGATAGCACTCCACTGGTCACCCGGTTCATGCCTACACCGATTGCACACCCTTGTGCGCGGAGCCTCAGTGGGAAGATCTCCGAGCTATACACCCATGTAATTGGCCCCATCCCGATGGAGAAGAAGGCCACGTAGGACAACACTGATGTGATGCACACAACCACTGCCCACATCAGTTTCGTGTGGCTGTTGTTGATGATGGTGAGGCACATTCCGAGGGAGCCGAGCGAGATGATCATCCCGCCGACGCTGGCTAGCAGCAACGGCCGCCTCCCAACTCGGTCAAGGAAGAAGGTGGCAACGAGGATGAACATTGTCTTTACAAAGCCGACCGCGATGGTGGCGAGGAGCTTTTTGCTGGAGGAGGTGATGCCGACCTTCTCGAAAATGCGAGGGCTGTAGAGAACGACAGCATCGATACCAGAGGCCTGTTGGAAGAAGTGGATCCCGACGGCACAAATGAGAACGTGGCGGACGGACGGCGTTGGGTGGAGGAGGAGATCGCGCCACACACCCTCCCCAGTGCTCCGCTTGGTGACCTTGACAACATCGTCGTTGCACTCCTCAGGGATGCCAGCAGCCTCTTTGATGTCGGCGAGCCGGAGCGCAGCCTCCTCCTTGGAATCGGAGGTCCTGGCTAGGACGAGCTTTGCATCGCCCAGGCGGCCCTGCATGATGAGCCACCGAGGGGACTCTGGCATGGCAAGGACCCCAAAGGCAAGGAGGACCGAGGGGATTGATCCCACACCAAGCATCATACGCCATCCAAGGTTGAGGCGGAGCTTGGAAAAGGCATAGTTGGAGATGTAGCCGAGGAGGATGCCAGCGTTGATGAAAACCTGAACCGCCGAAATAATAAAAATTTTCTAAATGATAAAAATAAGCCCTAAAACGTGAATCACCATTCTAACTTCAATCTTTACCATAACAAGAAGAACGAGACAAAATTGATGACAAATGAAAAAAAAATGAGAAAGATGCTACCAATTTAGGGGAACAAAATAAAAAAAACTAAATACCTCGGGAAAGGAGGTGAGGAAGCCACGAGTGGAGGCAGGGGAGACCTCAGCAGTGTAGACAGGGGCGATCATGAGAGCATAGCCGACACCGATGCCAGCAACGAAGCGGCCGAACATGAGGAAGGCGTAGTTGGGGGCAAAGCCCATGAGGAGGGCCCCGGCGAAGAAGATGGCCCCAGCCAACACGATGGTGTAGCGGCGGCCGATCCAATCAGAGGTCCGCCCCGCCATCGCTGCCCCGAGGAGTGAGTACACGGCGAGGATCCCCGTTAAGACCTCTACCTCAACGTCGGATATCTTCAGGTCATCCTTTATGTAAATGATTGCGCCGCTCATGACCCCTATGTCTGTCAAAAAATAATTTACAAAAAATTGAGAAAATAATAAAAGATTAAATCTCATGACCTTTTCTCCTCCCCGTTTAATCAAATTGATTTTACTTTATATATATTATTAATAAGGCGAGAACAATAATAAATAATAAGCACGATGGACTATATTTGAAATTAATTTGGTTGGGTTAAAAAAAAGAAAAAAAAATTGTTGATGTTGTTCGAAACCATTTATTTGGAGTAGATGTGAATATGTGCAAAAGTGGAAAAAAATACCTTCTTTAATTTTCTTTTTTCATTCCATATCCATTAAGCAAATGACCTTTTTACAATAGATCTATCATTATTATTCACAGTATCCAAGTTTATTCATAAATAACTTTTTTTTAGAGATATACGTGCTTTAATGGGTTCAAAACTTCGTGGGCAACGACCACGGTGTCTTCCCATGCCTCAAAACATCGTAAGCTTCGCTCGAGATCGAGAGAGACAGAGGAAGGGGACTGACCATAACCCAGCAAAACGGAGGTCGTGGAGGCCAAGGTAGCGCAGGCCATGGCGTACTTGTTCCGGCGCGGCTTCGCCGGAGGATTTAAGTCCTCGATCGACTTTGGTTGGACGCCGTTGTTGGAGACGGCGCTCTTGGCCACGGAATTCTGGTCAGCCATCTCCATCTTCCCCACCACAGAGAGAGAGAGAGAGAGAGAGAGAGAGAGAGAGTTTTTGCTGCGATTACATGAAGAGATTGATAACAGGTGGAGAAGAAATGAGAGGAGGAGTGAGTGAAGAAGGTACACGGAACTGGTGTGGAGGGATGTGGAGTGTATATATAGGCGAAAGCTCGCTTCGCTTGTCTTGGAGAGAGACCGAAGATGGCGTCACCGCTGGATCATGATTGTGTGCTCTCGTGGGTCTCCAGTTCCTCAACTCATAATCTTTATCGTCCATTTCCTTTTTTTACCTAAGATAAAACAAAACTACATTTGAAAAAAATATCTTTTGTGGAAAGGCAGGTACGGGAATCTTTGTTTGATTTGTTTATTTTTTCTTTACGCATACATATGAAGTTTCATTTAAAAATGTTATTTTCGATGTATAATATACATCAATCTATCTTGTCTTCACATGATATTTTTAGTTTTCCCACTGTTTTTCTATCTCATTTTCGAACTCCACGAGGGTTGTCGTTATTATAATTCCAAAAAATATTATATTATTATTATTAACAAGTTGAAACTAGATCTATCAAAATGGGTCATAAGTTGGGTTGGGTTGTTATGTGGATTAGTTATATTCAATAAATAGGTCATTTATGAGTTTATAATGAGTACTATATGGGTTTACAACTTGCTTTGACTTAACCCACCTCTACGACTTTCTTTTTACTCTCTTGCCCTCGCTTGATTTTGCGCAAGACAAACTCTACCCACTTGGAACTTATCAATCCTACTAGATATCGTTACCCTATTTTCCATATTTGGTAATGTATCTTAGGTCATCCCTTCACTTGGATTACTACCAGAAGTAATTAAATTGTTGATATGAACTAACCATAATTCTCAATTTATACTGACGTATGAACGAAAAAGTCCTAATTGTTTTGACTATGAAAAAGGCATATGAGGAAGTGATTTCCAGCAAGTGTCCTAATTTTGACTTTGCTAGCTTTCTTTTTTATCAAATCAATGGGTGATTTAGTTTGATGCGCTGGCGCTAATCCAAAACTCAAAAGCAAAGGAACAAAAAAAAGGAAAAAAAAAAAGAAAAGGGAAGGGAGCTTTGCTAGTGAGGGGATAGGGTTGCCAGATTTGGTTGAAAACCCTTCACCCATCATTTATCTATCTAATCGTCATTGCTGCTGAGTGATGACTAATTGTTTGTTTGAAGTTTCAATGACAGGCAGGACAAAAATAAAATGTAAAAAAACACAAGAATCATGCGGAGATTTTGTACCTAGGCGGTTGGGGTTAAGGATCTCCCCTATAGCACAGCTGTATGTTCAAATATGAAATGTGTAAGATATAGATAAACATCAATTATGCACACATAAGATATTATTTTATTACATATAGGTATAAAAATATGTCCAAAGTTTGAGGTTTCTTAACTGTATGTGCTGTTTGCACTGTACAATAAGACAAAAGGGATAGTTTATAACATTTATCATTATATATGTGTGGATTTGCTGACTTCCAGAAGTGTGCTAATAGTGGGCTGCCCACAGCCAAGAATTGCTGTTTTAATATGGTGGCTCGATTGTTGAAATTATTTTTTATTTTCTTGACCAAGTTGATTTCTCATTGATTGGACCAATTGCAGATTTGTCTTTTTCTAATAAGGCCACTTTTCAAAGCACAAATCCATACGCTCAAGTTTTTCTTTTCTTTTTTAATCGACGAAGATTTATGGAGCACTCGAAAAGCTTTAGGTGCTCCTCTATTATGAGGAAAAAAAGTATAAAATATCGAGTTTTGACTTGACTTGCTCCATCTAATTTGTGGATTTCGTCATGATTTTCAAAGGAAGGCTATGTCGCACCTAACGTTAATTTCATGTCCGTGCATAAACAAATGAAATAGAAAAAGATGAGAGAGAACAAGCAAACCTAATGCTAAATCTTAGATTTTAGCAATAATAAATGTTGCCCATTGCTCCTCGTGGTTGTTAGATTCGTCACGAAACAGAGTAGCACACGTTCACAAATCAAACTCTCACTGGTTACAACTTTCAAGTGTTCGTACAAGAAAGCCTAAATTTTTTTCTTTGACTAGTGTAGCTAGGACAAAAACACATCGTAAATTTTGCTATTTTTCTTTGTGAAGTTAAAAGCCAAATTTATTTGGTTCAATTTTCCATCATAAAATGAACAAAGATAATAATCAGCAAGAGTTTATGATTTAACCCAATCTTATTAATTTTACAATCTTGAATCACAATTTTTGAACAGATTGATTGGTCTAGACAATAAAGGATCAATATGATGTGTGGATGAGATGTTACAATGTCTTGGATTTTGTTGTCCACGCCTTTCACTAACACTTGAAAATTTTTGATTGGCAATATGTATATTTACGCTTTTCATAATTTGCTAAATTGATGTTTTTAGATAATGTGATGGTAATTGACTAGGTGAACTAGAATATCTAGGAATAGGAATGAAGATATGTCATTGCATTCGATATGGCGATCCTCATTTCTTAACTCATTAAAGGAAATCTAAACTTTTAGGAATCGCATGTTCATGTTGACTTTTACCTAGGCGATATTATCAATCCAATCAGCAACTACACATGTTCCACGCATTTTCCAGTGGACGTGCCATGTGTGTGGAAGAATTCTATTATTGAATTAACTCTAATCAAACGTGTTATCCAATCTAACACATGTACGGTTGAAGTTAGTCTATAATCAAATTCTTTCGACTATTGATAATAGTGTGTAATTTTTTTCTAACCGACCGTGAACCCGGCAATGGTCACTTCCCAACCGAAAGAGTCGCAGTCCTTTCCTACTAATCCACAGAAAACTTTTTCATCCTTTTAGTCACATTCACGACTGGTGAGCCTACTTTTACCAGCCGGCCATCCGAGATAATTGGGATATCCAGATAACGACAGCCACTAAAATATATTATAATCAATTCAATCATGATTCCTAGAATTCATGGTGACAAAAATACAAAAGAATGATTACTCCAAAGCACTAGGGCAATGTGAGAGATTGCCCCTTAAAGATTAGCCGAACAGTAAGATTAATTGAGATGCGCTAAAGTTGACCCGAAAGTTAAATTAACCAAAAAAAATAAAATGGATAGAGGCTAAAGCTGTTGAGGCAGAAATGCAAGAAAGAACTGAACAGCTTAGATCCCACTAGTCAATTTTGGTCGGCTTATTAATAAAACAATAACCGCTAGGAATTGAAAACATCTATATCAACAATGATTTATTGTACAGAAGCAAATTTAGTTGGAGGATTTTGCTTTCACTTATCATGTTTTTAACAGTATGGGCCATCTTCGCCAAAGAACAAAAAAAAAAAAAAAAAAACAGATGAATCACCTGTGGAAATGCTTGGGATTGAGAAAAATTTAAGCCAAATGAAAAACAATATTTATCTGATTTTATGAGTGTCAATTGACATTGAACTATTGAATTATTAAATAATTTCTATAAATTAAAATGGATTCTCCGCTTGGGAAAATTGAGCGGGTATAGTCAAATTTCGAGTTATCAAGCATATTCAAAATGCATTTCAACAAGATATTTAATGAATAACCATCTCATGTGTCTAATGATTGAGATGTATTGAAAAAAATCCTGCTTCATTAATATATATGTATATTATCATTGTATAAAACTAACACTTTTAAAAAGGAGAATCATTTAACTAGAGATAAACCAATGAAACAAAAAAGTTACACACGCAAAAGTTCTCCCCGTTCATATAAAATCCATCGGGTCTAAAGTTGATTTATTTTCAAAAGGTGTTGTGAAACTTACGTGGACAATGAATGTATACCTTTGGGGCCAATAGCATCAATCCCCTTTTTGACTTGTTGCATACATGCGATCCACATTTATACTTATAATATGAGAGTGCTTTTGGAGAAAAAAAACAACAAGCGAAAGTTGGGATTCTTGAAATCGAGCAAGGCAAGTCAACGAGAGAGAGAGAGAGAGAGAGAGAGAGAGAGAGAACGGACGAGATGTTTAAAGGCATGCATCTCCAAAAGTCATGTAATGCGTCCAAAACGTTTCCCAAAGTCCAAAATGATGTGCTGGTCCCATCTAGGCATGGGAAGGACCCATGAATTGAGAGCTCGACAGTACTATCGCCACCCCCTCTCTTAAATTTGCAAATTGCAACACCCTCAGCGATTGTTCTTTTTCTGACCAAACAAATGATTCTACTTTCTTCTTCTTTTTTAGTCTTTTGCCAAAAAAAATAAGCAAAATGAACAAATTCTCACTTTTTTTTTTTATTAATATTATGACAAATCACAAATCAATATACTTATAATAAATATATTTTAAATAAATTTAAAATTGATACACCTATGATAAATTTACCATTTATTAATATCGGCTAAAATGACACATGACAATTATTTTTTGCCTGTAACACATGGCGGTTGATAAGTGTACCTGTTTGTATTTTTTGTATTATCAATTCAATTTAATAGAAATTGATGGAAGGAAAATTTATTATAAATATACCAGTTTGAGATTTTTAATAATCGAAAAATTAAGTTAAAATAACTTTATCACAAATGTATTAATTTAATTTTTTTTTCTTTTCTCACTCTTTTTTATTTGTTTTTGTTTCATCTCTGCATCAATCCAATCAAAGCCCAGTGCACAGCAATTTGAAGTTGTCTGGCAGAATTGGATTGACGAGGGGCGAACCATTTGCCTTTTTGCTTGTTCGCTCTACTATTTGATATGATTAGATGGATGAAGTGCCAACGAAATTTAGAAAGCGGGATTTACTATAGTAAATTTAGAAAGCGGGATTTACCATTTGCCTTTTTACTTGTTCGCTTTATGAATATTGTGTTTGGTCCCGGTAAAAAATGGAAACCAAAATGAATATTACGAATAAGACGATTTAGAGAAAAAAAAGATGAAGAGTTTATTTGGGAACGTAAATTGCTTTGTGTTTGAAATTGGAAAGGAATGGACAGCACTTTGGTATGTGATTGAATGACTAACCGAAGCGGAGGAAGCGCTAGGTGCACAACTTGTATTTCTTTTTCATAATAAATGATTACATAAAATAAGCGAAATTTACTAATTTTTTTGTGCCACGGGAATCAAGATTGCATGATCATCAATCTTGGAGTATTCACTTTCCATGGCTTTCTTTTTTCCGCTTCGGCCATTATGAAAAAGTCTAATACAAATACGTGGGTCAACATTTGAAAAGTAATGTGAGGTGCATGTTATTCAGGGAAAGAAGACTAATCTTTTTGTCATATCTTACGATTCACTTTGTTGTAATTTGGGGATATAGGATTGATTCAATCAGTGTACAGGGGCTTCTGTAGCAGACTGGTTCGTCTACATATAGTCATACATGAATGAAAAAAAAGCACACTTTCATGAGAAAGTTTCAAGTATTTTGAGTTAATGACAAGATTTAGATTAAGCAATAAGTAAAACGTAAATCTAAACATGTTTAGTATCTCATGCATACTTGGACACTCCTATAGGAGCTTGGAGCTACTATATGATTCACTTTTTTATAAGTCTAACTTATATGATTGGTAGATACCTTAAATCTCACATTAAACCCATCTCATCTGAGGTTCATGCAATATGAATAAAATTACTTGTATAAATCAAATGCAACCTAGTTTTTTTAACCTCCTACATATCTTAGAATATAAGAATGTTATAGGGAAAAATAAAAAATAAAAAGCATCTCACTTTTGACCCAATTATTACATTTACTTTCTACAAATAATACTCACGTACTTTACGCAAAACATACATAAAAAAGACCAAATTACCTCTCCTTGAAAACCTATTTTCACATCTTGCTTAGAGTTTGGGTAGTCCGATTTCGAGCGTTTTAGGCAAATGTGAAAATTTAGAATTTGGGGATGAGCATTTTTCAAAAGAAAATCACTGGGACATAAAAAGATAGTTATTGGGAAGATATAAAGTGATTTTTTAAAGATGTGTGTGTGTGTGTGTGTGTGTGTGTGTGTGATATATTCTGACAAAGTGGATGCGCGTGGATAGGAAAAATATGACAGGTACATATACAAATCCTCTCCTAGGTTAGTTGTTTCTTACCAGAGTCCCATTGTCAACACACATGGGGCGCAATCATTCCATTTGGCCTTGAGTTTCTGTGGAAATGGCAGCTGATTGATCTTCTTTTGACCACTGATTGATATGAAAATGCTTCAATATTCCATGATGCCACATTGTTCAGCAGACTCAAAGATTAGACCTTTCTCGGCCCTTTTGGCTAAGATCAAGCATGTTACAAAAATTAGGCTATTAAGAACAAGCATGTTACAAAAATATTGAACCTCTTCAGGAATAAAGATTGGCCGCCGTTTCCACTATCCTTATCAACATCGTTGAGAGATTTGCCCCCATCATCGCCATACTTATCAAGAAACACGAAAAGGGAGTTTATTATAATAAAAAAGGGATAATCCCAATAAAAAGCCTAAATTTTTTCTACCAACACATCAATACTTCATATTATTCTCTCCAAACTTTATCAATGGCCATTCGACATCTGGCTTGGCAATACTCATAGGCAATGCCAAACAAATGGTTTTGATGTGGCAATAGATATGTGCTTATCTGTCGACATGGTCCTATCAAATTTTTAATAGTCATGTGGATTATATGTCAGATTTCAACCATCATATAGATGGAATTTTTTTTTAAGGCGAGACAAATAAAAATTTTGGAGCAGTGATGTCTCACAAAAAAAGCTTAGTAATTTCTTTTTTAGGATAATAGGAAACATAAAAAAAAAAAAAAAGATATGTATTTCATCTTCATTGCCGACGAGCCGCCTCTTCCGTTCACACTACCTTCTTTTACCTGTTAAGTCAAAGTTTGACTGGTGGAGAGACAGTGGAAAGGGTTTCCCAAATCGACAAGATCCCACAACTCAGCACACTCATAATAATAATAATGGTCGTTGAATTTCGAATATCTTAAGGAGTTTTTTAAAGTGATTTTTTTGACTCACTATTACTCCTAGGAGTCAAAAAATTTGACAAGGGAGAGGAATCGACCGTTGAACCTTTGAAAATAAGCAAGATGTCATGGGCTAAATCCATGTTATATCATTGTTAAATTTCACGATAAGAACGTCGTGTGGACATTTCCAATGACGACAACAAATTTGCGTAATAAGAAATTAACTCCAAACTTGATCTTGTACACCCAAATTTGATTTCGAGGCTATTCTATTCTGCTTATTCTATTATTCCCATTAGGTAATTCTCGCGTGGACCGATCTTAATTAAACATGTGCAGCTATAATATAATATGCACACGGTATTGACTCTTTAATTATTGTCATATAGATGATTGACACGGCAACTATAGCCATTGGCAGCATCAAAAGGTCGGAATATTCTAAAAGATCCTAATTAACTTGTCGATACTCTTGATTCGTGTTATTTAGAAGGGAAACATCAGAAATTTAAGAAAAGAGATTTAGAGTAAAAGGAGCCAAAAATAGAGAAAAAGGCTGACGTCAAATGACGATAGTGGACACTCAAGGTGAAAATGACATGGAACGGGCAAAATAATTAGTTGCACTTAGAGTACATAATTCCAAATGCACGTGATTTGTCGAAATTTGTGGCCCGTGAGATCCACACGATCCAACGAATGATGTGCACTGGACAAATTATGTCAATGGCATCGAAATAACTTTTGTCGAACAGGTCTTGAAATTCCACGTGAATAGAAATTATGTGCACTCAAATTCTTAGTACCAGCTTGCTCTGATATCATGGCCACTCCATATACTCTTCAGCATCGCATTCATGTCCTTATTATCGTGCATAATTACAACATTGTTTGCAATTGAATTGTGGTCTATAATGTTAGCTCCATGCGTGAAAATAAAGGTTTTTATTTTTATTTTTAACATTTGATACAATGAGAAATTTCATGAGAAATGTACTGCTAACTCTTTCTACATTTCCCCTCATATGTCGTTCCTGTTCTTCAATGTGCGGTTCCTCCATCGCCGGGTATGCGTGTCAGCCTGACATAGAATCTCTTGGATTTATTGCAAACCATTTCAAAACCTTATATTAGGTTTTGCATTGTTGCTTTTTCAAAATGATATTATTTCCCAAGAAGTAAGGTTGAGAAAGAACAATGTTTGCCTCCCATCGATAAAAGGGGCTCATTTCAAGCCGTTGTCTCTATTGTTACAAAATATTATTATGGGGTAATGATATCGTAACAGCTTGAAATTTTGCCCTTTGTGCAAGCAAGTACCTTAACTTTAACAACTAAGGACCTGAGCCTTTCGAGTTGTGCACAATATGGGGCCACCGATAAATAATAGATGGATAGTTAGACCTATTAGGTAATCCACCTCGGCAACAATCAAGTGACATGGCATTCGATTAATAGAGGCTTGAAATTGAGATTAATTTTGAAACTTGAGGTACTTGATTGAACAAAAAAGAAAGCTTACTTATCAAATTACACGATGAGCAAAAGTTCATGCTCTTGTGGCATCACTACCCCTACTCCATATAAGTTCATGAGTCACTAGCATGGACGTGTGTACATACATACAATTTTAACTCCACAAATGGTCATACATAGTTTGTCACGCATTCACAGTTTGTTACCTAGAGAATAAAAGGCAGCTAAATAATTTGGGATAATTGTCTAAAAACTCTTAAATCCATTTTATGGCACCTAACTCAATTCTGAATTTTTAATTAAGTCAATTTAGTCCTAAACCTTTTGATGATTTTCTAATTAGTTTTTCTAATCAATTTTGGTTAGAAATTGCTGACATCACGATTTAGTCAGCGCTAGCTATATACATGGCATGTTGGTGTCATTTTGGACAAATTTTGCAATCTTTTAAATTTTCGGAATTTTCCTCTCTTTTTTTCCTTTTTGTTTTGTCCTCTTCTTTTCCTTTTTGTTTGTGGCTAGTCTTGGCGATGGTTGTGCTTGCCATCATATAGGATTGAACTCTTTGTTGTGAGGCTAGCTCGATCACTAGCCATTGTTGAGACAGGCCACAAGGAAAGAAAAGAAAATGGGAAAAGGGTAGAAAAATTCATATATATATTTTTTAATTTGCAAAATCCCCCACATCAATACTGGCCAAGCCACGTAGTGTGATAAGCGTCCACATAAGTTATTTCCTATCAAAATTAATGGGAAGAATTATATTGGAAAATCATTAAAATATTTAGGATTAAATTAATCAAATTGAAAAGTATATAATTGAATTAGCCACTATAATATAATTTTAGAACCTTTTTAGCAAATTTTCTTTGGCTAACTCATCTCCTGTTCAGAGGTAAATATATTCGGTTAGATCAATATGACCGACAACATTGCTAAACTACAAAAGAAATAATAATCATTAATTCATTAGAGGGCAAACGGCTAGTTAGGTTAATCAAAGGGCACCAACTCTTTTCAAACGAGTTTGGTGGAGCCTGAGATACTCGAGACAGAAAGGCTGGCAGCCCAGGTTTGGTTCGGTTGATCCGGTCCTGCGAATCAGCTTGGCTTCCACAGATCTCGGTTTGACTTTTCAAACCACGTGATTATTAATAATTCGATTAGCTGACCTAATAATAAATTTATGCAATAACATGATCTTGAGCTGTTCCTCGTGTTACGGGTCGCTCCTAAGCCAGACAAAGAGTTTGCTGATCTGCGAATCATCGGGATAATCTTTCTTATTCTTGAACTAGATGAGACTTTGGCACGTATTAAGCCAATGAAAAGAAGGCACTTTTAGTATTTGGATCCCTTTAATATACTCAACCTCCTAAGGTCATGATAGATATCTTGCGGCGACTAAGCTAAACCCTTTTGGAAGTGGATTTAATCTTGGTTTGATTAATTTCGCATTCGCATCCATCAAGATTATAACCTTTTGGTTTCTTTTTCTTATAAATTTTATTTCATTACATTAGTGAAGATATGATTTAGTAGTGACCATGAATTGAATCGGACAATTGATGACCATTTCAAACAGGTATAGAAAATCTTGCAAATTTAGATGGGTAACATGCAACTTTTGAAGTTTGGCCGGAAAGACTAAATTTGGTTGATAATGATTAGAATTATTGTATCTATGCGCTTAAATAGATTCCTCGAGATTACCTTGTTAAGTAACTCCTAGACACTTGGGTAACCAACTATAAAAAAGCATCACTAGAATTTCGAATTGATTGAGTCCATAGAGTTTCAATTTATTAAGAAAAAAGATGGCATGTTTATTGTTAAATTTACTTAAAAATTTTAATATTAAATTAGCACAATTGAAAAGTTTAGTACTAAATTGATAAGTTATCAAAAAATTAAATTAAATTGACATAATTTAATGATTTATGACCTAATTTGTTGGACAATTTCCTACTAATTCATGTCATCAATTGACAAGCTAACTATGTTCACATCGCACTACTCTAGATTTAGGTAATAAAACAAGACAGGAGCTGTCGCATAGGATATCATTGGAGATGTGAAGGCAAATCTTAAATTGATAGCACATGATTTTTCAAGGAAAGCATTATGTGTTCGAGCTTGTGATTTGATTTCTCATTCATTTCATGCCACGCGTCGAGCCCTCAAAAAGGGAAAAATAAAACAAGAAATAAATAACTTTTGAAAAATAAAAAGAAGAGAAGAATCAAACGGGATAATGGAGTTGGGGGCATAATGACATGCACGTCAGCATCTGTCGGCAACCTCACAATTATGTGGTAGTTGAACATTTTTCAATGGTTAAAAACCAGAAGTCCTTTTCAAGTCCACATCAAAATCACTGGACATCCACATAAAAGCATTAGCACAGCAACCGCATCGTAATATAGTTTTAGCAAATGCACAAGTTACAAAACAGAAGGTGCCTCTACCCATTTTTTGTCCTCCCTACAAAAAAAAAAAAAAATCATTTGCACCAAGGCATAGTATTGAAAGATCACTCCTCAAGTCATATATAAATGCTTTAAATTAATGTTATCTTGTGCTTGGCAAGATTCTTGCTTTAAAATTCCTCAATTTTATGCTAAGATTGTACTTTTGACTAGAGGGAAATTGAATCTTCACTAAGTTAGGCTCGGGTTAGACAAGGATTCATTTCCTTATATAAAAAAATTTCAAAATAAAAATGTATTCATTGTTTAAAAGGATACATGAGAAATATATAAACTTTCATGGCATAGTAAATCGAAATAGAGCAAATGTTAGAATACTACAAAGCAGAACCAAATTCAAAAGCAATGAGGATTAATAAAGCATTGATAATGTTAAGCACACATTTGTTCCATAAGAACATATCTATAAAGCAAAATAGTTGGCAATTGATTGCTAGATCTTGTATCATTGTCAATGATGAGCACATGCCAAAGATTCTCCAGCAACTATGACATAAGTAGTTGGCAAAGTGCATCTAGGTCTAGCTTCCTCTACATTACCGTTATATGAAGACAACCAAAATAGATTGAATAAACATAGATTTCACTTTTGGAAGAGCAAATCTTCAACATTTAGTGAGACATTAAAACTCCTGCAATCATCATTAAAATTGGGGAAAATTCCAAAAAGAAGCCCGAAGTGCCATAATTTCTCAAATAAGGGTTTAAAGTAGCCATATTTGTTTCAAATGAGGGTTTGAAATAGCCATAGTTGTTTCAAATAATGGCCTAACCTTATGGGTTACCTAAATTTTACGACTGGTCAAGGGCGTTTTCATCTAAATTTTCTTTTCTTTTTTCTCTTTTCTTCGTTTTTCTTTTTTGGCTTTAGCATGTGGCTATTGGCAAAAGGTCGATGAGGGCTTGACGAACCTCGTCAGCTACTAGGAAGGGCTAGTGAGGGCTTCACAACCCTCACTAACTACTAGTAAGGGCCTGTAAGCACTTGTTAGTAGTGGGCGAGGGCCTATAAGCCTGCACTTGTTAGGAGTGAGGGCAAATAAGCCTTCGTTGGCCATAAGCAATGCCACTCTTGCCAAATCTGGCGAGGGTTGGCCTCACTAACCCTTACTAGTAGTTGATACACAGTCAGTGAGGTTACCAAACCCTTACCAGCCACGGGTAAGGTTCAACCTTGCTAGTCCCTTGGGAAAAAGGTCGTCCTTCGTCTATAGCTGGCAAGGGTGGCTCTCACTGAATTGGGTGAGGGAAAATCTTGCCAAGCCTTTTGCAAACACCGTCGTTGGCTAGTTGGCTATCAGCAAAAAAGGAAGAAAAACCAGAAAAAAAGGAAGGAAAAAAAAAAGAAGAAGGATAAATGACGAAAATTTCCTTAACCACCATAAAGTCATGTTCTTATTTGAAATAGATTTTACTACATTAGGCCTTTATTTGAAATAATATCCATTTTAGCCATTGTTTGAGAAAGTGATGGCACTTCAAGCTCTTATTTGAAACAAAATCCATTTTGGACTCTTATTTGAGAAAATAATAACACTTTGGGCTCTTTTTTGGAATTTTCCCTTAAAACTAGAGGCAAAAGACCTATACATGGATAGCGCATGGGGATATTAAATCCTTGAAAACAATATTAAACTCCTAGATCTTAATCAAGAGAGAAGAATTTCTAAGTCTAGAACTAGATTAGAAGAGTGCAAACTCTTAGATCTAGAACTAGACTAGAAGAAAAGAGCTCCCAAATCTAGATCAAAAGAGAAGAGAAAAGAACAAAAAAAACAAGAAAACTCAAATAAAATTAACAACATATGGAAATGGATGGTGAGACTAGCTCAAACCCTCTCCCATGGCTAAAGGTTGGAGAAGATGATGGAGGGAGAAGAGAGAAGGAGAGAACAAGACTTTTTGGCTTTTCATACCCTATCGTTAACTTCAATTCCTGTAAAAACTAAGAAAGTGGGAAATGAGATGTGTTGTGTATATGTCTCAAGCTTGAACCCATGAAGGAAATATAGTCCAAATAGAAATTCCAAATTCGAATAAAATTTGTAGTTTGATGCCCAAATAAGTAAGAAGTTATTGAAATACTTTCCTACGTTGGGGTTGAGTTCCTACTTTGAGTTGGTTAAAATGGGTTTCTCTTTTGAGATCCAAATATTATACATAATATGTAGTGATATTGTTGCTATAACTATGAGTGTTTCAAAGAGGATACTTTACTAGTTGTTTGACTAATGGATTATGGATTTTGATTTCTTGTTTCACACTACACCAAGCATGAACTTTACTACCGATCATTGCATTTGATATTATTGAATGGTAGTTGGAGAAAAATGATGAGTTCAACATTGTGGGTGTTGATGTATTAAAATTAGAATGTCTAATAGGATCACGAGGACATTAATTGGAGAAAGGCAAGTCCCAAAATTGAAAAAGAACCTAATGTCCTTAAGTTAGTTGAATTGAGCTAGGTGTTGGTATACTTTAGAAGGTGGAGTTCTAGAGGTTGCTCCAGGTCCAATAATGATGATGAGAGAAATTAAGGATGGTGGCCTATATCAAGGAGAGATAGTAATAGATTTTGCTACAAGGATGTCGAATTCATCCATTCTAAAGTATGAATTGTGGTATATTCTTCTGGGGTACATTGGCAAGAGAAACTTGAAGGTTCTAAGTTAAAGGAATATGTTGTGTGGTATGTGACTGAAAAACTGAATGCATGTAGGTGCTTTGACTTAGGCAAATGGTAGATAATGCAATTCAATACGACTATCAGAGAATCCATGAAGATTGCAAAGTCGATTTGCTGAAATGTTTGCAAGCTTAATGCTAGATTCATGTTGATAGTTGTTGATGACTACTCGAGAGGGCTTGGGTTTTTGTGTTGAGGCATATGTTTGGCCTAAAAGGAGATTGGAAAGTCGACTAAACATGTGTGGACTAACAATAGTAAGAAGTTTTACTTGGAGTTGTTAAACAAATTCTACAAGGAAAGGATATAGTGAGACACCACATTAGTGCCAAAGAAGTACATGAGAATTGCTTAGTTAATGAGCTAAGTATTGCTAGAAATAGCCCATGCTCTCTATTGTATGGTTAGGAAATTCATAGCATAGATGTGCTTAATTTGGTGAACAGATTTTCATCATGCAATCAAATGTTTGATTCCCGAAAAAAGTGTGGTTAAGTATCGTCATTGATTATTCAACTATCAGAATATTTGGTTGCACATGTTATGTTTGAGTAAGTGATGATAAATTTAATGGTATGCAAGAAAGTGCATTTTTTTAGATGAAAATAGATAAGCATAGTACTAAAAGATCATTCCTCTTAACTCATATATTAATGCTCCAAAGTAATGGTTGGCAGGATCCTTGCTTGCAAATTCGTCTACTTGATAATATGATTGGACTATCAACTTGAGGGAAATTGTAACTCCAATAACTTAGGCTCAAGTTGGACTAGGGTTCATTTCATACAAAAAAAAAAATTAAGAAAGTAGGAAGTGAGATGTGGTGAAAGATTTCTTTGGTCAGGCTTATGATTTTGATGCAAAGAGTCACGTCAAAGGGAGATAATCTCGTGTAGGTGAATACTTAAGTTCTTTTATCAGATTCTAGGCAATATGGTTGGTATCAATCGAGTCGGATGATGTTGTGAATATAGATTGAATTATTATATGAGTTTATATAATGGGCTTAAACATAATATGTGTGTCATAATTGAGTTTACAACTTACTTAGAGCCATCCCACCTTTATGACTCTCTTTCATTTTCTTTTGATTTCGCATTCACTTGCTCTGCATTCTTACCTCAATTTGGATGTGATTTTTACTTCATTGAGTTAAATGTGTGTTTTAGTATAATGAGTCGAGACAGGTGTGAGTTGGTATAGATCACTAGATTTGCATTATATGAAATAGATCAAAATAGGTTAAGTTGTTCTATTTAGGTCAGACTATTCTTTCAACCCAACTAAAACTCGATCCAACTAATCCATTTGACAGATCTAATCTTATGCAAAGAGGAAAAATGGGTTGATTCCTATGTGATCACTATACTTAAAGGTCACTCACATTCGTGCCATGAACTTTAATTATTGTCTCCCGATGCATTGGACCTTACATTGACTTGCAATTGATGCTCGCATTGATTTTTATCAATTCTTAATTTTTATTCATCTATGTGGAATGGAGAATATTGCACAAAAACTAAAATTTGTGTATAGGATGTAATCAAGTTTCAAACTTTTCAATTAACTCCATTATGTCCTTAGCCTTCTATCAAAAGGCAATTAAGTCATTTCAATGGACACAACCAATGAAGAATGAAAGAGGCCAGTGCGAACTATAATTGAGCAATCACTCATTATTTTTGAAAAAATTTCATTTTATCCCCTCAACATTAATTTGGTGCAAGTTAAATCTCAAACTTAAAAAGTTACATTTAATCCCGCTGAGCTTGCATATTGTTACACTCTCAACTAGGGGTTGACATGGTTCTGAGGTAGAATCCGGAACTTGAGAACTGGACCGGTGAGAACTTGTCTAGTTCCAAGTTCCAAAATATGTAAGATAGGTTCTAGATTCCAAAAATTAAGTAACCTATTTAAATGGGTAAGTCCAGCTTCTAGGTCGATGGAACCTAGAATGTGGAAATTAGTACTGGAACAAGGTTTTGTGTTTTCTTCTTTGCGAGATCCTATGATATTTTATAGTGTTTGATGATGAATATATAATTCGGAACCATTGCTCTAAGCTTCCATTTTATAA
The DNA here is from genome assembly GCA_014182735.1 of Corymbia maculata. Lineage (NCBI taxonomy): Eukaryota > Viridiplantae > Streptophyta > Magnoliopsida > Myrtales > Myrtaceae > Corymbia > Corymbia maculata. Next base: position 19,377,155 of record CM024688.1, on the reverse strand, counting down.
TTAAGGCTTTTACATTATTAATATTGCATATTTTTTGTTGTTTAAATATAAGTTATGGTTAGTGAATTGCAGCAGTGAGTGTGGTCATTAAAGGTAATAATTTATTACAATCGTTCAATTAATAATATAAATGGAACCCAAATAGACTCTCGATTCGGTAACATGGTAGGTTCTAGGTTTTAAGGTATGCAGGGTAAGTTATAGATTTCAAAAAATGAGAAATTTGTTCCAATGGATAGGTTCCAAGTTTTAAATATAATCTTTTTGAAAGTTGAAACTGCTCAGCCTTACTCGCAGCACCGCTAATCATTTTCATTAGCACACGCTGTGCACGTGCCTTTCAAAAGGTTAAATTGCAACTTGTTCTTCGTTAACTATCCTTCTTGCCCTCATTTCAAATACATAACCTGGAAGTTGAATAAAAAATTGCCATCTTTAAATCTAAAGTCTATTTGTTTAATCTATTTAATTAAGGAAAATATAAATAAACAGAAGATAATTTTTTTATAGTATGAAGAATATAAAAAAGAATTAGTTTAAATGAAAGTTATGAAAAACGAAAATTCCAAGAGATTCGAAATCAACACGAGTTAAAAAAATGATTTGAAGTGATATGATCTCAATAATTTAGCACCTTTTAATTGTTTTTGATTGTATAGCCTCCTTTAAGCCTTTGTAAATTTTACACATTAAATTAATGGAGATACCATATAATTGTGATAATGACCTGTATCAGTCAATTAACGAAGGACCACTTCGAACTGCTACAAAAATCTTGCAGTGTTTGTTAATTAATAGCAACTTAATATTTTCATTTTATTTATTTACTTGTTTGTCTATTTACTCTCTTAAATATTTCAGAACATTTTGCTAATTCCGAACTTTTAAGGGCTGGTGTTGTCAATTTTTTTATTTTATGTTTTCCACTTAATATATGCATGAATTGCGGAGAAAAAAAAAGCATTTGACATATATCTGAGAAACAGTTGCAATATGCTAATTTAAAAAGTACGTGTGTGGCACATGCTAACAAAAGAAGGTCGACAGCATTTATAAGTGTAACGAAATTCAAATTCAAAGGGAGTAAAATACAAGTTTTTGAAGTTAAACGGGCTTCCTCCTCTCGTTTCCCTCCCGTTTCCACAACTTTCTCCTTCAGCCTCCGGAGAGAGGAGAGCTTGAGTTAGATCTCTCCATTCCCTCCCTTTTTCTTTGACCGGTTCAATTATCTATTTTCTTTTCCTTACTTCCCCTCCTGTTTGAGGAGTTTTTCACTTTTGATTTAATCAAGACCTAGAAACTTCCCTCTCCCATTTTGGAGATATTTCTATCCCAATCTACACTAGATCTGAGGATTTGTGCGTGTATATTTTTGGGGCTTCGCTTCCTTTGGATTTTGTTGGTGCATAAGTCTAGTTTTGTAGTTCAGAAGAGTTTCGTAAAGGTTTTGCTCTCATAGTTAAATTTTTCTTCGATTAACCTTTTTACTCAAAACAATAATGGTGTTAAGGATGCCAAACCTAGGTGCGCACCGTTGAAAGGCGAAGTTGTAGTAATAGATAGAGTTGTGTGCTCATATTGAAGACGCATTCAATGATCATTTGTGGATTTTGGTTCAAAAAAGTCACAGATTTATCTTTTGAACGTATGATCCATGTCTTTATTCTAATGATTTGAAATTGTCTAGGATTTGTCTTAATTTACGATTGAACCGCATTATTTCCCTCTTGTTTTTGTTTTGGAAATGAATCAATTGTTACTTTCGCCAAAAAAGAAGAAGTTAAACGCACTATTCTAATTTTAGGTCATCGATTGATGATGATTCAAGCTGTATCCTTCGTCCGGAGCAGCTAGCAATGGACATGTCTATTTATTAGCTTATGGAGTTTGTCGCATGTGCTAGTGTTGGGCATTTGAAGGCGCCCACTATAATAATTGACAGCACATGATCTTTATAGGAAAGCTCCAATGCGGTCAACCTCGCAATTTTTCATTTATGTCATCTTCCGCCTATGGCCCTCAAAAGTATAAACAAACTAAAAAATTTCAAAAAAGAGAAGCATTGGATGTGATGATGAAGGTGGGGCATAATAACTTGGCCCATCAAGACCCCTCACCATATGGGGTAGTTCATATATTAGTCCTTTTTAAGTCCACATCAAGATGATTTGACAATCACATGGTAACATGGACTCAGGACCAAATTGTAATACACTATTTTAGCATATACACAACTTGGTGAACAGAAAGAGCCTATACCCATTTTGTCTTTTTTCCTCCCTAGACGAGTACATTATTTTCAGCCAGACATGTATGAATGCTCTTGCGTAATGTTATCTAGTGGTAGGCAGGATTCTTGCTTTGAAATTCATCAACTTTAAGGTAAGGTTGGACTTTCAATTTGAGGGAAATTGTGGAACCAATAAATTAGGGTCAATTGGACTACGGTTCAATTCTTTTAACTAAGGCTCAAGTTGGCCAATCAGTATGTAGGGCCATTGAATATGGTAGATCTCTCTTGTAAATTAGGATAAGCCAACTCAATCTAAGGGTGCACCTATTTCACAATATTTAGAAAATATTTTTTAAAACTTTTGATAAACGTCACCAAAAATCTCAAACTATACTTACTATGACACATTTATCTCTGATTTTTTTGATACAAAAAATCCCAACACATTTATTCCAAATTTGTCAACTGTGATAAATTTACCTTAATTTATTTTTGTGAACCAAAAACTCCAAATTTATATTCGAGTCACATATTTACTAAAAAATTTGATGTCATAGAAAAAGTTTGATAAATGTGTCGTACAAGTATAAGTTTGGGATTTTTGGTATTATAAAAAAATATTTAGGGTAAACGTGTCAAAGTTAGCAAAATTTAAAGTTTTTTGTAGCTTTTTTTTTTTTCCTTTTTTACTCAGAAGAATGAGCTAATAAAAAAATGTTTTTATTAATAACGACAATTTACACACTCAAGTGAGTAATTCCTGTTTTCACTCGGTGAATAATCTCTGCAACCAATCGGACAACAACTTCTGGAAATGGGCCCCGCACATTAAAGGCGTTTGGAAACCGACGTTATATGTTCGCAAAGAATTCAAGGTCACGTGCCTTTGAATTCCGCGTTGGGCCTCGCTTTCTGTCCACTTTGTCGGCTGCACATCCCAGCTTTTATGCCAGCCGTGCAAGAGAAGACCACTTTCCCAACGCACGCTTCAGTAATTTGACTTATTAATTCAAGGTCACGTGCCTTTTGAATGTTCAGAAGTACATTTGGCAGGAATTGAAGGTAACATTAAGCTTACGGCACTTATTTTAAGTGTGTTCAAACAAATTTGAATCCTCATTTTCAGGCATCATGTGAGGAAGGCTATAAACTCCATGAGAAACATTCATTTCTATCCATTTCTTAAATAGAAGAAAAGGTTTGGATAAGGTTGAAATCTACTTCACCCGATCTTGCAATGTCCAATTTGAAGCGTTAATGAAAAATCATTTGCATATTGGACGACCGTGTCACCGCAATGATGACTTGTTCGTTGGACATGTACATATATGTACATCTCCCAAAACATGTACATATATGTACATCTCCCAAAACATACATACATGTAATGGGATTAATTAGTTATAAGCTTTTCAATTTTATCAATATAATTTTAAACATTTCCATGAAGTTCAATGTAGTCCTTCCGACTTGTTATCATCACAAATTGCTGATATATATCTATTTGAATGTTTAAAAGTAGATTTGGTAAGAATTGAAGGTAACTTTAACCCGATGACAATTATTTTAGCTGTGCTCTTAGGATGTGAATTTCAATGGTTGGCATCTTGTGAGGTAGGTATTATTGCGTATGAGAAAGATCCATTTGTTCACTGAAAAAAAGGTTAGGATGGGGTTTGACTCTATTTCACCCGCTGTTGGAATGTTTAAAAGTAGATTTGGTAAGAATTGACGGTAACTTTAACCAAATGGCACTTATTTTAGCTGTGGTCTTAGAATAAGAATTTCAATGGTTGGCATCTTGTGAGGTAGGTATTATTGCATATGAGAAAGATCCATTTGTTCACCCAAAAAAAAAAAAGGTTAGGATGGGGTTTGACTCTATTTCACCCGCTGTTGGAATGTTCGGTTCAAGGTGCCAACTGAAAATCATCAGCTTGTTGGGTAAGTCTATCACCGCATCGATGTCTTGTTGGTCCAACATTCGCAGCCACATTCATCTCCTAAGACATACATACATGTTATCTAGGGCTTGATGGAATTTCATCAAATGACCCAATTGCATGACACTCCTATCTACATCGGATAAACTACAAATTCTTCGATCAAATCTTGACTGCACCGCAGCTTATAATTGCTGTACTTAATAAAGATGATGTCAAATATGGCCTCGGAGTTTAGACCAAATACAATTTGGATCGATTCGAGATTAAAATTCAACGTTCTACGTTGGAATCGGACGTATCGCTTGTGCTGACTTGGGGCGGATGTCCTCGAATTTCTTGGCGAATCGGACAACCAGCCCACTTGGTGCGGACGTCTGGACGTGCACGACGATGATTCAACTCACGAGTCTTGACCTATTTCTCAGCAAGGACAAAGGCCCAGCTCAAGAGAGAGTTGAGAGAGCCGTGAAGGAGTGAGATCGTAAGAGGTACACACTTTCTCTCTCTTTAATCTGAGTCTTGTGAGACATTTCAGCCATTATTGGGTTCTAGGAAACACTCGAAGTTTGTGTTTCGACCGGTCGTGATCTTCTCCTATTAATTTAGTAGAACATCTCTTTAGATCTCTTCCCACAACTCTTAGCTCAACCACGTAAATCCTCCACGTCAGTTCTACATCTATACCTCATTTGATCGTTCCGTGTTTGTTCCATACTTTGGCTGTTTTGCGTGACAAACTAGTATCCTAGCTTTAGGCTATTATTGATGTTGATTTCCTAGGGCTATCTCTTGCTAATTTCACTATGGCTTCCATGAAATTCGAGTTAAGGAAATTTACTGGCGAAAAAGATTTAATCTTGGGCTTTTTAATAAGTGCATGAAGTCAAAGACACAAGTTGGGATTCAGTGTTAAAAGATAGAGATAAACTAAGGGTGACCATAGAGGAAGTCCATAGAGATGAACGAGGAATGGAAAGCGTGTCTATTAAGTCTGAGATTTTATAAGATCACTATTAATTATTTTAAAAAATTAATCTATTAAATGAAGGAGAAAATACTACCAAAAACTCCAAACTTTGTCAAGTGTGACAAATTAATTCAAAACTTTTTTTTTGTGATATTAAAAATCTCAAACTTTATCAACTGTGACATATTTACCCAATTTTTTTTTGTGACAGCCTCGGTTGCACTTGTCTCCTCCTTGCTCTTATCAAGGGGAGGCCAGGTGAGAGGATCTGTGGTGACTCGCCAAGAAAGAGAAAAATAAAAAAGAAAAAAGAAAACAAGGAAAAATGTAACAAAGAAAATTAAAATTATTGAAATTTATTTTAAAAATTATTTAAAAATGTCCACGTCAGCGTCAATCTTGTCATGTAAAGCAGCCGGCGTCTATGTCAACCATTTCCGAAGATTGGTCGAATAAGCTCAATTGGCACAAATGCAAAAACTTCAAAAGTAATTAATCCAATTTAAATATTTAGAATTGAATTGATACAAATATAATAAATTTAGAACCTTTATGACACTTTTCCCAATGTGTAAGCTAGGCAATTCAGTTTGATGTTCATTTTATATGTGAAGTTCGTATAAGTTGTTGGCTGCTAAAAAATTCCACATTTTAGATTAATTTTGAACATTCCAAGTTAAATTTTTACTCTCTTCTTTATTTGTGAATTTCCAAAGAAAAATTTATACACTTAACATTTAAGTTCATTCTTAAAAAAGATCAATTCCATCTCCATTAATCATTAAAAAAATAGAAGAAGCATGCCGCATATAAGAAAGTCATTGTCACCATACTGTGTCAGTAAATGAAATATTTTCTTGGGTTCTGATAAGGGCAAAAACAATACCAGGGATATATGATGCGAAGTGAAGGTATCGTTACCTTCGCATGAACAAAATCACAACAGTATCATTTATGTCATTGATGCTACACGTTGCTGTGGTGCGAGAAAAGGAAAAATGTTTTGACAGGCGCTAAGATTAGCGAGTTCCTCATATCAATTTATCGACCAATTGCATGCGAAGTGTTATCTGCGAGAGTGCGTTCTAGCTCATCATACTCAAACACGAGAAAAAAACAGTGCCAAACACAAAATTGCTAGCTCTAAGTTACATAGTTATTACAGGAACTCAAAAAGGAAGAGGAAAAACACCTACATTGGCATAGATACCAAACCGAAACATCAAATTTGGCCCTCCAAAGGGAATTGTTCTAACCAAAAAAAAAAAAAAAAAAATCACATTAAAACAGCATCAATGGTTAATTGGAGTATGCATCAGATCAACAATCCTATTTACTGCATCGCAGGACGTCACCAATGTGTCGTGGAGCAGGATGCTGTATCCATTAAGGCCCCGCAAAAACAAATCATAATATTTACAGTTATTGATGAAGATATCACCGCCTATCTCTCGTGACTCTTCATGTTTTTGGTCAAAAGACTGTTCAATTCTCGATGAAAGTGGTTTCGGCGCACATATTAAAGTGTCTTTATTACTATGTATTTAAACATGTCTTTTCATATATCTAAGGTAGGTCAAGAGTCGTTTTTTAAGCCTACATATAAGTGAGTCTTGTAATCGGTTTCAATGAATGGTGAGTGAAAAGACATTTCAACAAGAAAAGTAGTGTATTCATCTCCTTCCTTAAGAGCTTCTCTTGTGAGAGTATTATCAGAGTTGTGCGACTTTGATATTCAATAATTGGTATCAGAGCAAGGTTATCTGGGACCGAGACCACGGTTGTCAAGGACGTGAGTCAAGTCTTCCGGAGCATAGTTCGTGAAGACAATGGTCAAGGATTGGAATACGTCGAAGTTTTGCCTGTGTACAGTTAGGGACTATGATCAATTGGTCGGGGATCAAGGTTTCTTGGAGTAGTGCTGGGCATTATTTCAAGTCAAATGGCGGATGTTTCAAATTCGACGAATGGCATTGAGAAGCTCAATAACTCCAACTACAACAATTGGAGTGTCAGGATGCAGTTTTATTTGCTAGGTCAGGATTTGTGGGATATTGTTGGCGGTAGCAACACCGCGGCACCCAGAGACGATGATGAACAAAGGAGATGGAAGATCAAAGCGGGTAAGGCTCTTTATGCTCTTGCTGTAACTGTCGAAGATGATTTATTGCCACACATTAAGAGTGCGCAGACGCCCAAGGAGGCGTGGGATAACTTGGCAGCGTTATTCGCAAGGTCAAATGATGCCAAGCTATAAAGGCTAGAGAACGAGCTGTTGTCAATGTCACAACAAAATATGACGGTGAGTCAGTATTTCTCCAAAGTCAAGTCTATTTGTGACGAAATTTCAAGGTTGGATCCACTAATGCCATCTCAGAAACAAGAATGAGAATAATTATTATTCACGAGTTAAAACCAGAGTATAACGGTATTATTACGACTACTCATGGATGGGCAACTCAATTGACGTTGACCGATCTAGAGAATATTTTGGCTAACCAAGAGACTTTAGATAGTCAAATGCCTAAGGTTTCGATTAAGGAAGAAGAAAGTGCCCTCTTCAGTGATAAAAGAGGGTTCAAGGGCTAGAGGCGAACTGGTGCTAACAACAAAGATGGCAAGTCTAGGAAAAACCATGTCGAATGGCAAAAGCAACCAGCTCATGAAGGATGGCAAAAGTGTCCAGGAGAGTCGAGCCTTCGACTAGGGGGAGCCGGGCAACACGATGGCAAAAGACGTGATGGACGATTTTACGTCTGCGGCAAGGAGAGCCACTTTACTAGAGATTGTCGAGCGAAGAAAGTTGAAGGAAATGTTACAGCATCATCGAAGAGGAATGATTTGGATGAAGATAAGGAATGGGATTTCCAAATGTCTGTTGCAATAGTGGTGTTAGACGAGTTCGCTGCCTCTTCTGCAGTCGAGTTAAATGATGCGATGGCATTAATCTTTGTAAGTGAAAAGTCAATTAATTATGATTACGACTGGATTGTTGATTCAGGGTGTTCGAGTCTTATGATTGGAGATCAAGGCAAGCTGTCGAACATGCATAATTATATCGAAGGACGTGTTGTTATTACTACAGATGACTCAAGGTTGCCAATTACTCATATCGACGAGATGATGATAACTCCTCAGTTCAATTCACAACAAGTTGAATTGAAAAGTGTGCATCATGTGTCAAGAGTGAAGAAGAATTCATTATCTATGTCCCAACTCATAGACTCGGGTAATTATGTGGTGTTCGGTCCATGAGATGTTAAGGTGTACTGAAGTTTGAAGCCCACTAGTCGACCAATCATGGAGGGACGTCAGCTGGAGTCCGTTTACATGATGTCTACTCAAACGGCATATGTAAACAAAACCCGAAGGAATGATACACCTGATTTATGGCATGCACGGCTTGGGCAGGTAAGTTATCACAGGTTGAAGGTGATGATGCAAAAGAACATGCTGAGGGGTCTTCCCCAGTTGGAAGTGCAAGAAAATGTGGTTTGTGCTCGGTGCTAGTATGGGAAAGCACATCAACTTCCGTATGAGGAATCGTCATTCAAATCTCGGATGCCTCTTGAGCTCATTCACTCGGATGTGTTTGGTCCAGTGAAGCAGCAATTTGTTAGCGGATTCAAGTATATGATCACTTTCATTGACAACTTCTCCAGGTACGTTTGGGTTGATTTCATGAAGGAAAAATCTGAGGTGTTTATCAAATTTAAGGTATTTAAGGAGAATGTTGAAAGTGAAGTAGGTAGAAAAATTTGTTGCCTATGCACCGATAATGGGAGAGAGTACACTTCCTATGAGTTTATGAAATATTTGCAAAAGTACAAGGTATGTTGACAATATACTTGTCCGTATACGCCACAGTAGAACGGTGTTGCCGAAAGAAAAAATCGGCATCTAGCTAAGACATGTAGGAGCATGTTACACACGAAAAATGTTTCACCGAGGTTTTGGGCTGAATGTATGAAGACGGTGGCTCACGTGACTAACGGGTTGCCATAAGTAAGGCTTGATTTTATGTCACCATATGAGAAGCTATGGAATCGCAAGCCTGTGGTAAGTCACTTAAGTTTTTGGATGTGTATGTTATGCATTCGTGCCTGATCATCTTCACAGCAAATTCGACAAGAAGGCAGTCCGCTGCATATTCATGGGATATGATGATCAACGAAAGGGGTGGAAGTGCTGTGACCCTACAATAGGGAGGTGCTATACTTCAAGGAATGCAGTGTTCGACAAAATGTCATCTTGGTGGTCACATCAAGCTGTCGAATTGCCAAATTCATAGCATTTTAACGAAGAGGTCGAAGAAAGGCTGAAAGAATTTGATGAGAATCAGCTTGTTGAAAAAGATGTCGAAAAAGATGTTGAAGCATAATCACTAGGATCGACAAGTTCATCTAGTGAGCATCCAAGGTCAACAGAAGAACTTCGACCAAGTCAGGTCGAAGAACTTGAAGAGGAGGAGCCTCAACTTCGGAGATCAACAAGGCAAAGGAAGCCAAACCCCAAGTATGCAAATGCGGCATTGACTAAAGATGTTGGCATGGTCGAGCTAAAGATGTTGGCATGGTCGAGCCTTCGACATATGAAGAAGCCTCAAAGGGTATAGAATGGAGGAAGGCCATGGAAGAAGAAATCCTCGCACTAAAGAAGAATGAGACATGGGACTTGGTACCGAAACCTAAAGAGGTACGCCCTATTTCTTGTAAATGGGTTTATAAACTTAAAACTCGACCAGACGGGTTGATTGAGAGGCATAAAGCACGTCTAGTGGCTCAAGGATTTTCACAAAAATATGGGGTTGATTATGAAGAGACCTTTAGCTCAGTGGCAAAGATTACCATAGTTCGAGTTTTATTAGCACTTGTAGCAAGCAAGTCATGGAATGTGTGGCAAATGGATGTGAAGAATGCTTTCCTGCATGGAGAACTCGAGTGAGAGATATACATGGAGCAACCGGATGGCTTCAAGAGCAAAATTCATCTAGAATATGTCTGCAAGCTAAAGAAAGCATTATATGGCTTGAAGCAAGCCCCAAGTGTGGTATGGAAAGATTGCAGACTTTTTGTTGAAGAATGATTATAATGTAGCTCCAGCAGACTTGAGCATGTTCGTGAAGGCAAAAGATGGAAAGGTTGAAGCTGTGCTGGTTTATGTGGATGATCTCATCATTACTAGAAATGATAAAGATGAGATAAGTCGAATTAAAGCCAACCTCTCTGTGCGGTTCCAGATGAAGGAGCTTAGAGAACTAAAACACTTTTTGGGGCTCGAGATTGATAGGACAAAGGAAGGATTATTTTTATGTCAACAAAAGTATGCACGAGATCTCTTGAAAAAATTTGGAATGCTTGATTGCAAACCTATATCTACTCCATTGGATGGGAATGCAAAGCTATGTGCTGAAGAAGGTCGAGAGCTTGAAAATTTGACTATGTATAGGCAACTGGTAGGTAGTCTAATTTACCTTACCATAACTCGGCCTGACATTGCTTTTGCAGTAGGAGTAGTGAGTCGATTCATGAAGAAGCTAAGGAAGCCTCACTTGGATGCAACCAAGCGTATCTTGAGGTATGTAAAGAAGACTTTTGATTTTGGGCTTTTGTATAAAAAGGAATCATCAAGTGAGTTGGTCGGTCATTGTGATGCTGACTATGCTGGAGATCAACACACACGGCAATCAACTACTGGATACTCGTTTAATCTTGGATCAATAGTAGTATCCTAGTGTAGTAAAAGACAGCCGATTGTGTCTTTGTCTACAACAAAAGTTGAATATAGAGCAGCAGTAATGGCAGCTCAAGAGAGCACGTGGCTAGAGCAGCTATTGGATGATCTTCATCAGTCAATAGATTATTCGACAATATTGTATTGTGATAATCTATCCACTATAAGCTTGGCAGAGAATCTAGTTTTCCATGCTAGGACTAAGCATGTGGAAGTCCACTATCACTTTCTGCGAGAGAAGGTGTTGAAGGGAGAGATCAAGATGAAGTACATCAAGATAGGTGATCAAATTGCTGATATCTTTACCAAAGGTCTTGGAGTTGCAAAGTTTGAAGAGTTCCGAGCTCAGCTTGGTATGGTCGCGAGGACTATCCTTAGAGAGAATAGCCAGTGAGGGGGAGTAGTGAAGATACCACCGCTTATCTCTCGTGACTCTTTCTATTTTTGGTCGAAAGACTATTCAGTTCTCGATGGAAGTGGTTTCAGTGCACATATTAAAGTGTCTTTATTACTATGTATTTAGACATGTCTTTTCATGTATCTAAGGTATGTCAAAAGTCATGTTTTAAGCCTACATTAAGCGAGTCTTGTAATTGATTTCAATGAATGGTGAGTGAAAAGACATTTCAACAAGAAAGTGTATTCATCTCCTTCCTTAAGAGCTTCTCTTGTGAGAGTATTATTAGAGTTATGCAACTCTGATATTCAATAATTGATCCAAATGGCCCTCTTTAGAGCATGCAATAATGCGCCCAACAAGGCGCCACTACTAAAGTGCTATAACCGATATCATGAAATAAAGTGATATTGCAAGATTTTCAGGCCATAAGCGATCACATGACTTCGAAATACGAAACTACTTCAAATGCCTAGAGCCGTGGAATGGTGAACCATGTGGTCTAGACATGCAAGTGAGATTATTTGTTCCAAATACAAACTGATGGTTTTCCTATTCATCACTAGAAGTTATCATAAAAGAAAATATTCACACAGTCCTTCCTGCGATATTGTCCTTATTTCCATCTCTTACGACCAAACGTACCAACAATTGATCTTGCACGGGTCTGCATCCTGCTATGATATGATATGAACCGATGATGACCATACAAAAGCAAGGAGCATGTCCTTCAAAAACAAGAAATTATCAACTACATCAAGAGTCGAAAGAGGACATGCCTAAATGACAATGTTCACTCCCCATGGAGCATGCCAAAAAAGAAAAGAGTTGGATAGGAAATGGGAGCTGATGCCCACTAAATAGCACTGCCACAGCTTGCCTTTCAACTCCTTCCAATGGAAAATCCCTCCATTTTCACTCCCTCAATTTTCATTACTCTCAATTATAGGAGAGCACACAATTTATAGTCCCTCATATTCATTCCTCCACCTCCATTCTCGTTAATTTTATGCATTCTCAGACCAAACACAGTGTAAGAGAACATTCTCGTATGGATATAAAGCTTGCCTAAATCAATTTCAACAAAGCAAAATTTGAAGGTAAACTTACTATAGAGGGTAACACATTGACATAGTGTAGATTCTGCAAGGCCGATTTCAGCTTCTCATCGATGAGACCGCCATCCACAAGCAGAACTTTCTTAGTGTTCTCCATTTGCTTGACAAAGTTTACAATGTTCCTTGTCTTGTGGATTGGGATCTCCATATCATCAAATACCAGAAGCTGAATAGTTGTGCAATTTTCAATACCCAGGAGATACTGTTTGAAAAGTCAAACAAAAGAGACAAAAGGGAGAAGGACAGGGGGCAGAGAGAGCAGAGGGAAGAGCTAGGAGGGCAGCGGTGAAAGGAGAGGAGAGAGGACGTGAGAAAGAGAGGGGGAGTAATTGCGGTAAGACAAGCCAAAAAGGAAGGAGAGACGAGAGAGAAAAGGGAAGAGAGAGATAAGACAGAAGGAAAAACAGCGGGGTCTTGGGTCCGAAATTTGACGCGGCGGTCTTACATCCTACGTTTCCGAGAACCTGAAAATTTGGAAAATAACGAGGCCAATGTCCAATAATTAATCCAGACATCTGAAAAGTCTGATATCCGAATTTGGATAGAAATCGTGGTCAAGTCAATCAATCGTAACTCCAGCGTGTCTTAGACTAACAAGTGGTTTTTTCAAGAATCGCGCATCCGCGAAGTCTTTAGTAGCCTCTCCCCTTCGGTTAGTAGCTCGTGAGTGATCAATTCAGAGTGAGACTAACTAGCAGTGCATTGATGACTACGCACTCATAAAATCCGCCATGGATCGGAAACCCAGGACGTCACAACTCTGCCCCCCTTACAGAAATTCCGTCCTCGAAATTTGCATTACAACTCAACTCTCCAAATAGGTGGGGGTATTGAGGCCTCATTACTTCCTCGCTTTCCCACGTTGCTCTTTCTTTCCGTGATGTTGCCATAACACCTTGTTCTGTAGCACTAGCTCCTTACGGTCTGTTGACACCCGAAATTTTGTTTATTTCGTCTTAAATGCCCGTGTAATTTGCTTATATAAATACATATTAATTTCTAAAAAAAAAAATTATTAAAAAAAATTTTAAAAAAGGCCAAGCCCCTTTCTCCTCTTCTTTCCTTCCCCGCACGGGCCCGGCCCGCCTTTCTTCTTCCCTTTTCGGCCCAGCCCGCGCCTCTCTTCCTCTTCCCCTTCACCGCCTCACGAAGAACAAAACCTGCAAAGAGATAACATTTGCGGCAGGTTGCGAGAGACAGCGGCAAAGGCGAGGCCGTGAGAGAACATCCAAATGGCGGGACAGACGGGAGGATTGGGTCGGCAAGGTCGGCGGCGAAGGAGTGGAGACGGAAGCAGCGCGCGCCCCGGATAAAGGATGGGAACAAACAGAAAAAAAAAAAAAAAAAAAAAAAAGAGCCCGAGAGAGAGAAAGCCGGGGAGGAGGAGTGAGTGCAAAAAAAGATAAAAAAAAAAAGGAGATCTAGAGAGAACAAGGGAAGGCTGAGCCGAAAAAAAAAAAAAAAAACGGAGAGACCAGCAGAGAAGAGAAGAGAAAAAGGGAGGAAAGGAGAAATGGCCGGCCGCCGCGACTGACCCACCGCCGTCAACCCTCCACCGTGCCTCAACTCTGGCGTCGGAAACAGGTTAGCAAGAAAGAAAAACAAAGAAGAAAAGATCTGTTGTTCCGGTTCAAGCCACCCACGAGCCCATCCGACGACGTCCGAAGGTGAACTCAACGATCGAGAGCCGGAGAAAGAAGAGTTCGGCCACGCACGAGCCTGTCCGACGGCATCCTGGCGTCTACCTCAAGCTAAACAGGTTGGTTTTCCCCCTTTGGTTTTCGGACGAGATGGGCCGGAACTTGCGGCCGGCTGACTCGCACGAGCTCCGGCCTTTTTCGCCTTTGCGTTCTGCTCCTGCATCCCCGTATGTTATGTCTGAAGGCCTCTAGAGTACATTAGAGGCTCGGTTGAGCTGGAGATATCCGAATCCGGTAATGCCCATTAGGTGTTTGATGAAATGCATGAATGAGATCCAGAATTTGCATAATCGGTTTCGTCCTCGATATCTTAGTATTCTAAATGTTTAATCGATTCTTTTAGTATTATGACCATCCTAGTGAGATTTCTTCTCGGTTTTTGATCGGAGAGGAGTTTTTTTTTTTTTTTTTTTTTTGCCCCGGCGACGGAGAGCTTCGAGAGTCGCCGGAGGCCATCGCCGGCGAGGTTTGGTGTCGGCCGGATAGAACGACCGACGCCGGACGACGCTAGGGCGACTTTATTAGGGCCGATAAGGACTTGCGGTGACGTCGGCGGCGGCGCGGTGGAGTGTGTAGGTTTCGTCGTGTGTGCAGGCGAGGAGGGCGTCGGGCGTGCATGGGGAGGCATGCGGGCGTGAAGAAGAGGAAGGCCAGGAAAGAATAAAAAAAAAAAAAAAAAAAAAAAAAAAAGGAAGCCCAAAACAGGAAAATGGAAAGAAAAGGAAATGGGTTGTGGCTTTCGGTGTGGGCTACAAATTACTGGGCCGAGAACAAATGGGATGGGCCGTTTTAGAATTTTCGTGGGCCATTTTTAATTAAAAATTCATGTGGGCCTTAGGACCGGCCCGGTCAATAGTCTAGCCCGGACCAATAGGGTCCGGGTCGGTTTAGTAGGGTCGGGTCACCCGACCCGGTCCGAATCACTTTTTTAATTAAAAAATTCAAAATTCAAAAAATTCAGAAATTTAAAAAATCTTTAAAAAAAAATTTCGAAAATCCTCAAAAATTTAAAAAAAAAATGTTTTTCTTTAACTTCCAGAAAGGTTTTAAAATTTTATTTTTATTTTTATTTTTATTCTTATTTTATTTTTCTTTCTTTTTTTCGAATATTCAAAAATTCCAGAAAATTAGAAAAAACTAGAAAATCCCAAAAAAGTTAATAAATGTTTTTCTTAAATTTTCAGAAAAGCCAGAAAATATCAAAAAATCTTGAAATTTTGTTTTCTTTAATTTCGGAAAATTCGAAAATATAAAATATATAAAAATATATAAAAATTTCATAAAAATTCAGAAAATCAGAAAAAATTGCAAAAAAAATTAGAAAACCCTTTAAAAAAAAATACCAAAATTGAATAAGCCTTTAGGGCTCTACAATAGGGCTCTTCTCCTGTGCCTTGTCTTGTTATGATTTTTGGATGTTATTTCCTTATTGTAGATGGTTGGGAAAAACTTTAGTTTTCTCAAATGCGTTTCCATGACATTAGTTAATATGCAATCGAGTTAGGTACCGAAAGGGCGTTAGTCACGTGACTAACGTAATCAAGTCCCCGACCCTAGATTCTCTGGTTGCGTAGAAAGTGAGGCACGCTCCCATGTCTCGCTTGGTTTCTAGCCGACCCCAATAGGCTAGTGGCGACTCCTCATTAGAAGACTTTCACGATATCCCACGTCGCGCGGGGTATGGGCTTGGGAGAGCCCAAGTTAATGAAGGCCTGTCAGCCCGAAATTAACAATACCCCTAAACCTATTATCATCTTCGAGAAATTTTAGGTCGCGACACAGTCCACGATTCACATTGATCTTTCTGTGTACGACACCCTGTCGTCTATGTCTATTTCCTCAAAATTAATCATGTGAGTTAGATTTGGCTTGTACTTTCTCAATATTGACACGTGGGAGACAAGATGCATTTGTGCTAGTCTCGAAGGCAATGCAAGGCGATAAACCAAAACCCCAATTCTTTTCAGAATTTCAAAAGGGTCCCATGTACCTCATACTCAACTTTCCCTTTTTGCCAAATTGCAAAGTACATCGCACTGGCAACACCTTCAAGAACACATGATCACTATGTCGCTTGTCCATGTAGCTCTTCTTACGACTCTGCAATGTCCTTAACTTGTCCTTGACGGTCTTGATAGCATCCACTAATTGTCAGACAATCCTTGGACCAGTGATCCCACCATCTCGGACCTCATACTTCTGTTTTCATGTTCACTTTTTAAGAAGTCTCATTTATTCTGATTTTTATATAGTCATAATTCTTTGAATTTCATGATGAACATAGACTATAATTTGCTCGAGGAAGTGAATAGGATCACTGAATCTGCTCACAGAAGGAGAGCTAAATTAAGTGTGTATCCGTATCTTAAGTTACCCTTTCACCTCCAAAACCTCCGGCTTGCTGCTGCTAGCAGGAGATCAAAACTCTTGTTCCTTCCAAGTTGATTGTCGAAAAGGGGGCAGAAATCAGTCTCGATATGGGCAATGGTGTGCGACATCAGAATCTTGACCTTAGAGTGGATTATGTACACAATGCTATCGATTTTGTAAAAACGGGATACTTAGTCCTGCACATTAGGTATTAGCTGATTCTTGTGGTAGGCTTTATTTGCACCATATAAATGACATGAATACATTTGGACTTGAGAAAATTAGCTTTACTTCGGAAACAAAAAAGGCCATCCAAAAACACGACTTATGTAGAAAGAGGCTTGACTTTTTCTTCTTCTTTTTTTGGGTTGATTAACGTGGGTTCATCTGTATCAATATTGGCTACTTATTTCAATCCCAATATTTCACTTATAACATGGCAAAACTAATTTCGTTAGTCGTGTGTGCACTAAAATGTAGATGACTATTGAATATGGTTGGCGATATTTTTAATACGACAATTCTCATCAGATTTGATGATACACACATACGTTTTAATGTATGCACCACACATATCTAATACTTTGTTAGGCAAGAAGGCAAAGGTTGCAATTTGCATAATTTTTGGCTTAAACAGTAGCTGCATGAATCAAAGCTGATCCTAGTGTGGACCATCCATCACTTTACGCCTTTCGTTGGAATAGCCCCGTGATATGGAATATTCATCTAGTGTGTTCTTTCCAGTCATCAAGCGAATACTAATGTGTGAACATTTGTTATGGCACTGTAACTAAGTTGGACACGTGGGAAACTTCTCTCGTTTCACGCACTTATATCCCACTAAGTCACGGGCCAACTGTTTCTTAGTCACAGAATAGCCCATGCGGCGCTTGGTGAGTGAATAACATCAAGCGAGCCTTTGCTCCATAGTTGTTTTAGAGAACAATATGATAAATAGCTTCCTCGTATTGGATCATACAACGCCCAACTTAACTTGGGCGTCTAGTCCATCAAGTGAGATGCATGACAACTGATTTCGGCCTGCCATGGTCTCAGTAGGGGTGTGCATGCACCGGGAACCGCCCACTAAGGACTAGTTCCAAAAAATTGGATTTGGGAACCGCCCGTTGATTCCATGGATCCACCCGAGAACTGGACTGCCGGTCTGGTCCGGTTCCTGGGTGGATCTATGGAATTGGTCTCACAAGCGGGCGAAGAAAAGAAGCTCCACTAGACACGTATCGAAAATATGGTCTATTTAGAGATTTTGCAAATGTTCTCATGCTTTTTTCTTTACCTCTCTTGGTAGGTTGCCTCAAATAGAACAATAAAAATTATAAACATGGGGCTTCAAAATTTTAATTTTTTTTCAACTAAAAAAATTATTTTTTATAATAAAAATTAATATATATTATTATTATAATACCGGTCCGATCCGGATGGGTGGGTGGGCAGATCCGCCCATGGAACCGGGAACCGGACCGGTATCCATCGGTTCCAATTTATTGGAACGAGGAACCGGACTGGTCCTTTTAGGAACCATTGGTTCCGGGCGGTTCCCGGTTCTTTTGCATACCCCTAGGTCTCAGTAGGTCAGGTCCCAACCTTTGTGCACGAGAGGTCAACCCCACCTTTAGAAGCCCATAGAGATTTGTTCTTTCATCCTAAAACTCCTAGTACCAACTGTCTTAACGCCACTCCCATAGATCATTTGTATTTATCCCCTTTACATCACTCTTCACCCGTTAAAGCCAAGCTCCACTCCCATAGATCAGTTGTATTTATCCCCTTTGCATCACTCACTCCTACCTGATAAAGCCAAGCTCCACTCACAAGGGTACACAAGTACGGGAAAATCACGGACTGTGACATTCTTCTCCACTCAATTCTGCAATGCCCTCTTTGCAAGTTGTTGTATCGCTTCCCTACTTTTACTTAATCATGCATCACTTTGGACCCAACATCGAATGGCAACACTTGCCCAACAGAATAGGCCATTCCACTCCACCTATACTTTTTCTTGATTGTAACTATTTGGGCACCTTCGGTCACTTGTTCTTTCTCTGACAAGTGTGGCAGTTTTTGCCAACCGACTCTTTTGGCAGCACCCTATTTCGCCTACAAAGCTTTTCTTGATCTCATAGACAATGGAGGTTTCTTTCATTGTTGAAAATGTGGCAACAGATCTCTTCTTGAGATTTGCCAATTGATCCAATGTTTTCCCTCTTCTTGAGATTCACCAATTGATCCAATGTTTTGCCCATTCGGTGTGGAATTGGTTCTTTTTTATACCCTCATCGTCATCTTAGAAGCTAGTTGAGAGCCACACTTTGTCCAAGCACGTTTTGCCCAAGCGATTCACTCTCCGTCTTCATAGGAACGGGTAGACCATAGGTTTTCTTCGACTCAAACTTACTAAGGGTTTTTGCTTTGATACCATTTGTCATGGGCCAATCGTTCCTTAGTCGTGGAATGACTCGTGTGGCACCTGGTGAGTAGTTAACACCGCGTCGGCCTTCATTCTATAATTTTTCCAAAGAATAATACGGTGAATAGCTTGCTTGTATTGGATGGTACCTTGCCTAGCTTCGCTCAGGTGTCTAGTTCATTAAGCGAGACAACAAATTACTTTAGGCACAATAACTAATTTTGATCGGTCTTATCAAGAGAGCGGCATTAGTTTCTAACTAGTTCATGCACAGAAGGCCAACCCTGCCTCCAGAGCTCTATAAAGATTTATACTTTATATTCTAGATCTCCTAGCACCAACCATCCCGACGTCACTCTCACAAATCAGTTGTCCAATCAATTTCTATAAAGAAAAGGCAGTATTTTCCTCCACTAGTAGCGTCTTCCTTTGCTTCTTTTCATGTTGATACATATCAAATTGTGCAGAACTATGTCAAAACTTCACAGATTGGCCTCATTTTGTTAAATTTGTTGGATGTTATAAACTTTGATCCATTCCTCGAAGGCGTCACAATCATCTTGCCTAGGACCTGATTCTGACAATGTTGTTTTAAAATGCTGCGATTATTGGAATAATTGAAATGAAGTTAACATTAAGATAATGCTTTAGAGAATACAGAAATAGTTCTTATGAGATGTGCACATCATCTATTTCAGATGTATCCCTGCACTTGTATCAAAATTTTGGACGCTCATTCCCTGAGACCTGTTGTTCGTGTCAGATGATATGACAAGTGCCCATTTTTGGTACCCGTGTCAGAGACATGCTTTTTATTAATGTAGTTTCACCTCTAATAATTGATTAACGCTAGGACCAGAATACATTGAATTCACTCAACGTAGCACATGAGAAATAAATTGCTGTTTACTTGTCCCAATCGTTGATGACTCATCATCATACGGTTGATGACTCAGAAGAACAGACTAGATATTGGGATATTTTCAACGAAAAGGTGTGAAGTGACATCTTTAATCTATCCGTCGAGATTGGCCATGAAAAAAGCTAATGGAGTAATGAAATAATTAGCCAATATCGAAGATATAAATGTATGTATCCCCAAGTATGACGAAATTCGTTATTATTTACAGATGTGACCGACCGTAATTAGCGATCATTTACATTTGGGTGCACGAACGTGACTAACAATATAATTTCCTGTGCTAGAAGATTTGGACTTTATTTGATGCGTTTTCTCTAGATTAAATTTATTGACCATTGGATGGTCAAGCGCCTGGCCTAATGTGGGGTTGTAGCCAGATATATTAGGCATACTCGGGTCCAATGTTCCGAGTCCTCACTCCGTGTCCTTACTTTGTATTTTCACAACTCAAGTACCTACTCAAACCAGATTTTCTTCAAAGGATTTCACACTCAAGATATATTTCAATGAGAAAAGTCCATTTGTAAGACATATTTCCTCTGCCCTTGATGCGACACTCTTTTCCACAGATAATAAATGGGATTGAAATGAATGGAATCAAAACGAGTATTACCTAGATTTTTCTTTAGTTCACGCCAACCACGTAAGAAAAACCATATATCTGTGTCCATATACTAAAACAGTATTTCAGTGGAGTGCCCACACTCTCATAAATCTTGTTCATCGAATCATCAATCGAATGATCATTGACGGTCGGGCTATGGCCAGTTTTAAAGGGATTAAGTCATATCTGGTATGTGGTTGCTGTCCAATGTTATGAGCGGATATACATGGATCAAGAGAAATTCCGTTCACACTGGATACTGAGGCATGATATGCTTCGAATCCTAGCCCTCCGAGTTTGACCATTCAATGAACGAAACTTATTGAGATATTAGGGCATCCGCTTTCTCCTTCATTTGCATTAGTTTGAAACTCGTACGATTTTTGTATGGTACACAGCCTATTCTAATGTGTTGTAAATCTCAAAATACAATAAAAAGGATAGGGAATTAGAATCAACACAGAGGAGCCATTATCAGCCATATCTGAATGGTTAATATCATGGTATTCCGGATTATAAACATCATGCAATCATTGTTCTAGACTCAAGTATCTGGAAGAAATCCTCACACGTTTTTTTTTTTACCCCCTCGTAAAACAAGCTGATCTTGTTATGGGTCTGATTTAGAGCCCTCGATCTTACCACGTCCCTTGACGCGCGGAGGAAGGTTGGCCTTGTTGGCCTCGTACGGCGGCGACACTCGAATCGATCCGTAAAGCCCGGCCTCTTCTTGTAATTTGGAACGGGCACGGTAGGGGCATTCTCCGAGCTGCGCGAAAGCATGAAGTTAGCGTTCGGACCCACTACCACCGACGAGGCAGATCGCAACGTCAAGGAGAAAACCACCATCTCTCTCCCGACTCGTCCGTTCCTCCCACCGCCGTCGGTTCACGAACTCCCCAACCTGCACCATCACGCTATCCTCCCGACCCCGACCCGGACCCTCCCTCCTCTCTCTCCCGATCGCCTCCAAACCCCCGAGGTAGGGCTACGAGATGAACGCCCCGAGGACCCTCGCGCTGCCACCAGAGAAGCCCCCGGCGCTGGCCCGCACCGCAACGATGACGTAGAGCCGACCGAAGTCGGCGCGGTCAACGAGCAAGAGGTCTCCACCGCCGGGGATCCCGTGAGGCGGCTTGTGGGCGGCGACCCACCTCAGCGCTGCCCAGAAGGCAGTCGCACGAGGTGGGGAGGGCGGCCTCCGGGGCGACGCGGTACTTGTCGGAGACCGCAATGGCCCAGCCTCGGCGATGCGGTGGTTGACGAAGCAGTGGACGATGGATGGGAAGGCGAACTCGACGCAAAATGCGCCATCGTAAAAGTAGACGCACGTAGAAAACGCTTGAGATAATGCATGTGATCTTTGTAAAGAGACTCACCCGATCAACGAAGAAGCGATAGGCTTTTGTCTCGCCTGGCCGAATCGGGTCAATGGAAGCCTCGCCAATCTGCAAAAACCCAACCACATCATGTACTGAATACCTTCGCGACATGCTCTCGATGTCTTTGCTCCTTACCGGTCGCACTCTGTCGAACTGGATCGCGAGGTCCTCCTTCCCTAACTCGTTGGTGACCTCGATGATTAGCCTATCTTCTTGATAAGCCGAGATTGTCGGGCCAGGGGTCTGTCCGTTTAAGGTGATGGACAACTTCTGGTAGCCCTCCGGTGGGGTAAGGTCGTACTTCGCTGTCCACTGGTGGCGTTGTACTCTGCCCTCTGCTGCCGGAACCATGATCATCACAACGTAAAACAACCCTGCAAGTGAAGGACCCATCTTTTGTGCCGCGCCTCCTCCCAAATTGGAGAGAGAGAGAGAGAGAGAGAGAGATTTGGAATTTCATTAACGCAAGTCACTGTCGAAGCATTTATAAAATGGCATAGGCGGGTTTCTCTCGGGTCGGGTCGGTCGATTCGGCAATAAAAAATATTTAATAAATCTTTGGGGGGGGATTTTATAAAAGAAAGTGGGGGAAAATGGAGGGAGGGAGAAGTGAGAGGAGGAGAAGGACGACACGTCAAAAGCGTGTGCAAGAGAGAGAGGAAATCATTTTCTTTAATTCAAGTAATTTAAAAAAATTAATTTTTTAAAAAAGAAATCATTTTTCTTAATTTAAGTATAAGTTTTCTGTTGACTTATTTTTCCAAGTGAACCAAACGAAGAAAAATGGCGAAACAAATGGACTTTAAGTTTGGAAATTAATAACAACGATGTTATTTTGCATGAAAATGACCAAATTGCACATCACGTTTTGTTCCTGTACGATAACGTATGAGACCCAAAAAAAAAGAAAAAAAGGAAGTGGTACCATGCAAACAAATAGAACGCTTATAGACAAGTTTCTTTTTCGTTTTTTAACGAAATAAGAGCAAATGAGTGCCATGCAAATAATAGAGTTTTATGGAAAGCGCCCGTTGGATTTGTTGGATAAACGTGTTTAAGTTTAATTTATGAATGTGTTAGGAACAAAAATTTGTGGGTGCAAAAAACAGAAAAATCTGAATTAAATTTAAAAAGAGGCAACAAGCAAACCAAAATATTAAATCAAAATTAAATAGGATACACCAAATTACCGGGTAATTAATCAAGAGAGGAAGTAAATTGAAATCAAAAGATTGGACCAAACTACTAAACATGGTCAAAAAAGAAATAGACTTATATAATAAAATGTAGGATCTATTTGTGTGATAAAAAAATCATTTCCAGAAAATCATTTTTGAGCTATCCAGTGTTTGGATGCTAGAAAACTAGTCGATCGACGAAAAACCTTTTTCCATTGCATGAGAGCAACGAGCTTAGATCAGGAAAAGAACTTTATTTTCTGGTAAGAAGGAGATCATTTTCATTGATTTCTTGTTGTGTATCTGAGTTAGAAGAATATAACCTGCTATGTTTTTCTAATCTCTCATCAATTTTTTTTCTTTATTTTCTCCGATAAGTCTATATGTTTTTTGTATAAATCTTGTTTACCGTCTCTTGAATATCATTGATGCTTGCGTTATATAGTATTTTTCAAACATGATCTCATAATATTATTCTTAATTTCTTTGTAATTCTTGTTATTTTAATAGATTACAAAATAAACAAAGAAAATCGATATGAGCTACTTTTAGTAGATTCACTCAGTATCAAATACCCTGAAGTTAGATTTTTTTAAAATTTGTTTTCAGTGCAAACAGACGCTAAAAAATTACTCACTTTCTCTGAATCTGAATTTCCTTGATATATTTTTGAGCGACAAGAAGTTATCAATGAAACAGACTTGTCATCGTGCCTGGAATAACAAAAAGGCAACCTATAACCATTGTATAAAGCATGATTTAGCTCTTTGGCACCTCACTCTATAAACCAAGAGCAAGAGCACGGGTCCAAGGCAAAACAACGACGGTGGGCGGAGAGCCAAATTTCGTCTCGCGGCAACCAAGCTTATCTTTATAATTGGAGAGCTCATCCCAACAAGACAGGTCTGAGGTTGAAACTTAGATCAACCCTAAAACAGTTTGCCTCTTAAGCTCATCTCGCTAGAACAAAGATCATTAACAATAATATACTTTAAAGTA
Organism: Corymbia maculata; assembly: GCA_014182735.1. NCBI lineage: Eukaryota > Viridiplantae > Streptophyta > Magnoliopsida > Myrtales > Myrtaceae > Corymbia > Corymbia maculata. The sequence goes on along the minus strand of CM024688.1, from coordinate 19,353,178 downwards.
TCTTGATAGAACTCGTTTTCTTGTATGCATGATTTTTTTTTTTAATTCATGAACAAATTAAAATATGTAAAAGCTTCATTCAAATAAGAAGCATCATTATTCCTTTCAAACAAATAAAAGGGTTTCAAGAGAATGCAAGTACATAATTTAGGTTTTGCTTGTTTTGCAGAAAATAATTTTTAGAAAAACATTTTCGGATTTTCCGGTGTTTGTTTTATGGAAAATGAATTAATTGGGGAGAACATTTTCCATGAAGGGAAAAAATTCTAAAATAAGAGAACAATATTTTCCACTTTCCAAATAAAGGAAAAATCCCCCCCCTCCCATAATAGAAACAAGACCAATTGAGAGTATGGCTAGTAAGAACTTTCGATAGAAATGCTTCTAGAAGGTCAAGGTCAACTCTTCTAGAGAGCAAAGGGCGGTCTCTTTTTAATACACGCCTCCCTAAGTACACAATTTAGGTTTTGCTTGTTTTGCAGAAAATAATTTTTAGAAAAACATTTTTCGGATTTTCTAGTGTTTGTTTTATGGAAAATGAATTAATTGGGGAGAACATTTTCCATGAAGGGAAAAGAATTCTAAAATAGGAGAAAAATATTTTCAACTTTCCAAATAAAGGAAAAATCCCCCCCCTCCCATAATAGAAACAAGACCAATTGAGAGTATGGCTAGTAAGAACTTTCGATAGAAATGCTTCTAGAAGGTCAAGGTCAAAGCTTCTAGAAGGTCAAGGTCAAAGCTTCTAGAAGGTCAAGGTCAACACTTTTAGAAGAGCAAAGAGCAGTCTCTTTTTAATACACGCCTCCCTAAGTACACAATTTAGGTTTTGCTTGTTTTGCAGAAAATAATTTTTAGAAAAACATTTTCGGATTTTCCGGTGTTTGTTTTATGGAAAATGAATTAATTGAAGAGAACATTTTCCATGAAGGGAAAAGAATTCTAAAATAGGAGAAAAATATTTTCCACTTTCCAAATAAAGGAAAAATCCCCCCTCCCATAATAGAAACAAGACCAATTGAGAGTATGGCTAGTAAGAACTTTCGATAGAAATGCTTCTAGAAGGTCAAGGTCAAAGCTTCTGGAAGGTCAAGGTCAACACTTTTAGAAGAGCAAAGAACAGTCTCTTTTTAATACACGCCTCCCTAAGTACACAATATAGGTTTTGCTTGTTTTGCAGAAAATAATTTTTAGAAAAACATTTTCGGATTTTCCGGTGTTTGTTTTATGGAAAATGAATTAATTGGGGAGAACATTTTCCATGAAGGGAAAAGAATTCTAAAATAGGAGAAAAATATTTTCCACTTTCCAAATAAAGGAAAAATCCCCCCTCCCATAATAGAAACAAGACCAATTGAGAGTATGGCTAGTAAGAACTTTCGATAGAAATGCTTCTAGAAGGTCAAGGTCAAAGCTTCTAGAAGGTCAAGGTCAACACTTTTAGAAGAGCAAAGAGCAGTCTCTTTTTAATACACGCCTCCCTAAGTACACAATTTAGGTTTTGCTTGTTTTGCAGAAAATAATTTTTAGAAAAACATTTTCGGATTTTTCGATGTTTGTTTTATGGAAAATGAATTAATTGGGGAGAACATTTTCCATGAAGGGAAAAAATTCTAAAATAAGAGAACAATATTTTCCACTTTCCAAATAAAGGAAAAATCCCCCCCCTCCCATAATAGAAACAAGACCAATTGAGAGTATGGCTAGTAAGAACTTTCGATAGAAATGCTTCTAGAAGGTCAAGGTCAAAGCTTCTAGAAGGTCAAGGTCAACACTTTTAGAAGAGCAAAGAGCAGTCTCTTTTTAATACACGCCTCCCTAAGTACACAATTTAGGTTTTGCTTGTTTTGCAAAAAATAATTTTTAGAAAAACATTTTCGGATTTTCCGGTGTTTGTTTTATGGAAAATGAATTAATTGAAGAGAACATTTTCCATGAAGGGAAAAGAATTCTAAAATAGGAGAAAAATATTTTCCACTTTCCAAATAAAGGAAAAATCCCCCCCCTCCCATAATAGAAACAAGACCAATTGAGAGTATGGCTAGTAAGAACTTTCGATAGAAATGCTTCTAGAAGGTCAAGGTCAAAGCTTCTAGAAGGTCAAGGTCAACACTTTTAGAAGAGCAAAGAGCAGTCTCTTTTTAATACACGCCTCCCTAAGTACACAATTTAGGTTTTGCTTGTTTTGCAGAAAATAATTTTTAGAAAAACATTTTCGGATTTTCCGGTGTTTGTTTTATGGAAAATGAATTAATTGAAGAGAACATTTTCCATGAAGGGAAAAGAATTCTAAAATAGGAGAAAAATATTTTCCACTTTCCAAATAAAGGAAAAATCCCCCCCCTCCCATAATAGAAACAAGACCAATTGAGAGTATGGCTAGTAAGAACTTTCGATAGAAATGCTTCTAGAAGGTCAAGGTCAAAGCTTCGGAAGGTCAAGGTCAACACTTTTAGAAGAGCAAAGAACAGTCTCTTTTTAATACACGCCTCCCTAAGTACACAATATAGGTTTTGCTTGTTTTGCAGAAAATAATTTTTAGAAAAACATTTTCGGATTTTCCGGTGTTTGTTTTATGGAAAATGAATTAATTGGGGAGAACATTTTCCATGAAGGGAAAAGAATTCTAAAATAGGAGAAAAATATTTTCCACTTTCCAAATAAAGGAAAAATCCCCCCCCCCTCCCATAATAGAAACAAGACCAATTGAGAGTATGGCTAGTAAGAACTTTCGATAGAAATGCTTCTAGAAGGTCAAGGTCAAAGCTTTTAGAAGGTCAAGGTCAACACTTTCAGAAGAGCAAAGAGCAGTCTCTTTTTAATACACGCCTCCCTAAGTACACAATTTAGGTTTTGCTTGTTTTGCAGAAAATAATTTTTAGAAAAACATTTTCGGATTTTCCGGTGTTTGTTTTATGGAAAATGAATTAATTGGGGAGAACATTTTCCATGAAGGGAAAAGAATTCTAAAATAGGAGAAAAATATTTTCCACTTTCCAAATAAAGGAAAAATCCCCCCCCTCCCATAATAGAAACAAGACCAATTGAGAGTATGGCTAGTAAGAACTTTCGATAGAAATGCTTCTAGAAGGTCAAGGTCAAAGCTTCTAGAAGGTCAAGGTCAACACTTTTAGAAGAGCAAAGAGCAGTCTCTTTTTAATACACGCCTCCCTAAGTACACAATTTAGGTTTTTCTTGTTTTGCAGAAAATAATTTTTAGAAAATCATTTTCGGATTTTTCGATGTTTGTTTTATGGAAAATGAATTAATTGGGAGAACATTTTCCATGAAGGGAAAAAATTCTAAAATAAGAGAACAATATTTTCCACTTTCCAAATAAAGGAAAAATCCCCCCCCTCCCATAATAGAAACAAGACCAATTGAGAGTATGGCTAGTAAGAACTTTCGATAGAAATGCTTCTAGAAGGTCAAGGTCAAAGCTTCTAGAAGGTCAAGGTCAACACTTTTAGAAGAGCAAAGAGCAGTCTCTTTTTAATACACGCCTCCCTAAGTACACAATTTAGGTTTTGCTTGTTTTGCAGAAAATAATTTTTAGAAAAACATTTTCGGATTTTCCGGTGTTTGTTTTATGGAAAATGAATTAATTGAAGAGAACATTTTCCATGAAGGGAAAAGAATTCTAAAATAGGAGAAAAATATTTTCCACTTTCCAAATAAAGGAAAAATCCCCCCCCTCCCATAATAGAAACAAGACCAATTGAGAGTATGGCTAGTAAGAACTTTCGATAGAAATGCTTCTAGAAGGTCAAGGTCAAAGCTTCTAGAAGGTCAAGGTCAACACTTTTAGAAGAGCAAAGAGCAGTCTCTTTTTAATACACGCCTCCCTAAGTACACAATTTAGGTTTTGCTTGTTTTGCAGAAAATAATTTTTAGAAAAACATTTTCGGATTTTCCGGTGTTTGTTTTATGGAAAATGAATTAATTGGGGAGAACATTTTCCATGAAGGGAAAAAATTCTAAAATAAGAGAACAATATTTTCCACTTTCCAAATAAAGGAAAAATCCCCCCCCCCCTCCCATAATAGAAACAAGACCAATTGAGAGTATGGCTAGTAAGAACTTTCGATAGAAATGCTTCTAGAAGGTCAAGGTCAAAGCTTCTAGAAGGTCAAGGTCAACACTTTTAGAAGAGCAAAGAGCAGTCTCTTTTTAATACACGCCTCCCTAAGTACACAATTTAGGTTTTGCTTGTTTTGCAGAAAATAATTTTTAGAAAAACATTTTCGGATTTTTCGATGTTTGTTTTATGGAAAATGAATTAATTGGAGAGAACATTTTCCATGAAGGGAAAAAATTCTAAAATAAGAGAACAATATTTTCCACTTTCCAAATAAAGGAAAAATCCCCCCCTCCCATAATAGAAACAAGACCAATTGAGAGTATGGCTAGTAAGAACTTTCGATAGAAATGCTTCTAGAAGGTCAAGGTCAAAGCTTTTAGAAGGTCAAGGTCAACACTTTCAGAAGAGCAAAGAGCAGTCTCTTTTTGATACACGCCTCCCTAAGTACACAATTTAGGTTTTGCTTGTTTTGCAGAAAATAATTTTTAGAAAAACATTTTCGGATTTTCCGGTGTTTGTTTTATGGAAAATGAATTAATTGGGGAGAACATTTTCCATGAAGGGAAAAAAATTCTAAAATAAGAGAACAATATTTTCCACTTTCCAAATAAAGGAAAAATCCCCCCCTCCCATAATAGAAACAAGACCAATTGAGAGTATGGCTAGTAAGAACTTTCGATAGAAATGCTTCTAGAAGGTCAAGGTCAAAGCTTCTAGAAGGTCAAGGTCAACACTTTTAGAAGAGCAAAGAGCAGTCTCTTTTTAATACACGCCTCCCTAAGTACACAATTTAGGTTTTGCTTGTTTTGCAGAAAATAATTTTTAGAAAAACATTTTCGGATTTTCCGGTGTTTGTTTTATGGAAAATGAATTAATTGGGGAGAACATTTTCCATGAAGGGAAAAAAATTCTAAAATAAGAGAACAATATTTTCCACTTTCCAAATAAAGGAAAAATCCCCCCCATAATAGAAACAAGACCAATTGAGAGTATGGCTAGTAAGAACTTTCGATAGAAATGCTTCTAGAAGGTCAAGGTCAACGCTTCTAGAGGGCAAAGGGCGGTCTCTTTTTAATACACGCCTCCCTAAGTACACAATTTAGGTTTTGCTTGTTTTGCAGAAAATAATTTTTAGAAAAACATTTTTCGGATTTTCTAGTGTTTGTTTTATGGAAAATGAATTAATTGGGGAGAACATTTTCCATGAAGGGAAAAAAAATTCTAAAATAGGAGAAAAATATTTTCCACTTTCCAAATAAAGGAAAAATCCCCCCCTCCCATAATAGAAACAAGACCAATTGAGAGTATGGCTAGTAAGAACTTTCGATAGAAATGCTTCTAGAAGGTCAAGGTCAAAGCTTCTAGAAGGTCAAGGTCAACACTTTTAGAAGAGCAAAGAGCAGTCTCTTTTTAATACACGCCTCCCTAAGTACACAATTTTGGTTTTGCTTGTTTTGCAAAAAATAATTTTTAGAAAAACATTTTCGGATTTTCCGGTGTTTGTTTTATGGAAAATGAATTAATTGGGGAGAACATTTTCCATGAAGGGAAAAAATTCTAAAATAAGAGAACAATATTTTCCACTTTCCAAATAAAGGAAAAATCCCCCCTCCCATAATAGAAACAAGACCAATTGAGAGTATGGCTAGTAAGAACTTTCGATAGAAATGCTTCTAGAAGGTCAAGGTCAGCGCTTCTAGAAGGTCAAGGTCAACACTTTTAGAAGAGCAAAGGGCGGTCTCTTTTTAATACACGCCTCCCTAAGTACACAATTTAGGTTTTGCTTGTTTTGCAGAAAATAATTTTTAGAAAAACATTTTTCGGATTTTCTAGTGTTTGTTTTATGGAAAATGAATTAATTGGGGATAACATTTTCCATGAAGGAAAAAAAATTCTAAAATAGGAGAAAAATATTTTCCACTTTCCAAATAAAGGAAAAATCCCCCCCCCCATAATAGAGACAAGACCAATTGAGAGTATGGCTAGCAAGAACTTTCGATAGAAATGCTTCTAGAAGGTCAAGGTCAATGCTTCTAGAAGAGCAAAGGTGGTCTCTTTTTTGTGTTTGCTTTGTCAATGTAATCTTTTCTTCTCCCTAGTCAAATGTCTTCCCGTTCCCTGCTAGGCTGCTAATACACGCCTCCCTTTCTTTAAATCTCTTGCAAAGTTGTATGCGTTTTATCCTTCCATTGATTTCTCAAGGTGACACATGTTTCACTAGCATTTTAATTGATTCCGTCCGTTCCACCAATTTTCATCTGCTCCGTGCAGTTCCGTTCCTTTAACCGTGAAAGAAGAAAAGATTAATTGGATTGCTTCTCTGTGCTTTGGCGATGATAGCATCGGCAGAGGCCACATTGCTCATCTTCCACTGGGATGTGAAGCGCGACATGGAATTCAACAAGAAACTGGTCATCGCCATCAATAGAAATACCCCGGCCCGATCATTCGGGCGCATCAGGGAGATACCATTGTCGTGAAAGTTACCAACAGCTTGGTGAAGGAGAATCTCGCAATCCGTTGGAACGGAATCCAACAGGTATATGGCCAATCACAAAGAAGCAATGTTATCTATCAAGTGTTTGACGAAGACTGTCGTTCTTGGATTATTTGCAGATTGGAACTTCGTTGTGTGATGGGACAATTGGCATTATTTTGGCAGGAGAAACATGTACCTATCGTGTAAGTTCCCATGTATACTATGAAAGATCATCGAATAATATCTTGTGAACACCAGTTCATGTGTCGGTCAGAAGTGTAGCTCTAGATGACATTAAATTTTGTTCCTTATGCAGCCCAGGGAATCCTTGTACAAATCAGAGTTCCGGATGCAAAAAGAGGCTGGATTGTTAGAATAAGAATATGGTAGGATTGAAAAAAAAAAAAAAAAAAAAAGACATGGGAGAGAGCGAGGGGGAGGGAGGTGACTAGGACTCGATGCGCGTCAAAGCAAAGTTGTCCTTTTATTCTAACGTAACAATGATAATCTACTGTGTTTTTCGAAAATCATTGGGTTTGGCTCACTGGAGAAGCCGAAGAGCTCAAGATCATGGAGAAAGAGATGCCTTGCTCTTTTTCCATTATCGGTCGTTTATGAACTTTTTTACGAAAGATCGTGGAGACGAGGTCCGCACGGCGTTGATCTGCAACTTCTCGTGCACGTATTGATCTCTCTCACTGGGAAGACCTACGCCCCCACAAACAACCCCCTCCCTCTCCCCGGGGGTCCCGTCTGGCTTATATATATATTTTTGTTGAAATATTTTGAGATCAATATATTATGACAAAAGGCCCTAACATCACCATTACATGTATTGGTTTCTGGAGTTCTTTATGAAAGTTGTGCAGGGGGATGTTCGCTATAATGTACTTTTTTTTTAGAATTTTGCAAAACTAGGTCAAATCCTTGAAAATACGTCCTCTATTCTGCTAGTCTACATATTCCAGAATCCAGTGTTTAGACTTGCTGATTTTATTGCGATTTTTCCTGAACTCTATCGAGTCGATTCCTTGTAGACATTTGTTCATATGAGAGTTGGTCATGACATATATTTTTCTTGTGATTTTTGAATGTCATTGAATGGGTCAATTTCCCTAATAATCGTCCTAACCTCTGTTCTGCCCTATGCAAGTCCATATGTGCATTCATGTGACGTCAAGCACTCAATTTTGATTTTTTACCCAAGAAAGCCTCATGAATGTCATTGCATGTTATAATGTCACCTTAGAGACACTTATACCATGCTAATTGAATATCATTTTATCCCAACATTGCATGCTCTTGTGTAATTTGTTTCTGTCATCATGAACATGTTCAAAGTACGTCTTGTCATTGTCATTTTCATATCATGCTTAGTGATTGCATTAGGGCCTAGATCTCTCAATGAAAATTATTTGTGGTTTGATGCTTAGCCTATATGATTTTTATTACACTATTGCCTTGTCATACAGGAGAGTTAAACCATGTACTTTTTTCATGTGCCTACTGCCCTGAATTTAGTCAATTCGCATGTTCATGAAATTGTCCATGATTGAATGTGTAAATCACCTTAATTGAGCATGTCATCTCTTTAAAAGTCTTAGGAAATTCATTAAGCTTTCTAATGACACCAAAATCAAGCCATTTACAAGTCAATTGACCAACTTTTCCATTTTTACAATGTTGCCCTGTAATTCGAAAAACCACAAAATTCAGAATACATGCATGATCACTTGTACGTCTAAACTTTGTTATTTTTGCTTGAATTTTTCTGTTGTAAGTTGGTACTTAGACCCTTTATGAACTTTGTTCATAATCCTTAGGACTATCATGTTGTAAAATTTGAGAACTTTTCAGCATGATTAATATAATCATATTGTCATGAGATCTCATATGCTTGCTACTGCCCTGTTTTGTTCAATTCTGATGTGCTTTGCCATGTTCATGGATTTTTATAAATTCACACGTAACTCATCTTAAGGAGTTGTCTCATAAAAAATATTCTACATTGAGTGTTCTACATATTGTAATTTTTGTGAAGCCGATTGCTCAATGGGTCATGTTCGATTGCTTGCTTTTTGTCAAAGTGCCATAGATTCCCCTATTCTGTTTGGTTATGATATATGCATGTTCTATGATTTTTAGAAAATAATACACGCATAACTGATTCTTGGTGTCTTCATGACTTTTGATTGTCATTTCTTGAACTTTAAACAAGAAAATTTATAGAAAATAAAAAGGCCATTAAATGCATGTTTCATGCTTAAAATTGTGATCAATGCATGCTTGATGAGTAAAGTGAACCAGTACTGGTATACTTATTGTTTGATTGAATGGGAAAAAAGGCCTTCTATTTTGCTCGTGTGCTTATTTTCAAGCTCAATGCATTTGATTGTTAATTACTCGCACAAGGCTGATGCATGTTCGTAGGTGACCTTGAGTTACACATTAGAACTCAACTTTAGGTGGTATGACATTAATCATCACAAGTGAATACTCGTGATGTTTAATGATTATGACCCTTGTCTAATAATGAATGGGGATAACATTTGTGGTACATCATGCATGTAATTCCAAAAGCCGGCCCCGAGGCCAATCTTAAACCTTTGGTTGGATGATTTCTACTTGTTTCCTTACTATATTTGGAGTGCTTTTGTTTGAATCAATGTTTGTTTCTATTGTAAACTATTCATTCAAAATTAGTCTAGAGATAGGGTTAATGATGAAGGCGGCCCCGAAGATAGTGATGGTCGATGTCCTTTCATCAAAAACTTTATACCATTCATTTGACTCCTGACACATGTCTTAGGTTTTTTCTATTATGTTGTATAAAAAACAAATGAGTTGCGGGTTCATTTCCTTTCCTTTCTTTTATATGTACCTTTTTAGGATTGCATATTTAAATTTATCACTTTCTTTGGTTGTTTACTTTCCGCACCGCAATTTCAATTAAAATTGTTTGCCTTTCTTTTTCCATTTTTTAGAATTAAAATAGCATGAAACCAATATCTACGCATGATCGCCTCTTTTCATTTTAAATGACACAAAAAGGTTAAAAAACATGCATGGATACCTTAGGTAAAACATGATGACTATTAGGAACCGAAAGGACGCTAATAGAAATATTAGCGTAACACAAATCCCCGAGCCCTAGAGCTCTAGTTGGGTAGGAATTAAGGGAACCTCTCTTGACCCTTGATTGGGCTTTCTAGTCGGCTCCCAAATTGAGGCTAGTGGTGAGTCCAAAACGTTTATCTTAAGTTGTTAATCAACTTAGATAATAAAAACCAAACCTCCTACTATTGCATGGGATACAAGCTTGGGAGAGCCTGCACTTGCAATCATGGACCTCTTGGTGGATATGGTTCTCATTAATGATGTGTTCGAGCCATATTTGATAACTTGCCCTCTAAGGACAGTCACATAGTAAATACTCCTAAATGTTGTCCCTCCTGGCAGTGACTATCACCGAGGGTGGGTCACCACACTCCTCCACTATAGGACCATCTCACTAAGTCGCCATTGTCTCTCTCTTGGTCTCCTCCTTCCTCATTGAAGCCACCCCGCCGAGACCCATTTTTGCTGAGGGGCCATTCCAGATGTAGCTATGCATAGCCCTTGCTGCCGTCATCACGCCTATGTTGTCAGAATCGTCGCTAGGTGAGTTAACACTCTAATCCCTCGATTAGTCTATTAAACTTGCTTAAGGATAATTAGATTATAGTTAATCTAGATTATGGGGTCAGTTAGGTTAACTATGGTTAATGTATGGTTATTTAATTAACTATGGTTAGTGTGTGGTTAGTTAATTAACTATGATAAATATGCGGTTAGTCTAATTAACCATGGTTGATATGTGGTTAGTTTAGTTAACTATGATTAACGTTAATTAATTTTACTAATCTTGCTTAGTGTTAATTAACAATGGTTAACTACGATAAGTGATGATTTATTAGTTAATCTTGATTAATAATGTTTAATTTATAATTAATTATTTTTAGTAATAATTATATTTTAGATTAATTAATTATTTTTGGAAATAATTAATTATATTTAATTATGGATAATTTAAATTATTAATTGTTATTCATAATTAAATTGTTAGGCTACTGCAATAGGGCAATACATGTTGCTCAATACTTGAGTTTTGCTTGAACTCTGGGTTAATTTTTTGTACATTCTATGTTGACTGGATGCTTGCTTACCTTGAAAAATATTTGCCCAATGTAAAAACCTCATTAACTAATTTTTAAAGAGAGTTTTATGGACATGTAAATGTAAATCCCCAAGGTGTTGGGTTTATATATTGTGTTTTACAAGTTAAATGGGGCGAATGTATTTTAAAAGGAAAGCATGCAAGGTTTGATGGGTTAAATATATTCAGATGATCACGTGTGATTATTTTACCGCATTTTTATGTGTGAAAGTTGCAGTATTTTGATATATAAGCACAACCATGTTTGTATTGACTAAATGAGGAAAAATGAAATTGGCTTGAGTGGTTGAGGTGCTTTCGTGTCACCTAATAAAAACCCATTAACCCTTTATGATATAGGTGTACTATTTATGGCCATGATAATACCCCCATTCAAGGATGGGTGTGTCATGCATGGCCGTGATGATACCATGGTCTAGTTATAGGTGTGTCTTAAATGGCCGTGATAAAGTTCCCGCATGATTACGGACATGCCTTGCGTGACCATGATAACATCCTTGTATGATTGTGGGTGTGCCTTGTGTGGCCATGATGATACCCCTGTCCGAATTGACATGCTTGGAGTGGCCGTGATAAATGCCCAATTATGTAGGAAGACGGCTAACCTTCGAGTTGTGTTGTGATCCTAAAGGTTATACTAATTGAAATATGCATGAGTGCATTACGCATAAGGAAATATGAATTGTGTTCTTATTATATAAATGCCTATTTGCATTATTTCTAGCATGTGTGAATTTGTATCATGTAGGGTATGTGCCAAGGTAAGGAAAGGGTGCCTACGATTCGATATGACGGCTTGTGGATCTTATTATGGTGATTTATGCTTGATTGCATTTATAGTTAGGGCAAAGCAATGATCGCTCTCTATTGATTTGTTGTCGATATGTGGTTGCACGTTGAGGTACCTCTAAAATGAGTTGATGTTCTAACCGAGACTTAGAGCATTAACTTACTGAGATTTATATCACACTCGTTATTATTTAACCATTTTCAGGTCCATAATATGGAGAACCAACAAGTGGTGCAGTGCATTACTATTTTTTGGAAGGAGTAGATCAACCCTGACCTTGCTAGTTCCTTTTGTTGGCTCAATAGGAAGTTGCCTGTTATAAGGACTTATATATGTAAAATTCCTAGGGTTAACTAGTAAATAAATCAAAGTTGTGCTTTGATGATATTGCTGTTATGGTTTTCTTGACTATCCCTATTTTGCGTTAACTAGGGAATGTTTATCACTTTTGCTTGCACTTAACTGATAGATATAAAGAATGGTTAGTAATGTGTCATGGGATGTTGCATTCAAATGACCACAAGAGAATAAGGGCTGTCGCGTGCTCGAGGGTCGGGGCATGATAGTTTGGTCTCGAGAGCTCTGTTGGGCAAGCGACTTGCATGACATTGGAGGAAGTGTAATCAACTTGTGCGAACATGGATAGGAAATTGTCTTAGATCGGAGGTTGCTGTCAAACTTCCTCCAATTGAAGATGTGAGATGAATCTAGGAGAGCATTCGAGAAATTATATATACAACAAGCTCAATAATGTAAAAATCTTCGGGCTAACCAAAGGCCTATTGGAGCTAAAACAGGGCAACCTCTCCGTCACCGCCATTTTTAACAAATTATAGGCCCCTTGGGGACGAGTTGGAAATGGCCGAAGAGAAGCTCGAAGGTCCCGAAGCCACCCTAGCTTAGTACTAGGCGATTAAATAGTGAGAAAAGGTGATGTGGTTTCTACTAATCCTAAACGAGACGTCCGTTCCCTTCTAAAGTTAGATCCTTGCCATGGATCCGGTGCCCCCGCTTGGCTGAATCTACCAACTTGCGGTGCAAGAATAAACTATTGCCTTGCTTCCACAAAATGCTTGAAGGTCGGTGATTGGGTCGTGCTTGCGACTGGGGCAGCATCGAAGCAACAACGCGAAGAGGGGAGTAGCGATGGAGGTCTCCCTCACTCTAGTGCAGTGCTAGGGTTCCCGAGTGAGGCATACGACTCCTTTTCTTTTAAAATTGATAAGTACGAGCTTCAGTCCAGATGAGCAATCGAGATTCCATTTTGGCAACGCCCAAATCAGATGATCAAAATTTTACCACATCATCTAGGTCAAATGGCCAAAATTCCAACAAAGGAAATGGTAGATTTTGCGATTATTGCAAACGTCCTTACCATTTTAAGGAAAATTATTGGAAATTGCATAGAAAAGCAATAGATAAGGAGAAAAAGGAGCAAAATATTTCAACTACAGCACTATAGGGGTGTCAATGGGTCGGGTCGGGTCGGGTCGAGTCAGACCCGACCCGATCCCAATCGTAAAGGGTCATGCTTTGACCCGACCCAACTCGACCTGACCTGAAAGGCATTTGACCCGAAAAAAAAATTCGTGTCGGGTCAGGTCGGGTCGGGTCAGGTCGGGTCGGAGCATATATCCATATGTACTAATCTCCTCAAAAACAATTCCTGTTTCCAGGAAATTAAGACATTAACATTCTGAGAAATTAAAGAGCAAAAGAGATGATGATCTATCAAGCAAAAGAAATATGTCACCTATGTACAACCTCTACATCTCGGTTAAATAATGGATGAGCTTCTTACTAAGAAAGGCCAATGAGTTATGCAATCGAATACAGATAGATCTGCTTCTCCATCACATAATCAATATTAATAACCCAAAAACACTTTCCAAGGACCAAGTATGCCTCAATACTCATATTTGTTCTTAATATAACGCACGTAGCCCACAAGAAAGAAAAATCCCACCACAGTTACATGGAGAAATCAATTGATGTTTGTTCCTTCGTATGACTATGTAACAAAAGCCCAAAGAATCTTTGGCAAAGATGATGCTATAACTTGAATTCCACTAAACAACGCCAAAAGTCTCACATACGGTATGAACAAAAACCCTTCAGTCATATCTTACATCAGTTAGAACAAGTTAATACCTATAAGCTATGCAAAATTTTGAAATGAAAGACCTTTTCTCCAACTAGATTAAGGAGAGGAAAAAGCAAACACTAAACAACCTTCGCAGTTCTTGAACGAAAATATCTAAGGAACTATAGCTGAATATGCAAGAGCAGGATGGCTGTAAGATCAATAGTATATCGAAAGTGTTCGATGGTGCCGAAGTGATGGGCTTTGGACACCGCAAGACCAAAGCCAAAGATTTGACTCCACACTCAGAACCTAAAAAAGAGACACCTTCAGCTACGAAAATATGCAAGATGAGATAAAAAAAAAAAAAGGTGCTCTAGAAAAGGATATCTTCCCTTGTAAGTAATTGTAAGTAAACAGTCCTGATCTTCTAGAGAAAAAGGTAAAGAATGTGAACTATTGATTCAATTACTTACAAAGGAAGATATCCTTTTCTAGAGTCTTGATCTTCTAGAGAAAAAAGTAAAGAATGTGAACTATTGATTCAATTAATGCTCATGCGCTTCTTGATCTCCCAGATGGAATAGCAAAACTTCACCTAGCTGCTGGACAACATATACACATATTCTATTACATATGGAAAAAAATTGTCAGTTGAATCAATTTCTACCCCAGCAGCAGCCATATTTGTGCCATAAAGACAATGCCAATCATCTCCTAAAATCAATGGTAGATGTTGATGGTTGCTCTAAAATTTGGCCACTCAACCTCTGCCTCTCTAGATGAAAGTTCCACAACTATCATGCTGATAAATTGATATCAACACATGAAAGCACTAATCACCAAAGGGCAGGTCTAGCATGTCAACTTCTAGTACTTTAATTTCTTATATCTAAGAAATGTAAGAAGTATATATCTTAGGCCTTAGATTCTTTCATTGAAACAGATATTCATGCCACGATAAGAATGATGCCATTCTGTTAAAAAAAAAAAAATTGTGCTTTTCTGTTTTAAACATGGTCAATCCAATGAAATTCAACAAGAAAAGGTTGACTAGAGTTAGATATAGCACAATTGACCCTTCACTGGAGCTCTGGAAAAAGTCAAGTGAAGACAAGTTTCAAGCCCAGGCAAAATTGACTACATGTTCCATGGAACATAATTCGCATGAGCTAAGCAGCCATGGTGACAGCACACATTTGATAATTCTTACTTAGATTCTTTGCTCACAATCTGACAATAGTGCTAAAATTCAGAGTTATTTTCACTTCAGAAGACATTCATATGGCTTTTCAATAAATAAACAGATATAAACAGCTATTGCAATCACAAGCATAAACTTGTTAAAAGGAAAATTAGCCATATTAAAACAAATTCAAGACCAAGGAAATGACCTGAATGACTTATTAGAAGTACTGATAGTAATCTCCAACTTCATCAATCATCTACAGAAATAGATATTGAATTTGGCTCCATGGTTGTCGTTGGCAACTCTACAATAAATTCACAATGAAATGAGATCATTGAATTATAGAAGGGTATTAATATTCTACAACCGTATTTTCTCACCCGATTCAAAGATTTCGAGTTCTTCTAAGTCCTCCTCAATTGAACGTGAAAGTGGTGCGGATCGCAACCAATCTTGAGCACATATAAGAGCCTCCACCATGGTTGGGGTTAAAGAGCTACGAAACACATCAAGTACACGACCTCCTGTACTAAATGCGGCCTCTAATGCTACAGTTGAGACAGGAACGGCTAAAATATCTCGAGCAATAGAAGAGAGGACAGGATATCTAGAAGAATTTACTTTCCACCAGTTTAAGATATCAAACTCAGCGTTATAACGTTCACATCCTTCCTCAAAATACTTATCCAATTCAGATTTTTCTTCTAAATATTGTTGTCCAGTTTGGCTAAGATACATTGCAGTCATAACATCGGCACCAACTACAGGAGACTTTGACATGTTTACCATCCTTGTGCCTTTTCGCCTCAAGTTGCTTGAAGGGCATACACCAGTGCGGTATTGCTTGAACAATGACATTAAAGATGTCATTACATTATCTTTTAAAGTTTTCGCATGTTTGCTTTCATAAACACAATTTATCATCCAATTCACATAATCCCACTTATGCCATGGGTCAAGTGTGCAAGCAATGAACAATGTAAGATTGATGTTGTTCACATTACCGAAATATTTATTAAATTTAGTCTTCATTCTTTCAGCCATTTCCCGCAAACTTTGGTCTTCATTCGCACAATATCTGCCAATAATTGTATGAATCCCATATATATCCTTCACCAAATCATTACTAGTAACATAAGAGGAACTCGAAACTTTTAAAGTTGCATCATAAAACAACTTCAGAAAAGGAAGAAAGTGACAGGCATACTTCCAATCTTCACTAGTGGGTACCCCTTTTGCCTTGGAAAGCTCTTCAACAAATCTTTTATCTTCAAGTTCCAACGAATCAAAAGCTTTTTCAAACTTCAAAGCTATTTCTAACATCATGTATGTCGAGTTCCAACGGGTCTCAACATCCAAACATACAAGACTCTTGCACTCAATGTTCTCCAATTTAATAGCATTCTTGAACCGTTTCAACCTTGCAGGAGAAGACCTCACATAACGCACAGCTGAACGTATTCTAATAATTGAATCATTAATATCCTTCAGCCCCTCTCTCACGATCAAACTCAATATATGAGCACAACATCTCATGTGAAGTAACTCACCTTTTAATACCAAATAATTCCTAGGTCATTAGAACTTACATTATCCACAGTGATAGAAAAAATGCTTTGAATCCCCCAATCAATCAAGCATTTCTCAACTGATTTTCCTATTGTCTCAATAGAATGACTCGGGATTTGGCAAAAACTCAACAATTTCTTTTGTAGCTTCCAATCAGCATCAATAAAATGTGCAGTAAGACACATATAACTTAAATTTTGACAAGTCCAAGTGTCGGTTGTAAGACATAGTCTAGGAGATGTCTCAGACAAATATTTCTTCAATTTACTTCTTTCTTCCATGTACAAATCATAACAACTACACCTCAAAGTGTTACGCGACAGGATTATGAAGTTTGGCTGGATTTTATTAATAAATTGCCGAAATCCCTCACGCTCTACCAACTTAAAAGGCAATTCATCAAGAATGAACATCATTGCTAATTCCTTTCCACTAGATTCTTGGTCAAATTTCCATGGACTAGAAGAACTACTAACCCCAACAAGTTGACCCGATGCACCCTTTTGCCTTTTTTCAATATTTGCATACGGGAATTTCTTACATCTAACTAGCTGACGATGCATTGAACTTGTCCCTTGACCACTAGCACAACCAATAAAGGCCCCACAATGTATACATTTAGCTTTTTCTTGATCAACAATATGTTTATAGTGTTCCCACACTTGAGATCTCGTCCTTCTTCCCGTGACATTAGAAGAACTCATTTCAGATATCTCAGTATTCATTTCCGACATTTCTCTTCAACGATATTGAGCCGTTAGTCTAGAAAAACAGAGGACCTGATTATACAACAAAATCATGTAACTAGGAAGTATGTAATGCCTGAATAATAAAAGTCAGCACAACAAGAATTTCTAGAGAACAAGTGCAAACACTCACCAGCAGTATTCCACAGCACATAAATGCCCCAAAACCAACAATTGTATCAGCACAACAAGAAAAGATCAGGCTGGTAAACAAAAAAAAAAAAAAAAAAAATATTAGAAAAAGAGAACTATGCAACCAAACCCTGCACACCACAAGTTGAATATATTAGTGACTTTTGTCCACCCCACAAAGTGGATGTAATGCAGCAACATCTACGCGTAAAGATGCATCGCATGAACAATGACACAGAAAAAGTACACAAATTAGAGGTAGTTTAGAAATATGAGGGGTAGGGAAGGTCACAAAGATGCAAAGATCTTCTGGTTGACCGAAGATATGCTTGTCTATAGAAAGGGAAAGTGAGAATGTTAAACTGAATTTCAATCAATGGAGCTGCAAAGTCTCTTGGACATGTTTGCAAAGCTAAATCCCCTAGATAACTTTAATTTCAACAGACAAGGAACTACTTTATATAGCACTAGTATTGCCATCTATTCTAGGAAGATCAAGGAATGCTGATTCCATAGGTGGGTCTGTTCTTTATTAGATCTTCATTCTCCTGATTAGAGAGAGGGAGAGAGAGAGACTTACTATTCAAGCGTTTTATGTTTCGACAGAACCTATTGCTACACAAACACCGGAATGCATTGAGAGAAGGATCATGGCCATCAAACTCAATACCACAATCCTACAAGGGCAAGAAAGTGTTAGGTGTACAAACAGTACAGCATCAGAATAATCAAATAATGCTAGTTAGGTGTACAAATAGTACACATATAATTACCAAATCATTAGTATCTAGAGACTTGGGCGATCTTAAGATTGCTCAAAATGCTCTTGATCACTAGAGCACTCAATTCAATAACATAATCAACAGATCACGAAGGAATTATAGAACCTTCTATCAATGCTGAAAGATACCAAAAGGGAAATCTTCACTTGATGTCACAAGCAGTGATAAGATGAAAATGAATTGGACTTGACAAAAGACATGACATCACTGGGAATTTAATGATAAATCACATATCTCAAGTTGTAAAACGAATAGAACTTAAGCAACATATCTCAAGTTGTAAATCTGAATAGAATGACATGAGTTGTCTCCTATTCTCAATTTATGGTGAATTTGTTGAAAAGTACAGGCTGAAGATTCTGTTTCTCAAAACACAAAGATTTAAAAATCAAAGAATGTCATATAATTATATATATCACTTGTACAACATTCAGACATGTCAGTCATCCTTCATCGTCCAGTGAAAGCACCACAAAGACTGAATACTTACAAAGCTGTCTATTAAAATCAAGTATAATTCAACCGACTCACCCATGTCAGCTCTTCCAAGGCCTGTATTTTTCTAGTGGTGAATAATGCAAGCTACAAGAAGAGTTTAGACAATATATTATATTAGACCATCTCCTAGAGAATAATATTTTCCAAAATCAAAGAAAATAAAGAAGATCAAGACTTTTCTAACACGATAGTAATGATGCTTTGGGGTCTCCACCTCAATTGGGATCTCAATTAAATTGGCATCGTAACATCTAGCATAAATAAACAAGAAATTTAAAATTGATACAAGTGCATGTACATTGGTCAAAATGCAGACTAAAATTTCATAAATTTACCACGTAGCCCATCCCACCCATGCTTGGAACTTTCATGACATTTAAAACTAAGAATATGGCAGACAAGATATAAGTCCACACATAGAAGTAAATCAAAAGAAAAAATAGTACATGCATTATGTGCAAGAAGAAATTATTAAATGGTTTAAGAAGATCTATGCCTTTACTAGCTCCTCTACCTGAACAAAAATCAAATTCAACAATTTCTAAGGTCAACATACTATAAGTCCACCATAGTTAGCAAACCTTTTCTACCCATCTGTTAAAATCAATCCATTGATAGATTTATGCCAATAATATGAAAATGGTGCATATAAAATGGAATATAGAATTCTTAAGACATAAAACCAATTCATCATGACTAAACCAATAGGTTCCTAATGATAATAATGACACAGGAGTTCTGCTTGTGGTTTATCTTAAAATGCAAGCATAGAATGTCTTACTCGCTGAGCCTCTCATAGCAGAATTGTATAAAGGAATACTAAGTAGAAAGGAAGTCTACTTAGCAAAGGCCGACAAACCAAAACCAAACAAGATCAAGCAAGGAGTCTCGCATGAGAATCATTATATCACATATCACAAGCCGTTTAGTATCGCAAGCAACCAAAACATAAATCAGATTAAGCTGATTACTCACCCAAGAACCCCAGGTGTGAATGTCTACCAGGCAGAGATAGCTGCTCTCTATATGCAGATTCTAGTCTTTTCATTCAGGTATTTGTGAGTGATTTCTAGGCAAAAAAGGAAAAATCACTTCAATCTGATGCACCTTTCCAACCAAAAATCTTGCATTTAAATTATCTCAATACTGTGCACCAGCATCTGACCCAAAGATTAAACACCGAACAGGTAACTACTTTTGAATATTATGGGCTAAATGAGGGAAATTTGGCAGCAGTTTATCAAGACTTTTGCTGCATTGCTTCAAGAAATCATTCGTCAATTTCCCTCATTCATTGATAAATCAAGGAGAAAAGAAAATGAGTTTCAAAAGCCACATGGAAGTATAAGAACATAAATTGTTGATATCCAGCCATTAAAACATAAAGAATGATGCCACATGACCATAGATCAACTACTGCACCATCATGACCCCGCTGATCAATAACCTGAAATAGATATTTGATATTTAAAGGTAAATGAACAAGTTTGTGTCTTCTGACAGATGCTTAATCCCATGACCCAAAAAAATTGTAGAATCCTATTCTGGCCGCAAAGGAGGAAGTTCAAAAATTTCCACTAGCATGGTTGCCAAATGAGAAGCACACATGAACTTTCATCTTTTGTCTTGGCAGTGAACAGATTGAAACAGAGAGAAATTCGAGATCCCTTTATTCAACCCAACTGTCATGCATGAACGGGTCGGCATCTCTCTATTTTAACGAACTCAAGCTAAGTAAGAATAGCATAGGCTTTTTACTCTTGCAACAAAGGCAATCGACCCGTTTACCATCAAATGGAGAAGTAATATCATCCGGTTAACTCCATTCATCTAACATTGAGCTCAAACTTTGAGCCTCAAAGTACATTAAGCAATTATACACCGCAGAGGCCTTGTGACCCAACAGATTGAAGGATGGGGAAAACCTTTCATTAAACTCTAGGGCTTCGGAAGGATGGGGAAAACCTTTCATTAAACTCTAGGGCTTTGGAAGGATGGGGAAAACCTCAATTACTTGAGAAGGAAACTCTAGGGCTGAGACGACAAAGAAGATTGAAGCCACCTCACTTGATTCTTCTGGAAAAACCACAAACGGAAGAATTTCTCGTCACCGAGCACCGCAAAGAATTTCTCATCACCATCTGCAGAGCAAGACCACAAATCGCAAGCCGACGCTGAATGGAGGACAAGTCAGTGGTCGGCGAAGGGAGGATCGGAGAGGGATTTGCTCATCCAAAACGCACACTGTACTGATGTCAGTCTAGAGAGGGGTTTGCTTCTTCAAAACGCACGTAGAGCCGGAGAGGGATTTGCAATGCAAAATGCACACTGTATCGGTGAAAGGAGGACCGCTACCGTACCGATGTCAAAAAGATATGGGCCGACCCGTTTCAACCCGGTTCTAAATGATACCGGCTCCATATTCAAATAATATTTTGACCCGACCCGAAAATACCCTAAATTTAGGGTCAGGTCGGCTCAGGCCGGAGCGGTTCGGGTCGGCTCGGGCCTTTTTGACACCCCTAACAGCACATGCTAATGTCAATCAATGGGGTTAGGACACTAGGAGTGTCAAAACTTTCGTACGGCGCTCACTTTAATGCCAAAACTTTTTTTTCGTTCACTTAAGTGACACAAGTTTGAAAAAGTGTTCACTTGAGTGCTACTCCACCGGAAAAGGCGACATGGCCGCCGGAAAATAATAATTTAATTATTTAATTATTTAATTATTTTTTTTTATTTTTTTTGCTTTTTTTTTTTTTTAATGGCGGTGAGGGCCACCGTTGACCCTCGCCTCGCGGAACCCTTGCCGTCGACCGCGAAAGCCTTGGGTGAGGCTGTCATGGCCTCCTCGGGGTTGCCGAGGGCTATCGCGGCCTCGCCAACGATCGCAAGGACTCGACGGCCTCACCCGCGGCAGCTACGGGGAAGGGCCAAGCGGCCCTCGGCAGCCGCGGGGAGGCCATGACAACCTCACCCAAGGCCTTCGTGGCCAACGGCGAGGGGGCCCTCGCCCAAATTGGGCAAGGGTTCCATGGCCAGCAAGGGTTAATGGTGGCCCTCGTCGGTCCTAAAAAAGAAAAAGCAAAAAGAGCAAAAGAATCAAAAAAGATTCAAAAAAATTAATAAAATATTAAATTATTGTTTTCCGGCGCCACATCAGCTTTTCCGATGCCACGTCAGTTTTTCCAGTGGAGTAGCACTTAAGTGAACGTTTTTTCAAACTTGTGACACTTAAGTAAGCGAAAAAAAAGTTTTGGCACCAAAATGAGTACTGTACGAAAGTTGTGGCACTCCTAGTGTTCTAACCCCATCAATCAACTTATCAATCACAATCAATTTCAACAAATCAAAATCATGATAAAATGGGTAGTTATGCAGGTATATGCTATTGCCACATAAACTCTATTTCAACTAAGGTATAGATTATTGTTTCAACTGCTAGTGACCACATAGTATGTGATGAACATTTTCTTTCCAATTTTCGTAAATCTCCTCATAGTACTTCGGTTAGTTTTCACAAAGGAAGTGACAACCTCATCGCTAAAACTGGAAATGTCCGTTTGAGTCAATCCATCGCATTAAAAAAATGTCCTTCTAATTCGAGTCTCATCTCTATCTTAAAACTCTGTGAAGACAATTCCTGTCAAAAAAAAAATTTATTCCAATGTCTGTCTTTTTCTAGCCCTTCGACTGGGAAACTAATAGGCTTGCATAAAAATTAGGATGGACTTGATTTTTGCGCTAGACTACCCAAGAACCTCAATTTTTCTCATTTCAATTTTAAGGACACTCTATGTAATGCCAACATCAATAATAATATTCTCTTATCTCATCAACGCTTGGGTCACAGTGCTAATTTTCCTCATCCTAAGTTTTTTATCTGTCCATTGGCTAAACAATTGCGTCTCCCTTTTTCTCACAGTACATTACGGGCTGCTGATGCTTTTGTTTTATTACATATGGATACCTAGGGACCATACCACACTTCACATCGTAATGGGTCTCGGTTCTTTCCCACCATCATTGATGATTACACGTGCAACTTACGATCCAAAACTCAAGTCATTTTCCATCTTAAGAGCTTCATGACTTTAATTAAAAATCAATTTCAAAAATCTGTCTGATAGATTCATACTGATAATGCCCGTGAATTTTTTAATCATGAATGTTCCTCATTCTTCACCTCTAATGGCATCTTTCATGAACACTCTTGTGTCTACACGCCCCAACAAAATGGGATTTTAGAAAGGAAACATTATCATCTCCTAGAAGTTGCATGTGCCTTCAAATATCAAGCTTCCATTCCAGAAATGTTTTGGGGACACTTTGTGGTCATAGTCACCTACTTAATCAATAGGATGTCTAGTCGGGTCCTGAATGGATGAACTCCTTTTGAGCTGCTCTTTAGCAAAAGACCTAATATTAGTCATCTTCGTGCTTTTGGATGCCTATGTTATGTATCTATTGTGGGCCCTTGGGACAAATTGAGTCCCCACTTCAAAAAGGATATTTGGTTTATGATCCATTGACTGGGCAGTTTTTCATCAATAGGGATGTTATTTTTCATGAGAACATTTTTCCCTTTCAAAATGAAGCGTCATCAGAGGAACAAGTACAAGAGACTACTAATCGTTGTCCATTCTTGAGTGAAGACGACATATCTCCTCTGCAACCAATTGTTGTTTCCCATATAGCACATCCTACATCTAGAGTAAATCCTACTTCATCACTAGAAATAAATAGAGAAAAGCCGATATCGGAAAATTCTACAGCTAATCAATTGGAGAGTTCAGTGGCTCTATCTTCCCAAATCATCTAGATCCCATTTCCTCTGAGCTGGTTGATACTTAGCAGTCTGATCTATCTCCTTCTTGGCATTCAAGATGCACCACATGGCCACCCACATGGACGAAGGACTATATTTGCTTTGCCTTAAACTCATCGAGTACACAATATTCATATGTTCTTATGTTAGTTTTGCTCGCTTATCACCATAGCATATGTGTTGCATTAGTAGAATATCTAAGGAGCAAGAACCATCTTCATATAATGAGGTTGTGAAAGATTCCTGTTGGTAACAAGCCATGGCGAATGAACTACAAGCCTTAATAGAAAACAAAACACGGGTTGTAGTTCCTCTATCATCTCATCGGCAACCAATTGGATGTAAGTGGGTATATAAAATCAAATATAATGCAGTTGACTCTATTGAACATTACAAGGCAAGACTAGTAGCCAAAGGCTTCACGTAGCGAGAAGGCTTTGATTACTAGGAGACATATTCTCTAGTGGTGAAGGAAGTTACCGTTTAGTCTTTTCTATGATTTGTAGCTCTTCGTGAATGCCATTTACATTAGATGTATGTTCACAATGCTTTTCTTCATGGGGACTTAGACAAAGAAATATTGTCATGCCTCAAACCCCGAGCACGCGACAACCCCTTACTATGGTCAATTGAAAGCGACGTCCCAGGACTCGTCAACGACCGTTCATTTTAATCTTTCATTAAGCGCAAGCAAAAGACGAACCATCCCCAATCCAACAGACAATAAAACAATTAAACAGGGATAGAGGGATGAACAGCAAAATAACATCAACTACTGATTTATACATTCTTACTGGATTAACTAGCGAATGATCATTTTCTGATTTACAAGCCCAGCTAAGGGGGACGATCCATCCACTAAGCTAGACTAAAAAGAAATTAGACTCGGCTAATCTATTTATACAAAAAGAACCCTCGGGTTCTGAACTACCATCACTTTGACCCGTCGGACTCAAGCTTCGTAGGATCGTAGTACAGGTCGTTTAGGTCGATCATTGGAGGAGCGAGGGCAGGGTTCTCCACTACACCGTCAGGAGGGTCCAGCTCCATGGGATCCCAATCGTTATCTTCAGGGCCCTTACTAGGCGGTCCATCAAAACCTCGCAGAGAACCAATCAGCAAATCGTCCTATTGGATGTACCACGCTAGGAACTGATGGGGTATCCATTGCCCCAGTCCCTCATCCACCTAGATGGTGGAGACGTATTTCTTGTACAAGTGCACCTGACTCGAGAATCGATGGTGCGTCACAATGGTCTCCCAATCTTGAGGGACCCCAAATCGCACCAATGGGTATGCCATTCTAAGGACTTGAAAGTGGTTATACAATAACCAGTGAGATTAAATCTTAGTAAGTTCTCTTCCTAAGCTTTGGTTAGTACACCAACTCAACCTAGAGTATCTCTCCAAAACCACCCCTCATACAACCCAACCACAAACAACCAGCAGTCAACAATTAAACAACAGACAGGGTCAACCAACAATCAAAAGCTGATTCGCATGCAACCTTACCCAGTATACCATACCCTGCACGTTATATATAAGCACAATACACACAATCCACATAGCCGTTAGATGATGTAGTTCACCAATCACATGCGAGTCACGTCACAAGCAATCTCACCTGGCCATTGCCACACCCTGCACTAATTAATCCAACCCTAAGCAAGTTTATGCACTAACTAAGGGATTAGGGGCTAAACTCACCCGTTAAGTGGGCCGACGACACGAACACGATGGCGGTGACAAGGGCGACACCTGGGGACCTTAACCACAACACTCCAAGGTAGTCCCGAGGCTAAAACCACAGCAACAACCCATTGAACTCTAGAAAACAACACTGCAGGAGGAGGAAAGTGGTTGGTCAGAGCAAAAAGGGTTGGCCGGAGTTCCGACGAGCGGTTGGTCGGCGACTAGCAGCACCTGGGGGTCGAAAGGGAGCTGCTGGTGGCTAGTATGGGTGGTGGTTTGGCCGGAATGGGAGAAAAACATAAGGAAGGGTGGAACTAGGCATGGTTGTCACTACAGTAGGCGAGTTGGGGACTGGTGGCTTTAGGCTGGTCAGCGGGTCGGCCGACGACTCCTTTCGGCGATTGGCTGACGCAAGCCATACGGATTCCTTGTCCTAAGTGGATTGGTGGGTGGCACGGGCCATGATTCACACGGGAAGGCAACAAAAAACTCGATTTTTAGTGGAAGGTCTAAAGTAGAAGCAGTAAGAACGAAGGGAAAACAAAAGATGAGAGGGTGTGCGATTTTGTAAGTTGAAAGGGGAGAGAGAGAGTGAAGTGAGGGCTGCTAGATAAGCCCCATTAATGCCATTGAATGCCTTCTTCAATCCCCAAAGTAAGTGACCTCATCTTTTCTCTCTTCTTTTGTCTTTTTCAAATAATATCTAGGGGCAAAATAGTTATTTCCACCTTGCACAATTCCCAAACTGCCCTTGGGATGAAAATGAAATGCGGGCCTAGGAAACGGGCCAGAAAATGAATAGGAATGGGCTCGGGAATTTGTTGGGATCGAATCGGCTTAAGTTTAAACAACGGACTTGGAATGGTAAATGGGTCGATTGGGTCCAACGGGCTCATTTGCTTGTCTTGGTCTTCCACGGTGACTGTCCCACTTTGGGCGTGAGGCCTACACTATTCTTGCCCGGCCTACGTCCTCATAGGCTCATTTCCTTAATCCAAAAATCCATTTCCCAAAAATTCGACTCAACTAACACTATCGATTGTCGATGAAGCATCGCCCAAAAGTCCGTCTAGGACATTCCCGAAAATTCGAAGTCCAATCATGGATTCTCATGCCTTGTCAATTTCGCCCGAATGTCATTTTGGTATAATTCAAACTAACAGGTGATTTCGAAGATTCACGCGTAACCGACTCGTCCTAAACAACGTTCAAGACTTCTCGACACATGAACGTCATTGACGACATGAAATTTCGAATGATAGATTCTTATTTCAAAGTACACGATTACCAAGGATCGACATAGGGCCGTTTGCGAGTTCGATAATAGTAGACGGAATCACCCATCATTCTATTATGTTTTGTTCGCGAATCGACTTCTAGCCGTCCTTGAATTCGGCCTACATATCTACAGGATCATTTTTACGCAAGTCTCACAGTCGAGTTGTTTTCCCAGGTCAAGTTCTTTAGTCACACGAGTTCTGTCCTCAGTAGCCTTTCTCCTCAAAGTCAATATTCCAGAAATGATTGGGTTCAAGTGAAATCAACCAACAATGCTTTGACGAAATTCACATTCATTCATCCTTCAAAGGGCTCGAATTTCAAGACGTCACAAATATATATATATGGATCTTCCATCAGGATTACGTAGACAAGGGGGAGAATCAAGTATGCCGTCTCTGCAAATCTCTATATTGACTTAAGTAGGACTCCTACTAGTGGTATGCCAAGTTCACCATGGCACTCACAATTGTAGGGTTCACACAATCAAGATATGATTATGCTCTTTTCACCTGGAACCAAGGTACTTCATTCATTTTACTTACTAATTTATGTTTAGGTTATACTAATCATAGGAAATGATGAATCCACCATCAAAGAATTTAAGAAGTACCTACATTCTACTTTCCACATTAGAGATCTAGGACCTCCAAAGTAATTTCTTGGGATAGAAATTGCACAAGATTGAACAAAGGGATTTATCTTAGTCAAAGAAAATTTGTCCTAGAAATCATATCGGAAGCAGGACTTTCAAGTTCTAAGCTAGTGGTCATCCCAATCTACCAAAATGTTAAATTGATGACATCAAAATATGACAAGGGATTGTCATTAATGGATGAGGATTCTTTACTCAAGGATCCTTCAGCTTATCAGAGAATTGTTAGGAAACTTAGGGCGAGCATGGCAACATTTCTATTCCATAAATCAATTTTTGGCCATATATTGATTTTTCTATTTCTATTCCCTAGATGAATTTCCAAGGCAAAATAGACATTTGATAAGGATATAAAATTTCTATTTCTAGAATAAAAATTCATTTGAAAATATTATAAAATTTCTCCTTCCCAAGTGGCGGCGATATTGGTGGCTGTCGGTGGCGGCGGTGGTGGCATCAACCGACGACTAGCGGCGACTATCGGTGGCGAGCGATGGCCGACAGCCGACAAACGATAATGAGAGTGAGCAATGAAATAAG
Organism: Corymbia maculata; assembly: GCA_014182735.1. Taxonomy (NCBI): domain Eukaryota; kingdom Viridiplantae; phylum Streptophyta; class Magnoliopsida; order Myrtales; family Myrtaceae; genus Corymbia; species Corymbia maculata. The sequence continues at coordinate 19,325,620 of CM024688.1, read as the reverse complement.
TTTTTGCCTCACTTTTATTCAATAATTTGTTTCTTACTTTTATTCCAGAAATAGAGAAGTAAAAATTTTAACTTATAATTTCTGTTCCAAATTTATTTATGGAGTAAAAATTTGTTTCAGAAATAGAACAATGAGATTGCGTTACCAAACAGATTTCTATTCCAAAACTATTGCTCAAAACATAGAAATAGAGAAACGGAGAAACAAAAGTGTTTTCATGTGTACCCTTGTTTACCTAACCATGACAAAACTTGATATATGCTAGGTAGTATAAATTCTCAGTCAATTCATGCATGACCCGAGATAATCTCATATAAATGTTGCATTAAAAGTAGTAACTTGAAAGGATGTCCTAAATTAGAGATATTACTATCTCGAGGGAATGACAAGGAGATGATGGCATATTGTGACACTGATTATGTCACTTGCCCCATGCATAAAAAATCTATTATAGGATTTTGTATCAAATTGGGAAGTCCTCTACTTTCGTAAAAGACCAAGAAATAATCAACTGTTTCACTATCATTCGTTGAAGCAGAGTATCGGGTGATGGTGAAGACCAATTATAAAATTGTCTAGATAAGCGGATTACTTTGAGATCTTAAGAGTATAGGTAAATGAGCCAACAATCTTATTTTGTGATAACAATGCTACACTTAAGCTCGCAATGAACCCAGTTTTTCATGAAAGGATAAAACATATAGAAGTTGATTGTCACTTCATTAGAGACAGGATACAAAATGGAGTGATCAAAATAGAGAGAATAAGGACGACGGAACAACCCGCAAATATCTTCACCAAACCTTTGTGTCAGAGGCAATATACTTATTTACCAAGCAAACTATGCATTCTTGATGTATATAGACCACCAACTTGAGGGGGAGTGTTGGAGATACTATTGTCCATGATTAGGGATTGAATGATATTGTATGATTGATATGATTTTTCTTGATTGATACTGTATGTTAGGAGATCATTCTTTCACTTTTCTTTATACTTGTTTTCTAAAATAGTTTATCTTATGTATAATAAATAAGATTGTACACATACGTTTTGAATATATAGAAAGCAATATACAATTCCTATCCCTATTTTCCTCTTCTTAGCTTTCCATCAGCCCATTTCCTTACAGTTTCCCTAAGATCATTTCTAGCATCACACACTCAAATATAGCCAAATGCATTTGTGGAAGTGAGTGTGACGTCCTAAATTTCGACCTATTTTGGCAAATATGAAATGATTATTTTATTAATGTGATATAAGTTACATTTACTCTGAGTTGGCTCTTCATGAGGTCAAATTACTGGTGATTCCACACGACTTCGATATTAATAGCAAATGACGTTAAATCGATTTCCTTTTGGCCTTATACTCAGCGTGAGCAATTAACCCTTCATAATTACATGACAATCAAGGATTGCCCTGATTTGAATAGGCATGATCGTGAATTGAAAAACTATCAATTACGGGTCAAACGCGCAAGAACCCTTAAATGCCGCCCAATAGTTATGTCGTACTAAAGTTGTGATTGATCGATTTTAACCACGAATTTCAATTAGGTTTCGGGTATTGAACTTTTAAGGATGTCGAAACTAAAATATTGGATGTTGACTCATTGATTCTCGAATTTATCGGTAAGCCCGGAAATTATCGATAAATGATTCCACGGGCCAAAAAATTGGAACCAAGAGGAGTTTGACCGATCGAAGGCCCAATGGGCCTTATGCCTATTAAGGGTCAGCCACGTGGGCCACAAGCTAGCTCAAGTGGGCCTGATTAGGCCCACAAAGCCTAACTTCAAGCCTTTGAGCCCAATTGCATTTTCTAGCCCGTATAAAATCTTGGCCCGTATATGCATATAGTTTCCTAGTTCCCTATCTTAATGCTTGCAAATAATTTTGGTCAATATCTTAATGCTTTGAATTGATGGAAGGAGTTCCTGAACAACTTTATACCTCAAGTCACGAAATCTAACAACATTCTCGGCCGTGGATTTCCTAGTTCCCTCGGTGAAAACGACATTGTGCGCAAAATCTAAAGATATTGTTATCTTTCGATCCTTGATTGAATCAGTCTACAGGCAACTTAAGACATCAACATCTGAGATGTATAAAATTATTGTCAATCAAGGGCCCAACAAATAATCACTCAAACTTCCTTATTACGAGACATCACATGACACGAAACGACTTTTTCCTCAGTAGGCGCAGCCGATAACATCAGCTTGGTCTCTGGTTCAATATGCAGTTGCAACTTCACTCAATCTAGTTGAGTAAACAAGCATATCAAAATCATCGGACCAAGGTTTGCACTACTGGCATCCCTTGTTAGCCGACCGGACACTGACCCAATTTGTGCTTTAAACTCTCTCTAGTTGACATCTCAGAAAGAACTTTGGACCACCTGATGCATGATTGATTGATGAGAAGATGAACCAGAGGGAAGGTGTCAGATTCGTGGGCACAATACTAACTGCACATGCACTGTTTGGCAAGCCTTGCTTGCACGACGGATGTAGCCATTTCTATTGAAGAAGTCGGGTACGGTTTTGCCCTGTACTCTTCAAGCTGCCATCACTAATTTCACATAGTTCACTCCGATTGATGTACCACATGGATTCTGGGCCACATCTCGAATTTTTATTTTTGTGCTGCTAAGTAATCTTTGCATAAAAGAAATTCTTTTGAGTGTGAAATTTTGGTGGTCCTACTATTTTGAGAACGAGGATTCTCAAATTAAGCAATGGAAATTAGGAAATAAGACAAAAGGGGGAAAGGTTGATGGCTGAGAGCAGTGCCACCGACGGGGACTAATGCAAGAAATTCAGGCCCTCCCCACATCAATAACTAAAGGAGACAGGGCATCAATTTGAAATGTGTTCCTGCCCTCTGTAAATCTTCTCCATATGCAATCCTCCCACCAGTTCAATCATTCAGCAGTGGACCCCTTCTTAGAAGCACAATCACCACAGGATTTTCTAAACCTCAGCTGAAAAGTTTTATTTATTTTATTTATTTATTTGAATGAGCAACATGACCTCCTATCACTGAAATCAGATGAGAGCACCCTGTTCGCTCTCATATATTTTATAACGAAATACTTCCGAAACCTAATATCCTCTGATATAATATTATACCTCACATTTAGAAAAAAAATAGTATTCCCTTATCAAGTGGGACAATCTTCTTCTAGTAGAAGAAAGTGAAAGAAATGAAAGTTGTCATATCAAATGCAATGAGCCCGATAACTCTATTTGTAATAGAATATTTTTACTAATTTAAACTTGATATTTGCTAAATTTTGATAAATTTTAGGTGAATTTAATTGGTACTAATGTAATTTTTATTAAATTTTGTAGGAAATATTTTCAAATCTTCTAAAATATTGCAATATCTTTCAAAATATTTTATCTTAAAGAAAAAGCCAGCTCAAATCAGAATGTAGAATTTGACCATAATTGAGGATAAGGTTTAAAGAAAATCAAGAAAATAATGAGGAAATTTTTCAAATCCTTATAGGAGTTGACCTAGGGCAGATATTTAGAGGTTATATATGCCGCTCTTTTGCCACATATAAAGAAGGGGATGAGAGGAGTGTTGGAGATGCCACCTGTAAAGATTTTGGGTTTTCTCAGTTAGTTTTCATTATTCTATTTTATTAGTAGAGTTGGCACGTGTCAAGAAGAGAATAATGAAACAAACCTGAAGCTCCTTATATCACAAATTGGTGAATTGGTTTTAATTTAGTATTGTGTTCTCTTTAAATTTTTGTTAGTTTAGCTTTTATTATGTTTTAAATTTCTTTTATTAGAGCTACAATGGATCTTAATTATGATGGATTGATTTTCAAGACTTGCATTAGAATTGTTTTGATTGTTTCATTCTCTATCACAATCCTAATGTTTTTAGAAGTTTAGTCAACTTTTGAATGATTTTTTTTGTATACATGTTACTAGGTGAAGATTGCGCATGTGCATTAGTGATATTGAACGATAAATTAAATTTAAGTCAAGGTACACTAGGTTATTTATGTTGCTGCGGTAGTAGATCTAGGTTGGGACTACTTAGAATAAATCTAGGAATTTCACAAGAACTTAATACTTTTACGTAGTTTAAATTCACCTAAGGTAAGTGTGAGTTAACATACCTAATTAGTGATTATTAGAGGTACGGACCTCTGGAGTGCCAAAAGTTGGCACAAATGGACACTTAAGTGCCAAAAATTACAAAAGGTACACTTAAATGCCAAAATCGGAGCAAAAGGAATCACTTAAGTGCCAACGGCGAAAAATTCCGGCCAAATTGCCACGTGTCCATTTTCCAGCGACTTCATTTACTGACGGAGCATTTTTTTCAAAATAAAAAATCCACGTGGCAATTTTTTTAAAATAAAAAATCCATGGCAGATTTTTGAAAAAATTAAAATCGATTTTATTAAAAAAAAAAAAAAGAAGGGGGAGGAGGGGATCGGCGAGGGCAGCCCTCGCCGCCGCCACCATTGCCGCCCCACCTCGCCGGGAAGGGCCGGCGACGGTGGGGGAGGGTCGGCCGGGGTCGCCGGGCCCCGGCCAGTGGCCGGCGACCCCGGTCGGCCAGCGCGAGGGCTGCGCGCCCCGCCCAAATGGGGGGCAAGGGTCACGACCCTCCCGGATCCGACGAGGGTCGCCGGCCCTCGCCCGGCCCTAGCCGAGGATCGGTGATCCTCGCCGGATCTGGGGAGGGTTGCGACCCTCGCCCCAGATCTGGGCGGGGGCGCGCAGGCCCTCGCCGCAAGCCGACTAGGGTCGCCGGCCACTGGCCGGGGCCCGACGACCCCAGCCGACCCTCCCCCACCGTCGCCGGCCCTTCCCGGCGAGGTGGGGCGGCGACGGCAGCGGCGGCGAGGGCTGCCCTCACCAATCCCCTCCTCCCCTCCCCCTTTTTTTTTTATAAAATTGATTTTATAATAATATTTTTTTAATTATTTAATATTATTTAATTAATAATTTTTAAATCCACGTCGGCCAAAACGATGTCGTTTTGGCTGATTTTTGGCCGATTCGGTTTCCGGTGAGCCACGTAGGCAAGAAAATTAATAAAAAATTGCCACGTAGGATTACCGGCAGTGTTCCGGCGACTTGGCACTTAAGTGATCCATTTTTTAAAAAAAGTGGCACTTAAGTGTACATTTTGTAACTTTTGGCACTTAAGTGTCCCTTTGTGCCAACTTTTGGCACTCCTGCTATACTTATCCCGTGATTATTAGAACAAAGTTGGCTTATAATCCAACTTAGGGAAATTGCGCCAATACAATTGGAAATTAATTTGTTGCATGACAAGTTAAGAAAGTAATGGGTAAGTAAAGTTGGATTTCTTACGCTTTGTAACTTGATTAAAATCTTGATAATTGACCTTGTTAATTTTTAGTTTGCTTTAAATTAGTTTTACGTTGCAATTTTAATTAGCTTTTGAATCCTATAAGTTTTGACTTTTTTATATTTTGATTTTTTAATTGGTTTAGTTCACTTTTTACTTGTCTTTCGATTTGGTTAGCTAGATCTTTGGATTGATCACTTTTGGTAAGTAATTGGATAATTAAATAATAATCATAATGGGAACGACACTCATTCATCACTTGATTACTTATAGATATTGTGCACTTGCAATTTACCTAACAAGCCATTTTTATTCTATTCCTAGATATTTCTGTTAACCTAGTCAATTAATATCGTGGCGTTTGGAAAAATCGACCAAGCCAATAAATGCTTAAGTATACATACAGCCGGTCAAAATTTTTCAAGTCTTGGCGAAGGATATGGGACGTACCAAATTTAAGGCATTATGATTTGTCATCTACACTTTTCGTAAATTTATAGGATTTTGAACCTTCATTGTCTAGATAGTCCCATTCTTTTCAAATTTTCTTTTAGAGAGGAATGAGATTTAAGTCGCGGTAAGATTGTGTTATGGGATCGTAAAATTGTAAGATTTAATAAACCAAAACCTTTTGCGGATTTTAATCTTTCTTCATATTATAATGGGACGTCTCAAAAGAGGAAAATCAAACTAAATAAATTTATCTTAAACCCTAAAATAGAAATCACAACGGCAGCCTGACCTGTGAATGTTTGCTCTTTTGCTTTGAGATGAGTCTAACATCAAAGATGAGCAACTCAGACAACGATGTACTTTTGATATATTCTAAGACTATGTATTATGTTTACTAGGCCCCTCTCTCTATCCCTCTCTCCATTAAGTTTTTTTTTTTCTCTAATATCTATTAATTTTTTTTAAGTATATTCATCGGTTAGAGGAGGATATTATCCTAGCTATTTTTCAAAGCTTAATCGATGGATAGTTTATCCAACATCTATTATTGTATCTTGCGTGATAATTTGGGCAGTGATCATCAATCCCCTTTTTCTCATTCAATTTACGAATTATGTGAATATAATTTCATTTGTTTATGAACGGATATGAAATTATCTTTGGGGGTGACATAGCCTTACTTGGAACATAACCTAGTTTCATTGTTAAATTTGAAAATTTTATATGTGGGTATCACTTTAATGTGGCAGAAAGAAAAGCAGTTACCAGTGAAGGGAAGCCACAACACAGTTCGTAGCTTATAAATTTGATGACAAAAAGAAATTTAGATTTGGCACAGCGGTACCAAATTTTGCGTAATAAGAACCACCCAAGTTCCGAACTTGAGATATCGTGGGTAATAATTAATATTAAATGAAATTAGTGGAAATTGATCTTCTTCCATTGGATCCATCAATTCATGATTCATTTGATTTTGACAGAATAAATCTAGACAATAATCTTTGTAACTTTTCTAAGTAAAAATCCAAATTGCAAGCGAAAACACAAGTCCCAACCACTGTATCAAAGGAAAAAGAGTAGACTTCTTAAAGATCCAAGGAATTTCCCTTAACTTCTTCTTTTAAATTCATCATGGTAATTTGTTTATGTTTCTTAAAAGTGCCAAATAAGAAGCAACCCTTTTCGTCGTTGTCCGCATTAGCAATTATCAAACCAAATCATATTACGTATGATTACTCTAAAACCCCTAGCAAAGGCATGCATATTTACCAGATGCCCCCTACCATATAATCATTTCCCTAAATGGTCCTCGCCGCTGCCTCCGTTGCCATTGACCACCTTTCTGTTCCTTTGTATGTCAATCTCTCTTGCCACGGACCTCTACTTGGTGTATTTACCAAAAACTGCCCCATCTCCTCTAGTGTCCTCCCTTGCGTCTCCGGCAATAGAGTGTAGAAGAACACCCATGCCGCACACGCGATCACCATGAACAAGAAAAAGGCCCCACCGATGGTGATTGCCTTGTACAATGATAAGAACGTCATCGATATCACTCCACTCGTTATCTGGTTCATGGCAACACCAATTGCGCACCCTTGCGCGCAGAGCCTCAGCGGGAAGATCTCTGAGCTGTACACCCATGGGATTGGCCCATCCCAATGGAAAAGAAGGCCACGTAGGACAACACTGATGCGATGCACATCACCACTGCCCACATGAGTTTCGAATGGCTATTGTTGATGATGGTGAGGCACATTCCGAGGGAGCCGAGTGAGAAGATCATCCCACCAACGCTGCTCAGTAGCAATGGCCGCCTCCCAATGCGGTCAAGGAAGAAGGTGGCAACGAGGATAAGCATTGTCTTTACAAAGCCAACTGCAATGGTGGCAAGGAGCTTTTTGTCGGAGGAGGTGATGCCAACCTTCACAAAAATGCGAGGGCTATAGAGGCCAATAGAGTCGATGCCAGAGGCCTGTTGGAAGAAGTGGATCCCAACAGCACAAATGAGAATATGGCGAATAGACGGCGTTGGGTGGAGGAGGAGATCGCGCCACACACCCTCCCCAGTGCTCCGCTTGGTGACCTTAACAATATCGTTGTTGCATTCCTCAGGGATGCCTACAGCCTCTTTGATGTCTGCAAGTCGGAGCATAGCCTCCTCCTTAGAGTTCGAGGTCTTGGCTAGGACAATCTTCGTGTCACCTAGACGGCCCTGCATGATGAGCCATCGAGGGGACTCCGGCATGGCAAGGACCCCAAAGGCAAGGAGGATTGAGGGGATTGCTCCGACGCCAAGCATCATACGCCACCCTAGGTTGAGGCGAAGCTTGGAGAAGGCATAGTTGGAGATGTAGCCGAGGAGGACTCCGCCATTGATGAAAACCTGAACTACCAAAATGATGTGCATTAATGCTGATAGGCTCCACGTTGGCGGCCATAAAAACAAAAAGTTTTAAATGAGAAAAATAAGCCCTAAAACGTGAATCATCATTCTTACTTCAATTGTTCCCGTGACAAAAGAATGCATGGTCAATATTAAAATGACAAAATTGATGAAAAAAATGAGAAAGATGTACCAACTTAGGGGGACAAAATAGAAAATGAGTTAAGTACCTCAGGAAAGGAGGTGAGAAAGCCACGAGAAAGAGGCAAGGGAGACTTCAGCGGTGTAAACGGGGGCAATCATGGGGCATGGCCAACGCCAATGCCAACAACAAAGCGGCTGAACATGAGGAAGGTGTAGTTGGGGGCGAAGCCCATTAGAGAGCCCCGGCAAAGAAGATAGCCCCAGCCAACACGATGGTGTAGCGGCGGCCAATCCAATCAGAGGTCCACCCTGCCATCGCTAACCCAAGGAGTGAGTACACAGAAAGAATACCTATCAAGACCTCCACCTCCACATCGGTTATCTTCAAGTCCTCCTTTATGTAAATGATTGCCCCACTCATGACTCCTATGTCTGTCAAAAAAAAATTTTAAAATTATTTACAAGAAATTGAGAAAACAATAAAAAAATTAAATCTCATGACCTTTTCTCCTCCCCGTTTCTTCAAATTAATTTACTTTATATATATATTATTTATAAGATGAGAATTATGATAAATATTAAGCACGATGGACTTTAATCAAAATTAGTTTGGTTGGCTTACAAAAAGAAAATAAAATTGATGATATTGTTGGAAACCATTATTTGGAATAGATGCAAAAAATGAAAAAAAAATCTTTTTCTTTTTCTTTTTTTCATTCCATATCCATTGAGCAGATGACCTTTTGCAATAGATCTATCATTATTATTCATGGTATGCAAGTTCATTTGCAAATAACATTTTTCATTAATATATGTACTTTAATGGGTTTAAAACTGTTGGATGTTTGTTTGTAGAGCAAAGTGTGCTTTTCCTTATTCCACATAGGAAAGTTGGGAGGAGATTGGCCAATTCATAAGTGTGAGCCCCTTTTAGTATGTTTAAAGAAAATGTTGGGGTGGGTTGACCCCACAATACCTGCATGCGGATGCGCAATTAGCATTTTTCCGCAGTTTAATTAGCACTAATCCCTTTATTTTATATTTTTTTTGAGGCGGTTATCTTATTAATCTTTATTAATTGAAAGGTTGTTTTTTAATTAAATAATTTTGGAAATCATGAAAATTCAGAATTTTATTTATAAAAAATAATTTTTATTAATTTTTATTATTCGGAATTTGTATAGGTGTCATCTCAAGGCAACTTTGGGAAATTATACTTGTTCAGTTTAAAACCTTGCCCAAAGGGATGCATTTATTCATTTTACAACTTCTTATGAAGGAATACCTTTGTTCATTTTGTCATTTCTTTCGAAGGGATATCTTTGTTAATTTTGCAACATTTGGCAAAAAGTTGCCTATATTCTTTAAGATCGATATTTATATATACATATGAGTTTTTGGCATGAACATGTATGAAATCATTTTCAAGTCTTCTTTCAAAAACTAAAGCCATCTATTCAATTGTCTCCTAGAGAGACCTTGGATGATGCAGCCCAAATTCAAGACTGATTCGTTCAACCAAGAAGATCGGCATGCATTCAAGATCGAACGACACTCTCATGGAAAAGTCCCTTGTCAATAAAGCCTCATCTTTGACTTTATCATTTCCCATGCATCCAAGTATGCATCAAAACACTTTGGGAATGACCACAAGTATTGGAAATATTCTGCACTTAATAGCTCATAGTTTATATGTATATTAATGACTATTAGTTTCTTGGTTACAATCTAGTCTTTTCTCTTGTTTTGCTATAAAAGGTCATTGAACCTCTATAAATGATGGATTGAATTTGATTAATGAAAATTTACTTAGTCCAATTCCTTTGAAACTTGAAGAGTTCAAACCCCCATGAAAATCTTTAAGAGTTTTCCCTCTATCCTTGAAGAGCCAAAGCTTTTCAAGTCTGCATCATTGAAGAGTTGCAACTATCAATCTTGAAAAATTGATACAATATCAACTTCCTTGGAGGTCTAGAAAAGCAACCATCAAAGTTCCTATCCTTTCCCCTCATTCTGTCCAATTCCATGTCATCCACTTCCACCTGAATTCAATAGCTTCACAATGCTTATCTGAGAAAATTCAGAAAAAAAAAAAAAAAGTTGTAGATCTTCGAGTCTATGATCTTTTGGCTTTAGAATTAGGTCAACTGGTGCTGATTTGACAAAGTTATATCCATTTTCCCGAGCTAGTGCAGAACTAAAATTTCTACCCAATTTTGTGATTAAGTTTTTGTCACTCTCTTGATTCTATTGTTCAAGTAGCCTACCTTGGGCTACATCATTGGGAAAATACTAAAATTACTATATAGTATTTTCATTTGAGACTTTGTTATATCCTAGAGGATTTTTGGATTTTTGTCGATAGCCATTAGCAAGTAATATCATGCGTCAAAGTCTAACTTAACTGCTCTATTGATTCAAAGCCTTACTTTTCCAACAATTTTAAGGATTTATCTTGTTCAATAATGGAGTTAGAGACAATCAAAATCATGAACCAAGACATGATCAAATTAGACCAGTTCGATGGGAACAATTGTGCTCGTTGGAGGGACAAGATGATGTTCCTATACACTACCCTGAGATTTCCTACATCTTGGATCCTAACTTGGGACCTATTGAAGATCCGAAGCCTATTATTGAGGAGGACAACCAAGTGCAAAAGCCATTAAAAGGGTTAACAATGGGAAGAAGAAATGTGAGGAAGGCGAATTACTATATAGTGGACACATTCTGAATACACCATCCAATAGATTCTATGACTTATTCATTGAGATGAAGTCAGCTAAAGAAATTTGGAACGCACTAGAATTCAAGTACAAAGTAGAGGAGCAAGGTTGGCACATATCAATTTAAAGAATATGAAAAGGTTGGGGTTGATAAATTTCAATGGCGAATTTGATAAATGTGAAATATGTGCTAAGTCTAATTTAATTAAGAAACCATTTCTAAGTGTGAAAAGAAATTCAAATTTGTTGGATTTGCTACATAGTTATATATGTGAATTCAATGGCTTGTTAATTGAAGTGGTGAAAGGTATTTAACTACCTTTATGGATGATTGAAATAAGTATTTATATGTTTATCTCATGAGGTCGAAGGATGAAGCATTTACCATGTTTAAGAAATAAAAGGCTGAAGTAGAAAATCAATTGGAAAATAAAATCAAAGCTCTATGTTTAGATAGAGGTATCATTCATCAAGTTTTGACACCATATACTCTACTACAAAATGGTTTGGATGAAAGAAAAAATTGATCTCTGAGAAAATTGGTTAATTGTATGTTTTCAAATTCAAAGCGATCAATTAATTTTTGGGGAGAGTTATTGCTTACTGCATGTTATATTCATAATAAAATACCATCCAAGAAAAATGACATGGGCCTTTATGAATTATGAAAAGATAGAAAACCAAACATGTCATATTTTAAAGTGTGGGGGTGTTTGGCATACTACCAAGTACTAGACCCCAAGAGAACTAAAATGGGTCCTAGAGCCACCAAAAATATCTTCATTGGATATTAAAAATAATAAGGCTTACAGGCTTCTTGACTTATAGTCCAATGTCATAGTTAAACCGAGATATGATGAATTCTTTGAGAATGAATATTCCACAAGCTCTAAAATTATTGAAAATAATTTAAAACCTATGGAAACTCAAGTGGATTCTCACGGGAAACAAATAATTCTAAGGACATGGCTAAATGAAGGAGAAGCACTAGACTTAAGAAATTAAAAGACTTAACTCCAGACTTTATTACTCATATTTTCCCTATTGAAGGAGACAGATAATAATGTGGTAAATAAATATCCATTAGTATTGAACATAGAAGATGATCCTAAATGTTTTAGTGATGCTATGTCTTCTAGGGATACTTCTTTTGGAAAGAAGTTGTGAATGATAAAATGGACTCAATTATGTCCAATAATACTTGGGTATTAGTAGATTTACAAAAAGGATGCAAGCCTATTGGGTGCAAATGGGTTTTTAGGAAGAAAAATCATTCCAATGGCTCTATCCAAGCTTTGAAAGCTAGACTAGTGGCTAAGGGGTATAGACAAAAAGAAATGATATATTATATTGATATGTATGCTCCTGTAGCACGTATAAATTCTATCCAAATTCCTTTTGCTCTAGCTTCCATTTATGATCTTTGTGCTCATCAAATAAATGCCAAAACTGTTTTCTTAAATGAAGACTTAAATGAGGAAATTCACATGGAACAACCAGTGGATTTTGTTCTTCATAATTAAAAGAAAGTATGCAAATTGATTAACTCTCTTTATAGGCTTAAACAAGCTCCTAAGCAATGGCATGAAAATTTTAATTCAGTCATATCTTCTAATGGTTTCACATACAATAGTGTTGATAATTGTATATACTCTAAATTCACTAAAGACTATGGTGTCTTAATGTGCTTGTATGTTGATGATATGCTTATTTTTGGAATGAACATGACTGGAATTCTTGAGACTAAGAAATATCTAACTTCCATGCTTAATATGAATGATTTAGATGAAGTAGATACTATCTTAGGTATTAAAGTTAAAAAGCATAGTGAGAGTGATTCTTTGAGACAATGTAATTACGTTGAAAAATTGTTAAATAAATTTCAATATCTTGGTTTCAAGGAAATAAGTACTCCATTTGATTCTAAAATTAAATTAAATTATAACACTAGTAGAGCAATAGCATAAATTGAATATGTGAGTACTATAGGTGTAAGGACTTGGGTTGGGTCTACCTCTGTGTAATATTGTCCGCTTTGGAATGAGGCCCACTCGGTTTTAAAATGCGTTACTCAAAGAGAACACTAGCCTTATAAACTAGCTTAGGACTCCCTCTTAAGTGATGTGGGACTAGAGATGCGCCCCACCTATGCATGTCCAGGGAATCCTCCTTGCACACTACCGCCCAATGCCGTCACACTCCACCATTTGGAGCATAGCTCCCTCACTGTGGCCCCACATGCGGTCAAGAGTCAGCTTTAATATCAAAATTGACGAGGATGTCATGCTCTGAACCTTAAGCATGCAACAACCCCTTCACTTTGATCAAATGAACGTAACGTCCCAAGATGCGTTTCGATCATTCTTTTTATCTTGCAATTAAATACATGCACAAGCAAATCAATAGAACACCTACTCAATCAAAGCAGGGATAGCAAAAAGACCACTAACAACAGTAGCAATGTCATTTTATTTTTGTACTAATTAACCCTAGGAAATTTATACACAAGCCCCTTAATCAAATGACTTTTTATATAGTCATCCAAAAATATTAAGCAGGGTTAATCTACTTCCTTCAACCCTCAAGCACCTAATCCTGTTGTCCTCAATGACATGCTCTAGCTCTATCTAATCCATGGCGATAGAGGTGCCATATTTACGGACTTGAAAAAATAATTAACAACAACTAGTGAGATAAAAATCTCAATGAGTTATAGTCTTAAGCCTCGATTAGGACATCAACTCATCTTGGGGTTTTTAGCAGATATATTCCTCATAAACAATGGTGGATCAATTGCAAAGCGATCCTTGCTTTGCCTTAATTATAAACATGATTTACCCAGTAAACCCCGTAATAGATAATTGCAATCAATCAACTTGCAGGTAACCTTACCTTGTCCATTATCATACCCTACATGAAATCAGTTCATGCATGCTATAAATAATGCAAACAGCATTTTCATTAGCATAATAACCAATCACACTCAAATCAACTCGCAAGCAACTTTATCTTGCCATAGCCATACCCTGCACGGTATCAATTCACACATGCCATGATCAATGCAAACAAACACATGCATAATCAGAACATATAACAATATGTTTCACATGCACCTCTACATCACACGTGTTCCAATTATTATGCCCTCACTAGGGCCACAACTAAACTCCCGCCAATATCTTCTGGCTTAGTTAGACATTGTCCTACCCCATTAGGCACGGCTATGTCTGGAACTTCCACCCAGACGGCATTCTCGAAGGAGCATAGACCCGGCCTCTATTGCGACCCGCTTTTGGACTCCCGTAAGATATTCCGATAATTCGGACTTCGTCCCCCAAATTCCCACTAGAGTGACAAGTTATATTATGTGACAACACGAGCACACCACATCAATTCATTTCCATGCATTAACCAATACAAACATGATACGTGCTCAACATAATAAATCACTACATATTTTTCCTATAAAAATATAGGAAAATATTTGGACATTGTCACATACTTATCGAACACCTATCAAACTTTGCATGCCTTAATTTTTAAACATACCGACCTCATTTAAATTGCCAAACTTGACTTATACACCCGACATCTCAAGGTTTTCCTTTTATATGTCCATAAAAACCCTTGTAAAAATTACTGCACAAAGTTTTACTTGAGGCAAATATTTTCATCAAACAGCATGGCACGTGCAAGAAAACATCATAAAGTTCAAGCCAAAAGCACATAACAAGTAGCACTTACCGCCCCTTTATGATAGCCTATCAATTATTTCTTGATTACTTATTGCCTACTTGGCAATAGCTTATCCTCAAATTTGTGATAGTTTATTACCCCTTTGGTGATAGCTTATCACTTGATTCCCTGATAGCTTATCATCTTTTTGACGATAGCTTATCACATTTTTTGATTGTCTATCGCGATAACTTATCACCTTAATTATAATTAATTAAGTGTGACAACATTGAGCAGCGGTGGGTAAGAAGGATTCCCTGGACATGTGCAAGGAGGCGCATCTCCTATCCCACATTACTTAAGGGGGAGTCATGGGTTAGTTTATAAGGCCGGTGTTCTCTACTCTAAGTAACGTGTTTTAAAACCGTGTAGGCTTCAACCCAAAACAAACAATATTACACAGAGGTGGACCCGACCCAAGTCCTTACAATAGGATCTTTGATGTATGCAATGCATTGTACTGGACCTAGCATTGCTCATTTTGCATGCAACTTGAGAAAGTATACTACTAATCCAAGTATGAAAAATTGGGGGGCTATTACAAGGATTTTTGGTTATTTTAAGAGACTAAAAATTTAGGATTGTTCTATAATAATTATCTAGCTATATTAGAAGGATATACTGATAGTAGTTGTATTACAAGTATGGGAGATGAGCATTCCACTTTTGGATGGATTTTCTCACTAGGTGGAGGTGTCATATATTGGGTGAACAATAGACAAACATGTACAACTCACTCAATGATGGAATTGGAATTTGTTGCTTTAGTGGCAACTGGGAAAGATGTTGAATAAATTAGGAATTTATTGTTGAATATCAAAATATGACTTAGTTCTATGCCTCCTATTTCTATCCATTGTGATAGTTAGGCCACTTTAGCAAGAACTTATAGTAGCATCTATAATGGTAAGGGTGTACGTATTAGTATGTGAGACAATTGATTAAAGATTGTACCATAATAATTGTCTACGTAAGGTCAAACAATAATCTAGCCAATCCCTTGACGAATGCTACAAAGAACATGGTAATAATAACCTCATAAGAAATGGGGCTAAAACCCTTTAATTAAAATTACTAGTAATAGTAGCTTGACCTTTTTCTGGAATATCACTACTTACGAGGTTTTAATGTGTAAAAACAAGTTATTGAATGTGATTGTTTGATACTAGCATAGCCCTGTTATGAGAAGTCGGTATTATTTGTTATATTTTGTAGGTTGAATTGAATTATTAATGAAGTGTAGTACAAATTTGCAATGTGTTAATAGTAATAAAAACACATGGTAAATACTTCACCTATATGAGCTTAAAAGTAGTGACACTTCTTACGAAAGTTAGGATTGCTTTCTAAAGAGCTCATGAAACAAGATCAAGCACAAGGCTATAATAGTGCAAAGTAACATAGAACTTCTCACTAAAATAAGACGCTAGTATATGTGCGGTATGTTCGATTCTATCATTTAAAAATAAAAAGTTAAAACTGAGCTACTTGTCACTTTGATAGAGTTTTGAGATAGTTGCACTAATGTGACATCCTGAAATTTGAGCCCAATAAATTCCCAAGCCCGTTCCTACGCATTTCCCAGCCCGTTTCCTAGGCCCGCCCTTCATTTTCAGCCCAAGGACAGATTGGGAAATGTGCAAGGTGGAAATGACCAAAATGCCCTTGGATATTTTGAAGAAAAGTCAAAAGGAAGAGAGAGAATATGAGGTCATTTTCTTGGCAAGTTGGGGCAAGCATTAATGGCCTTAATGAAGCCTATCTCCAGCCCTCACTTCACTCTCTCTCTCCTCTTCATCTTCTCCAAAATCGCAGCCCTCTTCCCCTTGCTTCCCCTTGCAATTTCTGCAGTTTCTGTTTTGGACCTCTCACCGAAATTTGAGTTGTTCATTGCCTTCCCGGTGGAATCTCGGGCCGTGCCACCTATCAAAATGTTCAGAACAGAAATTCCGTACTTTTCACGATGGCCGATCACTGAACGGAGCTGCCGTTTGACTGGTACGGCGGCCAGAAGTTACCGCTCCTCCGTCCGTCACTTTAGCGTCGCCCTATGCACAACTCCGCCTTTTCTTCCGTTTCTCTCCATTTCCGGCCAAACCACCACCCATCCCAGCCACAAGTGGTTCCCCCTCGACCCCAGGTGCCGTTGGTCGCTGGCCCGCCGCTCGCCGGAGCTCCGGCAGCCCGTTCAACTCCGGTCGCCCCTGTCCTCCTCTGCAGTCTTTGTTTTCTGAAGTTGGGGGTGTGAGGAGAAGCTTTTGCTGTGATTTCCGTCACGGGACCGCCTTGGAGTGTCGTGGGAGAAGTCCCTAGGTGTCGGGTTTGTCGCCGCCGCCGCGCCGGTGTCGCCGACCCGCTTAACGGGTGAGTTTAGCCCCTAATCCTTATTTAGTGCCTAAACTTGCTTAGGGTTGGGTTAATTAGTGCTAAGGACTGATTAGGGTGTTCAATTAAGTTGTATTAGCCCTAAGGTAGGTGGTTAGATAGTTGATTAAGATTAGCTTAGCTTAATCTTGCTTAATTATGCTTGATTATGCTTAAATGTTGATTATGTGTGGTTTATGTGTTAATTAAGCATATTTAGCTTAATTGATTGATTAATTGTGTTTAATCAATGTTTTGTTTAATTTCTGAATTTAATTTATTATTAATTGAATTTCGGAAATTACATTCTCACGGATTACTACTCATTGATTACTGTTCACGGATTACTATTCATTGATTACTGTTCACGGATTACTGTTCACGGCACTGTTCATCCGGAAGTGAAATTGTGCATAATTTCATGTGTCTTGATCATATGAAGTAAAATTGATGTGTCGTGGCATGAACATTCGCATGAATCGTGTGAATTTCACAAAAAGGGAAAAATGGTTTGTCCGAGGGACACCAGAAATGGACCGCATTTATGAGAAAGAAAGTGATTTGTCCAAGGGACACTGGAAATGGACCGCTTTTATGAGAAAGGTGGGGAAAATGGTTTGTCCGGGGGACATCGGAAATGGACCGCTTTTGTGAGAAATGATTTGAGGTTTTATATGCAAGCATGTGTGCATTGGCTAATGCTCAAAGATAATAAGTGGATTGTGATAGTATGCTTGTGTGATCACTAAGTTGAACCCGATTTATCGGAGATTATGGAAAGGGAGGGCACGGTTGCGCCTCTGCGGAGGAAAGGCATCGTAGCGCCGTTGCGCCTCGGAAGGCACAGTTGCGCCTCTGCGGAGGAAGGGCGCCGTAGCGCCGTGGCGCCTCGGAGGGTATGGAAGGGCACGGTTGCGCCTCTGCGGAGGAAGGGCGTCGTAGCGCCATAGCGCCTCGGCCTACACGGAAGGGCACGGTTGCGCCTCTGCAGAGGAAGGGCGCCGTAGCGCCATAGTGCCTCGGCCTACACGGAAGGCATGGTTGCGCCTCTGCGGAGGAAGGGCGCCGTAGCGCCGTTGCACCTCAGCCAAGTTGTAACCCTGTGAGGCAGTAATAATCGGAACGCGTGTGGATGCAAGAATGCATGAGAAACATGACATCATTGGTTCCGATTTTGCATGAGATGATCACATCATGATTTATGGCACGCACGCATGATTTTATAACGTGCAGGGTGTAGCAATGGCCAGGTGAGATCGCTTGTGGTGCGACTCGCATGTGATTGATGAACTGCATCATCTAACGGCCATGTGCATTGCATGTATTGTGCTGACTTATAACGTGCAGGGTATGGCATACCGGGTAAGGTTGCATGCGAACCGACTTTTGATTGTTGGTTGCATTGCTTGTATTGTATGAGGTTTTACGTGTAGGGTATGGCATGCCGGGTAAGGTTGCATGCGAACCGACTAATTATTTGTTGGTTGAACCTGTCTGTGGTTTGATTGCTGATTGCTGGGTGTTTGTGGTCGGATTGAGTGAGGGGTGGTTCTAGAGAGATACCCCGGGTTGAGTTGGTGTACTAACCGGGGCTTAGGGGAAGAACTCGCTGAGATTTTATCTCAACTCGTCGTGGTTAACATTTTTCAGGCCCCTAGAATGGCGCACCCGCAGTGGAGAATCCTGCCCTCGCTTCTCTAGTGATCGACTTGACGGAGTCGAGTCTAATGGGTCCGAGTGACCGTGGTGTTAAACTCGAGGGTTCATTCTGTATAGCTGGATTAGCCTAGTTTCTTTTTGGCCTGGCTTAGAGGATGGATCGGCCCCTTTTGTCGGGCTTGTAATTCAAAAGACGATCATCCGTTGGTTAATCCAATAAATTGTGTAAATGAGTAGTGATGGTTGTTCTTGTTATTCATCCCTCTATCCCCGATTGATTGATTGATTGATTGATTGATTGTTGGACTGTGGATGGTTCGTCTTCGCTTGCGCATAACAAAAGATTAAAATGAATGGTCGTCGACGAGTCCCGGGACGTCGCTTTCAATCGACCAAGAGAAGGGGTTGTCGCGTGCTCGGGGTTTGGGGCGTGACAACTAAGTAAAGGTTTAACTCGAAAGAGACCTCTATGTATGTATATTAATCTCATAGAAATTTTGGCTATATGGTTTTAAAAATTTTATTCTTAAAATCTTTATTTTACAAACAAAGTAGGGGATTGTTGGATGTTTGTTTGTAAAATAAACAAAATATGCTTTTCCTTGTCCCACATAGGACAGATGGGAGGAGATGGCCAATTTATAAGTGTGAGCATTTTCTAGTGAGTTTAAAGAAAAGGTTGGGATGGGCTAGACCTCACAATACTCATGTGTAGGTGCGTAATAATAAGGCGCGCTTAGCACTTTCCTCATTTTAATTAGCACTAACTCCTTTATTATTATTTTTCCGTACGGTTATCTAATTAATCTTTGCCAGTTAAAGGTTGTTTTTTGTTTATCAAGGAATTTTGGAAATTATGAAAATTCGGAATTTTATTTATTAATTTTTTTTTTATTATTCTGAATTTTTGTATGTGTCTTTTCAAGACAACTTTTGGAAATTATATATGTTTAGTTTGTAACCTTTCCCAAAGGGTTGCATTTATTCATTTACAACTTCTTCTGAAGGGATATCTTTGAGACTCAAACACCTAAAGTGCCAAAACTTGGCATGAAAATACTTAAGTGCTAAAAGTTAGGAAATGTATACTGAAGTGCCACAATTGAAGAAAATTGGATTATTTAAGTGCCAATAGCAAGAAATTCTGGTCAAAATATTAACGTGGCATTTTTCAGCGAGTTAAAATCGAAACGATGTCGTTTTAGATGCTGATGTGGTTAGATAAGCTCAAAATGACATCGTTTTGAGTACTGATATGGTTAGATCGATCTAAAATGACATTGTTTTGACTTGAATTCGATTTTTATATATTAATTAATTAAATTAAATTAAAATGAAATTTTAATAAAGGGGGATACACAGGTAGGAGGGGGTTCCCCCGCTTGTAGCTACCGCCCCAAGTGACCCTCATGGCCATCACCACCACCCCACTAGCGATGGGGCGGTGGCACAAGCAAGGGAGTCCCTTCTCACCTATGTGATGCTACTTTCCTTTTTTTTTTAATATAAATTTTTGTTTTTAATATTATTTATATTAAAAATTAAATTCAAGCTAAAACAGTGTTGAATCTAAGCTAATTTAGCTTTCTAGTAAACCACATAGGTGACTTTTATTATTAAAAAAAGTTACGTCAAATTCCCAGCCACATTCACTAGATTTAGCACTTAAATGTCCCAATATCCTAAAAAAGTGGCACTTAAGTGTACATTTCATAACTTTTGACTCTTAAATGTCTTCTCTTGCCAAGTTTTACACTTCTTTTGTCGTATCTTCGTTATTTTGCTTTGTCTTTATTTTTTAAGACGAATATCTTTGTTAACTTTGCAACATTTCATGAAGAGTTGTTATCATTCTCATTTGAAATTTTATTGTATTCTGGAGAATTTTTGCCAGTAATCATTAGCAACATTGTGGGACAAATAAATTATCAAAAAAAGTAATATCACATTTCAAAGTCTGACTTAATTACCTCACAACACCATAAACTTCGCTCGAAGCGCATAACCCAGCAAAATGGAGGTCATGGAGGCCAAAGTAGTGCAGTCCATGGCGTACTTGTTCCATCGTGGCTTTGCCGGAGGATCGAAGTCCTCAATCAACTTCAGTTGGACGCGGTTGTTGGACGCGGCACTTTTAGCCAAAGTCTTCTGGTCAGCCAAGGTACGCGGAACTGGTGTGGAGGTACGTGGAGTGTATGTATAAGCCAAAGCTCGCTTCGCTTGTCCTGGATAGAGGCCAAAGCTGGCGTCACCATTGGACCATGATTCTGTGCTCTCGTGGGTCACCAGTCACCTGACTCGTCATCTTCATCGTCCATTTTCTTTTACCTAAGATAAAACAAAACTGCAGGCGAAAAAGCATCTTTCGTGCAAAGGCGCGTATGGGAATCTTCGTTTAACTTGTTTAAACTTTTCCCTACGCATACACGTGAAGGATGATTTAAAAATGTTATTTTCCATATATAATATACATCAACATATATTGATTTCATATGATATTTTTAGTTTTTCCACTATTCTTTTATCTCATATTTTGAACTTCACAATGATTGTCATTATTATAATTCCAAAAAATATTATATTATTATACAAGCTAAAACTAGATCTGTCATATCAAAATGAATCATAGACTCATTTCTTAACCTATATTTAATGGGTTGAGTTGTTATATGAATTAGTTATATTCTATAAATGAGTAATATATGGATTTAGATTGGGCTAAAGTGCCTTATGCATCAGTTGTTATGCAACGGTGTGTACTAGACCAAACATAACTCATGCAGTGAAAGTTGTGAGCAGATACATGACAAATCCATGAATAAAACTTTGTGAAGCTATAAAGTGGTTATTAAGATACTCAAAATGCACTTTAAGTATGTCATTATATTTTATGAAAAATAGCACAACTTTACAAGGTTTTGTTGATGTAGATCTTGGTGGTGACTTGGATAATAGGAATAGCATATCGGGTTATGTTTTTACCTTAGGTGACACTGCAATCAGTTGAATATCTAAACTTCAAACTTGTGTATCTCAATCAACCACTGAAGCAAAGTATGTGGTTATATCTGAAACTGGTAAGGAGATGATGTAATTGATTTTTTTTTTTAAAGGAGATAGGCAAGGAGCAAGATAACAATGTTCTTTTCAATGATAGTCAAAGTGTTATTTGTCTTGCAAAAAATCCGATATTTCACTCAAGAACAAAACACATTGAGTCAAAATATCATCTAATTAGTTAGTTGATAGATGACAGGACATTGCCATTAAAAAAGATTATTAGTGCAAAAAATCTAGCAAATATGTTAAGAAATGTTGTCACCATTGAGAAAACTGTGCATTGCCTTGGTTGGCTTCCATGGTAAGTGATGAGGGAGGCCGCCACACTAGGACAATTTGATTTGAAAAGATGAAGATTATTGTTGTTTTTTTTTAAGATTAGCCTCCAAGTGAAAGATTAATGGAATAGTGGAGTTTGATAGAGAAAAATATTATTATAGGCAGGCGCTTTCCAGTAGGTCATCCATCTTGAGATATTAAAGGAGATAATAGAGTTTATATTACTGCTAATGGCAATACATGTAATTTCCATCTTAATTATGTATGCCCTAGACTCCTGTTATAAATAGGGCAATTTCTTTTATAGTTGTAGTGCTAAAGTTTTGTAATCTTGAGCTTATAATTATGATACTAATAGTGAAGAGATTGCCTAGTGCAGCACCGTGGTTTTTCCCTTCTTGATTTTGGAAGGGTTTTCCATGTAAAAATTCTTACTTGCCCTCTTTTTTCTTCCCAACTTTATTTTTCGCATATTCGCATCCCCAAAACTTAAAAGGAAGCATATTTCATAGATTACATCTAACACGCTCCACGACACATATTCTTCACCAGTTCTCCGATGCTGATTGGGTAGGCAATGCAAATAATCAATCATCCACCTTTGCATTTATTATCTATCTCGGACCTAATACGGTGTCTTAAAGTATGCGGAAACAATGCACAATTGCCTGATCTTCAACCGAAGTTGAATAACTGCATCGTGGCCACAACCACCGCCGAACTACAACAGGTTCAAAACCTGCTATCCGAACTTGGCATCTAACCTATCAACGCTCCAACTCTGTACCGTGACAACATCGGTGCCACATGTGTAAGTATAAATCTAGTATTTCACTCTTGAATTAAACACATTGCCGTAAATTATCATTTTATTTGTGATTTAGTTGTAAGGGGAGTTATTTGCATCTCCCACATCTCAACCACTGATCAACTTGCACATTCCCTCACAAAACCATTATCCAAACCTCAGTTAAGTTATTTATGACCCAAGATAGGTGTCTTTGATGGAAGTGCCATCTTGTAGGGACATGTTAAGAATAATGATGCAAATCAAGGAGATCAAATCAAATCACTCAAATGCAAGGATCAAGGGATTTAATTGATTCTAAAATCAATTTGTTTGATTATAACAGCTAGTAATATAATAAATAACAAATCACCCAAATGCAAACCCACGGTTATCAATTGGTCGATTTAGATTGATTCTAAAATCAATTTGTTTGAAAAATTATAACAGCTTGTAATATATTGTATAAATACATATACTTGACTCATGGAAATGTATCAATTACAGAAAATCTTTTTCTCATAATTCTCTCAATTCTCATAAACTTTATACTCGAAAAGATGTAGGTGCTCCACTTTTATGAGGAAAAGAGAAGAAGAAAATATCAAGTTTTGACTTTACTTGCTGCAACTAATTTTTGGATTTTGTCATGATTTTGTCGCACCCAACGTTAATTTCATATCCGTTCATAAACAAATGAACTAAAGAAAAAGATCTGTGAGAGAGAGAGGATAAACAAACCTAATACTAAATCTTAGATTTAAACAATAATGCGTGTTGTTTGTTGTTCTTCGTCATTGTTAGACTCGTCACGAACTAGAGTAGCAAACATTCACAAATCAAACACGAGAGAGAGAGTTCAACTGAAAAAAAGAAGAAGCTCGAGAGAGAGAGAGTAACAAGCAAATCTAATGATAAATCGTGGATTTTAAAAACAATACATATTATCTGTTGCTCCTCGTTGTTGTTAGACCCGTCACGAAACATAGTAGCAAACTTCTACAAATCAAACTCTCATTAGTCACAACTTTCAAGTGTTCGTGCAAGAAAGCGTAAATTTGACTTTGACTAGTGTAGTTGGGGCAAAAACGCATCATAAATTTTGCTATTTTCCTATGTTAAGTTTAAAGCCAAATTTATTTAGTTCAATTTTCCATCCTAAAATGGACAAAGATTAAAATCACTAAGTTATGATTTTGCCCAATCTTATTAATTTTACAATCTCAAATCACAATCACGCCTCGATCGACCTTACCTATAAGAGATTTTCGAACAAATTGATTGGTTCAGACAATAAAGGAGTAATATCCTATTATTTGGGAAGTGTGGATGACATGTTACAATGTCTTAGATTTTGTATTTCCACGCCTTTCATTAACACTTGAAAAAAATTTTTTGATTGCAACATGTATGCGTATGCATTTTATGACTTGCTTAATTCATGTTTTCGAATAAAACAATGGTAATTGACTAGGTGAACTAGAATATCTAAGAATATGAATGAAGATATATCGTTATATTTGATATGGTGATCCTCATTTCTCAACTCATTAAAAGAAATCTAAATTTTTAGGAATTGCACATCCGTGTTGAATTTTAACCTAGGCAATATTATCAATCTTTCCATGTGCCACACATTAACTGCACATGTTCTGCGCATGTCCGTGCACGTGCCATACATGTCGAAGAATTCTACTAGTAAATTAGCTTTCAGCACACGTGTTATTCATTCAATATGTTATGGTCGAAGATAATTTTTAATCGAATTCTTTCAACTATTGATGATAGAGTGAAATTTTTTCTAACCGACCGGAACCAAGCAATGGTTCTTTTCCTGCCGAAAGAATCGCAGTCCTTTCCTATTAATCCAAAGGAAACTTTTCATTCTTTTAATCACAATCACAACTGGTGAGCCAACTTTTGCAAGCCGCCCATCCAAGATAATCGGGATATGCAGATAAGGACAACCACCAAAATATTTTATAATCAAATATATCATCATTCCTAGAACTCATGGTAACAAAAATTGCAAAAGAATGATTACTTCAAAGAACTAGAGCATTTTGAGAGAATGCACCTTTAAGATTACCCAGACGGTAGATCAATTGAGACGTGCAGAAGTTGACCAGAAAATTAAGCCAACAGAAGGAAAACAAGAGAGCAAAAGATGAAAAGATGGCCTTTGGATAGCACCAAGAGTTACTAAAAAGGAGAAGAAAAAAATCTGGATAGAGGCAACAGCTAGGTTGAGGCAGAAATGGATAGAGGCAACAGCTAGGTTGAGGCAGAAATGCAAGAAAGAACTAAACAGCTTAGATCCCACTAGTCAATTGTGCTCCTCTAAGACTTCTTCGGCTTGGTTAATAAAACAACAAGTGCTAGAAAATAATATATTTTTAATTATTTAATATTATTTAATTAATAATTTTTAAATCCACGAAAACATCAACACCGACAATGATATAAAAAAAATTGTAGGATTTTCGATAGGGTTCGAATAAATCCTTTTTTTTTAAAAGTGTCAAAACTTGGTATGGAATGACATACTTAAAGAAAGAACTAAATAGCTTAGATCCCACTAGTCAATTTTCCTTAAGAAGAATAAAACAACAAGTGCTAAATACTAAAATCGGAGAAAAATGAATTAAAGTATCTTAACTATCAAAGATTGCAGAAAAATGAAATTAACTATCAAAGATGAAAAATTCCAGTCAAATTTTATACGTGACATTTTTTGGCAACTCTTTTTGTTGATGTGGCAATTTTTTGAAAAAATATTATCCAAATGGCAACTTTTATTAAAAAAATTTGTCCACATGCCATTTAAAAAAAAAATTGCCACATCCACACAAAAAAAAACCCAAAATCAATTTAAAAAAATTTAAAAAAAAAAAAAGAGGAAGGGAAGAGGATTGGTGAGGGCTGTGCAGTCCTCACCATCACTACCCCACCATCATTGGGGGAAGGGCAAGCGACGGTGAGGCAAGGGTCGGCCAGGGTTGCCGGCCTTATTAGTTGGCCAAGGTCGCCAACCATTGGCTGGGACCCGGCAACCCCAACCGACTCTCACCCTACTGTCGTCAGCTCATCCCAACGATGGTAGGGCAATGCAAACCTCACCGAACCCTCTCCCTTCCCCTCTTTTATTAAAAATTGGTTTTAATATAATATAATTAATATTTATATTAAAAGTCATGTTGACACCAAAATGACATCGTTTTGGCTCTTTTTTGCTGACTAAGCTTTCCGCTAAGCCATGTAAACAAATTACATTATTAAAATAAGCCATATTGAATTTCCGACACCCTTCACTGGATTTGGTACTTAAACGTCCCAATTTTTTTTAAATGATGCTTAAGTATACATTTCGAAACTTTTGGTACTTAAATATTCCTTGGTGTCAAGTTTTGACACTTACGCTATACTTTTGCTACATCGGTATATTGTACAACAGCAAATTTAGTTGGAAGGTTTTGCTTTCGCTTATAATGTTTATAACAATATGGGTCCTTTTGGCCAAAAAATAGAAATAAAAATAACTGATGAATCGCTTCTGCAAATACTTGGAACTAGAAAAATTTAAGCAAAAGGAAAAAATAATATTTATCTTATTTTAGGAGTTTCGATTGATGTTGAACTATTGACTTATCAAATAATTTTGTATAAATTAAAATGGCTTCTCATCTCAAGAAAATTGAGCGGGTGTAGTCAAATTTTGAGTTAAGGAGCATACTGAAAATGCATATCAATAAGTCACTTAGTGAATAATCATCCCATGCATCTAATGGTTGAGATGTACTGAGAAAATCCTCCTTAAGTGATATATATATAACTAACACTTTTAAAAAGGAGAATCATCTAATGAGAGACGAACCAATGATTCAAAAAGTGACCACTCAAAAGTTCTCCCCATTCATATAAAATCCATAGGGTCTAAAGTTGATTTCCTTTCAAAAGGTGATATGAAATTAATGTGGAAAAAGGAACTACCTTTTGTAGCCAATTGCATCAATCCCTTTTTTGACTTATTGGATACCTGTAATCCGCATTTACACTTATAATATGAGAATGCTTTTGAAGGAAAAAGAAGAGAGAGAGAGAGAGAGAGAGAGAGTTGGGATTCTTCAAGTCGAGCAGGGCCAGTCAACGAGAGGAAGGGAAGGGATTGAAACGGACAAGAGGATGAAACGTATGCGTCCTTCAAATCCATGTAATGAGTTCAAAACGGGCCCCCAAGTCCAAAATGATGTGCTAGTCCCATCTAGGCATTGGAAGGACCCGTGACTTTAGAGCTCACCAGTTCATCACCACCCCCTCTCCTAAACTTTGCAAATTGCAACACCCTCAATGATTTTTTTTTTCTGACAAAAAAAATATATTGTTCTTTCTTCCTTTTTTTTTTTTTTTTTTTTTTTTTTTTGCCAAAATAAAACGCAAAATGAATGAATTCTCTCTTAATTTTTGTTTTCTCTCGCTCTTTTTTATTTTTTATTTTTTTTGTTTTCGTCTTCGTTTTGTCTCTGCATCAATCCAATCAAACCCAGCACACAACACTTTGACGTCGTCTGGCAGAATTGGATTGACGGGGGCGAACCATTCGTAGCTTTTTGCCTGTTCGCTCCACTATTTGATACGATAGATGGATGAAGTGCCAATGAAATTTAGAAAGCGGGAATTACTATGGTATATTGCTCTATGATTTTGTGTTTGGTCCCTGTAAAATTGGAAATCCAAAATGATTTTTATGAAAAAGATGACATAGAGAGAAAAAAAAATGAAGAGTTTATTCAGGGAGCGTAAATTGCTTTGTGTTCGAAATTGAAAGGGAATGGACAACACTTCGCTACATGATTGGATGTCTATCCAAAGCGTTGGAACCGTTAGGTACACAATTTGCATTTTCTTTATGTAGTAATTAATCACGTAAAATAAGTGAAATACACGAATTTTTTCGTGCCACGGGAATCAAAATTGATCATCATTAATCTTGGAGTTTTCACTTTCCATGGCAAATTATATACACGATGCTTCCTAAAATTTAACGTATTATTTAAATTTAAATTTTTTTTGAAAAAGTTTCACGGAACGCGGGTCAACATTTGAAAGGTGATGTAAGGCGCATGTTATTCAGAGAAAGAAGATTAGTCTTTTTGTTATATCTTACAATTCACTTTGTTGTAATTTGGGGGATATGGGATTGATTCAATCACAATGTACAGGAGCTTGTGTTGCAGACTGGTCCGTCTGCATATAGTCACACATGAATGAAACAAACACACATAAAAAAGAAACAACGAGAAAGTTTCAAGTATTTTGAGTTATAAAAAGTCAAAACACTTGCATGATAAAGATTTAGATTAAGTAAAAAGTAAAAGTTAATCTAAACATGTTTAGTGTCTCATGCATATTTGGACACTCACTATAGGAGCTTAGAGCTGCTCTATGATTCACTTTTTATAATTCCGACTTATAACATCGGTAGACACCGTAAATCTCACATGGAGTCAATCTCATCCGTTGACTCACACAAACCAAATGCAACCCAGTTTTTTTTTTAACCTCCTACATATCTTAGATTATGAGAATGTTATAGGGCAAAGATAAAAAAACAAAAAGCATCTCACTTTTATCGCATCTATTTTTGCTAATACTATTCACATGCTTTAAACGAAACCCACATTAAAAAGACCAAATTGCCTCTCCTTGAAAACCCATTCTTGCATCTTGCTTAGGGTTTGGGTAGTCAGATTTTTAGTTGGTTTTGAGTATTTTGGGTGAATGTGAGAATTTAGGATTTAGGGATGAGCATTTTTTTGAAAGAAAATCCTATATTAAGACACAAAAAGTTAATTGATGCGAAGGCATAAAGTGTGTTGTAAAGATAAAATATATATTCAATATTTTCCACAAAGTGGATGCACGTGGATAGTGAAAACATGACGTGTATACATACAAATCCTTTATTAGGTCAGTTGTTTCTAACCAGAGACCCATTGTCAACGCACATGTAGCGCATTCATACTTTTTGGACTTGAATTACTGTGGAAATGGCAGCTGATTGATCTTCTTTGACCACTGGTTGATTTGAAATAGCTCCAATATTCCATAACGCAACATTGTTTAGCACGTTCAAAGATTAGACCTTTCTCGTCCTTTTTGGCTAAGATCAAGCATGTTACAAAAATGAGGCTATTAATGGAAAAAAAATGTGATTCATCTTCCTGGGATTCACACCACAAGAAAAAGAAACTATTGGAAATCTTCAGGAATAAAAGGATTGGCCGCCGTTGCTGTCTAATCTTATCAAGATCGTCAAGAGATTTGCTCCCATCATCGCCATACTCATCAAGAAACAGGAAAAATTTATTATATAAAAAAATCCCAACAAAAATCCTAAACATTTCCTAGCGGCACATCAATACTTCAAACTATTCTCATCTCACCAGTAACTCCAAACTCAATCAATGGTCATTCAACATCTAGCATGGCAGCATTCATTGGCAATGCCAGACAAATGGATTTAACGTGACAATAGACACGTGCTTATCTGTCAACATAACCACGTTGGATTTTTAACAGTCATATGAGCTGTCATGTCAGATTTCAACGATCATATGGATGGAATTTTTAAGGTGAGACAAAAAAAGAAGTTTGGAGCAACGTCATCTCACTGAAAATAAGTTCAGTAATTTTTTTTTTAGGATAATAGCAAAAATACAAAAATAGATACGTAATGCATCTTCATGGTCAATGGTGAGCCACCTCTTCCGTTCACACTTCCTCTTTTTCACTTGTAAGTCAAAGTTTGACCGGTGGAGAGACCATGAGTTTTCAAAAACGATAAGATCCCACAGCTCAGCACACTCATACTAATAATGGTCTTTGAAAATTTCGAATATCTTAAGGAGTTTTTAAAGTCAATTTTTTGACTCACTATTACTCCTAGGAGTCCAAAAATTTGACGAGGGAAAGGAATCGACTGGTGAAAATAAGCAAATTTCATATGTTAAATCCATGTTACATCATTGTTATATATTCCAATAAGAATGTGGTGTGGACATTTCCAATGACGACAACAGATTCGTGAAATAAGAAATTTACTCCCAACGTGACCTTGCGTACCCAAATTTGATTTCAGGGGCAGTTTTGTTCTGTTTATTCTATTTTTCTCATTAAGATATGTCGCGTGGACTGATCTTAAATAGACACGTATAGTTGTAATATAGTATGCACACACCATCAATTCTTTTATTTTTGTCGTATAGATGGTCAACACGGCGATTATAGACAAATAGAAATAGGCGGCATCCAAAAGGTCGGAATATTCTAAAAGATCCTAATTGACTCGTCAATGTTCTTGATTCGTGTTAATTAGAAGTGAAAAACCGGAAATTTAAGGAAAGGGATTTAGAGTAAAAGGAGCCAAATATAGACAAAAAGCCAACGTGCAATGATGATAGTGGAAGCTCAGGGCGAAAACGACATGCAACGAGCAAAATAATTAGTTGCACTCAGAGTACATAAGTCCAAATACATTTCATTTGTCGAACCTTGTGCCCTCGAGATTTACATGATCCAATGAATGATGCATTAGACGAACTATGTCAGTTGCATCCAAATAGCTTTTGTCCAACGGGTCCCAAAAGTCCATGCGAATAGAAGTTACGTGCACGCAAATTCTTGGCACGAGCTTGCTCCAATGTCACGGCCACTCCACATACTCTTCAACATCGCATTCACGTCCCTATTATCATGTATAATTATAACAAAGATTGGCTTGCAATCGAATTGTGTATATAAATTTAGCACCATGCGTGACAATAAAGTATTTTTGCATTTGACACAATGAGAAATATCATGAGAAATTTAATGCTAACTCTTCTATATTTACCCTTTCATATTGTTCAAGTTCATCAATATACGGTTCTTCCATTGTGAGAGAATTGTTCAAAAGTTTTAAACTTATTGTGTGGAGACCAATTTAATTCTAAACTTTTCAATTGTTCCAATTTAATTCTAAATTTTTTGATGATTTGTCAATTCAGTCCTAAAAATTTAAATTTAAATTGGTAGATCATTCAAAATTTATGACTAAATTTGTACAACTAAAAATTTAGGACTAAGTTGGCCTCTATATAATAAGTCTAAAATTTTTTGAACAATTCTGGCTCCATCGTGGGGGATGCATGTCAGCGTGACATGGAACCCCTCATATTTATTGCTAACCCTTTCAAAACCTTATATTAGGAGTGCATTATTGCTTTTTCAAAATGACAAAAAGGACAATGTTGATCTCCCATCAAGAAAGGAGCTCATTTCTAGCTTTTTGTCTCTAATGTCACAATATTATTATAAGGTAATGATATCGTGAGTACTTGAACGTTTGCCCTTTCTACGAGCAAATACCTAAACATTTTTTTTTATACAATTAAGGACCCGAACCTTTCGAGTTGTGACAAATATGAGGCCACCGTTAAATAATTGATGGGTTATTGGACCTGTTAGGTAATCCACCTCAGCAAGAGTCTAAGGGACATGGCATTTAATTTAACAGTGGCTTGACATTAAGATTAATTTTAAGACTTGAGATACTTGATTGAACTAAAAGAAAGTTCGGAGTTATCCGATTGCAAAATGAGCAAAACTTCATGCCCTTGTAACATCGTTACCCCTAGTATTGTTATTCTATATAAGTTCATGAGCCACTAGCATGGTGTACACATATGAAACTTTAACTCCATGAAGTTCCTCACGCATTCATAGTCCATTACCCTGAAAAATAGAAGATAGCTAGATAGTTCGGGAAAATTGTCTAAAAAGCCATAAATTCATTATTCGGCAGCCAACTCAATTCCAACTTATTTAATTTGGTTAATTTAGTCCTAAAACTTTTGATGATTTTTCAATAAAGTACCTTCGACTAATTTTGATCAAAACTTGCTAACGTAATCTAATTAACACCGACTGTTTATATAGCATGGTCAATGCTATCATGGATGGTTTTTGTAATTTTTAAAACTTTTGGAATTTTCAACTCTCTTTTTTTCCTTTTTTTACTTTTCGCTTGTGGCTGGTCTTGGCAATGGTCATGCTCGCCATCATATAGGACTGAATTCTTGATCTTCATTATGAGGCCAGCCCAATCACTGGCCATTGTCGAGACTGGCTGCAAAGTGAAATAAAAGAAAAGGAAAAAAAGAAGAAAAATCCAGAAATCCTTCTAGAAAAATTTGTAAAAACCTCCATGTCAACATTGACCACATCACGAAGGGCAATCAACATCCATATTAGTGGTTTCCAAAACATTATGTTGGAAAATCATCAAAAAGTTTCAAACTAATCAGTCAAATAATTTACTGTAAAATAGGTTAAGCACTTTTTGAGCAGTTTTTCTAATTAAATCTTCTCCTGTTTGGGGGTAAATATTTTCAGGCTAGAGCAATATAACCTATCACATTACTAAAGTACCAAAAAAAAAAAAATTAATTCATTAGAGGAGAACGACCAGTTAGGTTCATCGGAGGGCACCAACTTACTATAAACGAGTTTAGTGGAGCCTGATTATCTCTCTACCCAAAGACTGAGAGACTGCCAAACCACTGGTCCTCCTATTCAGCTTGGGTTCCACAAATCTTGGTTTGACTTTTCAAACCACGTGATTATTAATAAATCGATTATCTGACCTAATAATGATTTTATGCAATAACATGTTCTTGAGCTGCTCCTCGTATTACCGGTCGCTCTTAAGGCTGATAAAGAGTTTGCTGATTTGCGAATCATTGGGATAATCTTTCTTATTCTTGAACTAGACAAGACTTCGGCACGTTTCAAGCCAATAAAAATAAGGCAATTTAGTGTTTGGATCCATTTTATTTTCTCAACCTAATCGATCTCCTAAGTTCATGACAGAGTTCGTATTTGGAAGTGGGTGCAGTGATATAATGATGTTTATTAAGCTTGGTTTGATTAATTTTGAATCTTCAACGTTTTGATTTCCTTTTTTAAAAAAAATTTTCACATTAAATCTGTGAAGATGACAATGAGGTGAATCGGACAATTAACGATAATTTCAAATGGGTGTAGAAAATTTTACAAGTTTAGGTGGGTAAAATGTGACTTTTTGAAGTTTGGCTGGAAAGGATTAAATTAACAAATCATTGATAAATTTATAACTAAATTGACAAATCATTAAAAGATTTATGATTAAATTATCAAATCATTAAAATATTTTGGACTAAATTGACAAGTTGTCAAGAGATTTAGGACTAAACTAGCATAATCGAAAAGTTTATAATTTGACTTTTTAGATAATTTTCTCTAATTCTTTCAAATGACAGGCTGACCATATTCGCATCGCACTAAGACAAGAGTTGTCGTATAGGATGCTGTAGGGCATTTGAGGGCAACCACTATAATTTCTTAAATTGACGGCACATAATCTTTCAAGGAAAGCATTTTGCGTTCAACCTTGTGATTTGATTTTCCTTAATTTCATATTACGCGTCGAGCCCTCAAAAACGGGAAAAATAAAACAAAAATAAATATTTTTTGAAAAATAGAAAGAAGAAAATATTCAAACGTGATAATGGAATTGGGGGCATAATGCATGTCAGCATCTGTCGGCAATCTCACAATTACGTGGTGCTTGAACATTTTTCAATGGTCAAAAACCAGTAGTCCTTTTCAAGTCCACATCAAAATCATTGGACATCCACATAAAAACATTGGCTCAGCACCACATTGTAATATAGTTTTAGCGCATACACGAGTTGAAAAACAGAAAAAGCCTGTACCCATTTTTTGTCCTCTTTAGACAATTTAATCATTTCCACCGAAACATAGTATTGAAAGATCACTCTTCTTGATTCATATATAAATGCTTTAATGTAATGTGACCTTGTGCTTGGCAGGATTCTTGCTTTAAGATTCGTCAACTTTATGCTAAGATTGGACTTTCGACTAGAGGGAAATTGATTCTTCACTAAGTTAGGCTCGATTTGAAGAAGGGTTCATTTCCTATAAAAGCTAAGAAAGTGGCAAATGAGATGTGTTATCTACAAGTCTCAAATTTGAGTCCGTGAAAAAAATGTAATCCAAGTAGAAGTTCCAAATTCAAGTAGAACTTGTGGTTTGATACCCGAACAAGTAATAAATTATTGAAATGATTTTCTATGTTGGGTTTGGTTCCTAATTTAAGTTAGCTAAAAAGGTTTCTTATTTGAGATCTAAATATTATACATAATAGTGTTTCTAATTTGTGTCTCGAAGAGTGATGATTTATTCATTATTTGACTAATGGATTATGAATTCTGATTACTTGTTTCGCACTACACTAGACCTAAACTTAACTACTTATCATTGTATGGATATTTGTGAATTACAATTGGCAAACAATGATGAGATGTTGTAGGTGTTGGCGATACTAAAATCATATGTCGACAATACAACAAGGACATTAATTGGAGAAAGGCATGTTCCAAAATTATAAAAGAACCTAATGTCCTTAAGTGCACTGAATTGAGTTGGGTGTTGGTATACTTTAGAAGGTAAAATTCTAAAGGTTGTTTTAGGTCCTATAATGACAATGAGAGGAATCAAGCATAGTGGTCTATACGAGTTCCAAAGAGAGATGGTGATTGATTTTGCTATGGAGATGTCGAATTGATCTATTTGAGGGTATGAATTGTCACATATGCTTTTGGAGTACATCGGCAAGAGAAACAAGAAGGTTTTAAGTAAAAGGAATATGTTGTGTGGTTATGTGACCATTAAACTAAATGCATGTAGGTGTTGTGACTTAGGCAAATGGTAGAAAATGCAATTCAATATGACTATTAGAGAATTCATGAAGATTGCAAAGTTGATTTGCTCAAATGTTTGTAGACTTAGTGCCATCATGTTAATAATTGTTGATGACTACTTGAGAGGGCCTGCAGAAACATAAGTTTGATCTAAAAGGATATCCTGGAAGTACAACTAAACATGTGTGGACTGACAATAGTAAGAACTTTTGCTTGAAGTTGTTATACGAACTCTGCAAGGAGAAGACATAGTGAGACACCACACTAATGCCAATGAAGCTTAAAATGGGACATAGTGAGACACCACATTAATGCCAATGAAGCACAAGAGGGTTGCTAATTTAATGAGTAGAACATTACTAAAAACAGTCCATTCTTTTTAGTGTATGGTTAGGAAATTCCTAGCACATGTACCTAATATTTAATATGGCAAGTAACTAGTGAATAAATTTTCATTGACTACAATGAAATGTTTGATTCCTAAAAAAGTGTGATCAAGTATTGTCATCAATTATTATGCTTTTAAAATGTTTAGTTGCACATGTTATATTCCAGTAAGCAGTGGTAAACTTGATGGCAAGCAAGAAAGTGCATATATTCTTAGATGAAAATAGATAAACATAGTATTGTAAGATCATTTCTATTAACCCATTTATTAATTCTCTAAAGTAAGGTCATCTTAGGGTCGGCAAAATCCTTGCTTGGAAATTCATCTATTTTATAATGTGATTGAACTATCGACTTGAGGGAAATCGTAACTCCAATAACTTAGGCTCAAGTTGGACTAGGGCTCATCTCTTACAAAAACATAAGAAAGTGGAACATGAGATGCGATGAAAGATTTCTTCGGTCAGACTTATGTCTTTGATGCAAAGAGTCATGTCATGGGGAATAATCTCATGTAGGTGAATACTTAAGTTGTTTAATCAGATTCTAGGCAATATGGTTATGTATCAATCGAGTCTCATGATGTTGTGAATATGGCTGGAAATATATGTAGAAAAATGGGTTGATTCCCTATGTGATCACTATACTTCAAGACTTCGTTCATTTTGCGGAAAAATTTTCGAGACCAAAAATTTGTATATAGGACACAATGAAGTCTTAAACTTTTTAATTAATTCCATTATGTCCCTACCCTTCTTTCAAAAGTACAATTAAGTCATGTTGATGGATACAACCTCCAAAGAATAAAAGAAGCTAGTGCAAATTATAATTGGTCAGTAACTCATTTATTTTTGGAAAAGTTTCATTTTATCCCCTCAACATTAAGTTTGGTGCGAGTTAAATCTCGAAAAGTTACATTTTATCCCGCTGAACTTTCATAGGGTTACACTCTCGACACCATTAACCTTTTTCATTAGCATGTGCTGTGCACGTGCCTTTCAAGAGGTTAAATTGCAACTTGTTCTTCAATTTTGTTTTAAATATCATTCTTGCCATCTTTAAATCTAAAGTTTACTTGCTTAATCTTTTTAATTAAGGAAAATATAAATAAACAGAAGATAAAAAATTTTATAATATGAAAAATATATGAAACAATTAGTTTAAATGAAAATCATGGAAAAAGGAAAATTCCAAGGACTTGAAATTAAAACATGAGTTAAAGATTGATTTGAAGTGACATATTTTCCTTAATTTAGCACCTTTTAGTTGTTTTTGATTGCATAGCCTCCATTAAGCCTTCGTAAATTTTACACATTAAATTAGTGAAGATATGTTCTAACAGCGATAATGAGCTAAATCAGTCAATTAATGACCATTTCGAACTGGTTACAAAAATCTTGCAGTGTTTGTTTATTAATAGCAATTTATTTTTTTCATTTTACTTATTTACTTGTTTTTTTATTTACCCTTTTAAATGTTTCACTATATTTTTCTGATTCCGGTACTTTTAAGGGCTGGTATTGTCAAATTTTTTATTTTATGTTTTTCTCTTAATATTTGCTGGAATTGAGGAGAAAAACAGTTGCATTATACCAATTTAAAAAGTATGTGTGCGGCACATGCTAACGAAAAAAAAGTTAACAGCATCAATAAGTGAAACAAAATCCTTTTTTCTTTTAACAAAATCTAAATTCACAGGGGGCAACATACGACTTTGTGAAGTTAAACGCACTATTCTAATTTTCGGTCATCGATTCATGATGATTCAAGCTGTATCTTTCGTTCAGAGCATCTAGCAATGAATATGTCTATTTATAAGCTTATGGAGTTTGTCGCATATGATAGCGGGCGGCATTTGAAGGCAACCACTATAATAATTGGCAGCACACGATCTTTCTAGGAAAGCTCATTCCAGTCAACCTTGTAATTTTTTCCATTGATTTAAAGTTCAGCCTTTAGCCCTCAAAAGGAAAAACAAAAAAAGGCAAATATAGAATATATATATATATTTGAAAAAGAGAAGGATTAGATGTGATAATGAAGGTGGGGCATAACAGCATGCGCATCAACTCCCCTCAGCAGTATCACAGTATGGGGTAGTTCATATATTAGTCCTTTTCAAGTTCACATCAAAATGATTTGACAATCACATGGTAACATGGACACAGGACCAAATTGTAATACACTTTTTAGCATATAAACAACTTGGAAAACAGAAAGAGCCCTGGGCCCATTTTTTTCCCTCCCTAGACAAACACATTATTTTCAGCCAAACATATATTAATGCTCTAAACAAAAACAGCAATTGGACCAGAGTAATGTTATCTTGAGGTTGGCAGGATTGTTTCTTTGAAATTCATCAACTTTATGGTGAGGTTGGAGTTTCAACTGGAGGGAAATTGTTGCTCCAATAGAGTAGGCTCAAGTTGGACTATGATTCAATTCTTTTAAATAACGCTCAAGTTGGCCAATCAGTATGTAGGACCATTGAATATGGTAGATCTTCAACTCAATCTAAGGGTGGATTTATTTCGTGACATTTGGAAAAGATTTTTCTAAAACTTTAGGTAAAATGCACCAAAAACCTTAAATTTCTACATATGTGATACGTATACCTCAAATTTGGCTAACTTTTTTTGTGAGAAATCAAAAATTCCAAACTTGTGATCATATCACATATTATAAAATTTTTGGGGTAAATGTGTTATATAGGTATAAATTTGGGATAAATGTGTTACAAAAAAAAAATTGAGATAAATGTATCACAAATGTCAAGTTAGGGGCTCTTGGTGTCATGGCAAAATTTGAGATCATTGTGTCATAGTTGAAAAAGTTTTCAAATTTTATTGCTTTTCCCCTTTTTTATGTTACTTGAACAAACGCTTTAATAAAAATGTTGTTTATCAATAACGACAACCTACACACTCAAGTGAATAATTTCTGCTTACACTTGGTGAATAATCTCTGCAAGCAATTAGACAACAACTTCTGGAAATGGTCCCCACGACATTAAAGGGGTATGGAGACCGACGTTACATGTCCGCAAAGAAGTCAAGATCACGTGCTTTTGAATTCTACGTCGGGCCTCTTTTGCTGTCCACTTATTGTCGGCTGCATATCCCAGCTTTTGATACCAGCCGTGCAAGACAAGATCACGTTCCCAATTCTTGACAACATGATTCAGTAATTTAAACACATGGTATACTTAATTTAATATGTACTTAGGTTCGAGATGAACCTTTTGAATGTTCAAAAGTATATTTGGTAGGAATTGAATGTAAATTTAAGCTTATGATACTTATTTTAAGTGTGTTCTAAGAAATTTGAATCCGCATGTTTGGTTATCTTGTGGGATAGGCATTAAAACCCATGAGAAAGATCCATTTCTCTTTTTCTTTTAAAAAGAAAATGTTTCGATAAGGTTGGGAATCTACTTCACCCACCACTGCAATGTTCAATTTGCAATGCCAGTGGCAAATTATTTGCCTATTGGGCAAGTTTATCACTGCAACAATGACTTGTTGGTTGGACATATTCATATCCTATGACATATATACATGTAGGGGAGATCATCCAATCGGTCCTAAATTTTTTAATTTTGCTAATTCAGTTCTAAAATTTTTGTGAAATTTAATATAATCATTCCAATCAATTTTTTTAAAATCACTGATGTACATCTATTTGAATATTTAAAAGTAGATTTGGTAGGAATTGATAGTAACTTTAGCCTAATGACAGTTATTTTAACTGTGTCCTAAGAAATGTGAATCCCAATGGTTAGCATCATGTGAGGTAGGCATTAAAGCCTTTGAGAAAGATCAATTTGTTCCAAAAAAAAAAGAGGTTTGTATAGGGTTGGAATCTGCTTCACCCGCTATTGGAATGTGTAGTTCTAGGCGGCAACGGAAAATCATCTACCCATTGAGCAAGTCTTTCACCGCATCGATGTCTTCTTGTTCCAATATCCACAGATACATTCATCTCCTAAGACATACATACATGTAGCTATCTGAGGAATTAATTCTCTTGATGGACTTTCATCAAGAGACCCAATCCCATGGCACTCCCATCTACATTGGATAAACTGCAAAGTCTTAGATTAAATGATCAACTACACCACAACTCTAAAATCAACTCTATATTTACTTGACTTAATAAAGATGATGTCGAATATGGCCTTGAAATTTAGGCCAAATACAATCTTGAACCAATTCGACATTAAAGTTTGAACATCTGAGCTCGTGAAATGGTTTGGTTTGCACAGTATTGGAGCTGGATGTCTGTTGACTAGGTTCAAATGTCCGAAAATGAGCGAAAAAGGGTGTCCAAGCTACTATGAGTCTAAGTTCAAGATCGGGTGTCTGTTTGACGTCCGACGTTGGAATCGGACGTATGGCTTGAGCTGGCTCGGGGCGGCCATTTTGAATTTCTTGGCAAATCGGACAAACGGCCCACTTGGTGCGGACGTCTGGACATGCACGAGCATGATTCAAACCACGAGAGTTGACTTATTTTTCACCAAGAACAAAGAGGCCCAGCTCAAGACACAGTTGAGAGAGCCGTGAAGGAGTGTGAACGTGAGAGGTACACACTTCCTCTCTCTTTTTTCTGAGTTTGTGAGGCTTTTCAGCTATGCTTGGGTCTAGAAAACACTTAAAGATTATGTTTTGGACCGATCGTGATCTTCCTATAAATTTAGTGGACCATATCTTTTGATCTCTTCCCATGGACTAGCCAACCTTGGCCGAATCATGTAAATCCTCCGCGTCAGTTTTGCATCCATACCTCTTTTGATTGTTCGCATTTGTTCCACACTTCGGACGTTTTACGTAACAAACTGGTATTCTTGCAATGGCTACATTCAGTACATCAATTCACAAAATCGAGTATTTATGATGGTTGCAGAAATTCTATACCGATGAAATTGGCTACTTCTCATTCCTGATAGGGGATTATTGCTCCCCTCATCTCATGATTCAACGTCAATTCAGTATACATCATTTCTAGCACGCCAAGGTTTCATTACCTTAGCATGAACAAAATCACAACAAAATTCATGCATGTCCTTGATGCTACACATTCCTGGGGTGCGGAAAAAGGAAAGACGCTTTCGCATGGGCTAACATCAGCAAGTTCCCCTACCAATTTATCGACTGATTACATGCGCATGTTATTTGCGAGCGCATATTCTGCTCATTATACTCGAACACAAGGAAAAAACAATGCCAAACGCAAAATTAGCTTTAAGTTATATAATTATTACAGGAACTCATAAGGGAAGAGGAAAAACACCTACATTGGCATAGATACCAACATGGAACATCAAATTTGGCCCTCCAAAGGAAATTTTTCTAACAAAAAAATATCACATTAAAACACCATCAACGGTTAATTGGAGTATGCATCCGATCAACAATCATATTTACTGCACTGCGGGACATCACCAATGTGTCGTGGAGCAGGATGCTGTATACATTAAGGCCCTGCAAAAAACAAATCATCATATTTACAGTTATTGAACCGAATGACCCTCTTTAGAGTATGTAACAATGTGCCCAACATAAAGCTATAACTGATATCATGAAATAAAGTGCTATTGCAAGATTTTCAGGCCATAAGCAATCACATGGCTTTGAAATAGGAAACTACTGTACATGCCTACAGCTGTGGAATGGTGAACCAGGTGGTCTAGACATGCAAGTGAGATTACTTGTTCCAAATACAACCTGATGGTTTTCCTTAATCATCACCAGAAGTTAATATAAAAGAAAATATACAGACACTCCTTCCTGCAATATTGTCATTATTTCCATGTCTCTTAGGACCAAAAGTACCAACAATTGATCTTGCATTAGTCTGTGTCCTGCTATGATATGATATGAACCCCATGATGATTAGACAAAAGCTTGGAGCATGTCCTTCAGAAACAAGACATTATCAACTGCATCAATAGAGTTGAAAAAGGACATGCCTAAAATACCAAAAGATAAATTTCTGGCTAGACAACCTGCATGACAATGTTCTATCCTATCAGAACATCCCAAGAAAACAAAAAGAGTTGGATAGAAAATGGGAGCTGATGCCCACTAGATAGCGCTGCCACAACTTGCCTTTCAACTCCTTCCTATGGAAGATCCCTCCATTTTCACTCCCTTCAATTTTTGTTACTCTCAATAACAAAGGACACATTTATAGTCCCTCATTCATTCCTCCACCTCCATTCTTGTTAATTTCATGCATTCTTGGACCCAAACACAGTGTAAGAGATCATTATAGCATGCAATATCAAGCTTACCTAAATCAATTTCAACAATGCAAAATCTGAAACCAGAAAGTAAACTTACTATAGAGGGTAACACGTTGACATAGTGTAGATTCTGTGTGGCCAATTTCAGCTTCTCATTGATGGGACCGCCATCCACAAGCAGAAGTTTCTTAGTGTTCTCCATTTGCTGGACATAGTTTACAACGTTCTTTGTCTTGTGCGTTGGGATCTCCATATCGTCAAATACCAGAAGCTGAATAGTTGTGCAATTTTTAATAGCCAGGAAATACTAGATCAGATATACTACATAGACAGACAAGAAAGAAAAGGAATATTTGAATATAGAATGGGATAATTTTGAGGTACAGAGGTAATGAAGAGCAGTAAAGAGTTCAACATTAACAAGCACCAAAGCAAAAGGTTGCTGAATAGCAAGATGAAACAAAAATAATCAAATGATTGGACCCATTTTGAATGTCTTTGTATTTTCTTTTTCTTCAGTGTACAAAGTTTAATTTTACTTAATGTCAAATAGCTGAAAGCCTGAAACCTTTCAGGAGACATAGATATTGATATGTATGCCATTTGGAATTTTTTCCTACTTTGCAAATATCAAAAAAAAAAAAAAAAAAAAAATTGGTTTTCAATATTTTCAAGGGAAAGCTTTCATATTCAATAAAAACAGACCCTAAATCTCAAGATACTGCTCCTCTAAAAGGAGAAGGTCATAAGTACAAGGATAATGAAGTAGGAAAGGAACAGACTCTAAGACATTACATGCCAAGACAAACTTGAGTGCAGAGTTATCATCATTTGCTTAGATGCCTTGAATCGAAACCCATGGGTTTACCACATTGAACAATTGACAAGTAAGACATTCGAGAACAGTGAGATTCACCTTTCCTTCCCCAGCACGTGCAGTGAGAGCTATCTT
Organism: Corymbia maculata; assembly: GCA_014182735.1. Taxonomy (NCBI): domain Eukaryota; kingdom Viridiplantae; phylum Streptophyta; class Magnoliopsida; order Myrtales; family Myrtaceae; genus Corymbia; species Corymbia maculata. The sequence goes on along the minus strand of CM024688.1, from coordinate 19,283,289 downwards.
CAGCCCTAGGCGCCTAACCTTTTTATTCAGCTTAATAGCATGGCTTCGTGGCTTGGGGCCATGCATAGTAGCACCACCTCTAAACTGTCATCCAAAATTTGCTCATCAGATTTTACACTCAGTAAACAGACCTCTATAGCAAGTAAACAAAACAATATCAAACCTGGGGCCCACGCCTACTACCGTGCCTTGCTCGACCAGTGCCCTTCTGTCGCCATGGTTTTTTGCCTGTCCCACTGACCTCACTAATTGTTTTAGTCGAATGCGTACCCTGTAGATCAACCCATCAACATACTGAAAAATCTCCACAAAAGCTTCTCAGAGCAGTAAACACATTCAGCATTTCAAAACTGTGGGAAAATAAGATAACCCATTCAAAGGAAAGAAAAGTAATCTATTAATGGTTTCTCATTCTTCTACAATATTTAAGATGCTTCTCAAAGCAGTAAATAAAATTCAAAGTGTTATTCAGCACATCAAGCTGTGCATGAAAAGATTTTCAGCAAATACAAACACCAGATTTCAAAGTGCATAAGATTGTTGTACAAAACCTGCTGTCGTTTTGCAAGCTGCCATCTCACAACACGATGAACAATATCTTTTCTAATAGGTACATCAAAAACATCACCAGCTAAGACCATCAAGCCCTTATCTTCACCAAGAAAGTTCGTCACTGGAATTACGAGGTCCTGGTAAAGTCCTGGAAGAACATCTTATGAGTAAAATACTACAGCAAATAAGCAGAATGCCAATATCTCCCCATTGAAAAGCAAATACAATGGACAACCCACTATAGAATAGCCAGCATTCACTTAGTAATCTTGAAAATCATTTTAATACATGAAATATTCAAGGAAATGTCTTCTTGAGTCTCTTATAACATTACAAGTTCTGCAAGACATTTCAAGCCTCTGGATCAATTCATGCTTTCCCTTGCCTCCTAAGCAATTCATGGCTTCTTCTACATATTCAATCCAGGGGCTATCGACACATGCAAAATATGGTCATTACAGTTTACAAGAAACACACTGTAAAGCACATTTCATCCATACCTATCTCACGATCAGGCACAATTACTTTCTTCTTGGACAATAAGTCAGAAGGGAAGTCAGCTTCACCATTAGGAGTCAGAATTGAGGTTGATAGCCTTCGACAACCAAAGAAAAAAGCACCATCCTACATGCAGATACATAAAACACACCCCAATATCAAGATTTAAAGTGAAGGATGGGTTTATCTCATGTACATCAATCAACTGATATGAACTCTAGACAGTAGAAAGTAAGATGACCCAAGTTTGCTTCTTCAACAGGAAGAGAGCACTAGGTTATAGAGCAAATCTGAGAGCACAGTTGAAGGCAAACAATAAAGAGTTCGTAACATCCAAAATTATGATTTCACTCATAGTACACAATCATAAGCATTCGATCAAGTAAAATCCAGGGAGCAACCACAGGCATAAAAAATGCTCTTCTTTTACATTTGCCACATGAAATTATAACACAGTAGTAGTACATGAACATACCCTCAATGATTGAGAAAACTCCACAGTGGATAAGCTCTCTTGTGAACCGATGCTGTGCAAATCTATCAAGAAAAGTTACAAAAAGCATTAACCCATCACAATGAACAATCAAAAGCAATAATCTATGCAGTGAAACAGATCAAAAAGAAAGCAGTGCATTCCCTCACCATGGCTACAGCGAGAAGAACCATTCACCACCGAAACCGAACCAACATGCCTCCATTGGCCCAACAGCCCGAGCGAACGTGCCACCCTCCTGGAAATCGACAATGCCATGTCCTTAATTTCGTTGGCAAACGTCACCTCCTGATCTGCCATCGACATAAAAAGCCACAGGTGCATGAGAATGGAAATTTCATTGCTTCCCCTTGAATCATTTCTACCATCACACACTCAAATACAGCCAAAAATGCATTCACAGAAGCAAGGGCATTGTCATCATAAACCGAGATTCATGCTGAGGTTGGGGAACAAGAAAACATGGTGATTCCGATTGATTCAGCTGAACCTAACAAGAGTTCAGGTTCACACATGGAGAGAAAGAGAGAGGGGTTACCGATAGACCCCTCAATTGGGAGGGTTGGGTCAGGTCAAAAATGATCCGACCCATATTGACCATTTAACCTGTTTTGACCCATATTCATGTAGTGTAAATCTTGTGACCCATACCCGACTTGACCCATACCCGACCCGTATTTCTAAAACCCATTAATATTCTAGGAAAACCACACCCACTTTAAGTTCTATGCTAATGTAAAAAATTTCAAATTAAATTAAAAAATCAAATTAACAATTAAAAAATAGTAAAAAAAAAAAAAATGTAAAAAAAATTCTATAAATTGAAATGTTTATAAAAAATCTGACCAATAAAATATATTTATAAAACCTGCTTAGATTTTGCCTTGCATCTTGCCCGATTCAATTTAGTAAGGCAGGCTTAGGGTTTACCTGCCCAAGGAAGACTGCCTCATTCCTAAATGAAATACCTGCCCAAGGAAGACTGCCTCATTCCTAAATGAAAATATAGGAGATATCTCTTGAGATACCATGTCAAGAAAATATAGAGTTATTGATTTTCTAATAGTCTATAAGGGCAAATTTCTCGACCCATCCAAGACACTATTTAGAACATTAATTCAAATTCCCTGCCTAACCACAATGGTATAAGAAGAAAACCAGACAAAAAGGTTACATAGACAATCCAGCCAAAAAAAGACAGCACTCAGTTCATGTAGTAAACAATTTGGATGTGTCAAGGCTTAATACACAGTTTCCCTCCATACAAGCGGGTAATGTGGCAGACATTGCCAGAGCAATCGCAGGCTACTCAAGGATAGCAGTATCCAACGCCCACAAAGCATTTTGAGCGCAAGGATCAACCCTCAAATTCAAGAAACTCCCCACCTTCCAGTACTCTATGATCTTCTTCAGCCACTACTCATCAAAAAAGCCGAAAAGGGGCAATCAACAGTTAGACCGAAACTCTTATGAGTCCATGCCACTTCAAATTCAAATACTATCTTAATCTGCCTCTAATTGTGTCCCAACCAGTGCTCTTTTATTTACAATATATTTCTCTCCACCCTCATCAATCATGGCCACTTCAGGCCATGAAACGAACAAATAGACTGTAGCACTAAAAGAGAGATAAAAAGCAAAGATCATACAAACATGTTGCTCAGTCTCAGTTTTTGGCCGGGATCCAAGAAAAGGGGACCTGCTTTTGTGCATGACCTCTGTTTTTCTCTTATGGCAAAGCGAACGACTTTTGTCTATGATTAAGGACAAGCATTATCGCATTTCATCGAACACATGATGCGCACATTTGAACACAGATCCCAGAAGCAAACGTATCTCTCACAAACATGCCTCAGTTTAACGAAATCGAACCAGGACTTCCTAGATTGATATCTCTCTCACTCGGTTCCCGGACGGCTTGAACAAGAAACAGAGTGTTCGAGGGAGAGGAGATGCCTACCCGTCCAACAATGGCGTCACCGCTGCTTCCGGCAAGTCGATCAAACCTCAAAAACGACTGCCCATTTTGAAACCCCTAGTTACCGGAAGTCCCCTGAGCGGCGGCCGGCGGCGGCGATGGACTGGCGATGGCTGAGAGAGAAAGAGATAGAGCTGCAGCTGAGTTAAGTCGGGGAGGAGAGAACCCCAGCCAGGTTCCAAAACCCCCAGCAAAGTGGGCCTGCGTAGATGAACCATTCACCTATGAAAAGCCCATTGAAGATAGGATTATGGGCCGGACCTTTGGTGTTTTTTCACAATTTGGCCCAGACCGAATACAATCACCTCGGCCCGAACAGAGAGATGAGAGATATCATTTATGGTTTGTAGAGTGCGATATGGAGGGTGTTTTCAAAGTCCTTTAAGGACTCCAAAGGCCCTTATGCCAACTCGGATGACCCTAGATCCTAGTTTTAGGGCTCGGGTCGAGTGTGGTCGAATTCAAGACTTGAGGCTCACACTCAACTTCCGAGGCCCGACAGTGGCGGTAGTGTGTGGTACAAGGTGAGTAGAAGGGAGGAAAGAGAGGGGGAGGTGAAGTTTTGAGGGCTAGCAAGGCCATAGCCTCAAGCAACTCGAGACCAATTATGCACGTAGTGAGTTGTGGGAGTTCATAAGCTGAGCGGCCCAAATGTCTTTGGATTCAAAGTTCAAGTTACTAAAGATTATTTGCATTACGTGAAAATCCTAAGAGATAAAGTCCTTTGGCTCAACACAACCTTATCTTAATTATTTATTCTTATCACTGTCTCATTCTTCAAAGTTCTCAAAAATGCAGCTACAGTAAAGTGAAAGTCGAGCCTCGTTGATGGCTTCATACAATCCATTCGAGCATCCTCTCTAGCACAAATTGAAATCCTAGCTCTTCTTGCTGCCCTCAAGTTGAATAGAGCAAAGTGGAAGGAGTTGAGTTGGAGTAGGACCATATGGAACTGATAAGCGCATTGAAGGAAGGACAATGCGTTCGTTGCGAAGTAAAGGCACTTATTATGGAATGCTCCTCTCTACTTTCAAGGTTACAAAGTGTGGATCTGACATTTTGTCCAAGAATAGGAAACTCTATGGCTGACTGGGTCGCACGGGCCAGAGAAAGAAATGTCTTCTATTTGACTGTCTCTCTTCCCCCCTGAAGTTGCTTGGGCTCTGCTATGTAAGAATGCCCTTCTTTAAGCTATGCTAACTAAGGTTGCATTTGGTTTAGTTTCGGAGCTGAATTTCAATAGATCTGAAAATTTTGTCCCTACTAACTTTGGGCTTTTCAGCATTTGACTGAATGTTAATAATAATTTTTCCTTTCCAAAACTATTTTCACTAATTTTTCATATTTCTGATTTTTTCATTGATTTTTTTTTTAATTGAGAAAGGAGGCAACCCTTCGCCGAACCGGCGAAGGGTTATGGCCGCTGGTAAGCCAGATCTAGCATCAGCAGTTGTTGGACGACCTCTGGCGAGGGTTGTGCGACCCAACCGAAGGCCGTCAGAGGTCACTCAACATAGGCATGCCGTGACCCAAGCAACCACCGTCTGGATCTCACGGCCTCAAGCAACCCTCACTAGAGGTCGCTTGACCTTGGGTTACTTCAACTGATGGCCATCGGTACCAGATCTAACTTGTCGGTGGGGCGTAATCCCTTTACTAGACGATTAGATTTAGCGAAGGGTTTTTTAAAAAAAAAAAAAATTTCAAAATAAATAAATATATATAAATATTTACACACATATATTATACCACTCAAAACCCATTGCGAAAGTATTTTTTACTAAATATACATTCAACTCAAAATCTATTTACAAATTTTTTTTACCAACGCAATTGTATTTTCACAAGTAGCTTTGGGCTTTCAACATTTGTATTAGACTGAAAGCTCATTTACAAAACTAAACCAAACGCACCCTAAATCTAGTGTATGATATAAATAAGAAACCATATTATGACAAAAAAGAAGAAGCAAAAGTTGCATACTTTTCCTTCTAGTTTAGACACATGGAAAAGCAAATCTTCAAACCGGTGTTAACTCTTTAACCTATCATCAAGTCAACCACTTTTGTCTTTTATAATAAGACATTGAAGCTAACTAATTTGTCACAATATTTGTGATTAAAAATAGAGTTAATGGGTGATTAATTTGTCTAGAAAAAAAAAAAGGATAAGTGCTTTGGAAGTCCTAAAATTTGTCAATAAAATGCAATCAAGTTCTAAAACTTTTAAATAGTACAATTCATTATTAAAACTTATTATGAAAGTGCAATTGAATTCTAAAATTTTCAAAAAATATAATTAATTCTTAAAACTTGTTAAATTGATCAAATGAAATCTTTCATTTGATAGTATTATTTAGAAATTTTAGAATTTAATTAGACTTTTATGATAAATTTTAAGATTTGATTATACTATTTGAAAGTTTTAGGTTTCAATTATAGTTTTCATAATAAATTTTAAGATTTTTAATAAATTTGTTCAAAAAAGAAAATTGTCAATTTTGAGGCATATTCATTGGCTTTTAAAAGAAGTCACATAAGCAAGAGGATGGGTTATCAATTTTGCAGAATTAGAAGTCACAGAATATCTTGCATCTCCGAAACATTTTCGACAAGATCATACGCCACTCGCAGCTCCTGCATTCCGACCGTTTGAAACGCGGGAGCAGCTCAAGACGAAATCTCGAATCGTTCAAGATTCCGGCATGACTCAAGAGAGACTCTAAGCTCACGGGCAATGAGTTCACTGAAGAGCATTGCCAAACACCCAAGCATCTGCCTGATCGACTCCTCCACCACCCTCAGAGAGCTACGGCAAATCCACGCCCACCTCCTCCTCAGCGGCCTCCTCAACGAGCCCCAGGTCTCGGGCCAGTTTGTCGCCGCCATCGCCCTGAGAAGCCCCGGCAACATCGAGTACTCCAGCCGGGTCCTCGACCGGTGCGAGAACCCGACTCTGTTCAGCTTGAATTCCATGATCAGGGTCCACTCCAAGAGCCCGACCCCGCAGGAAAGCTTCCACTTTTACAACAGGATTCGGCGTTGCGGCTTGTCGCCGGACAATTACACTTTCAATTTCTTGGTTCGGGCCTGCGCGCAGCTTCTGGTGCGCGGGGTGGGGGAGTCGGTCCACGGCGCGCTCATGAGGCACGGGTTCGAGAGTGACCCGCATGTTCAGAGTGGGCTGATTAATATGTATGCGGAGATGGGCAGTTTAGAATCGTGTCGTAGGGTGTTTGGAGGGATTCTTGATCATGACGTGGTGTGTCAGACGGCGATGCTGAGCGCTTCTGCCAAGTATGGGGATGTTGCATTTGCTGAGCAGCTGTTTGACAAAATGCCCGAGAGAGATACTGTTGCTTGGAATGCGATGATTGCAGGGTATGCCCAGTGCGGGGAATCGAGGCAGGCCTTGAATTTGTTCCATGAGATGCAACTGGAAGGTGTGAAGGTCAATGAGCCTTCTATGGTTCCGGTTCTATCTGCGTGCACTCAATTAGGCACATTGGACCAAGGGCGGTGGGCTCATGCATATATTGAAAAGAACAGGCTTCGGATGACATTGACGCTAGGAACTGCATTGATTGATATGTATGCCAAATGTGGTGACATGGATAAGGCCATGGAGGTCTTCTGGGGGATGAAAGAAAGAAATGTTTACACATGGAGTAGTGCCATGAATGGACTAGCCATGAATGGAGCTGGTAAGGAATGTCTGGAGCTTTTCTCACTCATGAAGAAAGATGGGGTTCTCCCGAATGAAGTGACTTTCGTTTCGGTATTGAGAGGCTGCAGTGTAGTTGGACTAGTCGAGGACGGCTATAAGCATTTTGCATCAATGACGGACATGTATGGAATCCAGCCTGAACTAGAGCATTATGGCTGCATGGTTGATTTGTATGGCCGAGCTGGCCGTTTAAATGAAGCCTTAAATTTCATCAATGACATGCCAGTGGAGCCTCATGCTGGTGCTTGGGGAGCTTTACTAAATGCATGTAAAATTCACAAGAATATGGAAATAGGCGAGCTTGCCTCAAGGAAGATGCTGGAGCTTGAAGCAAAGAGTCATGGTGCTTATGTGCTTTTGTCCAATATCTATGCTGAAAACAAAAGCTGGGAAGGGGTGAGCCATGTGCGGCGCGTAATGAAGTCCAGAGGTGTAAAGAAGCTTCCGGGCTGCAGTGTTGTAGAAGTTGATGGTGAAGTTCATGAGTTCTTTGTCGGAGATAACTCCCACCAAATGTATAATGAAATCAAAGTGATGCTGGGTGAGATCTTCAGGAGGCTGAGATTATCAGGGTACATGGCCAACACGAACCCCGTCTTGTTCGATATAGAAGAAGAAGAGAAAGAGAATGCTCTGTCTCTACACAGTGAGAAGATTGCCACTGCATTTGGTTTGATCAGATTGAAAAAAGATGTTCCTATAAGAATTGTTAAAAACCTTAGGATCTGTTGGGATTGTCATGATTTTATGAAAATGGTTTCTCGAACTTTTGATAGGGATATTATTGTGAGGGACAATAATAGGTTTCACCATTTCAAAGGCGGCGCATGCTCTTGCAGGGATTATTGGTGAGACTTAACAGTTTAGTTGTACAAATTATTATTGGCAGTGCATCTTCATATGCATTGTTTGTCCATGAATCCAGAGCCAACTGTTGAGGGCTTTTTGCTGAGAATCATGAATCCAAATCAGCCTGATCTATTATCACATATCCTGCCACATGAATTTGCAAACAAAAGACTATGCTTTTGTCCTTGAGCTCAGGGGCATTGACCCAGTAATCAGGTGAATGCTGCTGATTTTGAGTTTCACTTACAAAGCCAGTGGCTTCATTGAGCTGTACTAGTCTTGTGGATTGTGAAGCAGATAAAAAGAACAATATGATCAGGGAGTCAACAAAAACTGCATTGATGAACCCTGAGAACCTGTGTTCAATGTCCAATCCTGAGGCTAGCAAGAAATGAATTTAATTTCTGCTGCGTAATTGGTCTGTGTCACGCAACCTCAATGCTGTCAACATCTCCAACATTGGGAAAAGGAAAATGGACATGCTTTGGCTTGATGCTTGGTGTAGGTATATGCCTCTGATAGATCATTTCCTAGACCTTTTAGTATTTCTAGGAACAAGGAGGCCCTTGTGTTCGAATGATAACAGTCCATTGATGGGCTAATCACTTGGGAAGTTGATCTTTCGAGAAAAGCCTACGACTAGGAACTAAAACTTTTGCTAGTTTTTCCTGATTGGCTATATAATTCAAAGATCTCTCTAAATTTGCTGTAAAGATAGACCTTTTTCTGTAAAATTTCATTTCAATTTGTTAGAATAAAAAGTTAATGGAGGCCGAGAGGTGTTTCCTTGGAGAGTTATTTGGAAAGTCTCTCTCTCTGTCTCTCTCTCCTGAACTTAATAAATTTGCATTTGAGGCAAAGTGTGAGTAAATAGGCGCTTCCTTCACAAAGCAGAGGCAGAGAAGGTGAGACATCTTCTCCTTCATTGTTCTTGGACAGATTGTTTTGGGTGGCCTCTTGTGCTTTCATTGGGCTAACTCTGGTTGCAGGATCAGAGGATCTATTGAGCATGAATTATGGGCTTGCAGGACCCCCATTTGCCTAGCGTTAAGAAAGAATGATCTTTTCAATCCCTCATTCTGGTTCTTAATTGATTTAAATAGAATGCATGCCTTGGCAATTATTGAGGACTGGCTGAAAATAATTACATCTTTTGGTATAGTGTAACCTTGTGAATGCATATGCTTAGATTAACATTGCAGATCTTGATGTTGTTATTCAAGCTCTTTTTTGGTTCTATATGTTTTCTTTTAATATGGGTTTGCACCCCCTTGCTGCCTCATAATAGCTTATCTTTAATCTATCAAAAGAAGAGTATCGTTCTATAAAACTTCAAGATGTTTTCTGTATTCTGGTATATGTATGAAGGAGTTCCCAACTCTTCTGGTTTTGTATGTTTTTACTCAGATTCATTGTGCTCAAAACAACTTGACAGGCTGTGAGATGATTAAATTGGCCGTCACATTGGTCCATAAGTTGCATTGCGGCCAATCTGCTGTTACCGACCCTCTTCATCATTCCACCGAACCTGCTAAGAGAGATGATCAATTTACCCTTAACAATTATAATGTATTAGTTGAGTTATGTAACCAATATAGACAATGTTTCAAGAATTGTTTTGATTGAACTTGAAGAGATAATTAAAGGATCTGTTCCCTATTTCCTGACCAGTGACAAAGATGTTTCTGAAAAGATTAAAAGTGAGGTTACATTCTCAATCCAAATAATCCTGTTCCAAATTCAGTCCTACTCAAAATGTTACTTGTTAGAAGGCACTCCTGATATAAATAGCCCATTGGGATCATCTGTGCATCATGAGTATCTTACAACAATATTGACAAGATGTCTTGTTCAGCATCTGAATAATTGATCTGCACATTCTGCCTCCAGATAGATGAACTTATTCTGTTTTTTCTGTATCCCAATATGCCAAGTGGACTGAGCTTAAAATGTTCATTGCAGTGAGCAGAAGTGTGTTTGAAGTCAAAAATACGCTGCTGAAAATGGTCTACTAATCCTAGAAAATGTGCTGCTTCCAATGACAAAGGGGTTTATGCATGCTTCCAGGAGTTGTGGGCATCTCTGGATTCAGGTTGTCATATTTTTGCATGTGTCTTGACTGAGGTAGCGGTGGGGTTATATTTCTAGCTGAAACATCCAATATGAACCTCACAGCTAGTCATAAATAGGAACCAAATATTGATGGCTTGGTGATAAAGATTGATCATATGTTGCTAGGATTCCTCCAAGGCAAACTTTCTAATGCCGAAGCAAATTCATTAATTTTTTCACGTGGAACTTCAGAATGTATGTCTTAATAAGCACCTATTTCAATTATTGACATGAAAAATCAGGCGGCATGTCTTGTGGTTTCTCAAAATATGAATTTGTCCTATGGAATATAAGGAAAATGAAATCATACCGTTCTCCTTTCCGGATGATATAGGTGATAAGATCTTCTTGATTTCTATTATTACTTAAAAAGAGAATATTCATGAATTGCAGTGCCCATATCTTGAGCTGAAATAAGAAGAAAATAGGATGGCAAATATTATTCCAGGGAAAGACAGACAAAAAAAGAGTACTCTTACTAACATTGAAAATGAATCGTGGAAGGAGCCCTGTCTATTTGTCCCTCCCAGCTTGGGAAGCTTCTTTCTCTATTGCACTGTGAATGTCACAGTATCTGAGTTCTCCCGTACTCATGAACCCTTGTGAGTAGAGCTAGGGGTTATTGAGTGAAGAGAGACTGATGTAGAGGGGAGAAATACAATTGTTCTGTGGGAGTGGCATTAGGAAGGTTGGTGCTAAGAGTTCTAGGATAGAAATATTATATTACTTAGGAGCTTTGAAGAGAAAGTTGGCCTCTCATGCCCAAATTGGTTGAAAGCTGATGCTGCTCTCCTGATGAGGCCATGGCAGACTGAAACTAGTTGTTGAGCCTAAACTGATTTGTTGTATCGGATGTCTAATATGCTCCTCATACACATGTGCTTTCCCTCCCCCTAATAGTTTAAAGTTTTGGGTTGAACTTTCTTACTCATTCATGGACAACGTGTTTGGTCCACACTTCTTTCCTAATGGGCACATTCTGCTCCAAGGACAGTTGCTCTCACACTTCCATTGTTAGGCCATTTCCCTTATCCAGGAACAGAGAGACGGAAAGGAAGCTCTCATGAAGTGCCTTCTCATTGCTATTAGAGTTGTCTTCTTTTCCTGCACGTTACATAGGTCACATTTTTCTCATCAATCTCGTATAAAAGGTACGTTTCCTTCGTTTGTGCATATCTGGCATCTACAGCCAATTTTAACATTTGGCCATGGCCAATTGCTAGCTCTAGTAAAGCTGTCATTACTTGCAACAATGCCAAGCATTGATCAATAATAATCCAGAATCTGCAATTTCTTCCTCCAATATTTCTTTTCGACAATGCTGAAATTTGTCTTACTCTATATGCTTTGGTCTTTAGATGTCTAGATTTGCCAAGTAGTTTTCTTGAGGAATACTCTGAGTGAGGAATATTTGCAGGATATGTTTTCTTCTCATGGATGATTTCATTTTGCTGAGTTTCTGTAGTCTGGTCATTCATTCGGTTTATGCAGCTTTCATCTTTTTTCAGACTTGAAACGGACGTTTCTCACGATCATAATGAGCTCTTCACATCTGTTGGAGCTAGAAATTTCTGCTTTTGGCAAGAACTTGGCCATTTTTTATTAACAGTTCAGTTTTGTACCAGTCAGTTGAACTTGTTTGATGAACGTATGGAACTAGACATAAAAGCAACTAAAACAAGGGCTTATTACTTAAACTTTGAATATAGAGAACTTTCCATTCTACCCTACAGTTCCAATTGGTCATTGAACCTTATCAGTGTGACAAGGAAGTTTTGTCATTGGTTTTGACAAGATGTCCACATGATTGCAGTTGCTAAGGTGACTTAGTTGGGGTCGTGGATTTATAATCTTAGATCCAAATATAAAATTAGCAAGGAAGCATCGTTGTAAATGTCATCCTGGAAGGTTGTCACGAGAATAGACATGTCAAACCACGTTTCTCTATCACATTGTTGATATTTGGAGTCACAAAGAGAGCAGCGACAGAGTTGTAGAGAGTAGTGACAAAGTGTGTATGGTGAATTGAACCAAATTAGGGTTGCGTGATATATATTTATAATAACAATTAATTACAGTCAAGGCACCAACAGAAGTATAATTGTAGAACGACACCATAATACATTTCAACTACATATTAATGGCCCATCAATCCAAAGTAGGGATAACAATTTAGGGATTGGATATCAATAGCTTGTTTTGCCCTCTAGGTAGTCCCTTGGTGAAGATGTCTGTCAACTGATTCACTATAAGCCCATAGCAAACATGTAGATTGCAAGAAGCAACCCGTTCTTGAACAAAGTGAAAATCTAGGAGTGTATCACTAGTCATGTGTGCTGATACTCTACTGTCAAGATACCATAAAGGATCATCGGTCTCCCCAACCGAGAGAGTTGGAAAGGAACTAGAGAGATCAATTGTAATGAAGGCATGGTTGAATCGTTGTAGACCATTATAGCGTGGTGTGCCTATGTCCGTCACAAATTCAACAAATAAGGTGATGCCTAGATTCAAGAATGCCTCCCTAAGTGTATGAAGGAACATGGGGCCTTGGACCACCGTTGGGTTGACCAGAGGAGGCGGAGAGTGATCAACATGGGGGGCCAAACTGTGAACCGAGCCAATCATAGGAGGATCGCAAACTCGATCGATTACCGGAGATCTGTCTACCATGTCGTTGACCAGATTTTGACCCCTAGAATTATGTCTACCTAAGGACCTCAAGGGATGGGTTTATTGGCATGGCTGATCAAGGCATTATGAATACCGGATGAAAATAAGGCATTACATTTTCCGAGAAGTGGTTCTTATTGGATGAGGTGTCGTGAAGGCAGATTGCAAAAGAAATTATGAAGTTGTTGGTGTTTTAAGATATCGTACTCAAATGGGGATACCATTGGGGGCTTATATCTTTAAGTCCTTGTTGGAGACTGAGCAATTGACTTCAGATGTCGAAGATAGCCGAAGATAAACTGATCGGCTTTCTTGACAGCATTCTATAATTAAGTTTTAGTTCAATTACCTTGGCTGCGCTGTGAGCATTACAATATATATCCATAAGTCAAGAAAATGCAAATTCTGATGCTAGTTATCAAAAAGGGGAAAAAAAAGAAAAAAAACTCAGCTGTTAAAGCAGATTAAATGTTCAAAACGGTTGAAACTGTAACAAGAGTTAGTGAAAAAGAAAATAACAGGAGATGTCAAAGAGTTTGATGATTTTTCTTGCTCTGATAGTATATCATATTTAAAGTGATAGAGTAGAGACGGAGTGTTTATGGTTGCTTGGCCCTAACCACGGTTGGGTGATAAGTATATATGATAGTAATTAATTACAATAAGGGTATTGTTAAAAACATAATAATCACACAAAGACCCCATAATATAAATCGGTTATTTATTGATACATATGCCGGCTTCATTTCCTGTCCAGATTTTTAAGCATGTCGAAGCAAAGTAAATGTAATAAAATTGTGCTTTTCGTTGGCATCGACTAGGAATTGATGAATTCGTATCCAAAGCAGGAAGATGATAAGGGCCTTTTTGTCAAAAAGCTGCACTTAGTTTTGATAATCAAACAAATCAAATGCCAAATATTTTTGTCTTCCACTTTATTGAACTAAGAAGGCAACGCACAATGAGGTTCACAATGAAACAAACGCATAGCAACAGTCCTCTATGGCACTATACGGTCACCATTTTAATTGGTGAGTGGCTTCATAATCCTCTGAAGAATATATCAGCTTGCTTTTCCAGTTCTTCAACATCCTTCATGAAATCTCTCAGTTTCATCTTGATGTCTGGTAATCCAAACTTCAATGCTTCTGGTCCCATGTCAATGGCAAAATCAGCTCTGCGCAAGAGGCTCTTGATATCTATCTCCAAAAGGTCAATAAGACTTCTGATCGTGTCCAGGTCCGTGAGAGCAACATAGGTCCTGACCTGTAGAGCTTTTAGTTTTAAGAATTTATTCAGGTAAATCATGGTTTCTTGCATTTTGGACTCCTAGACGTTGTTTCCATCATTAAAGCTACTTAAAAATCAAGCCAGCCTTGCGATGTTCATTATGTTTGACTTAAGGACTTCAAGGGGAGACTATCGTTTTGAACTTAACGGGAATGTTAACAGGGTTTGACGAAATTGTGGGGAAGGTCACTGTAATAAGGGAGGAAAGGGTTTGTAGTACTCACTCTCATTGAGGTGATCACTTCCTCCTCTTTCTTCACTTTATTCTCATAATTCTTCCAAATGGAGTCAATCCAGTTGCCCACCAAATCCATGGGAAAGGAAGCTGCAGCCGCTAGAGCAGGGGCAACTGACGGAGCAACCACCGCAGCAGTCACAAAAGAATTGATCAGAATGGCTTCGGAAGTCGCAACCATTATCATGCTAAAGATCTCTGCCCAAGTGCGTATGCACTTGAGCTCCTCGTTGATCTTCTTCTTCTTGATCTGCAACTTCTCGAAAATGGACTTTTGTTGCTTGTGGATGACCTGAAAGACCTCGCGGAACTCAGTTAAAGGGACACCGGTGTCCCTGAAATTCCTCAATTTCTCCAAGGTGTTTGAGTACCTAAAATTTTCCAAGGTCTCTGCATCAGTTTATCTCGAAACAGAACATGTGTATTCCTCACCACCTTAACCTTGTAATTTCAGGATATCAAACTCTAGAAATCAACTTGATATCATTGGCATGTTAGGAAATAAAGTTGAATGATATGGCAGAGAGAAAAGAGGAGAGATTGAAAGCCTTAGCAATAGTCGCTCAAGAACCAAGTGTACTAAGATACATGTGCTATCCATGAAGTTCCTTGAGAATTAAGACATACCTGCTGTCTCCATTCCTGTCTTCTTCTTCGAAGCAACCAAGTGCGTCGCAAATCAGCAATTGGGCATCGCGCACATACTTCAAGCAATTCTCGAGGGTGGCACAGAAACATAGGATGTACAAGCCATTCAGATAGTCGTCCCTGACAAGCTCGAACAACTCCGGAAGGTTTCTTCTGATGTTGGAATCTCCCATTGACCTTTAGGTGAGATCATGAGGTTAACAAAAGGGAGGGAAAGTACACTAAAAGGAAAAATAATGAAGCAGTCACAGAAGTGTTTCCCCTTTGGAGAATTTTAAAGCATATAAAATTGAAATTTGAAATTTGAAGGAAGAGAGCATGGGAAGGAACTTTAAGTAATGAAAATATGTAATATTGTACGAGTATGATGAAAGGCTTGAGTAGTTTCCGATATCCATGTCCTATATTTAAGCACTAAAAAGATGCGAAATTCTTTTTTTTTTTTTTTTGGATGTAGGAGCAATTACTGAGCAGTGCAAACTAAAGACTCCATTGAAAAACTAGAAATTTTATCATAATTGTTTTGAGAAAAAGAGTTAAATGGTAAAAGAAATTTCTGAAGTCCAAGAAAAATGAGTTCAAGGACCGAGAAATACAAAGAATAGAAAAAAAAAATGACTTAATAAATTTGATATACCTCTTTTTATTTTATAAATACAATAAATATAATTTGCTATTGAATGTTTTTGGATTGGACCGCATTTTAACAAATGGTTGGAATTTTTACACAGAACATGACGCCAAGACGAGATGAATCTAATCCTTATCATTAAGGAAGATGGCTTGCTAAAGATCCCCAAAGTTATTATGATTAGGTAATAAAGAAACTGAGAAAAGGTGCGATCTCTCACAAAATCCCCACTTAAAATGTTTGTCCGACCCTAAGAAAAATTCAATCTCACTCAGCATATTGACATGCACATAGATCACCGTACATCGGAAGTCAAGCCGGCTAAACATGCACTTAAATGGAAAAACAAATGGAATCCACTGGCCACAATACATGTGTAATCAAGCCGGCCAAACCTAAACTCAGATGGAAAACGAATGTAATCCGCCGACCACCGTATGTCGGTAATAAAGCCGGCAAAACATGGACTCAGATGTAAAATTGAATGGATTAACACTGATAACTGTGATCATTATCGTTAGGTCATTAACGAACAAAGAGCAGCCGAGCATAATGATCCGCCTCTTGCTTATGAATGAGGGGACTTTGCAGTGCTCAAATCATGAAGATTCCCTAACGGGAGCCATTTCAAGGTCTATTCCGTGAGTCATCCTATCGAGTGGGCTAATACATTCATTTTCAACCTCAACAAGATAGCTCTGTGAGTTAGGGTATATCTCATAATCAAGTGGTCATGATTTTTTCAAATTCACGAGGGCCTTTTAATTTATCTAGCCTGCATGATAATCAACAAAAGTTCAAATACCACAATCTGCATATGATCTTTAACCATAACAGGAATACAATCCAACAAGAATGATAGCTAACTCTTCTTGCACTGTTGAATATAAGTTAGATTTTTCTTTACCTAAATGAGGTTCTTCTTGCAATTGATTGCTCTGCGGGACAAAAGCCAAAAGAGAGAGAGAGAGGGGGCAAGATGACTTGTTGAATGTAATGAAGAAGAAGCACCCTATCATGTGGATTTATATATATTTTTTTCCATTGGAGGATGAACTTTATCCCAATGCCATAGAAAGTGTCCAGCGAAAGCTTTAGAAATTTTGGGCATAATTGCCGAGAATGCTCATACCATATTGGCATTTCTCATTCTCGAGAAGATTCCGAGAAATTATACTTGGAGATGATATATGGACACCTAACTTGTTTCGATTAAATAGTTCTGTGTCATATTTACATAGATTTTTGGAATATAGATTATTGTGTCCAATGGATATTATGATACCGCCATATTTACTAGGTGACGAAAACTTGGATATTGTGTAGAACACAGTTTTAGTTATTGGACACTTGCTGATACAAAACCTTAACCGCGATCTTTCCATCTATTGAAATGTCTTGAAGATAGAAAATGTTAACTTGTTCTATACCTCCTATTATTTTTTATTGAGATATTACTTTTTACATTTTCTTAAGATGCTCCATCAAAAAAAAAAAAAAAATTGATCAAGGAAAATGGTGGTCCTTCATTTTTCAGTAGTTCAAATAACCTCAACAAGTATTACAAAAAGTGAAGCACCATTTATACTTTTTAAGGAGAACGGTGCTAAAAGATATTAGCCCTTGATCATTCTCTCTTGACTTTTAATTCCAGGCAGTTAGCATCCTAAGAAAAGATAGGGGCCGTGTAAATGCATATTTTAAAATTTAGGTTGCATTTGTTTCGTGGATGATGAATTTGTTGAAAAATATTTTTGTAAAAATAATCGATTCTATCTTTAAAGTGATTATTCAATGAAAAATATATTCATCATCACAACAATGAAAATACTTTCATTTGCTAATGTATATAAGTGACATAGGCAATCATTTTTGAGAAAATATTCTTCAACTCATTAGTATTGGTATAATTGGTCGAGGTGTTGGAGGATTTTCAGTTAAAGAGTAGGAGGAAGTTGCCCCGTCAAAATCCCACTCACAGAATTTAGTTAATTTCATGGAAGTTGCAAGTAATTTAATGGGCCTTTAGGTAGAGGAATTTCCATGCTTGTATGCTTAGATTATCAAACTTTAGGGAGTGAAGATTCCCCTCAATAATAATATTGGGATGGAAAATAAAGTCATCCACTCCTTCACTGGTCTACATTGTTATCATAATCGTGATAGATTTGTCTTCAACACTGAATGCCTTGCCTCCGTAAGAAACACCCAAATATAGAGGTTATACCATGACCCTTGAGAAAGTGACATGGTCTTTGGATATCTTCTTTTCTAGCTATCCTCCCTTAATCCTCCTAATGATAGTGGAAGATGATATTCTAATTAATGAAAAATCTTGGACCATAAACACTAACTCCCTTAAGCCATACCCAAAATACAGCTCCCAAAAGTTTTCTACTGATAGCACTGCCTCTTTTGTTGCTAATCTAGGTATTTGAAAATATGAAAGATGAGTGGAAGGAGCAATTATAGCCCAATGAGTGATACACTTCTTCTGAATAGATTGAGCAACCACTATGCGCATTTACAACACACACATAAACTCATATCCACTAAATTCAGAATACAACAAACGTCTAGATCAAAAGGCTTATACACACACACACACACACATATATATATATATGGCAAAAATACTCATTTATATTAGTAATACCGAAACAAACATCAATGATCTAACGAACTGATCAATCTCAACACACACATGTCAATTGTTGAGCTTAGATATCAACCATGATCACGCATAACATCCCTGACAAGGTGACAAAGCTCCCACCTTTAGCAACGTCTCTACCTATATTATCAGTGGCAGGCCCCTAAGGATATTCTAAACTAGTATGTATACTTGCAAGCCCCTCATTCGACTTACAACGATGTTGAATATCCACACCAATCCACAACAATTCATCCACAATCTACAAAGCCAAATCTAGAAACCATTTCATATATCATAATGCATTTCCTAAACTATTTCAAATTCCATTGTGTAAACCAATTTACAATGCAAAATGTTGACATCTTTCACTTCATTGAATTAAGAAGGCAATGCAAATTGAGGTTCACATTTTATCCTTCATAATGAAACAAACACTTAGCGATAGTCCTCTAGGGCACTATAGGGGCACCATTTCAATTGGTTGGGGGCTTCATACTCCTTTGAAGCACATATTGGCTTGTTGCTCTAGTTCTTAGACATCCTTCATGAAATCTCTCAGCTTCTTCTTGATCTATGCTATTCCGAGCTTCACTGCTTTTGTTCCCTTCTCAATCACAAAATCAGCTATCTACAAGAGGCTCTTGATTTGTAAAGGACATGGATATTGGTAACTACTCAAGTCTTTTATCATACTCGTACAATATTACATATTTTCATGCATTAATAATGTGACTCTATCCATGTAAGAATGGAGTAAAACTCATCAATGTCATCTAATATTTGTCTTATACTCCAAGAGACATAATATATGAGGATAAACTTTGTCAAGATGACATAGAAAGTGTCCAGAGAAATCTTTTCAAATTTTGCGTAGAGTTACCAAGAATGCTCATACCACATTAGTGTTTCTCGTTCTTGAGAAGATGGCTAGAAACTATCTTTAGAGATGATATTTTGATACTCGGCTTGTTTCGCATAAAAAGTGTAGTCTCATGTCTATATAGATTTTTGGAATATAGATTGTTGCATTAAATGGACATTATGATGTTTAGTGACTAGAAACTTGCCATTATAAAATCTGGACAACCAATCTTTCCATCTATTGAAATGTGTCAAAGATAGAAAATGTTATAAACCTTTTAAATAATCCATATGCAACATTCACCTTGGAAAACAAGTCAGTGATTGAACACTTGCCATTATAAAACCTTGACAACCAATCTTTCCTTCTATTGAAATGTGTCAAAGATAGAAAATGTTATAAGCCTTCTAGATAATCCAAATGTGCCTTTCACACATTTAGTGATTGGACACTTGCCATTACAAAACCTTGACAACCAATCTTTCCTTTTATTGAAATGGGTCAAAGATAGAAAATGTTATAAGCCTTATAGATAATCCAAATGTGCTCTTCACCTATGATATATACAATGGCAAATAATTTGTTAGCACATTGTTACACCTTGAACCTTGAGCACACAATAACCCTTATCCTCTTTCAATCAAATGAGTGCAATGTCTGAGGATGCATTGCCGACCATTCATTTTATCTTTCAATTATGTGCATGCGGAAATGAATATTTTAAACCCTAGTCAAACAATAACAACAGGGATAGTCAGAAAGACAAATAGTTCAAAAGCAATCTTGTCCAAATTAATCCTAAGGAATAGTTATATGTACAACCCTATAGGTGAGTACTATCCCAATGACCAACCAAAAAGATATCAGGGCAAAAGGGTTAATTTACTTCATCCCTTATCCTTAGGGGTCAAGGTTTGTCAATCCAAAAAGTTCACAGCCAGGCACGTCCATCAAGGACCTGAAAATGGTTAAACCATAACCAATAAGATAAAATCTCAACTGGTTAAAGTGCTAAGCCTCAACTAGGGTGCCAATTAGTTTCGGGGGTACCTAACAAGCACATTTCTCATAACCACAACTAGCAATTAATTTGATTCACAAGCACCCTTCAACAACCAGCAACTAAATAGTTTTATAGACAAAAATCATTATAGCAATCAACATTCAGGTTGATTCATAGACAACCCTACCTCACGGTTGCACATTGCATGCACGATATTGGTCAAACGTGCCATATATAATATAGACAAATTATCACATAATCAAAACACCGCACATATAATATCACATGCACATAACATTTAGGCATGTTCCAATTATACATTTCCCTACATAAGCACGCATCGGGGCTCTACCTTTTCTCTGCGTAAACACGTATAAGGGCACATCCACCTCTATCTCCTTGTGTAAGTACGCCTCAAGGCTCTGTCTTTCCTTGTGCAAATGCGCATCAAGGTACAATCTCCCCCGCGCGTGTAAACACACCTCAAGGCTCTACCTCTTCCTCATGTAAATACGCATTAGGGCATGCCCTCCACCCCGCGTTCATATGCCTCAAGGCCTAATTATACGCCTTCCTACGTAAACACACATAAGAGCTCTATCATTTTCCCTGCATAACCATGCATCAGGGCATATCCACCTCTATCTCCCTGTGTAAGTACGTCTTAGGGTTCTACCTTTTCCTGCGCAAATGCGCATTGGGACACAATCTCCCCTCCCCACGTAAATACGACTCAGGGCTCTACCTCTTCCCTATGTAAATATGCATCACAGCATGCCCTCCACCCTGTGTCCATACGCCTTAGGGTTTAAGTGGTCACGCGAGCACACAATCACATAAATTCACATAATTCTCAAAGCACTCACACCACTATCCACATGGGACGTGCATAAAATTTCACACATTATGCAACCAATATCCCACATAATATCTATCAATAATCACATTGCAATAATCTGATAATTAATTATTCCCATAAATCAAATTTCATCACAATCAATTATTATGCAAACACTTAATTTACACATGCAAAAAATATCCTAATCAATTATTGTCAAAATAATTAATCGCAATTAATTATCTCAAACAATAATTTATTATTATAAAAATAATAAACGAATATTTAATTATTTTAGAAATAATTAAATATAAATAAATATTTTAAATTAAACTAACTTGTTTAGTTAGCCCAAAGTACGATTAATATATATTTAATTACCACTAATCAAGATTAACCAAATTAATCATCATTTAGTTAAATTAACCATAACTAACCACCTAATCTTGATTAGTCCTAAAATAAACTAACCCTAATCAAGAGGAATACGCTAATCAAGAAATTAGCGCCATAATACATTGTTTAGTGACGGTGGTGGCATGGTTGTGATGACGGTGGTGATACGGACACACGGATGCCTTTGGTGCATCAAGACAAGGTAGCACGGGGTTGGATATCGGCTAAGGAGGTTTGGACCAAGCTGGTCAGCAGAGGAGAGGATGTGCGCACGGCTCCGGTAAGGCTGGTGGATGGCTTCAATCAGCTAAGGGTGGCTGGTGGTTGGCTCGGTTGAAACCAAAATCGAGCAAGAGAGAGAGGGAAAGATGGTTGGTTTGGCGGAGGACGAGCGGTGAATCACAGTGGTTTGTGGCGAGCAGGCAATGGTTTTCAAGCAGTTCGGTGTTTGAGCGAAGGCGGATGATGTTACAGCAGTGGCAGTCGATGGTCGACGGCTAAGGCAAAGAGGATGTAGCAACTACTGTAGGTAACGAAGGAGGAAGGAGGAAGGAGGAGGAATGGGATTGGTTTTCGGTGGAGGTGGCTTGTGGCAATGACTCGCCGATGGTTTGGTGATGTGTTAGCGAGACAATACACTGCAAGGGTTGTGGTGGTTGTCAACAAGCTAGCGACAGAGCAGAAACATAGCAATAGCAACAGTAGCTAATAGGTCGGCCAAGGAGAAAAAGAAGAAGAAGAGAAGTAGCAGTTGGGTGTACGGCTCGGCTGGGAGAGAGAGAGAGAGAGAAGCTTGAAAAGTAAAAAATGATAGGGGAGTAGGTGGGGCATGTAGAGGAGAAAAAGGAAAAGTAGAGATAGAGGGGACGTGAGGGAGCAGAGGGGGGAAAAAGTAACTTAGATAAGAGAGAGGGAGAAGGGTCGTGTACGTCCCCTTCTTTCCCAACACCTCTATCTTCAAAACTTTTGTCCCAAACCCATAAATGGTGGGAGGGACAAATCCATCTTTTCCCATCATTCAGCACACTCATTCTCGAAATGCTATTGGATCAAAACTAAAGAGCGGTGAAGTCCTGAATTTAAATTTTCGGCTCGGCAATCCTTTTTTTGACGTTTCTGATCGAATTGGAAATTTCGGAAATTAATGAGGCTAAAATTGAATAATTTAATCCAGACATCTCAGAAAGTTCAATAACTGAATTTGGATTAAAAATAATGAATTAATAAAATATAAAATCGTTCAAAAAATTCAGAATGTCACAACTCTTCCCCATATAGAAATTTCGTTCTTGATATATATATATATATATATATTTTGGTAAGGTAAGCTTGTATAATTTTCAACCAAAAAGTTATGCAACACAAAGAAACTTAGCACCCACTTGCACACACCACAACAACACGTCGAATGAGTGGAATGGTACCAAGTTTAGAATCAAAATGAAGCAACCATTACACATAAGGACCTATGTACAACACAACAAACATACTAAAAGAAGTCAGCTAGCAAAAATAGAAGGATCAAGACCCTAAGCTCTTTGTAGTCTCCTGTTGACAGGCATGTCCTGAACGTGCTTGACAGTTGCCACCTTGTCCTTAATTGCCTTAATGATATGGTACTTCAAAGATGAGATAAATACCGCCTTTCCCCGAAATAGGGCATTGTTTTGGGTCTTCCAAATAACATAGCAAAGAGCCCCAAAAGAAAACGAGCAATCACCTTATGAAAGCCATTGCCGGACGAGTAGTAACCCATCCAATCGCATTCCTCCACGTTCCATGCGGCCAAATAAGGTTGCACTTACCAGCCCAAAAGGACACCAGATTTCTTATGACATGGCAACCAAAGAAAAGATGGTCAGTGGAATCCAGCCCGATATTGCAAAAGGCACAATCACCACCCGAGATCCTTCCGTAAGAGAGAAGAAACATTTGAGTAGGGAGACGGTTTCTTAAAATTAGCCATAATAGGAATTGATGTCTTGAGACCAGAGATTTGTTCCAAACAAAAGATGACCATTAAACAATCCTAACTTTCCTCCTAATAGTTTCCCAAGCCGAAGCTATGTAAAATTTGCCTAAGGGGTGTTGTAGCCAGTTAAACTCATTAGGGAGGTGGCTAAGGCTTGGAATCGGTTGATGCCACATTCACTCATTAGGAGTGAATAGATTCACAAGCCTAGCTTGCTTGGTAAGACCCGACCGATAGATGTAAGCATTGGAAAAGACTGCATTCAGTGGTCCTCTTTGGTGCTAGGGATCAAACCAAAGTGAAATTGAGCATCCGTCTCCAACATGTCACTGAAAGAAATCAAGAGTTTTACTTCTTAAAGAAAGCAATTTTTTTCATGCCCAGGAACATAAAGTAGGTGTAGTGGTAGCCAAAAAATTCTTGTTCTTTAAATAAGTTGCATGAATCCACTTACACCATAGCGATTTCTTATCAGTAAATAGGAGCCAGATGTGCTTCATCATAGCAGCTTTGTTGCTATCTCATACCCTACAAATTCCAAGCCCTCCTTTGGGCTTTGGAAGGCACACATCATCCCAGGCCATTTTTGCACCTCCCATACCAAGTCCAGGCCCCTTCCACAAGAATTGCCTGCAAATTTGCTCAATTTGTTCCATGACTGAGCTAGGCAATATAAATATACTAGTCCAATACACATGAATAGAATGAAGGATTGACTTAATAAGTTGAAGTCAACTAGCAAAAGATAGGAATCGATGAGTCCAAGAATGAACTCTAAAAATTTCAAGAACAAAATGGGGGTATTGACGCCTCATTACTTCCTCATTTTCCCACATAACTCTTTCTGTTCCATGATGTTGCCATACCACTTTGACCAAGGAAATCGTCTTGTTCCGCAGCACGTGCTCCTTTTGACCCACGATTCATACCAGTTTTTTCATGTATGACACCCTATCGTCCATGTCAATTTCCTCAAAGTTTATTATGTTGGTTGGATTTGGCTCATACTTTCTCAATATTGACACGTGAAAGACATCATGCACTTGTGCAAGTCTCGAAGGCAACGCAAGACAATAAGCCAAAGCTCCAATCCTTTCCAAAATTTCAAAGGGTCCTACGTACCTTGAACTCACCTTTCCCTTTTTGTGGAATTATGAAGTATTTCGCATTGGTGACACCTTCGGGAATACATGATTGCCAACTTGAAAATCTAACGGTCCGCGTCACTTATCCGCATAACTTTTCTGGCGACTTTGAGCCATCTTTAGCCTATCTCGAATCACCTGGAAATCCATCGACTATTGGACTAGCTCCAAACCAATAATTTTTCCACTCACCTATTTCGTTCCAATAAAGTAGGGTTCTACAATGTTTACCATACAATGCCTCAAACGGGGCCATCTTAATACTCTGCTAATAGCTGTTGTTGTGGACGAACTCAATTAGGTGAAGTTGCTCCTCCCAACTTCCTTTAAAATCCATAATGCAAGCTCGCAACATGTCCTCATGGCCTATATTATAATGCGTTTGGATCATCCTTTCCAATTGACCATCTGTCTACAGATGATAAATTTTACCATATTGTAACTTTGTTCCCCTGGCCTCTTATAGACTTTTCCAAAATGTTGATATGAATTTTTGGTCTCGATTTGATGTTATCGGCACCGGTACTTCATGAAGGCATCCAATATACCGGATGTACAACTCTACATACATTTCCAAGGTAAAATCCTTTCGTACGGTAATAAAGTGCGTAGACTTCATCAATCCGTCCACCACGACCCAAATTGAGTTGTTACCCTATTGACTCTTTAGTAACCCCATCACAAAGTCCATTGTTATATGTTCACACTTTCATTCGGGGATCTCGAGAGGTTGTAGTAACTGTCTAGGTTTGCAGTGTTGTGCTTTCACTTGTTGGCACATTAAGCACTTAGCTATGTACTTGGCAATGTCCAACTTCATGCCATTTCACCAATAATGTTGTCACAAGTTTTGGTATATTTTTGTGCTGCCCAGATGTATACTATAACTGCTACACTGGGCTTCTGACAAGATTTCCTTCTTATGTTTCACATTGTTGAGACGCACAATCGTCCATGGAATTTCAAGATCCCATCCTCAGATACATGAAAATAAGCTTTCCTCTTAGCTGCATCCATTTGTAGGATCTTTTGGACTTCAGGGTCTGTTGGTTGTGTGCTTTTAATCCTAGTTTGCATTTTGGGCTCGATTCTAAGAGTAGCTACTAGACTTGAGAGGTGGCTTAACTCAAACTTGAACTTTGAGTCTTGAACTCCTTCTAGCAATACCCATTCTCGAACCATCATGTGTGTGATCAAAGACTTTCGACCAAGTGTGCCTTCAACCTTGTTAGCCTTGTTAGGATGATATAGAATTTTGCAAGCTTGAGCTTCATCCATCGACACTGTCTCATATTTAAATTTTTTATGAGAAAATAAGTACTTTAAGCTCTGATGGTCTGTATAAATTTGAAATCTTTCTCCGCATAGGTAATGCCTCCAAGTCTTTACTGCAAAAATGATTGCCGCCAATTCCAAATCGTGGGTTGGATAATTTGTCTCATGAGGTCCTAATTGATGGGACACATATGCAATCACTCTTCCATGTTACATTAAAATTCATTTTAATCATTTATAAGACACACCACTGTAGATATCATATCCACCAAGGGCCAGATGGAATTGTCAATGCCAGTGTAGCAGTTAGCTTATCTTTAAGCTCTTCGAAACTATGCTTGCACTTATGCATCCATTTGAACTTTTTCTCTTTCTTTAGCAACCGAGTCAGAGGCATGACTATAGTAGAAAACATTTCCACAAACCGTCTATAATAGTCAACCAATTCCAAGAAACTCCTAATTTTGGTCACTGTCATGGGCCTTGGCCAATTCATAACTGCTTCAATCTTAGCTAGGTCCACAAAGATCCCTTCTCCAAAAATCACATGGCCAAGGAATGCTACTTGAGTCAACCAAAACTCACACTTACTAAACTTGACATGCAACTTGTGATCTCAAAAGTTCTGTGGCACTGTCCTTAAGTGTTGCTCGTGTTCCTCTGAACTCTTTGAGTATACTAAAATGTCGTCAATGAACACGATCATGAATCGGTCCAGATACTCCTTAAACACATGGCTCATTAAATCTATAAAAGCTATAGGGGTGTTAGTTAGACCAAACGGTATCACAGTAAACTCACAATGACCATAATGTGTATGAAATGTTGTCTTCGGTATATCCTCTTTTCTAATCCTCAATTGATGATAGCCTATACTTAGGTCTATCTTGAAAAATACCGAAGCTCCTTGGAGTTGGTCAAACAGGTTATCAATCCTTGGCAATAGATATTTATTCTTGATTGTCACATTGTTGAGTTGCTGGTAGTTGATGCAAAGACGCAATGATCTTTTTCCTTACGAACAGATTTGGCACTCCCTATGGAGATGCACTATGATGAAATAATCCTTTATCCAATAGCTCTTGCATTTGCACCTTTAGCTCCTTTAATTTTGAACTCTACATCCGATAAGGTGCTTTTGAAATTGGCTTCGTTCCAAGGGTAAGCTCAATTACAAATTCTAGCTCCCTTTTCAGGTGGTAACCATGGCAACTCATTGAGAAAAATATCCGAAAAATCCCATGCTACTACAATATTTTCCATCCTTGGTTCCTCCACCAATGTGTCCACTACGGTTGCCAAATAACTTTGGCAACCTTCATCCAATAAGTGAGTCACTTCAAGTGTCGAAGTCAATGGGATTGAAGGTCCTCTTCGATTTCCATTAAATTTAAAGCTACTATTCCCAATAGGATTAAACTAAATTATCTTTCCACGACAATCCATTGAGGCTCGTTGCTTGGTGAGCCAGTCCATGCGAATAATGACATCAAAATCATACATTTCCAGCACAAGCAAGTCTATACTTTCCTCTCTACCACCAAACGCTAATTTGCATCAAGGACATCCTACTGCAGAAATTACACTATTCTTGAGCGGGATAAAAATATTAAAAACTACTCCCAACAGTTTAAAACTTAATCTTGCTAATTTAACAAATTACTTAGTCATGAAAGAATGGGTAGCACCAAGGTCAAACAAAGCATAAATAGTATGGTTGTGTAAAAGCACT
The DNA here is from genome assembly GCA_014182735.1 of Corymbia maculata. NCBI lineage: Eukaryota > Viridiplantae > Streptophyta > Magnoliopsida > Myrtales > Myrtaceae > Corymbia > Corymbia maculata. The sequence goes on along the minus strand of CM024688.1, from coordinate 19,255,725 downwards.
GTACCTATAACCACGAAGGGCGAATCCTCCGCTTCCTTTTTGGTGATAGCATATACCCTTCCTTGCATCGGGGCCTATTCAAGTTATTTGGTGGAGCATTCCTTGCAAATTATCTTATTGGCCTTGGTGGCACTTGTGCTCCTGTGGACCTTTGGGGGCAACTTCTCACTTGATGGCCCTGGCCACATCTAAAGAATGCTCCCATCCTAGTAGGACATGAGGTATTCTCATGCCTCCTTCCATAGAGTAGGCACACTCCATTTGAATTGGATGCTTGCTTCCCTACACCATTCCTTCGGTTTGGTGGGATGTGATGCCTTCCTCCTAGCATTGCCTTTTCCCAAATTGATGGTTGTCTCTATTCGGCACAAACCATGATCCAGATGTGGTTGCCCTTTCCGCTAGGTGTTTCTCAATCATCTGAACTTTCACATCCAGCTCATCATAAGCCTTCAAGTTCAAGGATACTATATGGTCCTTGATTTCCAATTTTAGTCCGTCTTCAAACCTCTTAGCCTTATCTATACGATCCTCAATCAGTCTTGGTGCATACCTCCACAGTTTATCAAACTACGCTTCATACTAATCTATTAACATCTAGTTCTATGGAAGTTACTAAAACTCCACCATCTTTTGCTCTTTGGCACACTCTGAAAAGTATTTTCCATAAAAAACTTCCATGAAGGCACCCCATGTTAAAGCCGTACCTTCAGGAAATGCCCTTTTTTGGATAGCTTCCCACCAAGTACTACCATTGCCTTGCAACTAATAAACTATCCAATGTCACTTTCTCTTTCTTCGAACACGTCAATAGTGCAAAATTTTTCTCAATCTCCTTGACCCAAAGGGTTGCAGCTTCAGGATCACCTACCCTAGTGAACTTAGGTGGCTTTTGTCACGTCTCGACCCTCGAGCACGTGACAACCCCTGTTCTCTCACGGTTATTTAGATGAGACGTCTCAGGATGTGTCACCGACCATTATTTTTATCTTTTAATTAAAACACATGCGGAAGTGAATCACAATCCCTTAGTCAATTACAAAAGCAGGGATACTAGGAAAACCCAACAATAACACATTCCAAAGTATCGCTTTATTTATCTACTAACTAACCCTAAGAAGTTTATAAGTACAAGCCCTTACCATGAGCATCTTCTTATGGAGTCAATGAAACTAACAAGCCAGGGTTAATCTACTCCTTTCAAAAACGGCTATGAGCAGTAACACGCGTCAATCCTCCATCCTATGGACTTGAAAATTGTTATTCAATAACCAGTAAGTCAAAATTCTAAGTCTCAGTTAGGAATTTTTCTCATCTCGAGGGTAGTCTAATCATGCAACCTAGTTCCGAAAAACAACACATACCACACCTCAAGCGGGAATTATCGACGACGGTTTAATAAGCAAATGCAAACATAGGCGACCCTACCTGACCTTGGCACACGCAACTTGCAAAAACTGTCATTTAAATCATCACGATATTAAGAGACATGTGAATAATCATAGCATTGCACACAACTTTCTTATGTCTCAACGTCCACACATGCTCTGATTATTACAACCCTTAGGGCCATGGCACAACCTTATGGTTGACGGTCAACTAGTCGTAGACCAAGCATTGTCCTCCTCCATGAGGCATGACGACATCATGAGCTCTCCCCCATCGACTGCAATCCCTAAGGAGCATGGGTCCAGCCTCTACGCTGAGTATAGGGTGATCCTCGATTGTCATGTAATCATGAGGGGTTAATTACTCATGCTGAGTATAAGGCCAAAAGAAAATCGGTTTAACATTGTTCGCAGTCAATATCGAAGTCATGTCGAATCACTCGCAATCTAACCTCATACTTCTACCGAATCAATTTATTTCCATTTGCTAATTGGCCTACAACAATGTGGTATCATTCCTCTTTGATCCTTATGGTTGAGTGGCCTATCCCTGATTGAATTCACTAGTCATATGCGTATCAATTTTTAATTGTCTTTTGGAATAGTTAGTTAACTCATGAGGGGCCAACTCAGAGTAAACGTAACTAATAGTGCATTGACAAAATAACCATTTCATCTATCTCGAAATGGGTTGAAATTCAGGATGTTACAACTCTTCCCTCCTTATAGAAATTTCGTTCTCGAAATTTGCCGAACTTCCAATATCCTTAAACAAATGAGGGTACTAATGCCTCATTGCATCCTCACTTCTCCTGGTCGTTCGTTTTGTACCTTGATATTACCAAATTACTTGCAATTCCTTTTTGGTTCCCATAGGCTATGCATTATCCGATTTTGCCCAAAGCAACTTTGCTGTCACCTCCCAGTTTTGAATCCTCAGTTGGATCTATAGAGCTTTATCCTATATACCACTAAGCCAAGGCATTGGTAGTGTCCAACTCTATATGTCCCTCTCATCGACGACACCTTAAGGAAAATGCAACACTAAACATAATAATTCAACAATCTTAGTCTTTTGTCTGTATCGCTTTTTTGGCGATTTTGCGTTGTCCTTAGCCTGTCCCTGATATCTTTATGATATTCACTCACTACCAACAATCTCTAGACTAGTGATCGTCCTTTCTCTGATCTTGTACAAGCTTGACCACACTTCGATTACACCCTTATAGTAATAATCTTATCCTTGAAACATTCTCTTTTTGCTCAGTTCATAGTTTGGTTCACTTCTATCCCTTTCAACCTCCTAGAAGCTTGCCAAGAGTTGCTCTTTACTTAGGCACTCCGGCCCCAGTGACCACTCCCCACCCTCGGCGGATTAATCGTCACAAGTATCTTTGAACTACACCACTACTAGCAAAAGTCCTTAGACATGCACTATCTCATAGAGGTATTATCTGCTTTAGCCTGTCCCTTATCGAGCCTCATGATTTTAACCTCGTCTGAACATTCCAAAGTGCAAAACTTTCTCCAGCCCGTCAATCCATGAGCTCGTTTCCACGGGGTCATTTATCAACACTTGAAATCTGATTCACGGAATTTCCATCAATCGCTATCCAAATTTCACAAGCCACCAATTTTCCTTCCAACATTCCTTTCATGTCCATTTGATACCTAGTCCAAAATATCACCTCAACCACTTGAACACTAGTGAATGCCAAATGTCATTTATTGCACCAAAAGCTTTTGGGTATTTTCTTCAAATCCTTACTAATACCTCGAAAAGAAAATCATCAATAATGCTACTTCACCATTTATCCACATAGCATTGAGGGATAATTAATTCTTAATCCACAGAAGACAAAAATCCATTCCTCAAATCCCAATTTTACTCATCTACCGAAATAATCCACCTTGGGTAAATTAATCTCTTAATTGAATCTAAGACTTCGAGCAATAAATTATCCACCTTAAATCTTATAAAAGATTATCGCCATTTAAGAGATTATCACTTATGATCCAATACCTACAACTCCTAAAATCATCAAGATAAAACTTAATTGATTTCCATTAAATCCAATGACCTCAATTGTCGTGACGCGTAAGCAAATAATCTTCCTTGTTACCTTACTACACAGTCAAATCCCTTATATGATAATCTCTTATACTAGACTAAATCCTCAAAATTGGTGTGATAATCAGCTTATACTTAAGCTCTTAAACATTATGCTTGCACTTATCCGTCAATTCAAATTCTTATGTCTTTCATTAACATTTGCATCAGAAGTATAGCTATCATAGAGAACCTTTCTACAAATCGTCTATAATAATCCATCCGACTTAGAAAACTCCGAACGTTTGTCACTATCATAAGTCTTGGCCAATTTATGACTACCTTGATCTTGGTAGATCCACATAAATTCTCTCATCTAAAATCACACAATAACAAAAGCAAAGTGAGTAAATCCAAACTCACACATAATAAACTCGGCATACTGTTTATGCTCTTGAATGTTCTATAGCACCACCCTCAAGTACTGTTTGTATTCCTCTAAATTCCTTGAATATTTCCAATATATTGTTCACGAACACAATTACTAATTTATCAAAGTATGCCTCAATCACTCAATCTATCAAATCCATAAAAACAACTGGCGTATTAGTTTATCCAACCGGTAGTACAGTAATCTCGTAGTGGCCAAATCACATACGGTATGTCGTATTTAGTTCATCCTCCGTTTTAAATCCTCAACTATTGATAGCCCATCCTTGGGTCTATTTTGAAACATATTGAAGCTCCTTGAAGTGGGTTAAACAAGATATATTACACCTTGATTATCATAGTGTCAAAACTTTTTTGTTCTACCCCAAAGTCTAAGAGTAAACTTTATAACCATATCGCCTTCTTTGTTATAAAGATTAGTGCCTTGTACTCTGCCTCAATCAAAGACAAGGCAACATAATCGTGCAAGGATGATTTCCAACTCACTACACCACCCACTAGCTCAAACACATACCTTGTTAAAGACTTGCAATCATCAAAGTCATTAGTGTGATCCAAACACACATAGTTAGTGGTCTCATTGCCATTGTTATCTTACCAGTACACTCTACCTATGTCAGTTGTCCCTTTCAAATATTTGAGGACTTCATAGCTTCCCAATGAGATTTACCAATATGCTTCATAAAGTGACTAACAATGCTTACAACTTGTGAAATATTAGTGTTAGGGAAATTCTTATGATGTTTTGAATATGACAAAATAAATCAAAGGCTTCTAAGTCTACGAGTCTCAGACGGAGAAGCAAATGAATGCTTCTGAGTCTAGGAGTCCCAGATGGAGAAGCAATAGAACGTCTCTAAGTCTACGTGTACCATACGAAGAACACAAGCAGATGCAAAATCTCATTCTGACAATACCAGACGCAGACCCAGAATATGTAATGGCTAGTAATTTGGTTTGGATTCTACACGAAAATAGATTTAATTGACTCAATCTAATTGATTGGCAATTATATCCCAAAGACAAGAACTTTCCTAACAGAGAATGGAAAATTAGATTCTGTTTGTATGGGGGATCAAAATCAAGATGGGGATTCTACTTTTGTCACTCAACGGCTACCAAATCTTCTTGATACAGTTCTGTCCAATGGGTAGATTAGAAGACAATCCTCTAGATAATGTCCAACGGTTAATTTGGAAGTGGAGGAGTATATAAGGAGATCAATGAACCGAAGAGTAAGTACGAGACGAAATGTAGAATCTATAATTCCAAAGTGTGGGCATACTTCGACCATATACACTTGCCTTGTGTGAGCTTAAAAGTATGTGATTGTGAAAGAAATACGCAAGAGTGACTTAGTGAGATAGTGTGATCTATCGCTGGGTGTTTGCACTCAAAGTTGTAATCTCTTGTTGATCATATAGTGGAATCCAGCCAGTAAGCTATTAGCGTGGGAGAGTGGATGTAGGCTTGATCTAAGCCGAACCACTATAATATTCGTGTCCAATTTCTCTTATTCCTTAATATCTTATTGATTATTATTGGTGTTAATACTAGCAATATCAATCGGTATTAGAGCAAGATGCTCGGTTTTATTGAAGTGTTTTTACTTTGGAGCTAAAGATCTTCTATGGCTAGTTTTTTGGCACCAAGTCTTGTTGAAGGACAAAGCTACACTAGACCACCTTACTTTGATGGGAATGAGTACAATGTTTGGAAAAATAAAATGAAGGCATTCCTAAGATCTAAGGATTTGTTGGAATGATATGTTGTTGAGAAGAGAATCAATCCTAATGTTGCATCAGCATCTACTAGAAAAGAAGATGGCGAAACACTTCAATCTTCCATCACTCTATCTCAAAAGGAGATAACAAAAAGAGAAGCTTTAGATGCAAAGGCTATCTATTCTCTTTATTGTGCTTTGTCTCCAAATGAATATCATCGAATCTCTTCTCGTGAGACAGTGAAAGAAGTGTGGGATAAGCTGCACGTTACCTATAAAGGGACTGATCGTGTAAAGGAGACCAAAGTCAATATTCTTCTTGGTCAAGATGAATCATTCAAAATGAAGCAAGGAGAGTCCATCGGAGATATGTTTAGCAAATTTACTGAAATAGTAAATGGGCTTGCATATCAAGGTCAGCCAATCTCAGGACCAATGAAGGTTAACAAACTCTGGAGAGGATTATCGAAAGATTAGAACAACATCGAGACTTCTATTTGCGAAACATTAAGGATTTTGCCTTTATCTATTGATGAACTTATTGGAACTTTGCAATCATATGAAGCGGAATGTATAAATGACGAAGATCCAAAAGGTAAGAAGTTAATTGCTTTAAAATCTAATGCTGATTTTGATGAGGCAGATTCTGAGGAAGATGAAAAAGATGACGATGAGGAGATGAAGTGGTTGATCAAAAAATTTGAACACTTTGTGTGAAAAAGAAGCGGTTCGAAAGTGAGGAAGTCCACATAGAAACCCAATTGTCCTTTATTCAAGAAAAGGAAAGGGAAATTGGAGAAGAAGAATAAAACTTTGAAAGTCGAGATGTGGAGCGACATCGAGTCTAAATCGGCGATGATGAGAATTTATGCTTAATGGCGAACATTGAATTTGAAGAAAACGAGGTAATATGTTCAAATCCTATTTTTGATGATGATGATCTTTTTGACGAATTATGCACATAACATAAGAATGCGTTGAAGAAGATCTCTGAATTGAAGGAAATCTCTAAATTGAGAGAGTAAAATTCTACAAATGAGACAAGTATTGTTGAGCTGGAAAAGGAGAATTCTTTTGTTAAGGAAGAAAATGATTTATTGCAAAAGGAAAATAATTCCTATAAGGAAGAAATTCTAAAAATTTGCAAGAAATTTTCTCTTGGCTCGAAAATATTAGAGCATGTCCTCTCCATACAAATGCCGTACTACAACAAATCCGGTCTCAAGAAACAAGAAAAATAGTGAGATCATTAATGATTTTCTAAAAGTAAAGGAGAGATTGTGGCGCAGACCTTCGATCCACCATTATCGAAATCATTTTGTTTGTTAAGTTTGTGCAAATTAAATTTTGAGGTGAGTTTGATTGAAGAAAACAAACTTCTACCTCAAATTTCCAAAGCAAGAGAATAATGCAGTTGTTGTTGCTACAAAGGGAATAAAGGAACGGTATTTTGTTCAACGTGCACAAGCCGAAGTGAATTTCAAATATTGTCATGAAGACAGGGGGAGAAAGTGAGTGCAAAAAGAAAGGGGAAGAATCGTGATAATTTCAAAAAGGCAACAAATTGAGGTGGAGCACTGATCAAGTATGGTAGATTTTTTGAATTGATCTTGACATTGATTATTACGGAAAGAAAAGATTTTTTGAATTGATCTTGACCTTGATTATTATGGAAAGAAAAGAGATTGTTTTGTCATCATAAAAAAGGGGGAGATTGTTAGGGAAATCTTTATTATGTTTTGAAGATGACAAAATAAATCAAAGGCTTTTGAGTTTACGAGTCTTAGACGAAGAAGCAAATGAACGCTTTTGAGTCTACAAGTCCTAGAAGGAGAAGCAATAGAACGTCTTTGAGTCTACGTGTACCAGACGGAGAACATAAGCAGATGTAGAATCTCATTCTAATAGTACCAGACGTAGACCTAGAATATGTAACGGCTAGTAATTTGGTTTGAGTTTTAGACCAAAATAGATTTGATTGACTCAATCTAATTGATTGGCAATTAGATCCCGAAGACAATAAATTTCCTAACGGAGAAACTCTACTTATGAAAACCTAGATTCCGTTTATATGGGTGATTATAATCAAGATGGCAATTTTGCTTTTGTCACTCAACGGCTACCAAATCTTCTTGATACAGTTCTGTCCAATGGGTAGATTAGAAGATGATCATCTGGATACTGTCCAATGGCTAGTTTGGAAATGGAGAAGTATATAAGGAGATCAAGGAACTGAAGAGCAAGTAAGAGAATCTATAATTCCAAAGTGTGGGCATACTTTGATCATATACACTTGCCTTGTGTGAGCTTAAAAGTATGTGATCGTGAGAGAAATACACAAGAGTGACTTAGTGAGATAGTGTGATCTACTGTTGAGTGTTTGCACTCAAAGTTGTAATATCTTATTGATCATATAATGGAATCCAGCCAGTAAGCTATTAGCGTGAGAGAGTGGACGTAGGCTTGATATAAGCCAACCACTATAATATTCGTGTGCAATTTCTCTTATCCCTTAATATCTTATTGATTATTATTGGTGTTAATACTAGTAATATCAATTAGACCTAGTACATATCATAGCATACAAAATGCTACCCAATGCACTACAATAAGGAACATGGGACATATGCTTCTCCTCCTCTATCTACAATGATAATTTATCAAAAAGTTCTAAGTGCTTCACTAAACGAGTACTTACAAATTTCGTTGATTGCATATTAAAAGGTGCAACAATCTTCTCAATATATTTCTCTTGAAATAGATGTAAAGGTCCTGCAGCTTATCACGCAAAAATCTTGATGCTTAATATCTTCTTTGCAGCACCTAAATCTTTCATCTTAAATTCAACACTCAACCGCCTCTTCAGCACATCAATATTAGACATATTCTTAACTGTTATCAACATATCATCAACATATATTAACAGGTAAATCAAAGAACCATGCTTCGATCTCCTAAAGTAAATATAACTATCCATATGAATATTGAAATAGTCTTGATTAGTCATGAAAGTATCAAAATTGTTATACCACTTCCTAGGAGATAGCCCATATAAAGATTTCTTTAACAAGTAAACATGATCTTCCTTATCCATAATAGCAAATCCCTCTGGCTACCTCATGCAAATCCACTTCTTCAACTCACCATAAAGAAACACAATTTTCACATCTTACTACTCTAACTCGAGATCTTGTATAGCAACTAAATTAAGTAAAACATGAATAAAAAAAGGTCTTACCACAAGAGAGAACACTTAGTTGTAGTCAATGTCTCCCTTTGTATATATCCCTTCACTAGAAGTCTTACTTTATACCTTGCTACCTCGACATAAGGAATGCCCTCCTTCCATTTAAAAACCTATTACTTTTGACAATCTTCTGGCTCTTGGGTACTTTGACTAGCTCCCATGTCTGATTCCGATGGAGTGATTCAATCTCTTTGCTTATAACCTCTAGCCATTATGATGACTCACTACTAGCTATTGTTTTAGAGTAAGACGAAGGCTCATCTATTTACACATCATTATCTATAGTCAATGTAGAAGCAATATCTATATAATCATAATGTACTAGTGATTTAATTTGCCTTCTTGGTTTGTCTATGACTGTAGTGTGCTACGACTATGCTAGTTGTTCAATATCACCAACTTTAGGAACTATGACCTCATCTACAGTCTCAACTTCTATTATCTTTGAGGTATTTGGAGTTTCCACCTGAAGCTCCACCTCATTATTGACACAATGATTCATATCTTTCGCTAGTTGTGTCTCAAAACTCCTTTGTTAAAGCATTGTAGTCTTGTTGAAGATTATGTCCCTGCTGATTGAAAAATCTAGTGATTTGGGATCAGTACACCATAGCCAATAGCTTTTCACCTTATGTGTATAACCCATAAATATGCACTTTTTCACTCTCGCCTCAAACTTACCATCACTAGCATAAGCATACACATGACATCTGAATATTCGTAATTTGGAGTAATCAATAAGTTTCCCCAACCATATTGCCTCTTCCACTTGATAGCAGATGATGGAAACCAATTTACCAGGTAACATGCCATATTCACTACTTCTTCCCAAAATTCCTTGCCTAGTCTTACATGCAAAAGTATACATTGAGCTTGCTTAAGTAAAATTTTGTTCTTTCGCTCTACTATGCCATTTTGTTGCAATGTCCTAGGTTTTATGCAATGTCTCACAATCCCTGCTTTCTCGTAGAACTTAATAAAATCTTTACCACATTACTTCATACCGTTGTCGGTTCTCGGGTAGTTGATTTGTTTATTTGACTACTTCTCTATCAATGCCTTAAATTTCTTGAACCAATTGAACACATTAGATTTGTGCTTCAAGAAGAATACATATACCTTTCTCGAATAGTCATTGATATAAGTCAATATATATTGAGTACCGCCTTTAAAAAAAAATCAAAGATGCCCTAGATGTCTTAATGAATATACTCAACTGGTCATTTGGTTAAATGAATAGTTGTAGTAAACTTAATTTAACATTGCTATCTAAAGATGTAATTCTCACACAAGTTTAGCTTCCTTATCTTTTGACCCTTCAACAACACATTCATCATTGTCATCGCATCTTGAGAGATCTTTGTTGGGAGTGTAGAGTAGAAGCCTGATATCTTCACTTGGAGAGATTGCCAAGACCGAGTCAAAGTTCAAGCCAGTCAACATATCCAGTTGGACCAACTTTCACTCAAAAGCTTAAGTAAATAAATTATGAGCCAACTAGCTTATCCTGTCAAATCCACCACATTAATTCTCCAATGTGGAACTTCTTTAACACAGTTCACTCACATGTGTATCCATCCTAACAAATTATTCTCTCATGTGTGAGTTCAATATTAAGCTTGGCTCCCTAATGATTTAGGTTTTATTCTAGCCCAACTTCATCCTTATAGGTTTGAGTTGCTATGGCTCAACTCCCACCTGCCCGAAAACCACAACCATCGACTCTAATACCAATTGTTGTAATATAATACATAGAAACGATAGAATCTTGCAAATTAAGTCAATGCAAAAATACCAGATAAATTAACGAGAAATGATAAAGACACTGTATATTTACGTGGTTTGATCCAAGTATCGAAACCTACATTAATAGAGAGAGATAGCAGCAAATAATCCTATATAATTTGAGAATAAGAGTTGCAATCACTTACAAACTCGAATGTTTCCCACACCTACATTAAGCTCTAACCCCTGATGTTTACAAATAAACAACTCAATTGAGATGTAAACTCATAACACAAATCACTGTGTATTCAAGCCCTAAACAAAGGCTCTACGTACACTAAGAACAATAACTCGTGTAATCATTCTTTCTTTTTGTACGGCGGCTTCATGTTGTTTGCACACTTTCTTTGATTGTGTGCAACTTATCTTGCTGAAGAAGTCTCCTTTCATTTTATAGGAATGTAGCATGAAACAAAACCCTTTCTTTCACCAGCACAAAGTAAAAAGACAAGGTCCTTAAATTGTGTAGTAAATGGAGTCCTTCTTTTGTAACATCCTGAAAATTGACTCATTTAGCCCGATTTTTAATCCGATTTTGGGAACCGATTTCTCAGTTATATCATAACTAAATACTTGGACGTCGCCTCATTTATTTTGGGATTTTCTGTTGGATACGAAAGTGTCGGAAAAAGGGAAAATTGGACCGGGTTTTGGGCCCGCATGTGGGCCGGCCCAAGACCGGCAGCCTAATGGGCCTTGCACCCATTTAGCCCAGCCCGAGAGGGGCCCAAGTTGGCCCGAGTTAGCCCAAGTTCCCCTCCATTTCCAGCCCATGGGCTTCTCTGGGCTTCTCTCTTTGGCCTTTTGCTTTTGTGCCTAAGTGGACTTTGTTTATGCTTTGTTTTTGCTTGCTTTTGATTGGTTCTTCAACAAGTGGCCTGCCCACTTGCCTTGGCCCTTATCCAAGTCTCCAGCAGCTCCTTCTCTCTCCTCTTTCTCCCCCAAAATTCGTGCACCAGCCCAGCCACCCTCTCTCTCCTTTTTCTCTTCCTTTTCTCTTCCATTTCTGGTGTTCTTTGCTGTCCATGCTGTTTTCCAGCCCAAAAACAGCCTTGCCGCCATCACCGGAGCCGCCACCACCACCCAAAGTGTAGTCTTGGAAGTTAGGAAGCCAGCCGCACACCCCCGGTCACCCCGAACCGCCCGTTTCGGCCTTTTCCGCACTGCTGGTCGATTCCGCGTGAACAGTAACCAGCAGTGTTTTTGGCCCGTTTCGGCCACCGTTTGTCATCCGTTCCGTCCCCGAACTTACCCCTCAGCCCTCGTTCCCCTCTACGCGCCGGTGTCACTGGATTTCTGATCCAAGTAAGTTAACTTCCTAATCCTTGTTTAGGGTTTAATCTTGCTTAGGGGTTAATTAGTGTATTTGTGTGTTTGTGATTAATTATGGTTGATTGGTTAATTAGGCTGGTTAATTAATTCTGACTAGGGTTAGTTAATTGACCATAGTTAGTAATAAAGTAACTAAGGTTAATTATTAAAGTAACTATGGTTAGTTTTAAAAGTAACTAAGGTTAATGTTAAAAACCATTTAAAAAGTCATGGTTAGGTTAGATTAACTAAGGTTGAGTTAATTTGTTAACCATGGTTAAGTTTATTTATTTTTATTTATTTATTTAATTTCGGATGAATTTACTATTCACAAATTCACGGATTATTGTTCATAGATTACCTTTCACGGATTCATACGTTCATGTAAATTTTGGTTTATTTTGATGTGTTCTTGGTTGTTATGATTTATTGAAGTGCCGATTGTTAATTATATGTGTGAATAATGATGAAATGCATGATGATCGAATGAAAGTGTTTGATTTATTGAGTTATTCCCGAGAATTGGGAATTTTGAAATTGTTGAATTTGGAATTTTGGAATTGTCGTATAACATGTTGCGTGGGTTATTTGAAATGGCCTGTCGCATGAGCATGAGTGCATGAGCGATGTTGCATTCACGACCAAGCAAAAGCAAAGACAAGAATGAACTGTTTGCTGATGTGTTGCATGGTCAGACTAAAGTTGATAACCCGGTTGAGCCGGATGACCGCCAATCCTTCGGGGTGATGCCGTGACCATTGGGTCGCCTGATAGTGGTCAGATGCGATTTCGCGGTTGAGGCCGGGCCCATGCTCCTTATGGAATGCCGTCGGTGGGGGAGAACCCATGACGTCACCGTACCTCACGGGGAAGGACGATGCCTGATTTACGACCAGTTGACCGCCAACCATAAGGTTGTACTGTGGCCTAGAGGGTCGTAATAATCGGAGCATGTGTGGGCAGTGTGATATGAGAAAGTTTTGTGTAATGCTCTGATTATTTGCATGCCTCTTATTGTTGTTGTGAGGCGATTGACAGTTTCTGCAGGTCATGTGTGCCAAGGCCAGGTAGGGTCACCTGTGATTGCACCTATTTATTAAACTGTCTTCTGTGGTTATCTCTATAAGGTGATATTGCATTGATTGCTGTATTAGGTTGTATGTTAAACTCCCGAGGCGAGAGAAGTTCCTAACCGGGGCGTAGGAATTTAACTTGCTGAGTTTATCTCAACCCGCCGTGGTTAACCTTTTCAGGCCCTAGATGACGCAGTACCCGGTACGCTTCGGTGCCCCTGTGGGCATGAGCACCACTGTCACCGTGTGGCCCGCCCTGGGCCACAATTTTGTGTTCGAGCACCATGTGACGACAGTGTGGGTGGATAAAGGGACGAGGCACCATCGCATGCCCCACGTCTTCAAGGCATGGTTTATTTGACAGGGAGGCATTTTGTACGGCCCCCTCCGAGGTTTTGATGGGCCGGCTCCTCTTGTGGGGCCGACCGATGAGGTCTGGGATCCCATGGACCTGGATCCCCGACGGCGAGATCTCGCGACCCGAGGATCGAGATGAGTGATCCTCCGAGGAGGGTGATCCCTCCGAGGAGAGTGATCCCTCCGAGGCTAGCGAGTAGGCTCCGTGGCCTATTCTCCTTTTGACGAGCCCTCCCCCACCACGTACGGTGTTAGGTTAGCCGGGCCGGTCCCTTTTTGAGTAGGGATTAGCTTTTCGCCTGTAGTAAGGCGTGTGTATATGTGTTGTAGTGCAGCTAACCTTCAAATTTATATAAAATTGTGTTTGTCTTTCCTCTGCTGCTGTTGTTGCTATTGTTGCTATCCTTGTTGTTTAATTTGTGGGAGTATTCATTTCCGCATGTGCATAATTACAAGATAAAATGAATTGGTCAACAATAGTACCTGGGACGTTGTAAAACTAGACCTCAAGTGAAATAGGGTTGCCGCGAGCTCGAGAGTCAAGGTGTGACAACCCCGTCGATTTTGGTATCAGAGCCTGGTTGGTTGATGGAGTGATAAGGTGCGATAAGTCTTGTGTTGGTGCGTGGGGATAGTTAGTAGGAAAGATAATTTCTTTGCTTGCATGTGATTGACTGCAGGATCCTTCGTGCTCCTTTGTCGTAGGGTTGTCTCATTTTCTAATTCCTTGTGGGGGGAATTGGAACGCATGTTTGGAGAGTCCTGCAAGATGAGCAATCCAGATTCGAGTACCCCTGGTTTGAGGACCCCAGGTCAGAGGGGTCAGAGGAAGAGGACGGCGCAGGTACCGACTGGTGCTATGGAGATAGCACCGGAAGACCCAAGGATGGATGGGATTATGTATGCCATTGAAGCTCTGATAGGTCGCAGCTCGAGACTCAAGCCGCCCGTCATCCTTCTGCATCGCAGCTTGCTCCTGCAGCTAGGCCCGGGATTGGTAACCGGCCTATGCATCAGTTGGTGGAGCAGTTCATGAAGCTGAAGCCGCCCAAGTTTTCTGGGGCTAGTGACCCTGAGACAGCGACCCTCCGGGTAATGGAGATAGAAAGACTTTCACCTTGCTTTGCAGTGTTCGAGGAGGAAAAGGTGATCATGGCGGCTTACCAACCGCAGCGGCACTTGGTGGGAAGCTACCCAAGGATGGGTATTTCTCGAGGGTACAACCGGGTATGGGATACCTTCGGGAGGCTTTTGAGCAAGTACTTCTCGATCGCGCAAGAGAGCGAAGCTGGCGAGAATTTCGGAGGCTGCATCGAATCGATGACAAAGGGATCGATGAAGCCAAGTTTGCAGAGCTGTCGAAGTACGCGCCACGAATGGTTGAGCATCCTTTGGACAAGGCCAGGAGGTTTCGGGACGGACTGAAGATAGAAATCCGAGACCATTTGGTGTCGGTGAACCTGAAGGATTACAATGAGCTTTATGAGAGAGCTCAGATGATTGAGAGGCACCTTGCAGAAAAGGAAACCACATCTATATCATGGTTTGTGCCTAGCAGAGACAATAGTCAGTTTGGAAAGAAACCGATGGCGGGAGGAAGATATCATTTTCCGCCTAATAGAAGGGACGGTGTGGGGAAACCGTTGCCAAGCTCGTTTGGAGGATGCAGAATGTGTGGCAAGAGGCATGGAAATGCCCCGTGTCCTTTTCCGATAGGAGCTTGTTTTGGGTGTGGTTAGGTGGGCCACCGAGTGAGGAACTGCCCACGCAGGCCCATGATGCCATTCACGCCACGATCGCCAGCTGGACCACCAGTGGGGAACGCTCAGCAGGGCAATCAGTATAGACCCCCTGCACAAGGACGGGTGTATGCAGTCACGAGGAAGGAGGTGGAGGACACGCCTGCCGTGATTACAGGTACGATATCTCTATACGACCATACTGCTTATGCGTTGTTTGATCCGGGAGCTTCACACTCCTTTATTGCTAAACGGTTTGTAGAATTAGTGGGATTAAGATCGAACCGTTGGAAACGGTCTTTGTTATTTCTACCCCGTTAGAGGATTCAGTTTTATCTGCAGTAGGATGTGCTAGCTGTAAACTAATTATAGATGGTCGGGAAGGAATAATTGATTTGATTGTTTTAGCGATGTATGACTTTGATGTCATTATCGGTATGGATTGGTTGACCAAGCAAGGAGCTACTATGGATTGTCGGGAGAAGAAAATCTGATTTAATCTTACTGGAGCTAGTAGTTTCCAGTTTGTAGGGAGTCGAGGAGGGTCCTCGATTCCCTTGATTTCTTCTTTGGAAGCAATCAGGTTGTTGGGGTCAGGATGTCAAGGATATTTGGCGTCTGCGAGTGATACATCAAAATAAGGACCGAACCTGGAGGACATCGTGGTAGTACGAGTTTATCTGATGTCTTTCCAAAGGAATTACCAGGACTACCCTCGGCCAGAGAGATAGAGTTTGTAATCGAGTTGGCTCTGGGGACGGAACCAATCTCGAAAGCACCATACGGGATGCGTTGTCGAGTTGAAGGAATTGAAGGTGCGAGATGCAGGAATTATTGGACAAGGGCTTTATTCGCCCAGTGCATCGCCTTGGGAGCACCGAGTCCTATTTGTCAAGAAAAAGGATGGTTTGCTGCGGTTATGCATTGACTATAGGCAGCTTAATCAAGTGACGATTAAGAACAAGTACCCCCTGCTGAGGATTGATGACTTGTTTGATCAGCTCCAAGGAGCGTCGATGTTCTGTAAGATAGATCTAAGGACATGCTATCATCAATTGAGAATCCGAAAGGAGGACATACTGAAGACAGCTTTCCGTACTCGTTATGGTCATTACGAGTTTACGGTAATGCCTTTTGGATTAACAAATGCCCCTGATGCTTTCATGGATTTGATGAACCGGGTGTTTAAGGAATATTTGGATCGGTTCATGATTGTGTTTATCGACGACATTTTGGTGTATTCGAAGAGTCCGGATGAACACGAGCAACACCTAAGGACCGTGTTGCAAACCCTAAGAAATCACAAGCTGTATGCTAAATTTAGTAAGTGTGAATTTTGGTTGGATCAAGTGGCATTTCTAGGCCACGTGATCTCAGGTGAAGGGATTTCGTGGACCCGACCAAGATTGAAGCGGTCATAGATTGGCCGAGACCGACTTTAGTAACTAAGGTTCGTAGTTTTCTGGGACTGGCTAGTTATTACAGACGATTTGTGGAAAGATTCTCTTCAATAGCTATGCCATTGACATAGTTGCTGAAAAAGGACAAGAAATACGAGTGGACAGATAAGTGCAAGAGTAGTTTCCAAGAGCTTAAGCATAAGCTGACTACCGCACCAGTTTTGACTATTCCGTCAGGCTCGGGAGGATA
Organism: Corymbia maculata; assembly: GCA_014182735.1. Lineage (NCBI taxonomy): Eukaryota > Viridiplantae > Streptophyta > Magnoliopsida > Myrtales > Myrtaceae > Corymbia > Corymbia maculata. Next base: position 19,238,952 of record CM024688.1, on the reverse strand, counting down.
TGAGATTTTTAGCGACGCATCATACAAGGGACTCGGTTGCATTTTGATGCAACATGGTAAAGTGATAGCATATGCTTCTAGGCAGTTGAGGCCTCACGAGCTGAATTATCCGACGCACAACTTAGAGTTGGCGGCCATCATATTTGCGTTGAAGATATGGAGACATTATCTCTGTGGAGAGAGATTTCAAATTTTTACAGACCATCAAAGCTTGAAGTATCTGTTCTCCCAAAATGAACTGAATATGAGACAATGCAGATGGATGGAACTTCTTAAGGATTATGACTGCGACATCCTATACCATCCAGGTAAGGCAAACAAAGTGGCAAACGCTTTGAGTCGCAAGTCATCAATTGCGAGTATGATGGTACAAGAATGGATTCTGTTGGGGGGAATCCGCGATTCAGAATTCAAGCTCGAGGTATGCCATCTTTCTAATTTAATAGCTACCCTTAGGATCGAACCTGAAATTCAAGCCAAGATTAAGGCAATGCAACCTTTGGACGTTGAGATCCAAAAGATTCTGCAAATGGACACGACCAAGAGAAAGTCGGATTTTCAAGTATCCGATGATGGGATCTTGAAATTCCATGGACGAGTATGTGTGCCAAACGACGCCAAAATTAAGGAGAGGTTATCCGAAGCGCATCGTAGGGACTACAGTGTGCACCCAAGCAGTACGAAGATGTATCAGAATCTACAACAGTATTATTGGTGGAATGGCATAAAGCTAGACATCGCTAAGCATGTGGCGAAGTGTTTAACTTGCCAACAAGTGAAAGTGCAACATTCAAGCCAGGAGGGTTACTGCAACCTCTTGAAATCCCCGAATGGAAATGGGAGCATATCACGATGGACTTCGTGACAGGATTACCAAGAAGTCAGCGGGGTAATGATGGGATATGGGTTATAGTGGACCGATTGACGAAATAAGCTCATTTCATCGCCGTACACAAGGATTTCGCTTTAGAAAAGTATGCAGAATTGTACGTGCGACAGATTATTCCTCTACATGGGGTGCCAGTGACGATTACTTCAAATCGAGAACCCCAGATTTACGGCTGCATTTTGGAAGAGTCTACAGACTTCGATAGGGACAAAATTGCAGTTTAGTACGGCCTACCATCCTCAGACAGACGGTCAATCAAAGAGAACAATTCAGACTTTAGAGGATATGCTGAGAGCCTGCGTATTGGATTTTAAAGGAAGTTGGGAGGAACAACTTCATCTCGTGGAGTTCACGTACAATAACAGTTATCAACAAAGTATCAGAATGGCACCGTTCGAAGCTTTGCATGGCAGACCGTGTAGGACTCCAATTTGTTGGGACGAAGTCGGCGAGCGAAAAATTACAAGGGCAGAGTTGGTGCAGCAATCGTTAGACGCTGTCAAGATGATTCAAGAGAGGTTAAAGACGGCTCAGAGCAGACAGAAGAGCTATGGAGACAGACGACGTAGGTCATTGGAATTTCAAGTGGGCGATCATGTGTTCCTTAAAGTATCGCCGATGCGAGGTACATCGCGATTTGGAAAGAAAGGAAAATTGAGCCCAAGGTACGTCGGACCATTCGAGATTCTAGAAAGAATCGGGAATTTAGCCTATCATCTTGCACTACCGCCTCGACTTGCTCAAGTGCATGACGTATTCCACGTGTCAATGTTAAGGAAATACGAGCTAGACCTGACACACGTGTTGAATTTTGAAGAGATAGAGGTGGACGATAGGGTGTCGTATGTGGAGAGACCAATTCGAATTGAGGACCGAAAAGAACAAGTGTTGAGGAGCAAGACGGTCTCCTTGGTCAAAGTCATTTGGCAGCATCATGGTACGGAGGGAGCTACATGGGAAAGCAAAGAAATCATGAGGCGTCAGCACCCCTATCTTTTTGAGAATTAGTGTGTCAGTTTAAATTTCGAGGACGAAATTTCTGTAAGAGGGGAAGAGTTGTAACATCCTAAAAATCGACTCAATTTAGCCCCGATTTTTAATCCGATTTTGAGAACCGACTTCTCAGTTATATCATGACTAAATACTTGGATGTCGCTTCATTTATTTTGAGATTTTCCATTGGACACGGAAGCATCGGAAAAAGGGAAAATTGGACCGGGTTTCGGGCCCGCGGGTAGGCCGGCCCAAGATCGGCGGCCCAATGGGCCTTGCACCCATTCAGCCCAGCCCAAGAGGGGCCCAAGTTGGCCCAAGTTCCCCTCCATTTCTAGCCCATGGGCTTCTCTCTTTGGCCTTTGCTTTTGTGCCCAAGTGGGCATTGTTTTTGCTTGTTTTTGCTTTTTTTGATTGGTTCTTCAACAAGTGGCTTGCCCACTTGCCTTGGCTCTTATCCATGTCTCCAGCAGCTCCTTCTCTCTCCTCTTTCTCCCCCAAAATTCGTGCATCAACCCAGCCACCCTCTCTCTCCCTTTTTCTCTTCCTTTTCTCTCCATTTCTGGTGTTTTTGCTGTCCATGCTGTTTTCCAGCCCAAAAACAGCCTTGCCGCCATCACCGGAGCCGCCACCACCACCCAAAGTGTAGTCCTGGAAGTTAAGAAGCCAGCTGCACACCCCCAATCACACCTGGTCGCTGTTAGCTGCCCGTTTCAGCCTTTTCCACACTGCTGGTCAGTTCCGCGTGAACAGTAACCAGCAGTGTTTTTGACCCGTTTCGGCCATCGTTTGTCATCCGTTCTTGTCCCCGAGCGTACCCCTCGTAGCCCTCGTTCCCCTCTACGCGCCGGTGTCGCCGGATTTCTGATCCAAGTAAGTTAACTTCCTAATCCTTGTTTAGGAATTAATCTTGCTTAGGGGTTAATTAGTGTATTTGTGTGTTTGTGTTTAATTAAGATTGATTGGTTAATTAGGCTGGTTAATTAAGGCTAACTAGGGTTAGTTAATTGACCATAGTTAGTATTAAAGTAACTAAGGTTAATGAATTAAAGTAACCATGGTTAGTTTTAAAAGTAACTAAGGTTAATGAATTAAAGTAACCATGGTTAGTTTTAAAAGTAACTAAGGTTAGAATTTAACTATGGTTAGGTTAGATTAACTAGGGTTGAGTTAATTTGTTAACCATGGTTAAGTTTATTTATTTTTATTTATTTATTTAATTTCGGACGAATTTACTATTCACAAATTACTGTCACGGATTATCGTTCATAGATTACATTCACGGATTACGTTCACGGCACTTTGTTCATACATAAGTAATTTTTAGTTTATTTTGATGTGTTCTTGGTTGTTATGATTTATTGAAGTGCCGATTGTTAATTATACTGTGTGAATAATGATGAAATGCATGATCGAAGATCTAGTGGAAGTTAAAGTGTTTGATTTATTGAGTTATTCCCGAAATTGGGAACGTACGTGATTTTGATTAGTTGAATTTGGAATTTTGGAATTGTCGAGTGATACCGTATAACATGTTGCGTGGGTTATTTAAAATGGCATGTCGCATGAGCATGAGTGCATGAGCGATGTTGCATTCACGACCAAGCAAAAGCAAAGACAAGAATGAACTGTTTGTTGATGTGTTGCATGGTCAGACTAAAGTTGATAGCCCGATTGAGCCAAATGACCGCCAATCCGTCGGGGCTGTGCCGTGACCATTGGGTCGCCTGACAGTGGTCAGATGCGGAGTCGCGGTTGAGGCCGGGCCCATGCTCCTTATGGAATGCCGTCGGTGGGGGAGAGCCCATGACGTTGCTGTGCCTCACAAGGGAGGACGATGCTTGGTTTACGACCAGTTGACCGCCAACCATAAGGTTGTGCCGTGGCCTAGAGGGTCGTAATAATCGGAGCATGTGTGGGCTATGTGATATGAGAAAGTTTTGTGTAATGCTCTGATTATTTGCATGCCTCTTACTGTTGTTGTAAGGCTATTGATAGTTTCTGCAGGTCGTGTGTGCCAAGGCCAGGTAGGGTCGCCTGTGATTGCACCTATTTATTAAACTGTCTTCTGTGGCTATCTCTATGAGGTGGTATTGCATTGATTGCTGTATTAGGTTGTATGTTAAACTCCCGAGGCAAGCGAAGTTCTAATCGGGGCTTAGGACTTTAACTTGCTGAGTTTATCTCAACCCGTCGTGGTTAACCTTTTTAGGCCCTAGATGACGCAGTACCTAGTACGCTTCGGTGCCCCGGTGGGTATGAGCACCACCGTCTCCGTGCGGCCCGCCCCGGGCCACAATTTTGTGTTCGAGCACCATGTGACGATAGTGTGGGTGGATGAAGGGATGAGGCACCATCGCGTGCCCCACGTCTTCAAGGCGTGGTTTATTCGGCGACATGGCATGGTATTACGCACGGTCCCCTCCGAGGTTTTGATGGGCCGACTCCTCCTGTAGGGCCGACCGATGAGGTCTGGGATCCCATGGACCTGGATCCCCCTGATGGTGAGATCTGCGACCCGAGGATCGAGGAGAGTGATCCCTTTGAGGCCAGCGAGTAGGCTGTTGTGGCCTATTCTCCTTTTGACGAGCCCTCCCCCACCTGTACAGTGTTAGGTTAGCCAGGCCGGTCCCTTTTTGAGTAGGCCTCAGCTTTTCGCCTATAGTAAGGCGTGTGTATATGTGCTATAGTGTGGCTAACCTTCAAATATATATAAAATGGTGTTTGTCTTTCCTCTACCGCCGTTGTTACTATCCCCGTTGTTTGGTTTGGGAGTATTCGTTTCCGCATGTGCATAATTACAAGATAAAATGAATTGGTCGACGACGCACTGGGACGTCGTACAAATAGACCTCAAGTGAAATGGGGTTGCCGCGAGCTCGAGAGTCGGGGCGTGACATCTTTGGTCAACTGGTCAAACTCGGAAAAGAAGAAACCAATCTTGTTGATTGAATTTTGAGATATATATCCCCACAAAATAACAAATCTTCGATTATACAAAGAAATCACTGCCTAAGAAATCCATAACTTGGATTAATTTGTGCAGTCACATTTTGGATATTTATCCAAATTTATCCAATAGATCAAGTTCAGTAAAAATTCAAACTCGAGACATTAACTCAACAATATATTATGGCAGAAATACCCATTTATATCAGTAATATTGAAAGAAACATTAATGGTCCAATCCACTTATCATTCTCAACATACATGTTAAAGGTTGAGCTCAAATATCAATTATGATCACGCATGATGTCCCTTGTCATGCATAATGCCCCTTGACAAGGTGACCAAGGTCCCACCTTTGGCAATATCTCCATCTATATTATCAGCGGTTGGTTTACAATGATCTTAAACTAATATGCAAACCCACAACCCCTCATCAAGTTCATATCGATATTGAGCATCAATACCAATCTACAACAACATCATCCACAATCTACAAAGCCAAATTCAAACAATATTTTAATGTGTTTCCTATACTCTTTCAAACTCCATTTCATAAACTAGTTCATGAATCAAGATATAGCCTTTTATATATCATATTTAAAGTTAAGGACTTCTCATGAGTCTTTCCACAAGGTTTTGCAAATCCATTTGCCGGAAAACAATTAAGACCATAATTTAAAGATAACATTTCCATATCTAATACACATATGATAGTAAATGCTTGATTCAATTTATGCAAGAACTATTCTTGTTCTCAACTCTTAACATAACTAATCCAATTCATTTTTGAATATGAATATATGAAATTATAGTAGATATACTATCACTCACCTCGGAATGCCAACAACCAAATAACAAATGTTATTTGAATCGTCGGACTTGCAACGTTAACAAATAAGCTAGAAACAACGTTAAATCGAGTACAACTCTACTTTAACTACGAAACAACTAAATTATGCCTAAACGCTAACAAAATGACTCCAATGGCTAACAAATCACTCACTCAAAGTAGTTATTTAAACATAAACGCAATGTAAAACTTGCATGCAAAACCTGTAAATTTTGCTTCGACTAGAGGTTGCTTCAAAAGGACTTCCGTTAAAACCCACAGTTCCACGACACCATAGTCCACCATTTCAATAAAATGTCAAAGCACAATAATCTAAGAATTGGAATTTGCAGTCCAAATTTCCCAAAATTATGAATTTACGCTGAAAAACAAAAACGATTCTGATTGAAAGAACGGGGGCACGAGCACTTACTAGTCGTTACATGCATAGTTAAGTTAGCTTGGCGAGACTATTGTGACAAGCACGTGCAAAAACTCCTCTTTTTTTCCTCTCTTCTTTCTTCTTTTTCTTCTTTCTTTGTTTCTCCTTTTTATTTCCTCCCCGTGCGCGAGCGAGTTCCCGATCTTAAAATGCAGTTCACTGTGCACCTTTGTTGAATGAGTCTTCTTTCTTTTTTGTCTTTTCTTTTTCTTTTTTCACTAATCCCTTTTGACCTTTTGACTTTTCAAAAATCCCATATTTTACGGAAAGAAGCGAAAGCAATTCATAATTCTGGCTAGAGGCAGGAAATTAAAGAAGACAATTTTTAATGCCAACTTCATCCACTATTTTATTTCTCACAAATAGTTTTTTCCTAAGAAAAAAACAGCTCAAGTGCCAAAATTTAGCATGAGAGGACACTTAAGTGCGAAAAGTTACGAAATGTACACTTAAGTGTTACTTTTTTTGAAAATTGGATAATTTAAGTACTAACTCTGGCAAAAACCGTCGGAAATCTAACGTGACTTATTTTAATAATATAACTTGCTTATGTGGCTCGCTGGAAGTTGAGTCGGCAAAACTCAATCAAAACAACATCGTTTTGGTGCTAATGTGGCATTAAGAAATATATTTAAAAAATTTTTAAAAAAATTATTATATATTGATTAATTAAAAAGAAAAAAATAAGTGGGAAGAATGGGTGAGGACTCGGCAACGGTGAGGCGAGGGTTGGTCTAGGTTACCGTGCCTTGGTTGACCCGTGGCGAGAGCCTATGAGCCCTCGCCTAGATTTGGGGCAAGGGTTGCGACTCTCTCCCGTCGGTGAGGGTCGTTGGCCCTCACCTAGCTAGGCCAAGGGCCACCGGTGGTTGGTTGTGGTCGCCTAGCTCGGCGACCGGCGGTCCTTGGCCCGATTGGGCAAGGGTCGACAACCCTCATTGAATCTGTAGGCCCTCGTTGCGGTGGTCGGCCAGCATCGTTGGTCACCGGCTAGGCTCGATGACCCCGACCGACCCTCTTCCCACTGTCGCCGGCCCTTCTCGATGATGGTGGGACAATGACGACGGCAGTGGCGAGGGTTGCATAGCCCTCGCCCGATCCCTCCATCTTCCTTTATTTTATTTTTAATAAGATCGATTTTTTAGATTCTTTTTTCTAGTATGACTTTTTTTTTGCCATGTGAAAATTTCATTTTTTTAAAATTACCATGTGGATATTTGTTTTGAAAAAAATTGCTCCATCGTTAATAAAATCGTCGGACAATGGCACATGTGTAGTTTGGTCGGATTTGTTTCTCGTTGGCACTTAACTAATCATTTTTGTTTCGATTTTGGCTCTTAAGTATAACTTCCAAACTTTTGGTACTTAAGTGTTTCTTTATATCAAGTTTTGGCACTCCGAAGGTCCACAGGTCGTTTTTTCCGCCTTAATAATATAGGATGCTTTTGATCACAAAATTGAAATGTTAAATTTAGGCGCACAACAAAGCAATTTTCAAACCAAGCATCAAGTTCTTATCCAATCCTCAAGACAATTATTTCTGTCTTTTACAATAACGCATTGGAACTAACTAATTTACTGCGAAATATAAAAATATGAGACAGAGTTATTTGCTTTTAAAGGTAGAAATGGGTCATAAGAAATGCCAATTTAAGGCAAAAGGATTTTGAAAGAATCATTCACCATCCGACGGACCGTTTATAACGCGGGAACAAAATAAGCCATCCCCCGGTCGATTCCCTCGGACGCGTCAAAAATGATAAGTCGATCAAAGATTTGAGACCCAGCAAATCCACGCTCACGTCCTCCTCAACAGGCCTCAGGTCCGGGCCAATTCCGCGCAGTGAACCTCGAATACTTCCACAAGGTCCTCGACTGATTCGAAACCCAACTATGTTCAGCTTGAGTTCCACGATCAGAGTCCACCCGAAGAGCCTGAACCCTGCAGAAAAGCTTCCACTCTTTCAACAGGATATGGCATTGCGGCTTGTCGCTGGACAATTACACTTTCAAATTCTTGGTTCGTGGGTGTCCCAAGCTTCTTGCGTGCAGGGTGGGGGAATCGGTTCACGGTGCGCTGATGAGACATGGGTTCGAGAATGACCAGAGGGTGTTAATATGTATGCGGAGATGGGTTGTTTAGAATCGTGTCATTAATATGTATGCGGAGATGGGTTGTTCAGAATCATGTCATAGGATGTTCGGAAGGATTCTTGATCATGACGTGGTGCGTCCGAGCGCTTCCACCAAGTACGGCAATGTTGCATTTGCCAAGCAGTTGTTTGATGAAATGCTCGAGAGACATACTGTGGGAATGCAATAATTGCAGGGTATGCCCAGTGTGGGGAATCAGGGCAGGAGCTGAATATGTTCCATGAGATGCAACTGGAAGGTGTGACCATTAGTTCTGGTTCTATCTGTGTGCACTCAATCAGGTGCACTGGATAAAGGGAGGTGGGCAAATGCATATATTGAAAAGACCAGGCATCGAATTACGTTGATGCTAGGAACTGCATTAATTCATATGTATGCCAAATGTGAAGACATGGATAAGGCCATGGAGGTTTTCTGGGGGATGACAGAAAGGAGTAGTGCCTTGAATGGACTAGGCATGAATGGAGCTGGTAAGGAATGTCTCGAGCTTTTGTCACTCATGAAGAAAGATGGGGTTATCCTGAATGAAGTGACGTTTGTGTCAGTATTGAGAGGCTACAGTGTAATTGGGGTGCTTTACTAAATGCATGTAAAATTCACAAGAATACGGAAAGAGACAAGCTTGCTTCAAGAAAGATGCTGGAGCTTGAAGCAAAGAGTCATAGTGCTTATGTGCCTTTTTGTCCAATATCATTGGTGCAAAACAAAAGCTGGGAAGGGGTGAGCCATGTGTGGCAGGTGATGAAGTCCAGAGGCGTGAAGAAGCTTCCAGGCTGCAGTGTTGAAGAAGTTGATGGTGAATTTCATGAGTTCTTTGTTGGAGATAACTCCCTCCAAATGTATAACGAAATTAAAGTGATGCTGGGTGAGATCTTCAGGAGGATGATCATCAGTACATGGCCAACACGAACCCTGTTTTGTTCGATATAGAAGAAGAAGAGAAAGAGAATGCTGTGTCTCTACACAGTGAGAAGATTGCCACTGCATTTGGTTTGATCAGATTGAAGAAAGATGTTCCTATAAGAATTGTTCAAAACCTTAGGATATGGCATTGTGGATTGTCGCTGGACAATTACACTTTCAAATTCTTGATTCGTGGGTGCCCGCAGCTTCTTGGGTTCAGGGTGGGGAATCGGTTCACGTTGCACTCAGTGACACGGGTTCGAGAGTGACCTGTATGTTCAGAGGGTTTTAATATGTATGCGGAGATGGGTTGTTTAGAATCGTGTCATTAATATGTATGTGGAGATGGGTTGTTCAGAATCGTGTCATAGGATGTTTGGAAGGATTCTTGATCGTGACGTAATGCATCCGAGCGCTTCCACCAAGTACTGTTTGCTAAGCAGTTGTTTGACGAAATGCTCGATAGACATACTGTTGGAATGCGATAATTGCAGGGTATGCCCAGTGTGGGGAATCAGGGCAGGCGTTGAATTTGTTCCATGAGATGCAACTGGAAGGTTTGACCCTTTGATAGTTCTGGTTCTATCTGTGTGCACTCAATTAGGTGCAGTGGATCAAGGGAGATAGGCTCATGCATATATTGAAAAGACCAGGCATCAGATTACGTTGACACTAGGAAATGCATTGATTGATATGTTTTTCAAATGTGAAGACATGGATAAGGCCATGGAGGTTTTCTGGGGGATGACAGAAAGGAACGTTTACACATGGAGTAGTGCCTTGAATGGACTAGCCATGAATGGAGCTGGTAAGGAATGTCTCGAGCTTTTGTCGCTCATGAAGAAAGATGGGGTAATCCCGAATGAAGTAATGTTCATGTTAGTATTGAGAAGCTACAGTGTAATTGAGGAGCTTTACCAAATGCATGTAAAATTCACAAGAATATGGAAATAGACGAGCTTGCCTCAAGAAAATGCTGGAGCTTGGAGCAAAGAGTCATGGTGCTTACGTGCTTTTGTCCAATATCATTGCTGAAAACAAAAGCTGGGAAGGGTGAGCCATGTGGGGCAGGTAATGAAGTCCAGAGGCATGAAGAAGCTTCCAGGCTGCAGTGTTGTAGAAGTTGATGGTGAATTTCATGAGTTCTTTGTTGGAGATAACTCCCTCCAAATGTATAACGAAATTAAAGTGATGCTGGGCGAGATCTAGTTTGTTTGATATAGAAGAAGAAGAGAAAGAGAATGCTCTGTCTCTACCCAGTGAGAAGATTGCCAATGCATTTGGTTTGATCAGATTGAAGAAAGACGTTCCTATAAGAATTGTTCAAAACCTTAGGATCTGTTGGGATTGTCATGATTTTATGAAAATGGTTGCTCGAACTTTTGATAGGGAAATTGTTGTGGAGGACAATAATTGGTTTCACCATTTCAAAGGTGGTGGATGCTCTTACAGGGATTATTGGTGAGAATTGACAGTTTAGCTGTACAAATTATTATTGGCAGTACATCTTCATATGCATTGTTTGTCCATGAATCTTGAGCCAACTGTTGAGAGCTTTTTACTGAGAAATCATGAACCCAAATCAGCCTGTTCTATTATCACATATCCTACCTCATGAATTTTCAAACAAAAGACTATTCTTTTGTCCTTGAGCCCAGGGGCATTGACCCAGTAAATCAGGTGAATGCTGCTGATTTTGAGTTTCACTTACAAAGCCTGTGGCTTCATTGAGCTGTACCAGTCTTGTGGATTGTAAAGCAGATAACAAGAACAATATGATCAGGGAGTCAACAAAAACTGCATTGATGAACCCTGAGAACCTGTGTTGAATGTCCAATCCTGAGGCTTAGAAAGAAATGAATATAATTTCTGCCGCATAATTGGTGTGTTTCATGCAACCTCAATGCCATCAACATCTCCAACATTGGGAAAGGGAAAATGGCTTGACACTTAGTGTAGGTATATGCTTCTCATAGATCGTTTCCTAGACCTTTTACTATTTCTAGGGACAAGGAAGCCCTTGTGTTTGAATGATAACAGTTCATTGATGGGCGAATCACTTGGGGAATCACTAGGGAAGTTGACCTTTTGAGAAAAGCCTTATCACTAGGAACTAAAACTTGTGCTAGTTTTTCTGGATTGGCTTTATGACTAAAAAATCTCTCTAAATTTTGCTGTAAAGATAGACCTTTTTCTGCAAATTTTCATTTCAATTTGTTAGAATAAAAAGTTAATGGAGGCAGAGAGGTGTTTCCTTGGAGAGTTATTTGGAAATTGAGAGTACCAAATAGAGTCTCTCTCTCTCTCTCTCTCTCTCTCTCTCTCTCTCTCCATAAGCAGCTTGGAACATATACTGACCTTAATAAATTTGCATTAGAGGCAAAGTGTGAGTCAATAGGCGCTTCCTTTGCAAAGCAGAGGCAGAGAAGGTGAGACATCTTCTCCTTCATTGTTCTTGGACAGATTGTTTTGGGTGGCCTCTTATGCTATCATTGGGCTAACTCTGGTTGCAGGATCAGAGGATCTATTAAGCATGAATTATGGGCTTGCAGGGCCCTCATTTGCCTAGCATTAAGAAAGAATGATCTTTTCAATCCCTCATTCTGGTTCTTGGTTTATTTGGAAAGAACATAAGAAGAGAGCAAAGGAGAGAAGATGCCTGTCTTGGCAATTACATCTTTTGGTATAGTGTAACCTTGTGAATGCAAATGCTTGGATTAACATTGCAGATCTTGATATTGTTATTCAAGCTCTTTTTTGGTTCTATATGTTTTCTCTTAATATGGGTTTGCACCACCTTGCTGCCTCATAGTAGCTTATCTTTAATCCATCAAAAGAAGAGTGTTGTTTCTATAAAACTTCAAGATGTTTTCTGTATTCTGTTATTTGTATGAAGGAGTTCCCAACTCTTCTGGTTTTGTATGTTTTTACTCAGATTTATTGTGCTCAAAACAACTTGACAGGCTGTGAGATGATTAAATTGGTCATCAAACTGGTCCATAAGTTGCATTGCAGCTGATCTGCTGTTACCAACCCTCTTCATCATTCCACCGAACCTGCTAAGAGAGATGATCAATTTACCTTAGCGTTTATAATGTATTAGTTGAGTTATGTAAACAATATAGACAATGTTTCGAGAATTTTTTTGATTGAACTGGAAGACATAATTAAAGGATCTGTTCCCTTTTTCCTGACCAGTGATAAAGATGCTTCTGAAAAGATTAAAAGTGAGGTTACATTCTCAATCCAAATAATCCTGTTCCAAATTCAGTCCTACTCAAAATGTTACTTGTCACAAGGCACTCCTGATATAAATAGCCCATTAGGATCGTCTGTGCATCATGAGTATCTTACAACAATATTGACAAGATGTCTTGTTGAGCATCCAAATAATTGATCTGCACATTCTGCCAACAGATAGATGAACTTTTTTCTGTTTTTTCAGTATCCCTATATGCCAAGTGGACTGAGCTTAAAATGTTCATTGCAGCGAGCAGAAGAGTGTTTGAAGTCAAAATATGCTGCTGAAAATGGTCTACTAATCCTAAAAAAAGTGTTGCTTCCAAGGACAAAGGGGTTAATGCATGCTTCCAGGAGTTGTGGGCATCTCTGGATTCAGGTTATCATATTTTAGCATCTGTTTTGACTCAGGTAGCGGCAGGGTTATATTTCTAGCTGAAACATCCAATACGAACCTCACAGGTAGTCATAAATAGGAACCAAATATTGATGGCTTGGTGATAAAGATTGATCATATGTTGCTAGGATTCATCCAAGGCAAACTTTCTAATGCTGAAGCAAATTCATTATTTTTCATGAGGAACTTCAGAATGTATGTCTTAATAAGCACCTATTTCAAGTTTTGACATGAAATATCAGGTGTCATGTCTTGTAGTTTCTCAAAATATGAATTTTTCCTATGGAAATAAGGAAAATGAAATCATACTTTTGTCCTTTCCGGATGATATAGGTGATGAAATCTTTTTGATTTTTTTTATTACTTAAAAAGAGAATATTCATGAATTATAGTGCCCATATCTTGAGCTGAAATAAGAAGAAAATAGGATGGCAAATATTGTTTCAGGGAAAGACATACAAAAACAGAGTAATCTTACTAACTGTGAAAATGAATCGTGGAAGAACTCCTGTCTATTGTCCCTTCCAGCTTGAGAAGCTTCTTTTTCTATTGTTCTGTGAATGTCACAATACATGAGTTCTCCCGTACTCATGAACCCTTGTGAGTAGAGCTTGGGGTTATTGAATGAAAAGTGACTGATGTAGAGGGAAGGAATACAACTATTCCGTGAGAGTGGCATCAAGAAGGTTTGTGCTAAGAGTTCTAGGATAGAAAGACTATATTACTTAGGAGCTTTCAAGAGAAAGTTGGCCTCCTATGCACAAACTGGTTGGAAGCTGATGCCATTCTCCTGATGAGGCTATGGCAGACCGAAATTAGTTGTTGAGCCTAAAGAGATTTGCTATCTTGGATGTCTATATGATGTAACTATTGGCTACAAGTATCATTGTCCTTGATCATCTAACTAATGGGTCTTGTATGCTCTTTGTATACATGTGTCTTGCTCCACCTAATAGCTGAAGCTTTTGGGTTGGATTTAGTAGCATGGTATCGGTGTTAGTGCTTTCCCTTCACGTTCGTCCAACCCTTATCAATCAAATTCCATGTGCCACTCTTAATCCAGCTCACATATGAGAGGGATTGTTAATTTATTATTCCACAATACTTGACAATGGGTCTTATATGCTTCTCAAATACATGTGCTTTCCCTTTACCTAATAGTTTAAACTTTTGGGTTGAACTTTCTTACACTTCCATGGACAATGTGTTTGGTCCACACTTCTTTCCTAATGGGCACATTCTGCTTCAAAGGCAGTTGCTCTCGCATTTCCATTGTTAGGCCATTTCCCTTATCCAGGAATAGAAAGGCAGAAAGGAAGCTCTCATGAAGTGCCTTCTCATTGCTATTAGAGTTATCTTCTTTTCCTGCACGTTACATATGTCACATTTTTCTCATCAATCTCATTTAAAAGATATGTTTCTTTCGTTTGTGCATATCTGGCATCTACAGCCAATTTTAACATTTGGCCATGGCCAATTGCTAGCTCTAGCAAAGCTGTCATTACTTCAACAATGCCAAGCATTGATCAAGAATAATCCAGAATCTGCAATTTCTTCCTCCAAAATTTCTTGTCAACGATGCTGAAATTTGTCTTACTCTATATGCTTTGGTCTTTAGATGTCTAGATTTGCCAAGTCGTTTTCTTGAGGAATACTCTCAATGAGGAATATTTGCAGGATGATTTCTTCTCATGTTTTCGCTGAGTTTCTGCAGTCTGGTCATTCATTCAGTTTATGCAGCTTTCATCTTTTGTGAGATTTGAAATGGACGTTTCTCACGAACATAATGAGCTCCACATCTGTCGGGGCTGGGAATTTCTGCTTTTGGCAAGAACTTGGCCTTTTTTTTATAACAGTTCAGTTTTGTACCAGTCATTTGAACCTGTTTGATGAACGTATGAAACTAGACATAAAAGCAACTAAAACAAGGGCTTATTACTTAAACTTTGAATATAGAGAACTTTCCATTCTACCCTACAGTTCCAATTGTTCATCGAACCTTATCAGTGTGACAAGGAAGTTTTGTCATTGGTTTCGACAAGATGTCCACATGATTGCAATTGCTAAGGTGACTTAGTTGGGGTCGTGGATTTATAATCTTAGATCCAAATATAAAATTAGCAAGGAAGCATCGTTGTAAATGTCATCCTGAAAGGTTGTCACGAGAATGGACATGTCAAACCACATTTCTCTATCATATTGTTGATATTTGGAGTCACAAAGAGAGCAGCGACAGAGTTGTAGAGAGTAGTGACAAAGTGTTTATGGTGGGTTGAACCAAATTAGGGTTGCGTGATATATATTTATAATAACAATTAATTGCAGTCAAGGCACCAATGGAAATATAATTGTAGAACGACACCATAATACATTTCAACTACATATTAATGTCCAATCAATCCAAAGTAGGTTTAACAATTTAGGTATTGGATATCAATAGCTTGTTTTGCCCTCTAGGTAGTCCCTTGGTGAAGATGTCTGTCAACTGATTCACTATAGGTCCATAGCAAACATGTAGATTGCAAGAAGCAACAGGTTCTTGAACAAAGTGAAAATCTAGGAGTGTATCACTAGTCATGTGTGCTGATACTCTACTGTCAAGATACCATAAGGGATCATAAGTCTCCCCAATCGAGAGAGTTGAGAAGGAACTAGAGAGATCAATTGTAATGAAGGCATGGTTGAATCGTTGTAGACCATTATAGCATGGTGTGCCTATGTCCGTCACAAATTCGACAAATAAGGTGATGCCTAGATTCAAGAATGCCTCCCTAAGTGTATGAAGGAACATGGGGCCTTGGACCACCGTTGGGTCGACCAGAGGAGGCGGAGAAAGATCAACATGGGGTGCCAAACTGTGAACCGAGCCAATCATAGGAGGATCGCAAATCTGGAGAACCGTCTACCATGTCATTGACCAGATTTTGACCCGTAGAATTATGTCTACCTAAGGACCCTCAAGGGATTGGTTTATTGGCATGGCTGATCAAAGCATTATGAAAATCGGATGAAAATAAGGCATTACATTTCGGAGAAGTCATTCTTATTGGATCAGGTGTCGTAAAGGCAGATTGCAAAAGAAATTATGAAGCTGTTGGTGTTTTAAGATATCGTACTCAAATGGGGATCCCATTGGGGGCTTATATCTTTAACTCCTTGTTGGAGACTGAGCAATTGACTTCAGATGTCGAAGATAGCCGAAGATGGACTGATCGGCTTTCTTGACAGCATTCTACAATTAAGTTTTAGTTCAATTACCTTGGCTGCGCTGTGAGCATTGTATTATATATCTATTAGTCAAGAAAATGCAAATTCTGATGCTAGTTATCAAAAAAGGAAAAAAAAAAAACTCAGCTGCTAAAGCAGATTAAATGTTCAAAACAGTTGAAACCGTAACAAGAGTTAGTGAAAAAGAAAATAACAGGAGATGTCAAAGAGTTTGATGATTTTTCTTGCTCTGATAGTGTATTGTATTTAAAGTGATAGAGAGTAGAGACGGAGTGTTTATGGTTGCTTGGCCCTAACCATGGTTGGGTGATAAGTATATATTATAGTAATTAATTACAATAAGGGTATTAACATAATAATCACACGAAGACCCCATAATATAAATCGGTTATTTATTGATACATATGCTGGCTTCATTTCCTGTCCAGCTTTTTAAGCATGTCGAAGCAAAGTAAATGTAATAAGATTGTGCTTTTCATTGGCATCGACTAGGAATTGATGAATTCGTATCCAAAGCAGGAAGATGATAAGGGCCTTTTTGTCAAAAAGCTGCACTTAGTTTTGATAATCAAACAAATCAAATGCCAAATACTTTTGTCTTCCACTTTATTGAACTAAGAAGGCAACGCACAATGAGGTTCACAATGAAACAAACGCATAGCAACAGTCCTCTATGGCACTATACGGTCACCATTTTAATTGGTGAGTGGCTTCATAATCCTCTGAAGAATATATCAGCTTGCTTTTCCAGTTCTTCAACATCCTTCATGAAATCTCTCAGATTCATCTTGATGTCTGGTAATCCAAACTTCAATGCTTCTGGTCCCATGTCAATGGCAAAATCAGCTCTGCGCAAGAGGCTCTTGATATCTATCTCCAAAAGGTCAATAAGACTTCCGATCGTGTCCAGGCCCGTGAGTGCAACATAGGTCCTGATCTGTAGAGCTTTTAGTTTTAAGAATTTATTCAGGTAAATCATGGTTTCTTGCATTTTGGACTCCTAGACGTTGTTCCCATCATTATAGCAACTTAAAAATCAAGCCAGCCTTGCAATGTTCATTATATTTGACGTGAGGGGAAACTATTATGTTGAACTTAACATTAATGTTAACTGGTTTTGAGGAAATTGTGGGGATGGTCACTGTAATAAGGGAGAAAAAGGTTTGTAGTACGCACTCGCATGGAGGTGATCACTTCCTCCTCTTTCTGCACTTTATTCTCATAATTCTTCCAAATGGAGTCGATCCAGTTGCCCACCAAATCCATGGGAAAGGCAGCTGCAGTAGCTAGAGCGGGGGCAACTGATGGAGCAACCACCGCAGCAGTCACGAAAGAATTGATCAGAATGGCTTCGGAAGTCGCAACCATTATCATGCTAAAGATCTCTGCCCAAGTGCGTATGCACTTGAGCTCCTCGTTGATCTTCTTCTTCTTAATCTGCAACTTCTCGAAAATGGACTTTTGTTGCTTGTGGATGACCTGAAAGACCTCGCGGAACTCAGTCAAAGGGACTCCGGTGTCCCTGAAATTCCTCAATTTCTCCAAGGTGTTTGAGTACCTAAATTTTTCCAAGGTCTCTGCATCAGTTTATCTCGAAACAGAACATGTGTATTCCTTACCACCTTAACCTTGTAATTTTAGGATATCAAACTCTAGAAATCAACTCGATCTCATTGGCATGTTAGGAAATAAAGTCGAATGATATGTAGAGAAAAAAGAGGAGAGATTGAAAGCCTTAGCAATAGTAGCTCAAGAACCAAGTGTACTAAGATACATGTGCTATCCATGAAGTTCCTTGAGAATTAAGACATACCTGCTGTCTCCATTCCTGTCTTCTTCTTCGAAGCAACCAAGTGCATCACAAATCAGCAATTGGGCATCGCGCACATACTTCAAGCAATTCTCGAGGGTGGCACAGAAACATAGGATGTACAAGCCATTCAGGTAGTCGTCCCTGACAAGCTCGAACAACTCCGGAAGGTTTCTTCTGATGTTGGAATCTCCCATTGACCTTTAGGTGAGATCATGACGTTAACAAAAGGGAGGGAAAGTACACTAAAAGGAAAAATAATGAAGCAGTCACAGAAGTGTTTCCCCTTTGGAGAATTTTAAAGCATGTAAAATTGAAATTTGAAGGAAGAGAGCATGGGAAGGAACTTTAAGTAATGAAAATATGTAATATTGTACGAGTATGGTGAAAGGCTTGAGTAGTTTCCAATATCCATGTCCTATATTTAAGCACTAAAAGGATGCGAAATTCTTTTTTTTTTTTTTTTTTTTTTTTTGGATGTAGGAGCAATTACTGAGCAGTGCAAACTAAAGACTCCATTGAAAAACTAGAAATTTTATCATTGATTGTTTTGAGAAAAAGAGTTAAATGGTAAAAGAAATTTCTAAAGTCCAAGAAAAATGAGTTCAAGGACCGAGAAACACAAAGAATAGAAAAAAAAAAGACGACTTAATAAATTTGATATACCTTTTTTTTTTATTTTATAAATACGATAAATATAATTTGCTATTGAATGTTTTTGGATTGGACCGCATTTTAACAAATGGTTGGAATTTTTACACAGAACATGACGCCAAGACGAGATGAATCTAATCCTTATCATTAAGGAAGATGGCTTGCTAAAGATCCCCAAAGTTATTATGATTAGGTAATTAAGAAGCTAAGAAAAGGTGTGATCTCTCACAAAATCCCCACTTAAATTGTTTGTCCAACCCTAAGAAAAATTCAATTCTCACTCAGCATATTGACATGCACATAGATCACCGTACATCGGAAGTCAAGCCGGCTAAACATGCACTTAAATGGAAAAACAAATGGAATCCATTGACCACAATACATATATAATCAAGCCGGCCAAACCTAAACTCTGATGGAAAACGAATGTAATCTGCCGACCACAATAAAGCCGGCGAAAGATAGACTCAGATGTAAAATTGAATGGAATAACACTGATAACTGTGATCATTATCGTTAGGTCATTAACGAACAAAGAGCAGCCGAGCATAATGATCCGCCTCTTGCTTATGAATGAGGTGACTTTGCAGTGCTCAAATCATGAAGATTCCCTAACGGGAGCCATTTCAAGGTCTATCCGCGAGTCATCCTATCGAGTGGGCTAATACATTCATTTTACACTGTTGAATATAAGTTAGATTTTTCTTTACCTAAATGAGCTGCTTCTTGCAATTGATTGCTCTGCGGGACAAAAGCCAAAAGAGAGAGAGAGGGGGCAAGATGACTTGTTGAATGTAATGAAGAAGAAGCACCCTATCATGTGGATTTATATATATTTTTTCAATTGAAGGATGAACTTTATCACAATGCCATAGAAAGTGTCCAGCGAAAGCTTTAGAAATTTTGGGCATAATTGCCGAGAATGCTCATACCATATTGGCATTTCTCATTCTCGAGAAGATTCCGAGAAATTATGCTTAGAAATAATATATTGACATCTAACTTGTTTCGATTGAATAGTTCCGTATCATATTTACATAGATTTTTTGAATATAGATTATTACGCCAAATGGATATTATGACACTGCCATATTTACCAAATGACAGAAACCTGGATATTGTGTAGAACACAGTTTTAGTTATTGGACACTTGCTGATATAAAACCTTAACAACTGATCTTTCCGATCGTTCCTTCTATTGAAATGTCTTAAAGATAGAAAATGTTAACTTGTACTATACCTCCTATTATTTTACCTGGAGATATTACTTCTTACATTTTCTATATAGTTATGCTTGCATCTTGTATCTTCTCAAATTAGAATTTGGCATCTTCTATAGTAATATTGCGTTGCTGCAGGACAAGTGGCCATCAGTTATAAGCCTTCTAGGTAACCCATATGTGCCTTTAGCCTACGATCTATGCAACACCAAATCGTATGTTAGCACACAAGCTGGAACAAACGTGCTCTTTCTCTCTTGTTGTTCGAATTAAATCCTAATTGTAGTAATTTTTCTTGGACAAGTGCCAGACATTTCACGTGGAGAGAAAATCATGGAGAAAGAGAGAGATATATCATGTAATAATGGAAAAATCTATGCGCAAAATCGAATGTTGTGATTGAATTTTGTTGAAAAATTAACTTTACATTTAAGAGATTCATAGGATCATCGGGTTGAGGAGAAGGGGAGTGCATGTAGGGCTGACCCTGACCCTTATTATAGTTATCGTGACCATCTAGGTGGATGACTTATGTCCAGTCACCGAAGTTTTATCCTCCCTTCTCGCCCTTTTTGTTCATTCTTGTTATACACAAAGTCATGCTTAATAATTAATATTATCCGAGTAATTTTAAATCAAGTGAGAGATGAAACCTATGGGAAATAGCTTTGATCTTATGAGAGACAGAGAAAGATGCTCCATCAAAAAATAAATTGATCAAGGAAAATGGTGCTCCATCATTTTTCAGTAGTTCAAATAACCTCAACAAGTATTACAAAAAGTGAAGCACCATTTATACTTTTTTAAGGAGAACGGTGCTAGAAAGAAATTAGTTGATCATTCTTTCTTGACTTTTAATTCCAGGCAGTTAGCATCCTAAGAAAAGATAGGGGCCGTGTAAATGCATATTTTAAAAATTTAGGTTGCATTTTGTTTCATGGATAATGAATTTGTTGAAAAATATTTTTTGTAAAAATAATCGTTTCTATCTTTAAAGTGATTATTCAATGAAAAATATATTCATCATCACAACAATGAAAATATTTTCATTTACTGATGTATATAAATGACATAGGTGATCATTTTTAAGAAAATATTCTTCAACTCATTAAATTTTTACGAAACAAGCACACCCTTAGAGTGTCAATCTCAGTATTGGTATAATTGATCAAGGTGTTGGAGGATTTTCAGTTAAAGAGCAGGAGGAAGTTGCCCCGTCAAAATCCCACTCACAGAATTTAGCTAATTTCATGGAAGTTGCAAGTAATTTAATGGGCCTTTAGGTAGAGGAATTTCTATGCTTGTATCCTTAGATTATCAAACTTTAGAGTGTGAAGATTCCCCTCAATAATAATATTGGGATGGAAAATAAAGTCATCCACTCCTTCACTGGTCTACACTGTTATCATAACCACGATAGATTTGTCTTCAACACTGAATGCCTTGCCTCCGAAAGAAACACCCAAATATAGAGGTTATACCATGACCCTTGAGAAAGTGACATGGTCTTTGGATATCTTTTTTTCTAGCTATCCTCCCTTAATCCTCCTAATGATAGTGGAAGATGATATTCTAATTAATGAAAAATCTTGGACCATAAACACTAACTCCCTTAAGCCATACCCAAAATACAGCTCACAAAAGTTTTCTACTGATAGCACTATTGCCTCTTTTGTTGCTAATCTAGGTATTTGAAAATATGAAAGATGAGTGGAAGGAGCAATTATAGCCCAATAAGTGATATATTTCTTCTGAATAGATCAAGTAACCATTATGCACATTTACAACACTCACATAAACTCATTTCCACTAAATCCGGAATACAACAAACTTCAAGATCAAAAGGGTTATATATATATATATATTATGGTAGAAATACTCATTTATATTAGTAATATCGAAACAAATATCAATGATCTAACCAACTGATCAATCTCAACACACACATATCAATTGTTGAGCTTAGATATCAACCATGATCACGCATAACATCCCTGACAAGGTGACCAAGCTCCCACCTTTAGCAATGTCTCTACCTATATTATTGTAGCTGGCCCCCAAGGATATTCTAAATTAGTACGTATACTTACAAGCCCCTCATTCGACTTACAACGATGTTGAATATCCACACCAATCCACAAAATATCATCCACAATCTACAAAGCCAAATCTAGAAACCATTTCATATATCATAATGCATTTCCTAAACTATTTCAAATTCCATTGCCTAAACCAGTTTACAAATCAAATGCAAAATGTTGACGTCTTTTGCTTCATTGAATTAAGAAGGCAATGCAAATTGAGGTTCACATTTTATCCTTCACAATGAAACAAACACTTATCGATAGTCCTCTAGGGCACTATAGGGGGACCATTTCAATTGGTGGGGGCTTCATACTCCTTTGAAGCACATATTGGCTTGCTGCTCCAGTTCTTAGACATCCTTCATGAAATCTCTCAGCTTCTTCTCGATTTCTGCTATTCCAAGTTTCACTGCTTTTGCTCCCTTCTCAATCACAAAATCAGCTATCTGCAAGAGGCTCTTGATTTGTAAAGGACATGGATATTGGTAACTACTCAAGTCTTTTATCATACTCGTACAATATTACATATTTTCATATGTAATATTGTACGAGTATGATAAAAGACTTGAGTAGTTACCAATATCCATGTCTTATATTTAAGCACCAAAAAGATGCGAAATTCACTTATGCTCCCTCCTCAATCACAAAATCAGAGCAACCACCGTAGCAGTCACGATCGAATAGATCATAATAGCTATGAAAGTTGTAGCCGGTATCATGCTGGAGGATAAACTTTGTCAAGATGACATAGAAAGTGTCCAGAGAAATCTTTTCAAATTTTGCGTAGAGTTACCGAGAATGCTCATACCACATTAGTGTTTCTCATTCTTGAGAAGATGCCTAGAAACTAGCTTTAGAGATGATATTTTGATACTCGGTTTGTTTCGCATAAAAAGTGTAGTCTCATCTCTATATAGATTTTTGGAATATCGATTGTTGCGTTAAATGGACATTATGATGCTTCTAGATTTACCAAATGGAAAAAAAACATAGCTATTGTGCGTTAAATGGACATTATGATGTTTAGTGATTGGACACTTGCCATTATAAAATCTGGACGACCAATCTTTCCATCTATTGAAATGTATCAAAGATAGAAAATGTTATAAGCCTTCTAAATAATCCATATGCAACATTCACCTTGGAAAACAAGTTCAATGATTGAACACTTGCCATTATAAAACCTTGACAACCAATCTTTCCTTCTATTGAAATGTGATGAAGATAGAAAATGTTATAAGCCTTCTAGATAATCCAAATGTGCCCTTCACACATTTAGTGATTGGACACTTGCCATTATAAAACCTTGACAACCAATCTTTCCTTTTATTGAAATGGGTCAAAGATAGAAAATGTTATAAGCCTTATAGATAATCTAAATGTTCCCTTCACCTATGATATATACAGCGGCAAATAATTTGTTAGCACACTATTACACCCCGAATCTTGAGCACGCAATGACCCCTATTCTCTTTTGATCAAATGAGTGCAACGTCTTAGGATGCATTGCTGACCATTCATTTTATCTTTCAATTATGTGCATGCGGAAATGAATATTTTAAACCCTAGTCAAACAATAACAATAGGGATAGTCAGAAAGACAAATAGTTCAAAAGCAATCTCGTCCAAATTAATCCCAAGGAACAATTATATGTACAACCCTATAGGTGAGTATTGTCCCAATGACCAACCAAAAAGATATAAGGGAAAAAGGGTTAATTTACTTCATCTCTTATCCTTAGGGGTCAAGGTTTGTCAGTTCAAAAAGTTCGTGGCCAGGCACGTCCATCAAGGACTTGAAAATGGTTAAGCGATAACCAATGAGATAAAATCTCAGCAGTTTAAATCGCTAAGCCTCGGCTTAGGGTGCCATTAGTCTCGGGGTACCTAATAGGCACATTTCTCATTACCACAACTAGCAATTAATTTGATTCATAAGCACCCTTCAACAACCAACAACTAAATAGTTTCACAGGAAAAAATCATTATAGCAATCAACATTCAGGTTGATTCATAGACAACCCTACCTCACAGCTGCACATTGCCTGCACGATACCGGTCAAATGTGCCATATATAATATAGACAAATTCTCACATAATCAAAACACCGCACATATAATATCACATGCACATAATAGTTAGACATGTTCCAATTATACACCTCCCTATGTAAGCACGTATCAGGGCTCTACCTTTTCTTTGTGTAAACACGTATAAGGGCACATCCACCTCTATCTCCTTATGTAAGTATGCCTCAAGGCTCTGTCTTTTCCCTGTGCAAATGCCATCAAGGCACAATCTCCCCTCTCTGCGTAAACACACCTCAAGGCTCTACCTCTTCCTCATGTAAATACGCATTAGGGCATGCCCTCCACCCTATGTTCGTATGCCTCAAGGCCTAATTATACACCTTCTCGCGTAAACATGCATCAGGGCTCTACCATTTTCCCCGCGTAACCACGCATCAGGGCATATCCACCTCTATCTCCCTACGTAAGTACGTCTTAGGGCTCTACCTTTTTCCCACGCAAATGCGCATTGGGACACAATCTCCCCTCCCCGCATAAATACGACTTAGGGCTCTACCTCTTCCTTGCATAAATACGCATCACGGCATGCCCTCCACCTTGTGTCCGTGTGCCTTAGGGTTTAAGTGGTCACGCGAGCACACAATCACGTAAATTCACATAATTCTCAAAGCACTCGCACCACTATCCACATGGGACGTGCATAAAATTCACACATTATGCAACCGATATCCCACATAATATCTATCAATTATCACATTGGAATAATCCGATAGTTAATTATTCCCATAAATCAAATTTCATCACAATCAATTATTATGCAAACAATTAATTTACACATGCAAAAATATCCTAATCAATTATTGTCAAAATGGTTAATCGCAATTAATTATCTCAAACAATAATTTATTATTATAAAAATAATAAATCTATATTTAATTATTTCTAAAATAATTAAATATAAATAAATATTTTATATTAAACTAACTTGTTTAGTTAGCCCAAAGTACGATTAATATATAGTTAATTACCACTAATCAAGATTAACCAAATTAATCATCATTTACTTAAATTAACCATAATTAACCACCTAATCTCGATTAGTCCTAAACTAAACTAACCCTAATCAAGAGGAATACATTAATCAAGAGATTAGCACCATAACACACTGTTTAGTGATGATGGTGGTGTGGTTGTGACGACGGCAGCGATACGGACACACGGATGCCTCTTGTGCATTGAGACAAGGCAGCACGAGGTCGGATCTTGGCTAAGGAGGTTTGGACCAAGCTGGTCAGCGGAGGAGAGGATGTGCGCACGGCTCCGGTAAGGCTAGTGGATGGCTTCGGTCAGCTAAGGGTGGCTGGCTCGATTCAAACCAGAACTGAGCAAGAAAGAGAGGGAAAGATGGCTAGTTCGGCGGAGGACGGGTGGTGACTCGCAGTGGTTCATGGTGAGCAGGCAACGATTTTCAAGCAGTTCAATGTTTAGGCGAAGGCGGATGATGTTGCAGCGGTGGTAGTCAACGGTTGATGGTCGATGGCTGAGGCAAAGAGGATGTAGCAACTACTGTAGGTAACGAAGGAGGAAGGAGGAAAGAGGAGGAATGGGATTGGTTTCCGATGGAGGTGGCTTGTGGTAGTGACTCATCGACGATTTGGTGACGTGTTAGTGAGACAATACACTACGAGGGTTGTGGCGGCAGTCAACAAGCCAGCGATAGAACAGAAACACAGCAGCAACAATAGTAGCTGATAGGTCGGCCAAGGAGAAAAAGAAGAAGAAGAGAAGTAGCAGTTGGATGTGCGGCTTGGCTGGAAGAGAGAGAGAAGCTTGAAAAGTAAAAAATGATAGGGGAGTAGGTGGGGCATGTAGAGGAGAAAAAGGAAAAGCAAAGATAGAGGGGATGTGAGGGAGGAGGGGGAGCATAGCAGAAGGAAGGGAAAAAGCAACTTAAATAAAAGAGAGGGAGAAGGGTCGTGTACATCCCCTCCCTTCCCAACACCTCTATCTTCAAAACTTTTGTCCCAAACCCATAAATGGTGGGAGGGACAAATCCATCTTTTCCCATCATTTGGCACACTCATTCTTGAAATGCCATTGGATTAGAACTAAAGAGCAGTGAAGTCCTGAATTTAAATATTTGGCTCGGCAATCCTTTTTTTGACTTTTTGAGCGAATTGAAAATTTTGGAAATTAATGAGGCTAAAATTGAATAATTGAATCTAGACATCTTGGAAAGTTCAATAACTGAATTTGGATTACAAATAATGAATTAATAAAATATAATTAGTTCAAAAATTCAGAATGTCATAACTTTTCCCTATACAGAAATTTCGTTCTTGAAATTTTTAACACTACTTAAATCCTCAAACAGATGGGGGTATTAACACCTCATTACTACCTCATTTTCCCACGTGACTCTTTCTGTTCCATGATGCTGCCATACCACTTTGACCAAGGAAATCATCTTGTTCCGCAGCACGCACTCCTTTTGATCCGCGATTCATACCGGTCTTTCCACGTATGACACCCTATCGTCCATGTCAATTTCCTCAAAGTTTAGTATGTTGGTCGAATCTAGCTCATACTTTCTCAACATTGACACATGAAAGACATCATGCACTTGTGCAAGTCTCGAAGGCAACGTGAGACAATAAGCCAAAGTTCCAATCTTTTCCAAAATTTCAAAGGGTCGTACCTCGAACTCACCTTTCCCTTTTTGTTGAATTGTGAAGTACCTCACATTGGTGACACCTTCGAGAATACATGATTGCGAACTTGAAAATCTAACGGTCCGCATCACTTATCCGCATAGCTTGAATCACCTGGATTGCATCCATCGACTATTGGACTAGCTCCAGACCCATAATTTTCCACTCACCTATTTCGTTCCAACAAAGTAGGGTTTTATAAGGTCTACCATACAATGCCTCAAACAAGACCATCTTAATACTCTGCTGATAGTTGTTGTTGTAAGCGAACTCAATTAGGTGAAGTTACTCCTCCCAACTTCCTTTAAAATCCATAATGTAAGCTCGCAACATGTCCTCATGGCCTATATTATAATGCATTTGGATCATCCTTTCCAACTGACCATCCGTCTACAGATGATAAGTTGTACTATATTGTAACTTTGTTCCCATGGCCTCTTGTAGACTTTTCCAAAATGTTGATATGAATTTTGGGTCTTGGTTTGACGTTATCGGCATTGGTACTTCATGAAGGCATACAATATATCGGATGTACAACTCTACATACATTTCCAAGGTAAAATCCTTTTGTATGGAAATAAAATGCACAGACTTCATCAATCCGTCCACCACGACCCAAATTGAGTCGTTACCCTATTGACTCCTTAGTAACCCCATCACAAAGTCCATCATTATATGTTCACACTTTCATTTGGGGATCTCGAGAGGTTGTAGTAACTGTCTAGGTTTGTAGTGTTGTGCTTTCACTTGTTGGCACATTAAGCACTTAGCTACGTACTTGGTGATGTCCAACTTCATGCCATTTCACCAATAATGTTGTTGCAAGTTTTGGTATATCTTTGTGCTGCCCGAATGTATACTATAACTGTTACAGTGGGCTTCTGACAAGATTTCCTTCTTATGTTTCGCATCGTTGGGATGCACAACCGTCCATGGAACTTCAAGATCCCATCCTCGGATACATGAAAATCAGCTTTCCTCTTAGCTGCATCCATTTGTAGGATCTTTTGGACTTCAGGGTCCATTGGTTTCGTGCTTTTAATCTTGGTTTGCATTTTTGGCTCGATTCTGAGAGTAGCTACTAGACTTGAGAGGTGGCTTAACTCAAACTTGAACTTTGAGTATTGAACTTCTTCTAGCAGTACCCATTCTTGAACCATCATGTGTGCGATCAAAGACTTCTGACCAAGTGTGCCTTTAACCTTGTTAGCCTTGTCAGGATGATACAAAATTTCGCAAGCTTGAGCTTCATCCATCGACACTATCTCATGTTTAATTTTTTCTGAGAAAATAAGTACTTTAAGCTTTGATGGTCTATATAAATTTGAAATCTTTCTCCTTATAGGTAATGCCTCCAAGTCTTTAGCGCAAAAATGATTGCCACTAATTCCAAATCATGGGTCAGATAATTTGTCTCATGAGGTCTTAATTGATGGGACACGTATGCAATCACTCTTCCATGTTACCTTAAAATGTATCCTAATCCTTTATAAGACACACCACTGTAGATATCATATCCACCAGGGGCCAAATGGAATTGTCAATGTCGGTGTGGTAGTTAGCTTATCTTTAAGCTCTTGGAAACTACGCTCGCACTTATCCGTTTGAACTTTTTGTCTTTCTTTAGCAACTGAGTCAAAGGCATGGCTATAGTAGAAAACATTTCCACAAACTGTCTATAATAGCTAGCCAATTCCAAGAAACTCCTAATTTCAGTCATTGTCATGGGCCTTGGCCAATTCATAATTGCTTCGATCTTAGCTAGGTCCACAAAGAATTCTTCTCCAAAAATCACGTGGCCAAAGAATGCTACTTGAGTCAACCAAAACTCGCACTTACTAAACTTGGCATACAACTTGTGATCTCAAAGGGTCTACAGCACTATCCTTAAGTGTTGCTCATGTTCCTCTGAACTCTTCGAGTATACTAAAATGTCATTAATGAACACGATCATGAATCGGTCCAGATACTCCTTTAACACATGGCTCATTAAATCCATAAAAGCTACAGGGGCTTTAGTTAAACCAAATGGCATCATAGTAAACTCATAATGACCATAATGCATACAATGTTGTCTTCAATATATCCTCTTTTCTAATCCTCAATTGATGATAGCCTGTACTTAGATCTATCTTGAAAAATACCAAAACTCATTGGAGTTGGTCAAACAGGTCATCAATCCTTGGCAATAGATATTTATTCTTGATCATCACATTGTTGAGTTGTCAGTAGTTGATGCAAAGAAGCAATGATCTTTTTCCTTATGAGTAGAACTGGCGCTACCCATGGAGACACACTATGATGAATGAATCCTTTATCCAACAGCTCTTGCATTTGCACCTTCAGCTCCTTTAGTTTTGACAACTACATCCGATAAAGTGCTTTTGAAATTGGCTCCGTTCCAGGGGCCAGCTCAATTACAAATTCTATCTCCCTTTTCAGGTGGTAACCATGGCAACTCATTGAGAAAAATATTCGAAAAATCCCATATTACTACAATATTTTCCATCCTTGGTTCCTCCACCAATGTGTCCACTACGATTGCCAAATAACTTTGGCAACCTTCATCCAACAAGCGAGTCACTTCAAGTGGTGAAGTCAATGGGATTGAAGGTCCTCTCTGATTTCCATTAAATTTAAAACTACTATTCCCAATAGGATTAAACTAAATTATCTTTCCATGACAATCCATTGTGGCTCGTTGCTTGGTGAGCCAGTCCATGCCAATAATGACATCAAAACCATACATTTCCAGCACAAGCAAGTCTATACTTTCCTCTCTACCACCAAACGCTAATTTGCATCAAGGACATCCTACCGCAGAAACTACACTATTCTTGAGCGGGGTAAAAATATTAAAAACTACTCCCAATGGTTTAAAACTTAATCCCGCTAATTCAACAAATTACTCAGTCATGAAAGAATGGGTAGCGCCAAGGTCAAACAAAACATAAACAATATGGTTGTGTAAAAGCACTGTACCTATAACCATGGAGGACGAATCCTCCACTTCCTTTCGGGTGATAGCATATACCCTTCCTTGCACTGGGGCCTAGTCAAGTTATTTGGCGGAGCATTCCTTGCACATTATCCTACTGGCCTTGGTGGCACTTGTGCTCCTATGGACTTATGGGGGCAACTTCTCACTTGATGGCCCTGGCCACCTAAGGTAAAAACATAACCCGAGGTGCTCTTCCTATGATCTAAGTCACCACCAAGATCTACATCAACAAAGTCTTGTAAAGTTGCACTATTTTTCATAAAACATAATAACATACCTGAAGTGCCTTTCAGGTATCTTAATAACCACTTTACAGCTTCCCAATGGTTTATTCCTGGATTTGCCATGTATCTGCTCACAACTCCCATTGCATGAGCTATGTTTGGTCTAGTACACACCATTGCGTACATTAAACTACCAACAGCTGATGCATAAGGCACTTTAGCCATATATTCCCGCTCTTCATTCGTCTTTGGTGACTGCTACTTTGAGAGCTTGAAGTGACTTCCTAAATGAGTACTTCTGGACTTTGCATTCTGAACTCCGAATCTGTCAAGCACTTTTTCAATGTACTTTTCTTGAGATAACTTTAGAATTCCTTTAGATCTATCCTGCGTGATCCTCATCCCAAGAATCTGATTCGCTGCGCCCAAGTCCTTCATCTCAAACTCTTTTGACAATTGTTGCTTTAGTATGTTGATCTCTCTCATGCTAGATCCTGCAATGAGCATATCATCCACATACAATAGCAAAATAATATAGCAGTCATCAAATTTTTTGAAATAACAACAGTGATTCATGTCACTTCTAATGAACCCGTTACCACACATAAATGTGTCAAATTTTTTGTACCATTATCGAGGAGCCTGTTTCAAGCTATACAGACTTTTATTCAATTTGCAGACATAATTTTTTTTCCAGGATCTTGAAAACCTTTCGGTTGTATCATATAAATATCCTCCTCCAAATTACCATGGAGGAATGCAGTCTTAACATCTAGCTGTTCTAGATATAAATTCTTTGTAGCAACAATACTCAATACTGACCTAATAGTAGTCAATTTCACAACTGGAGAAAAATCCTATGTATAGTCAATTCCTTCTTTTTGCTGAAACCCTTTTACTACTAACCTTGCTTTGTACCTCTTGCTGCCATCAGGTTCTTCTTTGACTCGATACACTCACTTGTTCTGCAATGCCTTCTTCCCATTTGGTAATCGAGTTACACCGAAGTTTTATTTTTCTCGACTGAATCCAACTCATCCTACATTGCTAACTCCCACTTAATAGAATCTTCAACCTGCACTGCTTCAAAAAGAATTTCTGGTTCGCCAGCGTCAGTCAAAAGCAAATAATGCAATGACGGAGAATATCTTTGTATAGGTTTAGGTGTTCTATTAGATCTTCTCAAAGTGGGATCAGGTGTACGTGATTCTTGTTCAGCAATAGTTTTAGGAATTTCAACCAGATCACTTTTAGAATTTTATTCTAATTCAATCTCTGTATTCTCCACCAAATTTTCCTTCACATTAGATTCTGCCACGGATTTATCCTTGTACAACATATTCTCATTGAACGTAACATCAACGGTTTTTATTATTTTTCTATTTTGTTCATCCCAGAATCGATAGCCAAAATAATCATAACCATATCCGATGAAAAAAAACTTTTTAGCTTTTGCATCAAGTTTATCTCTATTTTCAGAATCTACATGGACATAGGAAACATAATCAAAGACTTTCAGATACGAAAGACTTACCTTCTTTCCACTCCATTCTTCTTGTGGTAATTTAAAATCAAGTGGAACTGAAGGTCCCCTATAAATTAGATATGCTGCCGTATTAATTGCATCTGCCCAAAACATCTTGGGTAATCCTGCATGCAGCCTCATACTTCTTGCACGCTCATTCAGAGTTCTGTTCATCCTCTCAACAACTCCGTTTTGCTGCGGTCTATTAGGAACAGTTCTTGTCATTCGGATTCCGTTCTTTGCACAAAATTGCTTGAATTCCTTGCTATCATATTCACTACCATTATCAGACCTTAAACATTTAATTTTCAGGCCAGTCTCGTTCTCCACTTCAGCTTTCCATCTTTTAAAAGTAGCAAACACATCAGATTTATTTTTTAGAAAATAAACCTATACCTTTCTAGTGGAGTCATAAATAAATGTGACATAATAGCACGAGCCTCCAAGGGATTGCACAGGAGTTGGGCCCCACACATCTGTATGCACCAACTCTAATTTTTCTTTCTTTGGTTCTTTTCCAATCTTCGAAAAACTAACATGTTTATGCTTACCCATAACACAATCTTCACATAGACCAATATGTATGGACTTCAAATTGGACAATTTTTCCTTAGATGCTAATATCTTCATTCCTTTTTCGCTCATATGTCCAAGCCTGCAGTGCCATAACTTAGAATCAATTTCTGATTCAACAATTGCTGCAGTTTCTCTATTGATTTCAATCACGTAGAGCGTTCCTAACTTTGTTCCGCGTGCTACAACCAGAGCACCTTTAACAATTTTCCAAGAGCCATCCCCAAAAATAGTCCTGTAACCTGTGCTGTCTAATTGACTTATAGAGATCAGATTTCTCTTAAGTCCTGGAACATATCTGACACCATGCAACTTCCATTGATATCCGTTAGTAGATTTTATATAAATATCACCCTTTCCCATAATATCCAAAGGTTCATCATCAGTAAAATAAACCTTTCCAAATTTTCCAGC
Organism: Corymbia maculata; assembly: GCA_014182735.1. Taxonomy (NCBI): domain Eukaryota; kingdom Viridiplantae; phylum Streptophyta; class Magnoliopsida; order Myrtales; family Myrtaceae; genus Corymbia; species Corymbia maculata. The sequence continues at coordinate 19,206,682 of CM024688.1, read as the reverse complement.
AACAAAATTGTGCATTAATTCTTTGCAGGAAGTAGAGTGAAACGACACACCCGAGTCAAGAATCCACTACTCAATTGGACTATCAATGCTCAAAATTAAGGCATCACTATTTTGAGTCTCTTCCAAAGTTACATTCACATATTTTTCTTCATCTTGATTTCGATCTCGATATTGAATTTTCTTCTTTGTGGCTCTACAATCTCATTTCAGATGTCCCTTCTTTTCACAATTCCAGCAAATAATTTCACCATGAGGTCTCGATTTGCTTCTCCCTCTGGACTTTGATCTACCATGGTATTGGTTTCGCCCCCGTTGATTGCTTCTCCCTCTGCCTTCAATATTTAAGGCAGCACCCAAAAATTCACCCGATTCTTTTCTACGAATATCCTCGCTAAGAATCAAATCTCGGATTGCTTGAAGTTTCAACTTTTTCTTACCAGACGAACTGCTCACTTTGCAGTCACGGTTGTACTCCAACTTTCAGGTAGAGAAGATAATAAAATTAAAGCCTTTACCTTGTCATCAAATTTGATATCCACCAAACTCAACTGAGTCGTAATCACGTTGAATTCGTTGATGTGATCTGTCACAGAAGCACCCTCGTCCATCTTTAGATTGAAAAGACGACGCATCAAATATACCTTGTTTGATGTAGAAGGCTTCTCGTACATGTCAGACAACGCCGCCATCAAATCCACCATTGTCGCCTCATTGGCAATGTTGAAAGCAACGTTCCGCGCCAATGTAAGACGAATCAAACCTAGAGCTTGTCGATCTAACAATTCCCACTCTGCTTGCTTCATGGATTCTGGTTTCTCTCCAGGACGAGAGGTTGATGCAAATTCTTCGATACAGCATATCCTCGATCTGCATCTTCCAGAAACCAAAATCCTTGCCATCGAACTAATCAATCTTCACATTTCCTTCGTCCATATTCACTCCCACTATTTCGCCAAAACCAAGCTCTGATATCAGTTGTTGGGGAACGCGAAATATGCGACAAAAAATAAAGTAGGGAAGAAAAAGAGGGCAAGCAGGAATTTTTACGTGGAAAACCCTTCTAAAATCAAGAAGGGAAAAACCACGGTGCCGCACTAGGCAATCTCTTCACTATCAGTATCAGTGTTACAAGCTCAGGGTTACAAAACTTCATCGTTACAACTGTAAAAGAAATTGCCCCTATTTATAATAGGAGTCTAAGGCATACATATTAAAGGAAATTACATGTATGCTATTAGCAGTAACTCTATTTCCTTTAATATCTCAGGATGGGTGACCTACTGAGAAGTGCCTATCCACAATAATATTTTTCTCCATCAGACTCCACAATTCCATCAAATGTGACCATGCAACACATCATCAAACAATTCATTCTTTTCTTTGCACTGTCGTGAATGCAACATAGTTCGTGCTTACGCGATATGTTATTGCAGTTAACACACGTATAATGAAATGCAACAATATTCAATAGTCACGTACAATAGCAACAATCCAAGTACTCACGAAAATTACAACAATCAACAAGTAATAGACCACGTACTTCAACGGCAGATGACAAGAACAATCAATTAATAATCACGTGCACCTCATAATTCTCAGGAAATAATCAACATTTAACAATAATATTAAAACAATTCATCCACTTAATATTAATAAGAAAACCATTCCCCTTTAATAACCAAAAATTTAATCACAATTAACCTTGGGAAAAGTAAGCCTTAATAATATTTTTCACAAAATTTCGCGATTAAAACCATTTTCGATAAATAATTACCATTAATTATTTTTCCCAAAAATAACCAATATTCAGAATTAAATAATAATAATTCGAAATTATAAAATAATAATATTTTTTTTCTTTTTTTGATGACCCAGGAAACCCCGCACCCTCGACGGCTAGGGAAGTAAACCCAGGGGGCCACACGTGCTAGCCACCACACATATGCAACCAGGTAAGTCATCCTATGACTTAATTGGGATTCGAACTCTCGACCTTTTGCGAGAGGAAGAGAGCGCGAACCAGGCAACGCCACCCGGGTGGGTGGTAATAATAATATACTTATTAATTAATTATTCCAAAAATAATGAATTATTATTATTTAATTCAATAATAATAATAATAATAATAATAACCATGGTTACTAATTCCTAACCCAACTAAGGTTAACTAACCCAACGAAGCTTACTTGAATCTAACAATAGTTACTTTAATCTAACCACTATTACTTTATTCTAACCATGGTTAACCTTAAGCAAAAGTAATTGATAACTCTATTTTTAATAGAGTATTTTTGCTTATTTAGACTTGATATTTGCTAAATTTTGAGAAATTTTTGGGTGAATTTAATTGCTACTCACGTAATTTTATTTTGTATGAAATATTTTCAGATCTTCCAAAATATTGCAATATCTTTCAGAATATTTCATCTTGAAGAAAAAGGCAGCCCAAATTAGATATTTGGAGAATTTGACCATGATTGAAGATAAGGTTCAAAGAAAATCAAGGAGGAACCTTTTTGATTTCCTAATAGGAGTCGACTTAGGGCAGATTTTTGGAGGCTATATAAACTGCTCTTGTGCCGCAGAAGAAAGGAGAGAATTCTTGGAGCCACCATCTTTGCAGAAAAAATTGAGTTTTCTTAGTCAGATTTTTTCTTCTATTTTAGTAGAGTTGGCGTGTCAAGGAGAGAAGGAGGAGACAAACCTGAAGCTCCTTATTTCTCAATTCGGTGAATTTGTTTTTATTTAGTATTATGTTTTCTTTAATTCTTGTCAGTTTAATTTTTACTATGTTCTAAATTTCTTTTGTTAGAGCCACAATGGATCTTAATCATGATTAATTAATTTTCAAAGACTTTCATGCAATAGAATTATTTTGAGTGTGTGGTTCTTTATCATGATCTTAATGCTTTTAGAAGTCTGGCCAACTTTTGAATGATTTTTGATGTATGCATGATACCGGGTGGAGATTGTGTGCATGCGCAATAGTGATATTGAAACATAAATTAAATCTAGGTCAAGGTACACTAGGTTATTTATGTGGCTACGGTAATAGATCTAGGTTGGGACTACTTAGATTGAATCCGGGAATTTCCACAAGAACTTAATGCTTTTAGGTAGTTTAAATTCACCTAAGGTTAGTGTGGGTTAACATACTTAATTAGGGATTATTAGACGAGGTCGGCTTTTAATTCATCTTAGGGAAATTTCGCCAACACAATTGGAAATTAATTTGTTGCATGAAAAGTTAAGAAAATTAATTATGAATGATTAAGTGAAGTTGGATGCTCTAACACTTTGTGATCTTGATAATTATTAATTTTCAGTTTGCTTTAGATTATTTTTACTTTACAATTTTAATTAGCTTTTAATTCTTTAAGTTTTGACTTTTTCTATATTTTAGTATTTTAGTTGGTTTAGTTTACTTTTTACTCGTCTTTTCGATTTGGTTAGCTAAATTTTTGAATTGATCACTTTCAGGTAAGTAATTGGATAAAATAAAAAAAAAACAATCCTGTGGGGAGCGATACTCACTCATCACTTTATTACTTGTTGATATTGTGCACTTGCAATTCACCTAACAGTAATCAACAATATTATAATCTAATCAATCATCATCCAATAAATCATCATCCAATAATATAATCCAAGCATTATACTAATTAAACTACTCCTAAGTAAGATTAACCCATAACTAAGGGATTACAAAATTAATTCAAGTGGCTTAAAAAACCTACAACACCGAAGTGATGGCTAGAGCGAGGGCTATGAGGGGTTAGCTCGGGGACGACAATAGACAATGGACGATGGCTGAATTCGGCCAAAACAGCATTGGAATGCTATTCAAGCGGAAAAGGTAGTAGCGGCCAAGAGCAGTCGGATTGGCGGCCAGTGTCACACCCTGACTCTTGAGCTCACGGCAACCTCATTTCACTTGAGGTCTAGTTGTATGACGTCCTAAGTACCGCCGTCGACCAATTTATTTTATCTTGTAATTATGCATATGCGGAAATGAATAGAACTCCCAACCAACAATAAGAAACAACATGGATAGTAGTAGAGATACAGAGGAATGACAAAACACCATTTTTATATATCTGAAGGTTAGCTCAAACTACAACACATATAATAAGAAACAATAGGGATAGCAGCAAATACAGCAATAGAAAGACAAGAACACACCTTACTACAGGCGAAAAGCTGAGGCCTACTAAAAAAGGGGCCGGCCTGGCTAACCTAATATTTTACAGGTGGGGAAGGGCTCATCAAAAAGGAGAATAGGCCACAACAGCCTACTCGCTAGCCTTAGAGGGATCACTCTCCTCGATCCTTGGGTTGCAAATTTTGCCATTAAGGGGATCCAAGTCCATCAGCTCCCAAACCTCCTTGGTTGGCCCGACAGGAGAGACCGGTCCATCAAAACCGCAGAGGGAACCATACAAAACACCTCCCATCCTGAGGAACCACACCTTGAAAACGTGAGGCGCGGGATGGTCCCTTGACCCTTCATCCACCCACACAGTCGTCACGTGGTGCTCGTACACAAAATTGTGGCCCGGGGCGGGCCACGTGGTAATGGTGGTGCTCTTGCCCACAGGGACGCCAAAGCGTGTCGGATACTGTGTCATCTAGGGCCTAAAAAGGTTAACCACAACAGGTTGAGATAAACTCAACAAAATAAAGTCCTAAGCCCCGGTTAGGAACTTCGCTCGCCTCGAGTCTAACATACAACCTAAATCATCAATCATCCAACACTACCTCAGAGAAATTGATAATAGAGATAGTTTAATAAATAGGTGCAATCACAGGCGACCTTACCTGGACAACCTGCAGAATTGTCAGTTAAATCATCATGACATTAAGAGGCATACGAATAATTAGAGTATTGCACATAGTTTTCTAATGTCTCACATCCACACATGCTTCGATTATTACGACCCCCAAGGCCATGGCACAACCTTATGGTTGTCGGTCAACTGGTCGTGGACCAGGCATCGTCCTCCCCCATGAGGCACGGCAACATCATGGGTTCTCCCTCACTGACGGCATTCCCTAGGGAGCATGGGTCCAGCCTCTACCGTGACTCTACAACTGACCACTGTCAGGCAATTGACCGAAGTCAAGATGACCAAAAGGCCACGGCATAACCCCAAGGGTTGGCAGTCCACTGGCAACGTCGAGCTCTTCTCTTAATGTGACCATGCCACACATCATCAAAGAATCTGTTCTTTTCTTTACTCTGTCATGAATGCACAAACAATTCATGCTCACGCAACATGCTATTGCAGTTGACACACGTATAATGTCATGTAGTACAATCCAATCACCCATGAAAATTACGACAAACCGAAATTCAATTCCAACCAATCAACAACCACATATAATTCCCCAACTCTCTAGAATAATTCATAATCAATAATTCAACAAGCCATAAAAATCAAGAGCATATCAAATTAAGAAAAAACATTTCTTCCATATGAACAATGCCATGAACAGTAATTGTGAACAATGTTCGTGAATAGTACACGTGAACAGTAATCGTGAATAGTAACTATGAACAGTATATTCGTCCGAAATTAAATAAATAAATAAATAAAAATAGTTAAACTTAACCATGGTTAATCAATTAATCCAACTATAGTTAATTTAACCTAACCATGATTAAAATCTAACATTGGTTACTTTAAAACTAACCTTAGTTAGTTTAATTAATTAACTTTAGTTACTTTATTACTAACTATGGTCAATTAAATAACCCTAGTCAGCCTTAATTAACCAGCCTAATCAATTAATCAACCTTAATTAAATACAAGCACACAATTACACTAATTAACCCCTAAATAAGGATTAGGAAATTAACTTACTTGGGTTTGGAATCCGGTGACAGCGGTACATAGAAGGGAATGAGGTCTATGAGGGGTAAGCTCGAGGACGACAACATGTGACAAGCGTTGGCTGAAATGGGCCAAAACAGCCCGAGGTTACTATTCACGTGGAATAGAGGATTACCGGCAGAAATGGCCATACGGGCGGCCGGCGAAAACCAGGGGTGGCCAGCAGTGTGCGGCTAGCATCCTGGCTTCAGTGGATACCCGTTGGATGGTGGTGGTGGCTCCGGTGGCAGCAGTAAGGCTTTTTTCCAGCTGGAAAATAGTAAAAACAGCAAGAAACAGCAGAAATGGAAGAGAAAATGAAGAAAAAAAGGAGAGAGAGGGGTTGGGAATGTGTGGTTGAGAGGGAGAGATTGAGGAGAGAGAGAACTGCTGATGAATTGGATAAGAGTTAAGGCAAGTGGGCAAGCCACTTGTTCAAGAGCTAATCACAAACAAGCAAAAACAAACAAAACAATGCCCACTTGGGCACAAAAGGAAAATGCCAAAAGAGAGAAGCCCATGGGCTGGAAAGGGGGAGGAACTTGGGCACGCTTGGGGGCTGGGCTGGTCCACCCGCGGGTCCAAAACCTGGTCCAATTTTTTCTTTTTCGACACTTTTGCGTCCAATATAAAATCCCAAAATAAATGAGGCGATATCCAAATATTTAGTCCTGATATCACTGAGAAGTCGGTTCCCAAAATCGGATTAAAAATCGAGGCTAAATTGAGTCGATTGTGACCGTTGTACAATTTGGATTATCGAGCGCCCTTTTTGGACTTTCCTCACATTTGACCCATGGTCAACCATTCTTAGATCCACGTTAGCGTCAATTCTCGAGTGAGGGATATCCCTCGATTGTTGTGTGATCTTGAGGGCTCAATTGATAATCCCGAGTACCAGATGAAAATGATTCAGTTTACCATCATTCGTAGTTCATAGTTCGTATCAAAGTCGTGCAGAAATCACTCGAAATTCGACTTCGTACTTTTGCTGAATTGATTTATTTCCATTTCCTTAATAGTCTAGTATTTAGAGGATATCGTTCCCACCCAAGCCCTCATGGTCGAAGGGTTCGTTCCTAATCAAAATTGCGAGTCGTACACGTATCGTTTTCTATCGACGCTTCCCTGTTATCCATTATCCTGAGAACACAGAGTTTGGAATATTTGTATTGACCAGGCATTCGACTAATATTGCCATTTTATAAAATCTCAAAATTGAGTCGATTTTCAGGATGTTACAACTCTTCCCTCTTATAGAAATTTCATCCTTGAAATTTGAATTGACACGCTAATCTTCAAAAAGATAGGGGTGCTGATGCCTCATGATTTCTTCACTTTCCCATATTACTACCTCCGTGCCATGATGCTGCCAAATGACTTTGACCAAGGAGATCATCTTGTTTCTTAGCACTTGTTCTTTTTGGTCCTCGATTTGAATCGGTCTCTCTATAAATGACACCCCATCGTCCACCTCTATTTCTTCAAAATTCAACACATGTGTCGGGTCCGACTCGTATTTCCTTAATATTGACACGTGGAATATGTCACGCAGCTGAGCAAGTTGAGGTGGTAGCGCAAGACGATAGGCTAAATTCTCGATCCTTTCTAGAATCTTGAACAGTCGAACGTATCTCAAGCTTAGTTTTCCTTTCTTTCTAATTTGCGATGTACCTCGCATCGGTGATACTTTAAGGAATACATGATCGCCCACTTGAAATTCCAATGGCCTATGTCGCTTGTCCCCATAACTCTTTTGTCTGCTCTAAGCCGTCTTTAACCTTTCCCGAATCATCTTGATGGCGTCTAAAGATTGCTGCACTAACTCTGGCCCTGTAATTTTCCACTCGTTGACTTCATCCTAACAAATTGGAGTCCTACACAGTTTGCCGTACAAAGCTTTGAACAGTGCCATTATGATACTTTGCTGATAACTGTTATTGTACACGAACTCCACGAGATGAAGTTGTTCCTCCCAACTTCCTTTGAAATCCAATACATAGGCTTTCAGCATATCCTCCAAGGTCTGAATCGTTCTCTTTGATTGACCGTCTGTCTGAGGATGGTAGGCCATATGAACTGCAGTTTTGTCCCCATCGAAGTCTGTAGACTTTTCCAAAATGCAGCCATAAATCTAGGGTCTCAATCCAAAGTAATTGTTACTAGCACCCCATGCAAACGAATAACCTGTCGTGCGTACAACTCTGCATACTTTTCCAAAGCGAAGTCCTTGTGTACGGCGATGAAGTGAGTTGACTTCGTCAATTGGTCCAGTATAACCCAAATCGCATTATTACCCCACTGACTTCTTGGTAATCCTTTCACGAAGTCCATCGTGATGTGCTCCCATTTCCATTCAAAGATTTCAAGAGGTTGCAGTAACCCTCTTGGCTTGCAATGCTACACTTTCACTTGTTGGAAAGTTAAACACTTCGCCATGTGCTTGGCGATATCGAGTTTCATGCCGTTCCACCAATAATACTATCGCAGCTTCTTATACATCTTCGTATTGCTTGGATGCACACTATAGTCACTACGATGCGCTTCAGATAATAACTTCTCTTTAATATCAGTGTCGCTTGGTACACATAACCGTTCATGGAATTTCAAGATCCCATCTCGGATACTTGAAAATCCGACTTTCTTTTGGTCGCGTCCAATTGTAGAATCTTTTGAATATTAGCATCCAAAGGTTGTATTGTCTTGATCTTGGTTTGAATTTAAGGTTTGATCCCAAGGGTAGCCATCAAATTGGAAAGATGACATACCTTGAGCCTAAATTTTGAATCATGGATTCCCTCCAACAGAATCCATTCCTGAACCATCATACTAGCAACCGATAACTTGCGACTCAAAGCGTCTACCACTTTGTTTGCCTTGCCTGGATGGTACAAGATATTGTAGTCATAATCCTTAAGAAGTTCCATTCATCTGCATTGCCTTATGTTCAGTTCCCTTTGGGAGAACAGATACTTCAAACTTTGATGGTAAGTAAAAATCTGAAATCTCTTTCCACAGAGATAATGTCTCCATATTTTCAATGCAAAAATAATGGCTGCCAACTCTAAGTCATGCGTTGGATAATTCAGCTCGTGAGGCCTTAACTATCTAGAAGCATATGCTATCACTTTACCATGTTGCATCAAAATGCAACCGAGTCCCTTGTATGATGTATCGCTAAAAATCTCATATCCTCTTGAGCCTGACGGAATAGTCAAAACTGGTGTGGTAGTAAGCTTATGCTTAAGTTCTTGGAAACTACACTCGCACTTATCCGTCCACACATATTTCTTGTCCTTTTTCAGCAACTGCATCATTGGCATAGCTATTGGAGAGAATCTTTCCACAAATCGTACGTAATACTAGCCAATCCTAGAAAATTATGAACCTCGGATACTAAAGTCGGTCTTAGCCAATCTACGACCATTTCAATCTTGGTTGGGTCTACTGAAATCCCTTCACCTGAGATCACATGCCTAGAAAAGCCATTTGAGCCAACCAAAATTCACACTTGCTAAATTTCGCATACAGCTTGTGATTTCTTAAGGTTTGCAACACAGTCCTTAGGTGTTGTTTATGTTCATCCGGACTCTTCAAATACATCAAAATGTCGTCGATAAACACGATCACAAACCGATCCAAATATTCCTTAAACACCCGGTTCATCAAATCCATGAAAGTAGCGGAGGCATTTGTCAATCCAAATAGCATTACCATAAACTCGTAGTGACCATAACGAGTACGGAAAGCTGTCTTTGGTATGTCCTCCTTTTGGATCCTCAACCGATGATAGCCCGTCCTTAGGTCTATCTTAGAGAATATTGATGCTCCTTGGAGTTGGTCAAACAGGTTATCAATCCTCAGCAACGGGTATTTGTTCTTAATTGTCACTTGATTAACGTTTTGATAGTTAATGCATAATCTTAGTGAATTGTCCTTTTTCTTGACAAACAAGACTAGCGCTCCCCAAGGTGATGCACTCGAGCGAATAAAGCCCTTGTCCAATAATTTTTGTATCTGCACCTTCAATTCCTTCAATTCTAACAAAGCCATCCTGTACGGTGCTTTCGAGATTGGTTCCATCCTAGGAGCCAATTTGATTACGAACTTTGTCTCTTTAGCCAGGGGTAGTCCTGGCAATTCCTTTGGAAAAACATCAGGATAATCTCATACTATCACGATGTCCTCCAAGTTTGGTCCTTCTTTCAACGTATTGCTCACCGATGCCAAATATCCTCGACATCCTAACCCCAACAATCTGGTTGCTTCCAAAAAAGAAATCATGGGAATCGAGGACCCTCCTTGGCTTCCTACAAACTGGAAACTACTAGCTCCAGTCAAATTAAATCATACTCTTCTCCCAACAATCCATAGTAGCTCCTTGCTTGGTCAACCAATCCATACTGATAATGACATCAAAGTCATACATCACTGAAACAATTAAATCAATTATTCCTTCTCAACCATCTATAATAAGTTTACAGCTAGCACATCCTATTACAGATAAAACTGAATCCTCTAACGGAGTAGAAATAACAAAAACCGTTTCCAACAGCTCTGGTCTTAATCCCACTAATTATACAAACCGTTTAGCAATAAAAGAGTGCGAAGCTCCCGAATCAAACAACGCATAAGTAGCATGGTCATGTAAAGATATCGTACCTTTAATCATGGCACACGCGTCCTTTGCCTCCTTCCTCGTGACTGCATACACCTGTGCTTGTGTAGGGGTCTGTACTAATTGCCTTGTTGAACGATCCCCACTGGTGATCTGGCTAGCGGTCGTGGCGTGAATGGCATCATGGGCTTGCGCGGGCAGTCCCTCACTAGGTGGCCCACCTGACCACATCCGAAACAAGCTCCCATTCGAGCGGGACATGAGGCATTCCTATGCCTCTTACAACATATTTGGCATCCCTCTTGCAACATATTCGGCATCCTCTAAACGAACTGAATGACGGTTTCCCTACACGGTCCCTTCTAAAAGGTGGAAGAGGATACCTTCCTTCCGCCATCGGTTTCTTTCCAAACTAATGATTGTCTCTACTAAGCACAAACCGCGATACAGAAGCGGTTGCCTTCTCAACAATGTGCCTCTCAATCATCTGAGCTCTCTGATAAAGCTCATTGTAATCTTTCGGGTTCACAGACACCAAGTGGTCTCAAATTTCTATCTTCAGTTCATCTCGAAACCTCTTAGCCTTGTCCAATAGGTGCTCGACCATCTGCCGTGTGTACTTTGACAGCTCTACAAACTTGGCCTCGTACTAGTCCATTGTCTTCTGATTCTAATGTAGCCTCTGAAATTCTACCAGTTTCTACTCTCTTACGTAGTCTGAGAAGTATTTGCTTAGAAAAGCTTCTTTGAAAGTATCCCATACCCTGGCTGTACCCTTGGGAAATACCCATCCTTGGGTAGCTTCCCACTAAGTGCTGGCGTTACCCTACAGTTGGTAAGCCGCCATGATCACCTTTTCTTCCTTCAAGAACTGCAGCAAGGTGAAAGTCTTTTCCAACTCCCTTACCGAGAGGGTCGCTGTCTCAGGGTTACCAGCCCTAGCAAACTTGGGCGGCTTTAGCTTCATGAACTGCTCTACCAGCTGATGCATAGGCCGGTTACCCGTCTCAGGCCTAGTTGCAGGAGCAGCTAGGACAATGGCTTGAGTCTATGCCTGTTGACCTATTAACGCCTCAATGGTGTGCATGATCTCATCCATCCTCGGATCCTCAAGTGCTACTTTCCTAGCATTAGTCGATACCTGCGTTGTCTTCTTCCTTTAATCCCTTTGACTTGGGGTCCTCAAAGTAGTGAAAAGCTAATGCCTACTCAAAAAGGGACTGGCCTGGCTGGCCTGGCTAACCTAACACTGTATAGGTGGGGGAGGGCTCATCAAAAAGGAGAATAAGCCACAATAGCCTACTTGCTAGCCTTAGAGGGATCGCTCTCCTTAGAGGGATCGCTCTCCTTGATCCTCAGGTTGTAGATTTCACCATCAGGGGGATCCAAGTCCATCGGATCCCAGACCTCCTCGGTCGGCCCCATAGGAGAGACCGGTCCATCAAAACCACAGAGGGGACTATATGAAACATCTCCCATCCTGAGGAACCACGCCTTGAAGATGTGAGGTGCAGGATGATCCCTTGACCCTTCATCCACCCACACAGTCATCACATGGTGCTTGTACACAAAATTGTGGCTCGGACGGGCCGCATGGTAATGGTGGTTAGGGGTGATCGGTTCCAGGTTTAGTTCGGTTCTAAGATAGAACCGGGAATTGGACCGAGAGGACAAGTTCCCATTTTTTGGGACAGTGGACTGACCACTTAGACAAAAATAAAATAAAATAAATACTATAAATATTATTATTTTAGGGTTTATTGCATTTTTTAAGAATTTTAAAAAATATATTTTAAATAGATAATTGTCGGTCCGGTCCGGTTTGGTTCCCCCCAAAACTAAGAACCGGACCAAAAATCACCGATTCCATTTTTATGGAACTGAGAACTAGACTGATGCTCCCAGGAATCAGACTAAACCAGTCGGTTCGGTTCGATTTGGGCAATTCTCGGTTTGAGCAGTCCAATGTGCTCACTCCTAATGGTGTTGCTCTTTCCCACCGGGACACCAAAGCGTGCCAAATACTGCGTCATCTAGGGCCTGAAAAGGTTAACCACGACGAGTTGAGATAAACTCAGCAAGATAAAGTCCTAAGCCTCATTTCTTTGAGAGTCTAACTACAACCTAAATCATCAGTCATCCAACACCACCTTAGAGAAAATGATAATAGAGACAGTTTAATAAACATGTGCAGTTACAAATGACCCTACTTGGCCTTGGCACACACAACTTATAGAATTGTTAGTTAAATCATCACGACATTAAGAGGCATGCGAATAATCAGAGCATTGCACACAGTTTTCTCATGTCTCACATCCATATATGCTCCGATTATTATGACCTCCAGGGCCACGACACAACCTTATTGTTGGCGATCAGATCAACTGATCATAGACCAGGCATCATCCTCTCCCATAAGGCACGGCGATGTCATGGGCTCTCCCCCATTGACGGCATTCCCTAAGGAGCATGGGTTCGGCCTCTACCGCAACTCTGCAACCAACCACTGTCAAGCAATCAATTGAAGTCAAGATGACCAAAAGGCCATGGCACAATCCTAAGGGTTGGCAGTCTACCGATAGTGCCAGGCTCTCCTTTTAATGTGACCATGCAACACATCATCAAACAACCTGTTATTTTCTTTGCACTGTCATGAATACACATACAATTCATGCTCATGCAACATGCTATTGTAGTTGACACATGTATAATGTCATGTAGTACAATCCAATCACTGATGAAAATTACGACAAACTGAAATTCAATTCTAACCAATCAATATCACGTATAATTCCTCAACTCTCGGGAATAATTCACAATCAATAATACAACAAGCCATAACAATCAAGAGCACCTCAAATTAAGACAAAAATTTGCTTACGTATGAATAGTGTCGTGAACAGTAATTGTGAATAGTACGCGTGAACAATAACTATGAACAGTAAATTTGTCCGAAATTAATTAAATAAATAAAAATTATTAAACTTAACCATGGTTAATCAATTAACCCAACCATAATTAATTTAAACTAACCATGATTAAAATCTAACATTGGTTACTTTAAAACTAACCTTAGTTACTTTAATTTAGTAACCTTCGTTACTTTATTACTAACTATGGCCAATTAACTAACCCTAGTCAGCCTTAATTAACCAGCCTAATCAACCAATCAACCTTAATTAAACACAAGCACACAAATACACTAATTAACCCTTAAGCAAGATTAACCCCTAAACAATGATTAGGAAATTAACTTACTTGGGTCAGGAATCCGGCAACACTGGCACGTAGGGGGGAATGAGGGCTACGAGAGGTAAGCTTGGGGACGATAACGGGTGACAAATGGTGGCCGAAATGGGCCAAAACAGCCCCGGGTTACCGTTCACGCGGAATAGAGGAATATTGGCTGAAACGACTGTACGGGCGGCGACCAGGGGTGGCCGGCGATGTGCGGCTAGCACCCTAACTTCAGTGGATACCCGTTGGGCAGTGGTGGCGGCTCCTGTGGTGGTAGCAAGGCTATTTTCTAGCTGGAAAACAATAAAAACAGCAAGAAACAGCAAAAATGGAAGAGAAAAGGAAGAGAAAAAGGGAGAGAGAGGGGTTGGGAATGTGCGGTTTAGAGGGAGAGGTTGAGGAGAGAGAGAGCTGCTGAGACTTGGATAATAGCCAAGGCAAGTGGGCAAGACACTTGTTCAAGAGCCAATCACAAACAAGCAAAAACAATCATAAACAATGCCCACTTGGGCACAAAAGGTAAAGTCCAAAAGAGAGAAGCCCAAAGGCTGGAAAGGCAGAGGAACTTGGGCTAGCTTGAGCTCCCTTTAGGCTGGGCTAGGCTGGGTTGGATGGGCGCTAGGCCCATTAGCTGCCGGTCTTGGGCCGGTCCACCCGCGGACCCAAAACCCGGTCCGATTTTTCCTTTTCTGACACTTCTGTATCCAATGGAAAATCCAAAAATAAATGAGGCGATGTCCAAATATTTAGTCTTAATATCACTGGGAAGTCGGTTCCCAAAATCGGATTAAAAATCAGGGCTAAATTGAATCGATTGCGACCGTAGTACAATTTGGATTATCATGTGCCCTTTTTGGACTTTCCTCACATTTGACCCATGGTCAACCATTCTTTGATCCATGTTAATGTCAATTCTTGACTCAGGGATGTCCCTTGATTGTCGTGTGATCCTTGGGGCTCAATTGACAATCCCGAGTACCAGATGAAAATGATTCAGTTTACCATCGTTCGTAGTTTGTATTAAAGTCATGTGGAAATCACCCGCAATTCGACTTTGTACATCTACCGAATCAATTTATTTCCATTTTCTTAATAGTCTAGTACTTAGAGGATATCGTTCCCGCCCAGGTCTTCATGGTTGAAGGGTTCATTCCTAATCGAAATTGCGAGTCATACACGTATCGTTTCCTATTGGTGCGTCCTTGTAATCCATTATCCTAAGAACATGGAGCTTAGAATATTTTTACTGACCAGGCATTCAACTAACATTGCCATTTTATAAAATCCCAAAATTGGGTCGATTTTCAGGATGTTATAGCCGGTGGTGAGCGGCTGGCCTTCGGACATCGGTGGCTCCACGCTGGACAGTGGCAGTAATTCTGATGATGGTGGCAAGGGCGGCAACCAGCAGTGGACAACAAGGGGCGACAAAAATGAAGAAGGAAAATGAAGAGAAAAGAGAGAGAGAGAGAGAGAGAGAAAAGGGGCTGAGGTGGGGGGCGGCTGAGTTAGAAATGGAGGAGAGAGAGAGGGCTGGACAATGTATAACAAGGCTAAGGTGACTGACAAGCCCACTTGAAAGGGCCAAAGAAAAACAAGCAAAACAAGGCTAAAACAAAGCCCACTTGGGCCACCAAAGAAAAGGCTGAGAAGAAAGGCCCATGGGTTGAGAAGAGAGAAGAGAAATGGGTCGGCTTGGGCCCATCTTGGGCTGGGTTGAATGGGCACAAGGCCCATTATATTGCCGGTCTTGGGCCGGCCCACTTGTGAGCCTGAAACCCGGTCCAAAAATTCATTTTCCGACACTTTAATGCCCAACGGAAAACTCGAGAATAAATGAGGTGACATCCAAATATTTAGTCCTAACATCCCTGAGAAGTTGGTTCTCAAAATCAGATTAAAAATCTGAACTAAATTGAATCGATTGCGACTGTAGTACAATTTAGACTATTGACGCCCCTTTAGGATTTTTCCTCACATTTGACCCGTGGTCAACAATTCTTCAATCCACGTTTAAGCCAATTTTTGAGTTAAGGACGTCCTTCAATTGTCATGTGATCCTAGGGCTCAATTGATAATCTCGAGTACAAGATAAAAAGTATTCAGTTTAGCGTCATTCGTAGTTCATATCGAAGTCGTGCGGAAATCACCCGCAACCCGACTTCGTATTTCTACTGAATCGATTTATTTCCGTTTCCCTAATAGTCTAGTACTAGAGGATATCATTCCCTCCCAGGCCCTTATGGTTGAAGGGTTTGTTCTTGATCGAAATTGCGAGTCGTACGCGTATTGTTTCCTATTGGCGCCTCTCTATAATCCGTTATTCCTCAAACGATTATTTTGGAATATTTGTACTGACTAGGCATTCGACCAACATTGTCATTTTATAAAATCCCCAAATGTGGTCGATTTTCAAGATGTTACATGATCACCACAGTCCCATTGTGATTTGGAACAAGCTTTGGCAAATACGCAAAAGATCCATCCACATGGCTCATAAGATCATTACAGATTAGAATAGGCTCAAGCTAAAATTTTCATAAAAGATGGTTTCTTGCATCAAGCTTGATGAAGATGAGACTTGTGCCGTTGGGAACGTTTGGGGAAGAGGTGATGACAAATCGGGATTGATGGAAATAGAAAATAATGGGTAAAGACACGGTAGACAAGAAGAAAAATTGGGGATGCATCCAAAATGGAAATGGGAACAAAGAAAGTGTTGATTTGGGGTAGAGATGTCGAAGAGTTTGATGGTTTCTCTTGCTCTGATAGTATGTTGTATTTAATGTCCCTAATCATGGTTGGGTGATAAGTATGTATAATAATAATTTATTACAGTCAGGGTACTAATAAAAATATAATAATCACACAAAGACCCCATAATGTAAATCGGTTATATACCGATACATATGCCAGCTTCATTTTCGGTCCAGCTTTCTAAGCATGTCGGAGCAAAGTAAATGTAACAAGATTGTAATTTTCCTTGGCATCAGCTAGGAGTTGATGAAATCGTACCCAAAGCAGGACGATGATAAGGACCTTTTTGTCAAAAAGCTGCACTTAGTTTTGATAATCAAACAAATCAAATGCCAAATGTTGATGTCTTCCACTTTATTGAACTAAGAAGGCAATGCACAGTGAGATTCAAAATGAAACAAAAACATAGCAACAGTCCTCTATGCACTGTACGGCCACCATTTTAATTGATGAGGGGCTTCATAATCCTCTGAAGAATATATCGGCTTGCTTTTCCAGTTCTTCGATGTTCTTCAGGAAATCTCTCAGTTTCATCTTGATGTCTGGTAATGCGTGCTTCAATGCTTCCGGTCCCTTCTTGATCACAAAATCAGCTCTGTGCAAGAAGCTCTTGATATCCATCTCCAAAAGGTCAATAAGACTTCCGATCGTGTCCAGGTCCGTGAGAGCAACATAGGTCCTGACCTGTAGAGCTTTTAGTTTTAAGAATTTATTCATGTAAATCATGGTTTCTTGCATTTTGGACTCCTAGACGTTTTTCCCATCATTATAGCTACTTACAAATCAATCCGGCCTCGCAATGCTCATTATATTTGACGTGAGGACTTCAAGGGGAAACTATTGTTCTGAACTTAACAGGAATGTTAAATGGGTTTGACGAAATTGTGGGGATGGTCACTGTAATGAGGGAGAAAAAGGTTTTTAGTACTTACTTGCATTGAGGTGATCACTTCCTCCTCTTTCTTCACTTTATTCTCATAATTCTTCCAAAGGGAGTCGATCCAGTTGCCCACCAACTCCATGGGAAAGGCAGCTGCAGCCGATAGAGCGGTGGCAACTGACAGAGCAACCACCGCAGCAGTCATGAAAGAATTGATCAGAACGGCTTCGAAAGTCGCAACCATTATCATGCTAAAGACCTTTGCCCAAGTGCGTATGCACTTGAGCTCCTCGTTGATCTTCTTCTTCTTGATCTGCAACTTCTCGAAAATGGACTTCTGTTGCTTGTGGATGACTTGAAAGACCTCGCGGAACACAGTCAAAGGGACTCCGGTGTCCCTGAAATTCCTCAATTTCTCCAAGGTGTTTGAGTACCTAAATTTTTCCAAGGTCTCTGCATCAGTTTATCTCGAAACAGAACATGTGTATTCCTCACCACCTTAACCTTGTAATTTTAGGATATCAAACTCAAGAAATCAATTCGATCTCATTGGCATGTTAGGAAATAAAGTCGAATGATATGGCAAAGAGAAAACAGGAGAGATTGAAAGCCTTAGCAATAGTTGCTCAAGAACCAAGTGTACTAAGATACATGTGCCATCCATGAAGTTCCTAGAGAATTAAGACGTACCTGCTGTCTCCATTCCTGTCTTCTTCTTCGAAGCAACCAAGTGCGTCGAAAATCAGCAATTGGGCATCACGTGCATACTTCAAGCAATTCTCAAGGGTGGCACAGAAATATAGGATAGAGTCACATTATCATGCTAAGTCTACATAGGTCAATGAACAAAGCCAACGAATATTAGATAATATTGATTAGTTTTGCTCCATTCTCACATGGATAGAGTCACATTATCATGCTAAAGACCTTTGCCCAAGTGCGTATACACTTGAGCTTCTCATCGATCTTCTTCTTCTTGACATGCTTTTGAGATCAGAACCGCTTCGGAAGTAGCAACCAGTATCATGCTAGAGACCTTTGCCCAAGTGCGTATGCACTTAACTTCTCGTTGATCTTCTTCTCTTTTATCTGCAACTTCTCGAAAATGGACCTTTGTTTCTTGTGAATAATCTGAAAGATCTAGAAGAACTTAGTCAAAAGGTCTCTAGTCTCCCTGAAATTCCTCAATTTCTTTAGGGCGTTATGTACCTAAATTTTTCCAAGGTTTCTGCATCTGTTTATATCGAAACCAAACATGTGTATTCCTCACCACCTTAACCTTGTAGTTTTAGGATATTATATCTCTTAATCAAGCGTGGTCATGTTTTTTCCTAATTCACGAGTGTCTTCTCATTGAACTAGCCTGCATGATCATCAGCAAAAGTTCAGATTCTGTGGTAAGATCTAAAACCATAATAGGAATACAATCCAACAAGCAAGATATCTAACTCTTGTAGCGCAATTGAATATAAATTGGGCTTTTCTTTACCTAAATGAGCTGCTTCTTGCAATTGACTACTTTGCGGGATGGAAGTTAGAAAAGAGGGACCCGGGGGGGGGTTGAGATGGCTTGTTGAATGTAATGAAGAAGAAGCACCCTCTCATGTGAATTTATATTTTTTTCAATTGGAGGATAAACTTTGTTATGATGTTTTTAAATTTTGGGTATAGTTACTGAGAATGCTCATACCACATTAGTATTTCTTGTGAAAATTTGTCGAGGTTCGGAGAAACTAGCTTTCGAGACGATATATTGATACTCGACTTGTTTCGCACGAAAGGTTAAGTATCACATTTATATAGATTTTTGAAAAATAGATTATTGCATCAAATGGACATTATGATGCTTCCAAATATACTAGATGAAAAAAACCTAGCTATTGTGCGGAACACACATTTAGTGATTGGACAGTTGCCATTATAAACCGTTGACAACCAATATTTCCTTGTATTGAAATGTGTCAAAGATAGAAAATGTTATAAACCTTCTAGATAATCCAAATGTGCCCTTCACCTAGGAACACACATTTAGTGATTGGACACTTGCCATTATAAAACCTTGACAACCAATCTTTCCTTTTATCGAAATGTGTCAAAGATAGAAAATGTTATAAACCTTCTAGATAATCCAAATGTGCCCTTCACCTAGGAACACACATTTAGTGATTGGACACTTGCCATTATAAAACCTTGACTACCAATCTTTCCTTTTATCGAAATGTGTCAAAGATAGAAAATTTTATAAGCCTTCTAGATAATCCAAATGTGCCATTCACCTAAGAATGCACATTTAGTGATTTGACATTTGCCATTATAAAATCTTGACAACCAATCTTTCCTTCTATCGAAATGTGTTAAAGATAGAAAATGTTATAAGCCTTCTAGATAATCCAAATGTGCCCTTCACCTAGGAATATGTGTTTAGTAATTGGACACTTGCCATTATAAAATCTTGACAACCAATCTTTCCTTTTATTGAAATGTGTCAAAGATAGAAAATGTTATGAGCCTCCTAGATAATCCAGATGTGCCCTTGACCTAGGAACACACGTTTTAGTGATTGGACGCTTGCCATTACAAAACCTTAATAACTAACCTTTCCTTCTATTGAAATGCGTCAAAGATAGAAAATGTGAAAAGCCTTCTAGATAATCCAAATGTGCCCTTCACCTATGAGATATGCAATGCCAAATAATTTGTTAGCACACAAACTTGAAAATATGTGCTATTTCTCTATTTTGCTCGGACTAAATTCTATACACAAAGACATGCTTAGTAATTAATATTATCCCAGTAATCTTGGATCAAGTGAGAGATGAAATTTATGGGAAATAGCTTGGATCATATGAGTGACAAACAAGATGTTGCGTGAAAAAATAATTTGATACAGGAAAATGGTGCTACATCATTTTTCTATAGATGTACTAACCTCAACAAGTATTACAAAAAGTGATGCACCATTTATATTTTTTTTAAGGAAAATGGTGCCATGAAAGAAATTAGCCCTTGATCATTCTCTCGACTTTCGATTCCAGGCAATTAGCATCCTAAGAAAAAAAGACAGTGATCCAATTTTGCAAGTGCATATTCTCAAAATTTAGTGACAATCTCAAAATCAGTACGGTTGGTCAAGGTGTCGGACAATTTTTAGGAGGGGGTTGCCCCGTTAAAATCTCACTGACAGAATTTAGTCGTTTTCATGGGACCTGCAACTTATTTAATGGGCTTTTAGGTAGAGCAATCTTTACGCTTGTGTCCTTGGATTGTCAAAATTTAGAGTGTAAAAATTCACCTTACTAATTGTTATTGAGATGGAAAATAAAGTCATCCACTCCTTTGATATTCAACGTCTATATTATTATTGAGGTGTTATTACAACACTGGTTGCTTTGCCTCGACAAACACCCAACCAAACCAACAAACTATCAACAATATATATACAACTCCCCTAAGCAATGCCCAAAATACAACTCCAAAAGTTCCCTACCAATAGTACTCTTGCCCTACTTGAAGCTAATTTAGGAACTTCAAAACATGAAAGACAAGTGGAATGAATAACTACAGCCTAGTGAGTGATATATCTCTTTTAAACAGATTGATTAATCACTATGCACATTTAAAATACATATATAGTACTCTCACCCTACTTGCCACTAATCTAGGAATTTAAAAACATGAAAGACGAGTTGAATGAATAACTATAGCCTAGTGAGTAATAAGTCTCTTCTAAATAGATCGACCAATGACTATGCACATTTAAAACACACATATAATCTCATTTACACCAAATTCAGAACACAACAAACTTCAAGAGTAAAAGGGGTAATCTATGTTGTAATATAATATGCGAAAATGACAGACTCTTACAAATTAAGTCAATACGAAAATACCAGAGAAATAAAAGAGGAATAATAAAGACAACAGAGATTTAGATGATTTGGCCTGAGTATAGATATCTACGTTTACGGTGAGAGCCAATAGCAAATAATCCACTACACTAGGAGAATCAAAGTTACAATTGCTTACATGTTCAATTGTTTCCCACACTTAGATTTAAGCACAAATTCCTGGTGTTTACAAATAAACAACTCAGTTGAGATGTAAATTCACATCATAAATCATTGTGTATTCAAGCCTAAAGCAAAGGCTATACATACGCCAAGAGCAAGAACTGGTCTGATCGTTCTTTCTTTTCCTACACCGGCTTCGCATTCGTAGGGTGGCTTTCTTTACTTGGGCACGACACTTATCTTGCTGAAGAAAAGAAGTCTCCTTGTATTTCATACGGGTGTGGCAGGAAACAAACCCTTCCTTTCACTAGCACAAAGAAGAAAAAGACAAGAAGGTCCGTTTTAAATCGTGAAATAAATGGAGTCCTTTTTTGTCAACCAGTCAAACTCAGAAAAGAAGAAATCAATCTTGTTGATTGAATCTTGATATATATATATATCACAACAGAATAACAAATCTTCGATAACCCAAAGAAACCACCGCACAAGAAATCCATAACATGGATTAATTTGTGTGATCACATCCATAACATGGATTAATTTGTGTGATCACATTTTGGATATTTATCCAAATTTATTCAACGAATTTAGTTCCTTAAAAATTAAAACTCCTGAGATATTAATTTAACAATTGTCTACCTCGGTTCAACGTTTGAAGTCAAGTTACAGTGCTTATCATCCATGCTACTCTCCCAATGCCTTGATAGGTGCTTACTGTTCACAAACGCCAATTGAGCTCATGCAAAACTTGAGCTTCGTCAAAGGAATAGGCTTAGTCATCATGTTTGCGGGGTTCTCTACTATAGCAATCTTTTTTACAATAACCTTACCCTCCATCAAGACATCTTCAGGTGAAGTGATACTTGATGTTGATATGTTCCTTTTGCTTATGATAAACCGGATTATATGCAAGATATATCACACATTGATTATTATAGTGTATATCAACACTATTCTATTCTAACCCAAAGTTCGAGAGCAAACTTTATAACCACATCACCTCCTTTGCTATAAAGATTAGTGCCTTGTACTCTGCTTCAGTTGAAGACAAGGCAACATGATATTGTAAAGATGCTTTCCAACTCACTACACCACCTGCTAGCGTAAACATGTGTTCTACTAAAGACCCCCAATCATCCAAGTCATTGATGTGATCCGAATCCACATAACCAGTGGTCTCATCGCTATTACTGTCCCTTTGGTATTATACCCACATTTGTTGTCCCTTTCAAATATTTGAGGATCCAATTCACAGCTTCCCAATGAACTTTATCAGGATACTTCATATAGCGACTAACTACACTCACAACTTGTGAAATATTAGGCCTAGTGCATAACATGGCACACATAATGCTACCCAATGCACTAGAATAAAGACCATGGGACATATACTCCTCTTTAGTCTACAATGATAATTTATGAGAAAGTTTAAAGTGCTTTGCTAAAGGAATACTTACAGATTTCACTGACCACATATTAAAACGTGTCACAATCTTCTCAATATATTTCTTTTGAGGTAGATGTAAAAGTCCTAGAGCCTATCACGCAAAATCTTGATACCTAATATCTCCTTTGTAGTACCTAAATCTTTCAACTCAAATTCAACACTCAACTACCCTAATAGCACATTAATATCGAACATATTCTTAGCTACTATTAGTATATTATTTACATATAGTAATAGGAAAATTAAAGAACCCTCCAATCTCTTAAAGTAAACACAATTAACCATATGACTCTTCAAATAGCTTTGACTAGCCATGAAAGCATCAAAATGCTTATATCATTGCCTAGGAGACTATCTCAGCCCATACAAAGATTTATCTAACAAACAAACATGATATTCCTTATCCAAAATAGCAAGTCCCTCTAGTTGCTTCATATAAATCTGCTTCTCCAACTCACCATGAAGAAATGCAATTTTCACATGTAGCTGCTCTAGCTCGAATCCTATCTAGCAACTAAAACAAGTAAAACATGAATATAAGTATGTCTTAGCACAAGAGAGAACACATTGTTGTAGTTAATGCCCTTCCTTTGTGTATGCCCTTTCACTTGAAGTCTCGCCTTATACTTAGCTACCTTAATACCGAGAATACCCTTATTTCATTTAAAGACCCATTACTTCTGATAATCTTTTGACTCCCGGGTACTTTAACCACATCCTTTGTCTAATTTCAGTGGAGTGATTCTATATCTTCACTCATAGCACCTAGCCATAGCGACAACTCACTATCAGCTATCGCCTTAGAGTAAGACGAAGGCTTATCTATCTACACATCGTCACCTCCAGTCAATGCATAAGCAATATCTGTATAACCCTAACATATCAACGATTTAATTTGCCTTTCTTGTCTATCTACGACTATAATGTGTTGCAATTATGCTGATTGTTTAGTATCATTGACTTTAGGAATTGTGGCCTCATCTACACTCTCAACTTCTATTATCCAAGGTCCTTAGAGTTTCCACCTAAACCTCAACCTCATTATTGACACCATGATTTGTCTACTCTGCTAGTTGTATCTCAAACCTCCTTTGTTGAAGCATTGTAGTTTTGTCGAAGGTTACATCTTTGCTGATTAGAAAATTGGGTGATTTGAGATTAGTGCACCATAGCCGCTAGCTTTTAACCCCACATGCATGACTTAGAAATATGCACTTCTTCACAATCAGCTCAAGCTTACCATTACTATCATGAGCATATGCATGACATCCGAATATTCGTAATTCAGAGTAATGAATCAGTTTCCCCGACCATACTTCCTTAGGAGTCTTCCACTTGATCAATTTATCAGGTAACATGTCATATTTACTACTTCTTCTCAAAAAATTTTGCCTAGTCTCACATGCAAAAACATCCATTGAGCTTGCTTATTAAATTAGACCCACCTTCACTTTAAAGATTAAGCTAATAAGTTATAAACCAACTAGTATATCTAGTTGAACCCACTACATCAATTCTCTGATGTAGGACTTCTTTAACACAACTTATTCACACGTACATCCATCCTAACAATTTTCCTCTCACACATGAGATTAGTGTTAGGTATAGTTCCCCTTTAATTTAGGTATCATTCAGGTCTAACTTCATCTTTATAGGCTCATGTTGCTATGCCATAACAACCATCTGCCTAAAAACTGCATGCATTGGCTATGATACCAATTATTGTATTATAATATACGAAAACAACAAAATCTTGCAAATTAAGTCAATTGAATAATACCAAAGAACTATACAAGGAATTATAAAGATACTAGAGATTTACATGATTCGGTCCAAGTATCGGTATCAATATCAATAAGAAGAGCTAATAGCAAAAATCCACTATAATCAGAGAATTAGAATTATAATTGCTCACATACTTGAGTGTTGCCACACCTAAATTTAAGCCCAAAACCCAGTATTTACAAATAAACAACTCAATTGAGATGTAAACTCATAGCACAAATCACCGTGTATTCAAGCCCAAAGCAAAGGCTCTATGTATGTTAAGAACAAGAACTCGTGTAATCATTATTTCTTTTTGTACGGCGGCTTCACATTTGCTGGGCAGCTTTCTTTGCTTGTGCGGCACATATCTTGCTAAAGAAAAGAAGTCTCCTTTTATTTTATATGGGGCAGGAAACAAACCCTTTTTTTCACCAACACAAAGAAAAAAGACAAGAAAGTCCTTAATCAAGCAGAAATGGAGTGCTTCTTTGGTCAAGTGGTTAAACTTGGAAAAGAAGAAACCAATCTTGTTAACCGAATTTTGAGATATATATCCCCAATAAAATAAAAAATCTTCGATTATCCGAAGAAACCACTGCCCATAACTTGATTAATTTTTGCAATCGCATTTTGGATATTTATCCAATTTTATTTGAATCCACTTGATCGAATTTCACCCCATTTTGGGACAGAAAAAAAATTCAAATTCAAGACATTAATTTGACAATATATTATGGTAGAAATACTCATTTATATTAATAATATTGAAAGAAACATCAATGTCCAATCCACTTGTGACATTCTGAATTTCAACCCCATTTTAGGATACATCAAATAGTTATTTAATTAATGCACTGTTAGCTACGTTGACTATGAATTGATCACTCACGAGTCAACTAACCTATTCAGAAATGTAATTAAGAATCAATATGTGTACAACTAGAGAATTCAATCAAGGACCGCTTGACCACAGGGATCAATGAAGGTCAATGCCGCGCCATTACAAATCAATTAGTAAAGAAAATAAATCAATTATACAAAAGTACGAGGTCGGATTGTGGGTGATTCTATATAACTTTAATACAATTGCGAACAATATTAAACCGATTTCCTTTTTGGCTTTACACTCATAGTGAATAAATTGAATTCTTGTGATTACATGACAACTGAGAGTTGCCCCTAACTTAAAGAGGTTCAAACATGAATTGACTTTTATCAATCATGAGTCAAACATGAGAAAATCCCTAAATGCCATCCGATAGTTTATGTCGTATTACAGTCGCAATTGATTGAATTTAACTATGAATTTCAATCCGATTTCATGTATAGAATTTTCAAGGACTTTAAGATTAGTCTATTGGACGTCACCTCATCAATTCTCATGTTCATTGGTAAGCTCGAAAATTTTGGAATAAGGGATTAACAGGCCAAAAATTGGAGCCATGAAGAGATGTGCTAGCCAAAAATTAAGTTTTAGTTCAATTACCTTGGCTGAGCTGTGAGTATTGTAATGTATATCTATAGGTCAAGAAAATGCACGTCCTGATGCTAGTTATCAAAAAAGGTAAAATAAAAAATAAAAAAACTCAGTTGCTAAAGCAGATTAAATGTTCAAACATTTGAAACCGTAACAAGTGAAAAAGAAATTAACAGGAGTTAGAATTTGCAAGGTTACTTCTAACATAGACTTGGCTGTGTCCAAACTGCATACTCTCCCATTCCGGGTATCGTTCTATTGCTCTAGGACCTCGGCTCCAAGTCCTTGTCATATAAGAGCGAGCAAAATCTCCCGAAATATCCAAAGGTGGTGAAATTCACGGAAAATCGCGACTTTGAGGGCCGAATTGATCAGACTATAGAGACACTCATTTTTCTTGACCCAAGTGAAATACGAGGGATTGATCACCACAGTCCATTGTGATTTGGAACAAGCTTTGGCAGATGCGCAAAAGATCCATCCACATGGCTCAGAAGATCATCACAGATTAGAATAGGCTCAAGCTAAAATTTTCATAAAAGATGGTTTCTTGCATCAAGCTTGACGAAGATGAGACTTGTGCCGTTGGGAACGTTGGGGGAAGAGGTGATGAGAAATCGGGATTGATGGAAATAGAAAATAATGGGTAAAGACACGGTAGACAAGAAGAAAAATTGGGGATGCATCCGAAATGGAAATGGGAACAAAGAAAGTGTTGATTTTTGGTAGAGATGTTGAAGAGTTTGATGGTTTTTCTTGCTCTTATAGCATGTTGTATTTAATGGCCCTAATCATGGTTGGGTGATAAGTATGTATAATAATAATTAATTACAGTCAGGGTACTAATAAAAACATAATAATCACACAAAGACCCCATAATATAAATAGGTTTTATATTGATACATATGCCAGCTTCATTTCTTGTCCAGCTTTTTAAGCATGTTGAAGCAAAGTAAATGTAATAAGAATGTACTTTTCCTTGGCATCAACTAGAATTGATGAAATCGTATCCAAAGCAGGACGATGATAAGGGCCTTTTTGTCAAAAACCTGTACTTAGTTTTGATAATCAAACAAATCAAATGCCAAATGTTGATGTCTTCCACTTTATTGAACTAAGAAGGCAATGCACAATGAGGTTCACAATGAAACAAACACATAGCAATAGTCCTCCATGGCACTGTACGGTCATCATTTTAATTGGTGAGGGGCTTTATAATCCTCTAAAGGATATATCGGCTTGAGTTTCCAGTTCTTCGACATCCTTCATGAAATCTCTAAGTTTTCTCTTGATGTCTGGTAATCCGAGCTTCAATGCTTCTGGCCCCTTCTCAATTGCAAAATCAGCTCTGTGCAAGAGGCTCTTGGTATCTACCTCCAAAAGGTCAATAAGACTTCCCATCGTGTCCAGGTCCGTGAGAGCAACATAGGTCCTGATCTGTAGAGCTTTTAGTTTTAAGAATTTATTCATGTAAATCATGGTTTCTTGATTTTTGGACTCCTAGACGTTGTTCCCATCATTATAGCTACTTAAAAATCAATCCAGCCTCGCAATGTTCATTATATTTGACGTGAGGACTTCAAGGGGAAACTATTGTTTTGAACTTAACATTAATGTTAACTGGTTTTGAGGAAATTGTGGGCATGGTCACTGTAATAAGGGAGAAAAAGGTTTGTAGTACTCACTTGCATTGAGGTGATCACTTCCTCCTCTTTCTTCACTTTATTCTCATAATTTTTCCAGAGGGAGTCGATCCAGTGGCAAAAAAAACTCCATGGGAAAGGCAGCTGCAGCCGCTAGAGCGGGGGCAACTGATGGGTCAACCACCGCAGCAATCACGAAAGAATTGATCAGAACAGCTTCGAAAGTCGCAACCATTATCATGCTAAAGATCTTTGCCCAAGTGCGTATGCACTTGAGCTCCTCGTTGATCTTCTTCTTCTTGATTTGCAACTTCTCGAAAATGGACTTTTGTTGCTTGTGGATGATCTGAAAGACCTCGCGGAACTCAGTCAAAGGGACTCCGGTGTCCCTGAAATTCCTCAATTTCTCCAAGGTGTTTGAGTACCTAAATTTTTCCAAGGTCTCTGCATCAGTTTATCTAGAAACAGAACATGTGTATTCCTCACCAACTTCACCTTGTACTTTTAGGATATCAAACTCTAGAAATCAACTCGATCTCATTGGCATGTTAGGAAATAAAGTCAAATGATATGGCATGGAGAAAACAGGAGAGATTGAAAGCCTTAGCAATAGTAGCTCAAGAACCAAATGTACTTAGATACATGTGCTATCCATGAAGTTCCTTGAGAATTAAGACATACCTGCTGTCTCCATTCCTGTCTTCTTCTTCAAAGCAACGAAGTGCATCGGAAATCAGCAATTGGGCATGGTGCACATACTTAAAGCAATTCTCAAGGGTGGCACAGAAACATAGGATGTACAAGCCATTCAGGTAGTCGTCCCTGACAAGCTCGAACAACTCCGGAAGGGTTCTTCTGGTGTTGGAATCTCCCATTGACCTTTAGGTGAGATCATGAGGTTAACAAAAGGGAGGGATAGTACAATAAAAAGGAAAAACACATGCGTAATCAAGCCGGCCAAACATAAACTCAGATGGAAAAACGAATGTAATCCACCAACCACCGTATGTCAGTAATAAAGCCGGCGAAACATAAACTCAGATGTAAAAATGAATGGAATAACACTGATAACTGTGATCATTCTCGTTAGGTCATTAACGAACAAAGAGTGGCCGAGCATAATGATCCGCCTCTTGCTTATGAATGAGGTGAGTTTGCAGTGCTCAAATCATGAAGATTCCCTAACGGGAGCCATTTCAAGGTCTATTCCGTGAGTCATCCTATCGAGTGGGCTAACACATTCATTTTCAACCTCAACAAGATAGTTCTGAGTTAGGTATATCTCATAATCAAGTGTGGTCATGAATATTTTCAAATTCGCGAGGGCCTTTTAATTTATCTAGCCTACATGTTAATCAACAAAAGTTCAAATACCACAATCTGCATATGATCTTTAACCATTACAGGAATACAATCCAACAAGCATGATAGCTAACTCTTCTTGCACAGTTGAATATAAGTTAGATTTTTCTTTACCTAAATGAGCTGCTTCTTGCAATTGATTGCTCTGCGGGACAAAAGCCAAAAAAGAGAGAGGGGGCAAATGACTTGTTGAATGTAATGAAGAAGAAGCGCCCTATCATGTGGATTTATATATATTTTTTTTCAATTGGAGGATGAACTTTATCACAATGACATAGAAAGTGTCCAGCGAAAGCTTTAGAAATTTTGGACATAATTACCGAGAATGCTCATACCATATTAGTGTTTCTCATTCTTGAGAAGATTCTGAGAAATTATACTTATAAATGATATATTGACATCTAACTTGTTTCAATTGAATAGTTCCGTATCATATTTCCATAGATTTTTGGAATATAGATTATTGCATCAAATGGATATTATGATATTGCCATATGTACCAAATGACAAGAACTTGGATATTGTGTAGAACATAGTATTAGTTATCAGACACTTGCTGATATAAAACCTTAATAACCGATCTTTCCTTCTATAGAAATGTCTTAAAGATAGAAAATGTTAACTTGTACTATACCTCCTATTGTTTTTCCTGGAGATATTACTTTTTACATTTTCTATATAGTTATGCTTTGCATCTTGTATTTTCTCAAATTAAAATTTGGCATCTTATATTGTAATATTGCGTTGCTGCAGGACAAGTGGCATTAGTTATAAGCCTTCTAGGTAACCCATATGTGCCCTTAGCCTAGATCTATGCAACCATAATAGTGTTAGCACACAGACTGGAACAAACGTGCTTGTTGTCGGAATTAAATCCTAGTTGTAGTTATTTTTTTGGACAAGTACCAGACATTTCAAGTGGAGAGAAAATCATGGAGAAAGAGAGAGAGAGAGAGAGAGAAATCATGTAATAATGGAAAAATCTATGGACAAAATGATTGTAATTTTTTTTTAAAAATTAACTTTACATTTAAGAGATTCATAGGATCATCGGGTTGAGCAGAAGGGGAGTGCATGCAGGGCTGACACTGACCCTTATTATAGTTATAGTGACCCTCTAGGTGGATGACTTATGCCCAGTCATCAAGGTTTTTATTCTCCCTTCTCGCCCTTTTTGTTCATTCTTGTTATACACAAAGTCATGCTTAGTAATTAATAATATCCAAGTAATCTTAAATCAATTGAGAGATGAAATCTATCGGAAATAGCTTTGATCTTATGAGAGACAGAGAAAGATGCCCCATCAAAAAATAAATTGATCAAGGAAAATGGTGCTCCATCATTTTTCAGTAGTTCAAATAACCTCAACAAGTATTACAAAAAGTGAAGCACCATTTTTACTTTTTTAAGGAGAGCGGTGCTAGAAAGAAATTAGCCATTGATCATTCTCTCTTGACTTTTAACTCCAAGCAATTAGTATCCTAAGAAAAGATAGGAACCGTGTAAATGCATATTTTAGAAATTTAGGCTGTATTTGTTTCGTGGATAATGAATTTGTTGAAAAATATTTTTTAAAAAAAAATCATTTCTATCTTTAAAGTGATTATTCAATGAAAAATAAATTCATTATCACAACAATGAAAATATTTTCATTTACCGATGTATATAAGCGACATAGGCAATCATTTTTAGGAAAATATTCTTCAACTCATTAATTTTTTACAAAACAAGCATACCCTTAGAGTGTGAATCTCAGTATTGGTATAATTGGGTCAAGGTGTTGGAGGATTTTCAGTTAAAGAGCAGGAGGGGGTTGCCCTGTTAAAATCCCACTCACAAAATTTAGCTGATTTCATGGAAGTTGCAAGTAATTTAATGGGCCTTCAGGTAGAGGAATTTCCATGCTTGTATCCTTGGATTATCAAATTTTAGAGTGAAGATTCCCCTCAATAATATATATTGGGATGGAAAATAAAGTCATCCACTCCTTCATTGGTCTACATTGTTATCATAACCGTGATAGATTTATCTTCAAAACCGAATGCCTTGCCTCCGGAAGAAACACCCAACTATAGAGGTATTCCTTGACCCTTGAGAAAGTGACACGGTCTTTGGATATCTTCTTTTCTAGCTACCCTCCCTTAATCCTCCTAATGATAGTGGAAGATGATATTCTAATTAATGAAAAATCTTGGACCATAAACACTAACTCTCTTAAGCCATACCAAAAATACAGCTCCCAAAAGTTCTCTACTAATAGCACTCTTGCCTCACTTGTTGCTAATCTAGGTATTTGAAAATATGAAAGATGAGTGGAATGAGCAATTACAACCCAATGAGTGATACATTTCTTCTAAACAAATCGAGCAACCACTATGCATATTTACAACACACACAAACTCATTTCCACTAAATTTGGAATACAACAAACTTCAATATCAAAAGGGTTATATATATTATGGCAAAAATACTCATTTATATTAGTAATATCGAAACAAACATGAATGATCTAACCAACTGATCAATCTCAACACACACATGTCAATTGTTGAGCTTAGATATCAACCATGATCACACATAACACCCCTGACAAGGTGATCAAGCTCCCACCTTTAGCAATGTCTCGACCTATATTATTAGTGGCTGGCCCTCAAGGATATCCTAAACTAGTACGTATACCCACAAGCCCCTTATTTGACTCACAACGATATTGAATATCAACACCAATTCACAACATCATCCACAATCTACAAGGCCAAATCTAGAAACCATTTCATGTATCATAATGCGTTTTCTAAACTATTGCAAACTCCATTGCATAAACTAGTTTACAAATCAAATGCAAAATGTTAACGTCTTTCACTTCATTGAATTAAGAAGGCAATGCAAATTGAGGTTCACATTTTATCCTTCACAATGAAACAAACACTTAGCAATAGTCCTCTAGGGCACTATAGGGGCACCATTTCAATTGGTGGGGGGCTTCATACTCCTCTGAAGCACATATTGGCTTGATGTTCTAGTTCTTCAACATCCTTCATGAAATCTCTCAGCTTCTTCTTGATTTTTGCTATTCCGAGCTTCATCGCTTTTTCTCCCTTCTCAATCACAAAATCAGCTGTCTACAAGAGTCTCTTGATTTGTATAGGACATGGATATTGGTAACTACTCAAGTCTTTTATCATGGATATTGGTAACTACTCAAGTCTTTTATCATACTCGTACAATATTGCACATTTTCATGCATTAATAATCTAACTCTATCCATGTGACAGTGGAGTAAAACTCATTAATACCATCTAATATTTGTCTTAAACACCAAGAGACACATAATATATGCATTACAATTGGCTTTGTTCGTCAACTTACATAGACTCAGTTCTCTAATTGGAAATTCATGTTATGGGTTTGGTCTATACTAGTTATTTCATTCCAAATCTATTTAACATGGTCTCAAATCATTGCTCTAATGATAATTTATACAATTGGGACATATGACGACCATCTTCTAGCACAACTTGAAGTTCCTTCCCATGCTCTAGAAGATGGTCATCTTATGTCCCAATTGTACAAACTATCATTAAAGCAATGTTAAATAGATTTGGAATGAAATAACTAGTACAGACTAAACCCATAACATGAAACTCCAATTAGAGAACTGAGTCTATGTAGTCTAATGAACAAAGCCAATTGTAATGCATATATTATGTCTCTTGGAGTTTAAGACAAATATTAGATAATATGGATGAGTTTTGCTCCATTCTCACATGGATAGAATCACCTTATTAATGCATGAAAATATGCAATATTGTACGATAAAAAACTTGAGTAGTTACTGATATCCATGTCTTATTTCTAACCACCAAAAAGATGCGAAATTCACTTCTGCTCCCTCCTCAATCACAAAATCAAAGCAACCATCGTAGCAGTCACAACCAAATAGATCATAATAGCTATGGAAGTTGTAGCCAGTATCATGCGGGAGGATATTAGTGTTTCTTGTTCTTGAGAAGATGCCCAAAAACTAGCTTTAAAGTGTAGTCTCATGTCTATATCTCATGATTTTTTTGGAATATAGATTATTGCATTAAATGGACATTATGATGCTTCTAGATTTACCAAATGAAAAAAAAAAAAAAATGGACATAGCTATCGTGCATTAAATGGACATTATGATGTTTGGCGATTGGACACTTGCCATTATAAAACTTGGACAACCAATCTTTCTATCTATTGAAATGTGTCAAAGATAGAAAATGTTATAAGCCTTTTAGATAATCCATATGCGACATTCACCTAGGAAAACAAGTTTAGTGATTGGACACTTGCCATTATAAAACCTTGACAACAAATCTTTCCTTCTATTGAAATGTGTCAAAGATAGAAAATGTTATAAGCCTTCTAGATAATCCAAATGTGTCCTTCACATGTTTACGGATTGTACACTTGCCATTATAAAACCTTGACAACCAATCTTTCCTTCTATTAAAATGTGTCAAAGATAGAAAATGTTACAGATAATCCAAATTACCATTATAAAAAACCTTGACAACCAATATTTCCTTCTATTAAAATGTGTCAAAGATAGAAAATGTTATAAGCCTTCTAGATAATCCAAATATGCCCTTCACATGTTTACTGATTGTACACTTGCCATTATAAAACCTTGACAACAAATCTTTCCTTCTATTGAAATGTGTCAAAGATAGAAAATGTTATAAGCCTTCTAGATAATCCAAAAATGTGCCCTTCACATGTTTAAAACCGATTTTCCTTCTATTGTACACTTGCCATTATAAAACCTTGATAGCGAATCAATCTTTTTATTGAAATGTGTCAAAGATAGAAAATGTTATAAGCTTTCTAGATAATCCAAATGTGCCCTTCGCATGTTTAGTGATTGGACATTTGCCATTATAAAACCTTGACAACCAATCTTTCCTTTTATCGAAATGGGTCAAAGATAGAAAATGTTACAAGCCTTCTAGATAATCCAAATGTGCCCTTCACATGTTTACATTGTACACTTGCCATTATAAAACCTTGACAATGAATCTTTCCTTCTATTGAAATGTGTCAAAGATAGAAAATATTATAAGCCTTCTAAATCCAAATGTACCCTTCACATGTTTAGTGATTGGACATTTGCCATTACAAAACCTTGACAACCAATCTTTCCTTTTATTGAAATGGGTCAAAGATGTGACAAGCCTTCTATTCTCTTTATGATATATGCGGTCAAATGAGTGTGATGACCTAGGATGCATGACCTAGGACGCTGACCATTCATTTTAGCTTTCAATTATGTGCATGCAGAAACGAATATTTTAAACCTTGGTCAAACAATAACAACAGGGATAGTCGGTAAGACAAACAATTCAAAAGCAACCTAGTCCAAATTAACCCTAGGGAATAGTTATATGTACAACCATATAAGTGAATACTGTCCCAACGACCAACCAAAGAGATATAATGGCAAAAGGTTCAATCAACTTCATCCCTTATCCTTAGGGGTTGAGGTTTGTCAATCCAAAAAGTTCGCAGCTAGGCACGTTCATCAAAAACCTGAAAATGGTTAAACCACAACTAGTGAGATAAAATCTTGGTAGGTTAAAGCGCTAAGCCTCCGTTAGGGTACCAATTAGTCTCAGGGGTATCTAACATGCACATTTCTCATAACCACAACTAGCAATTTATCTAACGAATCAAGTTTCATAAAAATTCAAACTCTCGAGAGATTAATTTAACAATTCTCCAACTTGGCTTGATGTTAGAAGCCAAGTTATAGTGTTCACCATCTATGCTATTCTCCCAATGCCCTGACAAGCGTTTACTCTCCATAGATGCCAATTGAGCTCAAGCAAAACTTGAGCTTTGCTAGAGGAATGGGCTTAGTCACCATGTTTGCTGGATTCTCTACTGTAGCAATCTTTTTCACAATAACCTTGCCCTTTCGCTAAGACATTTCAAATGAAGTGGTACTTGATGTTGCTATGTTTCGTTCGCTCTCAATAAACTTGATTATACGCAAGATATATTGCACCTTGATTATCATAGTGTCAACACTTTTCTATTCTACCCCAAAGTTTTAGAGTAAACTTTATAACCATATCGCCTTCTTTGTTATAAAGGTTAATGCCTCGTACTTTGCCTTAGTCAAAGACAAGGCAACATGATCATGCAAGGATGATTTCCAACTCACTACATCACTCGCTAGCGTAAACACATACTTTGTTAAAGACTTGCAATCATCGAAATCATTAGTGTGATCCAAACCCACATAACCAGTGGTCTCATTGCCATTACTATCTCTCTAGTACACTCTACCCACATCTATTGTCCCTTTCAAATATTTGAGGACTTCATAGCTTCCCAACGAGATTTATGAGTATGCTTTGTATGGTGACTGACTATGCTCACGACTTGTGAAATATTAGGCTTTTGGCTCTTGGGTAATTTGACTAGCTCTCATGTCTAATTCTGATGGAGTGATTCCATCTCTTCGCTCATAGCTCTAGCCACTACGATGACTTACTACTAGCTATCGTTTTAGAGTTAGATGAAGGCTCATCTATTTACACATCATTACCTATATTCAATGTATAAGCAATATCTGTATAACCATAATGTATTGATGATTTAATTTGCATTCTCGGTTTGTCTATGGCTATAGTGTGCTATGGCTATGCTAGTTGTTCAATATCACCGACTTTAGGAATTACGGCTTCATCTACAGTCTTAACTTCTATTACTTCTGAGGTCCTCGAAGTTTCCACTTGAAGCTCCATCTCATTATTGACACCATGATTCGTCTTATCCGTTGGTTGTGTCTAAAAACTCCTCTGTTAATGCATTGTGGTCTTGCTAAAGATTATGTCTTTGCTAAATGAAAAATCCGTTGATTTGGGATCAGTGCATCATAGCCAATACCTTTTCATCCCACATATATAACCCATAAATATGCACATTTTCACTCTCGACACAAACTTACCCTCACTAGCATAAGCATAACCATATGCATGACATCTAAATATTCGAAATCCGAAGTAATTAATAAGTTTCCCTGACTGTACTTCATTTTCCACTTGATAGCAGATGATGGAAACTAATTTACCAAGTAATATGCCATATTCACTACTTCCCAAAATTCCTTGCCTAGTCTTACATGCGAAAACATGCATTGAGCTCGCTTAAGTAAAGTTCTCTTCTTTTGCTCTACTATGCCATTTTGTCGTGATGTCTTAGGTATTATGCAATGTCTCACAATCCCTGCTTTCTTGCAAAACTCAATAAAATCTTTACCACATTACCCCATACCATTATTGGTTCTTCGGCAACCATTCTGTTTATTTGACTACTTTTCTATCAATGCCTTAATTTTCTTGAACCAATTGAACATATTACATTTGTGCTTCAAGAAGAATACATATACCTTTCTCGAATAGTCATTGATATAAGTCAATATATATCGAGTACTGCCTTTAAAAAAAAATCAGAGATGCCTTAGATGTCTTAATGAATATACTCAACCAGTCACTTGGTTAAATGAATAGTTGTAATAACTTTAATTTAGCATTGTTTCCTAAAGATGCAATTCTCACACAAGCTTAGCTTCCCTGTCTTTTGACCCTTCAACAATCCCTTCATCATTGTCATGGCACCTCGCGAGATCTTTGTTGGGAGTGTAGAGTAGAAACCTAATATCTTCACTGGGAGAGATTGCCAAGACAAAGTCAAACCCGTCAACATATCCAGTTGGACCAACCTTCACTCAAAAGCTTAAGTCAATGAATTTTGAGCCAACTAGCATATCCAGTTAAATCGACCACATTAATTCTTCGATATGGAACTTTTTTAACACAGCTCACACATATGTGCATCCATCCTAACAATTTTTCTCTCATGTGTGAGTTCAGTATTAAGTCTAGCTCCCCCTTTATTTAGGTTTTATTCTGGTCCAACTTCATCCTTACGGGTCCATGTTGCTATGGCACAACTCCCACCTACTTGGAAACTGCAACCATCGACTCTAATACCAATTGTTGAATATAATACACGGAAACGATGGAATCTTGCAAATTAAGTGAGTGCAAAAATACCAGATAAATTAACGAGAAATGATAAAGACACTATATATATATATATATATATATATATATATATATATATATATATATATATGTGGTTTGGTCTAAGTATCAATACCTACATTAGCGGGGAGAAGAAGTAGCAAATAATCCCATATAATATGAGAATTAGAGTTGTAGTCACTTATACACTCGAATGTTTCCCACACTTACGTTTAAGCTCCAACCCCTAGTGTTTACAAATAAACAACTCAATTGAGATGTAAACTCACAGTACAAATCACCATGTATTCAAGTCCATAACAAAGGCTCTACGTACACTAAGAACAATAACTCATGTAGTCATTCTATCTTTTTGTACGATGGCTTCGCGTTCACTGCACACGTTCTTTGCTTGTGTGGCACTTATCTTGCTGAAGACGTCTCCTTCCATTTTATATGAATGTAGCAAGAAACAAACTCTTTCTTTCACCAGCACAAAGTAAAAAGACAAGGTCCTTAAATTGTGCAGTAAATGGAGTCCTTTGATCAACTGGTCAAACTCGGAAAAGAAACCAATCTTGTTGATTGAATTTATGATATATATCCCCATAGAATAACAAATCTTCAATTATCCAAAGAAATCACCGCCCAAGAAATCCAAAACTTGGATTAATTTGTGTAGTCACATTTTGGATATTTATCCAAATTTATCCAACGGATCGAATTCCGGAAAAATTCAAACTCGAGACATTAACTCAACAATATATTATTGCAAAAATACCAATTTATATTAGTGATATTGAAAGAAACATTAATGGTCCAATTCACTTATCATTCTCAACATACATGTTAAAGGTTGAGCTTAGTTATCAATTATGATCACGCATAATGTCCCTTGTCATGCATCACGCCCCTTGATAGGGTGACCAAAGTCCCACCTTCGGCAATATCTCCATCTATATTATCGGCGGCTCACCCACAAGGATATTTTAAACTAATATGCATACCTACAACCCCTCATCAAGGACATCGATATCGAGCATCAATACCAATCTACAACATCATTCACAATCTACAAAGCCAAATTCAGACAATATTTCATATATTATGCTGTGTTTCCTAAATTCTTTCAAACTCCATTTTGTGAACTAGTTCACAAATCAGTATATAACCTTTTATATACCATATTTAAAGTTAAGGACTTCTCATGAGTCTTTCCAAAAAGTTTTGCAAATCAATTTGCAAGCAAGCAATTAAGACCATAATTCAAAGATAACATTTCCATATGTGTATCTAATGAACATATGATAGTAAATGGTTGATTTAATTTATGCAAGAACTATGGGGTTGGGACACCAGGGGTGCCATTACTTTCGTACAGCGTTTACTTTGGTGCCAAAACTTTTTTTTCACTCACTTGAGTGCCACATCGGAGTAAAATCGATCACTTGAGTGCCACATCGCCGGAAAAGCTGACGTGGTCGCCGGAATGCTAACGTGGCAACTGGAAAATAATATTTTAATATTTTAATTAAGTTTTTTGGTTTTTTTTTTAATTTTTTTTTTAAGGCTGGCGAGGGCCACCGTTGATGTCACGTCCCGACTCTCGAGCTCACGGCAACCCCGTTTCACTTGAGATCTAGTTGTACGACGTCCCAAGTACTGCTTGTCGTCAACCAATTCGTTTTATCTTATAATTAAGCACATGCAAAAACGAACGACTCCCAAACCAAAGAACATGGATAGCAACAACAACAGTAGAGGAAAAACAAATAGTATTTTATATGTCTAAAGGTTAACCAGCACATCAACAAATACATACACACCTTACTGCATGCAACAAGCTAAGGCCTACTCAAAAAGAGACCGGCCTAACTAACCTAGCACTGCCTACTTGCTGGCCTCGGTGGGATCGCTCTCTTCGATCCTCAAGTACTACATCATCTAGGGCCTGAAAAGGTTTACCACGACAGGTTGAGATAAACTCAACAAGTTAAAGCCCTAAGGCCCGGTTAGGAACTTCGCTCGCCTCGGGAGTTTAACATACAACCTAATTCATCAAATCAACCAACGCCACCTCAAAGAAATAAAGCAGAAAATAGTTTGATAATCAAGCACAACCACAGGCAACCTTACCTAGCCTTCGCACACGCGACTTGCAGAAACTGTCAGTTAAATCATCACGACGTTAAGAGCATGCAAATAATCAGAGCATCACACACAGCTTTCTCATGTGTTACACCTACACATGCTCCGATTATTACGACCCCCAAGGCCATGGCACAACCTTATGGTTGGCGGTCAATTGGTCGTAGACCAGGCATCATCCTCCCTCATTAGGCACGACGACGTCATGGGCTCTCACCCACTAACGGCATTCCCTAAGGAGCATGGGTCCGGCCTCTACCGCGACTTTGCAACTGACCACTGTCAGGCAACCGACCGAAGTTAGGACGACTAAAAGGCCACGGCACAACCCCAAGGGTTGGCGGTCTAGCGACAGTGCTAGGCTCTCCTCTTAATGTGACCATGCAACACATCATCAATCAATCTGTTCATTTCTTTGCTCTGTCATGAATGCACATACCGTTCGTGCTCATGCAATATGCTATTGCAGTTAACACATGTATAATGTCATGCAACAATATCCAGCAGTCACGTATAATAGCAGCAGTCCAATCATTCACAAAAGTTGCAACAATCAGCAATTCAAGTCACAGTCTGACAATTAATTCTGACCAATCAACATCATAACACTAGTATACTTGTCCAAAATAATCATGTACCTCAATAATTATCGATACCCACTCACGTGACTCAATGTTCAACAATAAATAAACACGTGTCCTCACGACTACAACAATCAACCATTCCCATAATTAATTACCCAACCCAATTAATTTCATTTAATAAAACCCTTCTTTAAACCAATGTCATTTAACAAAGTAGTATATAAATACTATTGACATTAGAAAGTTAGACCTTAGAAATTTTCCCACAAAAATTACTCAATTAAAAACATTTCCCATAAATAATCACAATTAATTATTTTCCCCAAAAATAATTAATTTTCAGAAATGAATAGTAATAACAATATTAATAATAATAATTCGAAATTATAAATTAATTTAATTAATTAATAATTCCGAAAATAATATATAATTATTATTTAATCCAAAAATAATTATTATTATTAATACTAACCATGGTTACAAAATTAACTCAACCCTAGTTAATCTAACCTAACCATGATTAACATTTAACCTTGATTACTTTAAAACTAACTATAGTTACTTTAACAATAACTCTAGTCAACATACTAATCTCAATCAGCCCAATTAACCATACTAATCCACTAATTAACTCTAATTAAACACAAGCATACAAATATACTAATTACCCCTAAAACAAGATTAACCCCTAAACAAGGATTAGGAAATCAACTTACTTGGATCGGAAATTCGGCGACATCGGCTTGTAGAAGGGAACTAGGGCTACGAGGGGTAAGCTTGGGGATGACAACAGACGATGAATGGTGGCCGAAACGGGCCAAAACAATCCAGATTTACTGTTCACGCGAAATCGGTGCAGCTGAGCGAAAAAGGCCGAAACGGGTGGTCCAGGGCGACCAGGGGTGTATGGCTGGCTTCCTAACTTCCATGACTACACTATGGGCGGTGGTGGCGGCGGCAAGGCTGTTTTTCGGCTGGAAAATAGCAAGGACAGCAAGAAACAGTAGAAATGGAAGGGAAAAGGAAGAGAAAAAAGGAGAGAGAGAGGGGCTGCTGTGTTGAACGAATTTGGGGAGAAAGGAGGAGAGAGAAAGCTGATGGAAACTTGAGGGAGAAGCCAAGGCAAGTGGGCTTGCCACTTGCTTCAAGAACCAATCAAAAACAAGCAATAAACAAGCAAAAACAAAGCCCACTTGGGCCCAAATGGAAAAAGCCAAAGAGAGAAGCCCATAGGGGCCGAGGAGGGAGAGGAGAATGGGCCAGCTTGAGCCCCCTTTGGGCTGAGCTGGATGGGCGCAAGGCCCATTGGGCCGCCAGTCTTGGGTCGGCCCACCCGTGAGCCCGAAACCCAGTCCAATTTTTCCTTTTTCCGACACTTCCGCATCCAATGGAAAATCCAAAAATAAAGGAGGTGACGTCCAAGTATTTAATTTTGATATCACTGAGAAGTTGGTTCCCAAAATCGGATTAAAAATCGGGGCTAAATTAAGTCGATTGCGACCGTAATACAATTTGGATTATCAGGTGCCTTTTTAGGATTTTCCTTACTTTTGATGCGTGGTCAATCATTCTTTGATCCACGTTAACATCAATTCTCGAGTCATG
This sequence comes from Corymbia maculata, assembly GCA_014182735.1. Taxonomy (NCBI): domain Eukaryota; kingdom Viridiplantae; phylum Streptophyta; class Magnoliopsida; order Myrtales; family Myrtaceae; genus Corymbia; species Corymbia maculata. The sequence goes on along the minus strand of CM024688.1, from coordinate 19,165,205 downwards.
GCCGTCCCTCGATTGTTGTGTGATCCCGGGGGCTCAATTGATAATCCCGAGTACTAGATGAAAATGATTCGGTTTACTGTCGTTCGTAGTTCGTATCGAAGTCGTGCGAAAATCACCTGCAGATCGACTTCGTACTTCTGTCGAATCGATTTATTTTCATTTCCTTAATAGTCTAGTACTTAGAGGATATCGTTTCTTCCTAGGTCCTCATGGTCGAAGGATTCGTTCCTAATTGAAATTGCGAGTCGTACACGAATCATTTCCTTTCGACGCCTCCCTGTAATCCACTATCCCATGAACACACAGTTCGGAGTATTTGTACGACTAGGCCTTCAATTGATATTGCCCTTTTATAAAATCCTTGAATGGGGTTGATTTTCGGGATGTTACGTTGACCCTCGTCGGCCGCCGAACCCTCGCCCAATTTTGGGCGAGGGCCCCTGCCGTCGGCCACGAGGCCTTGAGTGAGGCCGTCGACGGCTTCACCCGCGGCGGCGACGGCGAAGGGCGGGCGGCCCTTGCCCGGATCTGGCCCTAAGCAAGGCCGCAATGGCCCTTGGCAGCCGCGGGAGGTCGCGATGGCCTCACCTAAGGCCTTCGCGGCCAACGGCAAGGGTCCCCTCGCCCAATTTGGGCAAGGGTTCCGCAGCCGGTGAGGGTCAACAGTGGCCCTCACCGGCCTTAAAAAAAAAAAGACAAAATATTAAAATAATTAAAATATTAAAATAATATTTTCCAGTTAGTTGCCACGTCGCTTTTTTTCGGCAATGTGGCACTCAAGTGAATGATTTTACTCCGATGTGGTACTCAAGTGAGCGAAAAAAAGGTTTTGACACCAAAGTGAGCGTCGCACGAAAGTAATGGCATTCCTAGTGTACTTACCCTCAAGAACTATTATTGTTCTCAACTCATAACAATAATTAATCCATTTCATTTTTGATATATGAGTATATAAAATTAAAGAAGATATAGTATCACTTATCTTATAATGCCTACAACCAAATAACAAACATCACTGGAATCGTCAGACTCGTGATGTTAACAAATAAGCGAGAAACAATGTCAAATCAAGTATAACTCTACTTTAACTACGAAACAGCTAAATTATGCCTAAGCGCTAACAAAATGACCCGATGGCTAACAAATCATTCACTCAAAGTAGTTATTTAAACATAAACGCAATGTGAAACTTGCATGCAAAAGATCAAAATTTTGCTTTGACTGAACATTGCTTCAAAAGGACTTTTGTCAAAACCCACAATTTCATGACACCATAATTCGCCATTTCAATAAAATCTCAAAGCTCAATAATCTAAGAATCAGACTTTGCAGTCCAAATTTTCCAAAATTATGAATTTACGCTGAAAAACGAAAACTACTCTGAAAGAATGGGGGCACGAGCACTTATTAGGCGTTACATGCATAGTTAAATTGGCTGGGTGAGACAATCGTGACAAGCACGCACAAAAACTCCTCTTTTTCCCTCTCTTCTTTCTTCTTTTTCTTCTTCTTTCTTTCTCCTCTTTATTTCCTCTCCTTGCGCAAGCGAGTTCTCGATCTTAAAATGCAGGTCACTGCGCACCTTTGTTGAGTGAATCTTCTTTCTATTTTGTCTTTTATTTTTCTTTTTTCACTAATTCCTTTTGACCTTTTGACTTTTCAAAAATCCCATATTTTACGGAAATAAGCGAAAGCAATTCATAATTCTAGCTAGAGGCAGGAAATTGAAGAAGACAATTTTAATGCCAACTTCATCCACTATTTTATTTTTCACAGATAATTTTTTCCTCCTTAGTATTATAGGATGCTTTCGATCACAAAATTGAAATGTTAAATCAGGCACATAACAAAGCAATTTTCAAACCAAGCGTCAAGTTCTTATCCAATCCTCAAGACAATTATTTCTGTCTTTTATAATAACGCATTGGAACTAACTAATTTGCTGCGAAATATAACAATATGAGACAGAGTTATTTGCTTTTAAAGGTAGAAATGGATCACAAGAAATGCCAATTTAAGGCGAAAGGACTTTGAAAGAATCACTTACCAGCCAACGGACCGTTTATAACGCGGGAACACAACAAGCCAACCCCTGGTCGATTCCCTCGGACGCGCCAAAAATATCAAGTCCATCAAAGATTTGAGACCCAGCAAATCCACGCTCACGTCCTCCTCAACAGACCTCAGGTCCGGGCCAATTCCGCGCAGTGAACCTCGAATACTTCCACAGGGTCCTTGACTGATTCGAAACCCGACTATGTTCTGCTTGAGTTCCATGATCAGAGTCCACCCCAAGAGCCCGACCCCTGCAGAAAAGCTTCCACTCTTTCAACAGGATATGGCATTGCGGCTTGTCGCTGGACAATCACACTTTCAAATTCTTGGTTCGTGGGTGCCCGCAGCTTCTTGCGTGCAGGGTGGGAATCGGTTCGCGTTGCGCTCATGAAACATGGGTTTGAGAGTGACCCGCATGTTCAGAGGGTTTTAATATGTATGCGGAGATGGGTTGTTTAGAATCGTGTCATTAATATGTATGCGGAGATGGGTTGTTCAGAATCGTGTCATAGGATGTTCCGAAGGATTCTTGATCATGACGTGGTGCATCCGAGCGCTTCCACCAAGTACGGCAATGTCGTGTTTGCTAAGCAATTGTTTGGCGAAATGCTCAAGAGACGTACTGTTGAAATGCGATAATTCCAGGGTATGCCCAGTGTGGGGAATCAGGGCAGGCGTTGAATATGTTCCATGAGATGCAACTGGAAGGTGTGACCCTATGATAGTTCTGGTTCTATCTGTGTGCACTCAATTAAGTGCAGTGGATCAAGGGAGATGGGCTCATGCATATACTGAAAAGACCAGGCATCGGATTACGTTGATGCTAGGAAATGCATTGATTGAAATGTTTGCCAAATGTGAAGACATGGATAAGGCCATGGAGGTTTTCTGGGGGATGACAGAAAGGAACGTTTACACATGGAGTAGTGCCTTGAATGGACTAGCCATGAATGGAGCTGGTAAGGAATGTCTCGAGCTTTTGTCGCTCATGAAGAAAGATGGGGTAATCCCGAATGAAGTGATGTTCATGTCAGTATTGAGAGGCTACAGTGTAATTGAGGAGCTTTACTAAATGCATGTAAAATTCACAAGAATATGGAAATAGACGAGCTTGCCTCAAGAAAGATGCTGGAGCTTGAAGCGAGGAGTCGTGGTGCTTACGTGCTTTTGTCCAATATCATTGCTGAAAACAAAAGCTGGGAAGGGGTGAGCCATGTGTGGCAGGTAATGAAGTCCAGAGGCATGAAGAAGGTTCTTTCCAACATTGGGAAAGGGAAAATGGGCACACTTTGGCTTGACAGTTAGTGTAGGTATATGCCTCTCATAGATCGTTTCCTGGACCTTTTACTATTTCTAGGGACAAGGAGGCTCGTGTTTGAATGATAACAGTTCATTGATGGGCGAATCACTTGGGGAATCACTTGGGAAGTTGATCTTTCGAGAAAAGCCTACGACTAGGAACTAAAACTTTTGCTAGTTTTTCCGGATCGGCTATATGACTCAAAAATCTCTCTAATTTTTTCTGTAAAGATAGACCTTTTCCTGTAAAATTTCATTTCAATTTGTTAGAATAAAAAGTTAATGAAGGCAGAGAGGTGTTTCCTTGGAGAGTTATTTGGAAAATGAGAGTAGCGACTAGACTCTCTCTCCCTGTAAGTTGCTTTGAACATATATTGACCTTAATTGTGACGTCCTGAATTTTCAGATCCGTGACAGATTTTAGGAGTGCGTAGTCATCAATGCACTACTAGTCGGTCTCGCTTTGAACTAATCACTCATGAGCTACTAATTGAAGAAGAGAGGCTACTAAAAACTTCGTGGACGCGCGATTTTTGAAAAAGTCACATGTTAGTCTGAGACACGCCGGAATTGTGATTGATTGACTTGGTCACAATTTCTATCCAAATTCGGGTATTGGACTTGTCGGATGTCAAGATTAATTATTGGACTTTGGCCTCATTATTTCCCAAATTTTTCGGGTTCTCGAAGACGTTGGACGTAGGACCGTCGAGCCGAATTTCGGACCCGAGATCCGGCCGTTTTTCCCTTCTCTCTTCTCCTTCTCTCTCCCACGTGCGCGTGCCCCTCTCTCTTCTTTTTCTCTCTCCTCTCTCTCTTTCTTCCCGTTGCCGCCTGCACCTCTCTCTCTCACGTCCCCTCTTCTTTCCCCTCTGCTCTCTGCCGCCTGCCCTCTGCTCCCCCACGTCCTCTCTCTCTGCCCGTCCTTTTTCCCCTGCTTTTCTGCCCGTTTGAAAAGTCAAACGGCTCCTCTCTCTCTCTCTCTCGGCTGAAACGGCATGGACGTGCGCTGCTTCTCCTCTGCTCCTTCTTCTTCGGTTCTTCTTCCTCGCTGGGGAGTTGCCGCCGTCTGTCGGTTTCGAAGCCGACCGGCCCCGCCCAGCTGCACCTCTCCTCTCCTCCTCCTCTGTCCGACGGTGCTGCTATCCCGCTCCACTTCTGGTCGCGCCGCCGCCGCTGCAACGCCGGCCGCCTTACCAGACGCCGGACCGCTGAAGGACCTTCGCCGTGAGCCACTGCCCTGCTGCTTTCCGTCGCTTCTCTCTCTCTTTCTCCCTTTTCGTGTCTGGCCAGCCGACCGCCCGACGCCGGAGCAGTGAGCTGCTGCCTCGCCGTCGCTCGGTCGCTGCTCGTCGTCCGCCCTGGCCTCCGCCGGAAGCCGACCGGCCAGCCGGCCGAGCCGACTGCCTCGCCTGGACTGCTGCACCGCCTCCCTTCTTCCCCTCTCGGTCTGCTTCTGTCTTCGCCATCCAGCCGCCCTCCGCCGCCGTCCGGGAGCCATCCCAACAGCCGCCACTGTCGCCGTTCTCTCTCTCTCCCTCTCGGCTCCTCTGGTTGTGACCTGGAGAAGCGGCCAGCAGCCTCGCCGCTGCACGCCGCCGCCGGTCACCGCCGTAGGCCCGCCGGAGGATCGTTCCTGAGCCCCCTCCACCCCCTCTACTCCCTCCGCCCACATATGGGATTATATGTGTTTACGTAATTAATCGTGGTTCGGGAATTATCGGTGATCAATTGGAGTAATTAAGGATGAGCGGATAATCCGTATTATTATTATTTGATTAAAAAAAATAATCTCTTTTTAATATTATTTGTTTAATTTTGAATATAGTTATTATTTATTAAATTCCGAAATTATTATTGTTTATCGAAATTAGGAATTATTAGTATTTGTGGAAATTCGGAATTATTAGTATTTATTTAAATTCAGAATTATTATTAATTATTTTAATAATAATTAAATATAGCTTAATTATGAATAATGCTATTTATTTATAATTAAATTGTGGGGATTATTGGACGTGTCATTTATTATGAAAGCATGTTGGATTGTTATTTGGATTAATTACTTTTCGATAAGTAATCGTGGTAATTAGTGATTTATGAGAATTACTGATCGTCACATTATTGTGAAACGAATATTGTCTGAGGCAATAATTAATTGATTGATTTGCTGATTGCTTATTTATGCCTTATTGATTGAAGCACGTTTATTCTAGGAATTATGTGGTATGCTCTTATGAAATTGGTTGATTATTGGATTATCGCAATGTGGCGATTCATGAATGATATGTGAAATACTTACTGTTTCGTATGTGGACCTCATGCATGTCGTGTGCGGATTATGATGTGTGCTAATGAGTCCACTTGTGCCTTGAGGCGTGTGTGACGCAGGGTGGAGGGTAGCCTTGATGTGTGTTTACGTGGGGAAAAGGTAAAGCCCTGAGGTGTGTTTACATCTGGAGGCAGAGTGATTGTACCCTGAGGTGTGTTTACATGGGGAGGCAGAGTGATTGTGCCCTGATGCGTGTTTACGCGGGGAAAAGGTAGAGCCCTGAGGTGTGTCTATACGGGGAAAAGGTAAAGTCTTAAGATGTGTTTACACGGGGAGGTAGAGTGATTGTGCCCTGAGGTGTGTTTACACGGGGAAAAGGTAGAGCCTTGAGGTGTGTTTACACGGGAAGGTAGAGTGATTGTGCCCTGAGGTGTGTTTACACGGGGAAAAGGTAGAGCCTTGAGGTGTGTTTACACGGGGAGGTAGAGGAAATCGTGCCCTAAGGCGTGTTTACGCGAGGAGATGCATAATTGGAACACATATGAATGCAAGAGTGCATGAGAGACAAATGACATTGTGTTCTGATTATATTTGTGCTTGTTGCACTGTTTATGATATGCTTGAGTTGGTACCGTGCAGGGTGCAGGGTGTGGCAATGGCAGGTGAGATTGCTTGCAATATGACTCGAGTGTAATTGATTAATGTAATGTTGAGAGTGCAAGATGCATTACTAGTGAATTGCATGTGTATTGGCATGACCGGGTAAGGTTGCTTGCGAGTTGATTGCTTGTCAATGTGCTCATGATATTATTGATTGTATTAAGCCATTGCCTAAGATGTATGGTTGTTCTGCTATTGACTTGCTTGAGGTATTAGATTGCACCACAGGTACCTCGAGGCGAGTTGGTGTCCTAGCTGGGGATAGGGGTGTGCATGGTCCGGGTGAACCGGGAACCGCCCGCTAAGGACCGGTTCCAAAAAATTGGATCCGGGAACCGCCCGTTGGTTCCATGGATCCACCCGAGAACCGGACCGCCGGTCCGGTCCGGTTCCCGGGTGGATCTATGGAACCGGTCTCACAAGCGGGCGAAAAAATAAACTCCATTGGACACGTATCGAAAAGATGGTCTATTTAGAGATTTCGCAAATGTTCTCGCACTTTTTCTTTACCTCTCTTGGTAGGTTGCCTCAAATAGAACAATAAAAATTATAAACATGGGGCTTCAAAATTTTAATTTTTTTTTTCAACTAAAAAAACGATTTTTACAATAAAAATTAATATATATTATTATTATAATACCGGTCCGGTCCGGATGGATGGGCGGGCGGATCTCGCCCATGGAACCGAACCGGACCGGTACTCACCGGTTCCAATAATTGGAACCGGGAACCGGACCGTCCCTTTAGGAACCACCGGTTCCGGGCCGGTCCGGTCCGATTCCGGGCGGTCCGGGCGATTCCCGGTTCTTTTGCACACCCCTAGCTGGGGATTAGGGCAAGAACTCGCTGAGATTTATATCTCATTGGTTATTCAATAACCATTTTCAGGTCTGTTGGAGGCAGATTCGACAAGTGGTGTGTTTTGGAAGAAGTAGATTAATCCTGGCCTATTTGCTCGGTCGGCTTTGTAGGAAGTAGCTCGTGGTAAGGGCCTAATTGTGTAGACTTCTTAAGGTTAATCAGAAGATGAATAAACTGGCATCATTGATGGTGTTTTTGTTTGACTTTCCTAGCTATCACAATTTGTTAATTATACAGGGATTAATTATCGCTTCCGCATGCGTTTAATTGAAAGATAAAAAGAATGGTCGGCGACGCGTCTTGAGACGTCGCATTCAAATGACCGAAAGAGAAAAAGGGGATCGTCGCGTGCTCGAGGGTTAGGGCGTGACATTAATAAATTTGCATTTGAGGCAAAGTGTGAGTCAATAGGCGCTTCCTTCGCAAAGCAGAGGCAGAGATGGTGAGACATCTTCTCCTTCATTGTTCTTGGACAGATTGTTTTGGGTGGCCTCTTATGCTTTCATTGGGCTAACTCTGGTTGCAGGATCAGAGGATCTATTAAGCATGAATTATGGGCTTGCAGGGCCCTCATTTGCCTAGCCATAAGAAAGAATAATCTTTTCAATTCCTCATTCTGGTTCTTGGTTGATTTGGAAAGAAAGAACATAAGAAGAGAGCAAAGGAGAGAGATGCCTGTCTTGGCAATTATTGAGGACTGGCTGAAAATAATTACATCTTTCGGTATAGTGTAACCTTGTGAATGCATATGCTTGGATTAACATTGCAGATCTTGATGTTGTTATTCAAGCTCTTTTTTGGTTCTATATGTTTTCTTTTAATATGGATTTGCACCCCTTGCTGCCTCATAGTAGTTTATCTTTAGTCCATCAAAAGAAGAGTATTGTTTCTATAAAACTTCAAGATGTTTTCTGTATGCTCTTATATGTATGAAGGAGTTCCCAACTCTTCTGGTTTTGTATGTTTTTACTCAGATTTATTGTGCTCAAAACAACTTGACAGGCTGTGAGATGATTAAATTGGTCATCAAATTGGTCCATAAGTTGCATTGCGGCCGATCTGCTGTTACCGACCCTCTCCATCATTCCACCCAACCTGCTAAGAGAGATGACCAATTTACCCTAAACAATTATAACGTATTAGTTGAGTAAACAATATAGACAATGTTTCAAGAATTGTTTTGATTGAACTTGAAGAGATAATTAAAGGATCTGTTCCCTTTTTCCTGACCAGTGATAAAGATGTTTCTGAAAAGATTAAAAGTGAGGTTACATTCTCAATCCAAATAGTCCTGTTTCAAATTCAGTCCTACTCAAAATGTTACTTGTCACAAGGCACTCCCAATATAAATAGCCCATTAGGATCGTCTGTGCATCATGAGTATCTTACAACAATATTGACAAGATGTCTTGTTGAGCATCTAAATAATTGATCTGCACATTCTACCAACAGATAGATGAACTTTGTTCTGTTTTTCAGTATCCCTATATGCCAAGTGGACTGAGCTTAAATTGTTCATTGCAGCGAGCAGAATTGTGTTTGAAGTCAAAAATATGCTGCTGAAAATGGTCTACTAATCCTAAAAAATATGTTGCTTCCAATGACAAAGGGGTTTATGCATGCTTCCAGGAGTTGCGGGCATCTCTGGATTCAGGTTGTCATATTTTAGCATCTGTTTTGACTCAGGTAGCGGCAGGGTCATATTTCTAGCTGAAACATCCAATACGAACCTCACAGGTAGTCATAAATAGGAACCAAATATCGATGGCTTGGTGATAAAGATTGATCATATGTTGCTAGGATTCATCCAAGGCAAACTTTCTAATGCTGAAGCAAATTCATTAATCTTTTCATGTGGAACTTCAGAATGTATGTCTTAATAAGCACCTATTTCAAGTTTTGACATGAAAAATCAGGTGGCATGTCTTGTAGTTTCTCAAAATATGAATTTGTCCTATGGAATATAAGGAAAATGAAATCATACTTTTCTCCTTTCCGGATGATATAGGTAATGAAATCTTCTTGATTTCTTTTATTACTTAAAAAGAAAATATTCATGAATTGTAGTGCCCATATCTTGAGCTGAAATAGGAAGAAAATAGGATGGCAAATATTGTTTCAGGAAAAGACAGACAAAAGAAGAGTAATCTTGCTAACGGTGAAAATGAAATGTGGAAGAAGTCCTGTATATTGTCCCTTCCAGCTTGAGAAGCTTCTTTTTCTATTGCGCTGTGAATGTCACAGAACATGAGTTCTCCCGTACTCATGAACCCTTGTGAGTAGAGTTTGGGTTTATTGAGTGAAAATTGACTGATGTAGAAGGTTTGTGCTAAGAGTTCTAGGATAAAGAGATTATATTACTTAGGAGGTTTGAAGAGAAAGTTGGCCTCCTATGCACAAACTGGTCGGAAGCTAATGTCACTCTCCTGATGAGGCTATGGCATATTGAAATTAGTTGTTGAGCTTAAAGAGATTTGCTATCTTGGATGTCTATATGATGTAACTATTGGCTACAAGTATCATTGTCCTTGATCATCTGACTAACGGGTCTTGTATGCTCTTTGTATACATGTGTCTTGCTCCCCCTAATAGCTGAAGCTTTTGGGTTGGATTTAGTAGCATGGTATCAGTGTTAGTGCTATTCCTTTCAGGTTTGTGTGTCCAACCCTCATCAGTCAAATTCCATGTGCCGCTCTTAATCCAGCTTGCATATGAGAGGGATTCTTAATTTATTATTCCGCAATACTTGACAATGGGTCTTATATGCTCCTCAAATACTTGTGCTTTCCCTTTACCTAATAGTTTAAACTTTTGGGTTGAACTTTCTTACACTTTCATGGACAATGTGTTTGGTCCACACTTCTTTCCTAATGGGCACATTCTGCTTCAAAGGCAGTTGCTCTCGCACTTCCATTGTTAGGCCATTTCCCTTATCCAGGGCTTATTACTTAAACTTTGAATATAGAGAACTTTCCATTCTACCCTACAGTTCCAATTGTTCGTCGAACCTTATCAGTGTGACAAGGAAGTTTTGTCATTGGTTTTGACAAGATCTCCAAATGATTCAGTTGCTAAGGTGACTTAGTTGGGGTCGTGGATTTATAATCTTAGATCCAAATATAAAATTAGCAAGGAAGCATCGTTGCAAATGTCATCCTGGAAGGTTGTCACGAGAATGGACATGTCAAACCACGTTTCTCTATCATATTGTTGATATTTGGAGTCACAAAGAGAGCAGCGACAGAGTTGTAGAGAGTAGTGACAAAGTATTTATGGTGAGTTGAACCAAATTAGGTTTGCGTGATAGATATTTATAATAATTATTAATTACAGTCAAGGCACCAACAGAAATATAATTGTAGAACGACACCATTATACATTTTAACTACATATTAATGTCCCATCAATCCAAAGTAGGTATAACAATTTAGGGATTGGATATCAATAGTTTGTTTTGCCCTCTAGGTAGTCCTTGGTGAAGATGTCTGTCAACTGATTCACTATAGGCCCATAGCAAACATGTAGATTGCAAGAAGCAACCCGTTCTTGAACAAAGTGAAAATCTAGGAGTGTATCACTAGTCATGTGTGCTGATACTCTACTGTCAAGATACCATAAAGGATCATAAGTCTCCCCAACCGAGAGAGTTGAGAAGGAACTAGAGAGATCAATCGTAATGAAGGAATGGTTGAATCGTTGTAGACCATTATAGCGTGGTGTGCCTATGTCCGTCACAAATTCGACAAATAAGGTGATGCGTAGATTCAAGAATGCCTCCCTAAGTGTATGAAGGAACATGGGGCCTTGGACCACTGTTGGGTCGGACCAGAGGAGGCGGAGAGCGATCAACATGGGGGGCCAAACTGTGAACCGAGCCAATCATAGGAGGATCGCAAACTCGATTGATTACTGGAGAACCGTCTACCATGTCATTGACCAGATTTTGACCCCTAGAATTATGTCTACCTAAGGACCCTCAAGGGATGGGTTTATTGGCATGGCTGATCAAAGCATGATGAATATCGGATGAAAATAAGGCATTACATTTTTGGAGAAGTCGTTCTTATTGGATGAGGTGTCGTGAAGGCAGATTGCAAAAGAAATTATGACGCTGTTGGTGTTTTAAGATATCGTACTCCAATGGGGATCCCATTGGGGGCTTATATCTTTAATCCTTGTTGGAGACTGAGCAATTGACTTCAGATGTCGAAGATAGCCGAAGATAAACTGATCGGCTTTCTTGACAGCATTCTATAATTAAGTTTTAGTTCAATTACCTTGGCTGCGCTGTGAGCATTACAATATATATCTATAAGTCAAGAACATGCAAATTCTGATGCTAGTTATCAAAAAGGGGAAGAAAAAGAAAAAAAACTCAGCTGCTAAAGCAGATTAAATGTTCAAAACAGTTGAAACCGTAACAAGAGTTAGTGAAAAAGAAAATAACAGGAGATGTCAAAGAGTTTGATGATTTTTCTTGCTCTGATAGTATATTGTATTTAAAGTGATAGAGAGAGTAGAGACGGAGTGTTTATGGTTGCTTGGCCCTAACCATGGTTGGGTGATAAGTATATATGATAGTAATTAATTACAATAAGGGTATTGTTAAAAACATAATAATCACACAGACCCCATAATATAAATCGGTTATTTATTGATACATATGCCGGCTTCATTTCCTGTCCAGCTTTTTAAGCATGTCGAAGCAAAGTAAATGTAATAAAATTGTGCTTTTCGTTGGCATCAACTAGGAATTGATGAATTCGTATCCAAAGCAGGAAGATGATAAGGTCCTTTTTGTCAAAAAGCTGCACTTAGTTTTGATAATCAAACAAATCAAATGCCAAATGTTTTTGTCTTCCACTTTATTGAACTAAGAAGGCAACGCACAATGAGGTTCACAATGAAACAAACGCATAGCAACAGTACTCTATGGCACTGTACGGTCACCATTTTAATTGGTGAGTGGCTTCATAATCCTCTGAAGAATCTATCAGCTTGCTTTTCCAGTTCTTCAACATCCTTCATGAAATCCCTCAGTTTCATCTTGATGTCTGGTAATCCAAACTTCAATGCTTCTGGTCCCATCTCAATGGCAAAATCAGCACTGCGCAAGAGGCTCTTGGTATCTATCTCCAAAAGGTCAATAAGACTTCTGATCGTGTCCAGGTCCGTGAGAGCAACATAGGTCCTGACCTGTAGAGCTTTTAGTTTTAAGAATTTATTCAGGTAAATCATGGTTTCTTACATTTTGGACTCCTAGACGTTGTTCCCATCATTATAGCTACTTAAAAATCAAGCCAGCCTTGCAATGTTCATTATGTTTGACGTGAGGACTTCAAGGGGAAACTATCGTTTTGAACTTAACGGGAATGTTAACAGGGTTTGACGAAATTGTGGGGAAGGTCACTGTAATAAGGGAGAAAAGGGTTTGTAGTACTCACTCGCATTGAGGTGATCACTTCCTCCTCTTTCTTCACTTTGTTCTCATAATTCTTCCAAATGGAGTCAATCCAGTTGCCCACCAAATCCATGGGAAAGGAAGCTGCAGCCGCTAGAGCAGGGGCGACTGACGGAGCAACCACCGCAGCAGTCATGAAAGAATTGATCAGAATGGCTTGGGAAGTTGCAACCATTATCATGCTAAAGACCTCTGCCCAAGTGCGAATGCACTTGAGCTCCTCGTTGATCTTCTTCTTCTTGACCTGCAACTTCTCGAAAATGGACTTTTGTTGCTTGTGGATGACCTGAAAGACCTCGCGGAACTCAGTCAAAGGGACACCAGTGTCCCTGAAATTCCTCAATTTCTCCAAGGTGTTTGAGTACCTAAATTTTTCCAAGGTCTCTGCATCAGTTTATCTCGAAACAGAACATGTGTATTCCTCACCACCTTAACCTTGTAATTTCAGGATATCAAACTCTAGAAATCAACTTGATATCATTGGCATGTTAGGAAATAAAGTTGAATGATATGGCAGAGAGAAAAGAGGAGAGATTGAAAGCCTTAGCAACAGTCGCTCAAGAACCAAGTGTACTAAGATACATGTGCTATCCATGAAGTTCCTTGAGAATTAAGACATACCTGCTGTCTCCATTCCTGTCTTCTTCTTCGAAGCAACCAAGTGCGTCGCAAATCAGCAATTGGGCATCGTGCACATACTTCAAGCAATTCTCGAGGGTGGCACAGAAACATAGGATGTACAAGCCATTCAGGTAGTCGTCCCTGACAAGCTCGAACAACTCCGGAAGGTTTCTTCTGATGTTGGAATCTCCCATTGACCTTTAGGTGAGATCATCAGGTTAACAAAAGGGAGGGAAAGTACACTAAAAGGAAAAATAATGAAGCAGTCACAGAAGTGTTTCCCCTTTGGAGAATTTTAAAGCATGTAAAATTGAAATTTGAAGGAAGAGAGCATGGGAAGGAACTTTTAAGTAATGAAAATATATAATACTGTATGAGTATGATGAAAGGCTTGCGTAGTTTCCAATATCCATGTCCTATATTTAAGCACTAAAAGATGCGAAATTCTTTTTTTTTGGATGTAGGAGCAATTACTGAGCAGTGCAAACTAAAGACTCCATTGAAAAACTAGAAATTTTATCATGATTGTTTTGAGAAAAAGAGTTAAATGGTAAAAGAAATTTCTGAAGTCCAAGAAAAATGAGTTCAAGGACTGAGAAATACAAAGAATAGAAAAAAAAAAAAAAAAAGACGACTTAATAAATTTGATATACCTCTTTTTATTTTATAAATACGATAAATATAATTTGCTATTGAATGTTTTTGGATTGGACCGCATTTTAACAAATGGTTGGAATTTTTACACAGAACATGACGCCAAGACGAGATGAATCTAATCCTTATCATTAAGGAAGATGGCTTGCTAAAGATCCCCAAAGTTATTATGATTAGGTAATAAAGAAGCTGAGAAAAGGTGCGATCTCTCACAAAATCCCCACTTAAAATGTTTGTCCGACCCCAAGAAAAATTCAATCTCACTCAGCATATTGACATGCACATAGATCACCGTACATCGGAAGTCAAGCCGGCTAAACATGCACTTAAATGGAAAAACAAATGGAATCCACTGACCACAATACATGTATAATCAAGCTGGCCAAACCTAAACTCAGATGGAAAACGAATGTAATCCGCCGACCACCGTATGTCGGTAATAAAGCCGGCAAAACATGGAGTCAGATGTAAAATTGAATGGAATAACACTGATAACTGTGATCATTATCGTTAGGTCATTAACGAACAAAGAGCAGCCGAGCATAATGATCCGCCTCTTGCTTATGAATGAGGGGACTTTGCAGTGCTCAAATCATGAAGATTCCCTAACGGGAGCCATTTCAAGGTCTATTCCGTGAGTCATCCTATCGAGTGGGCTAATACATTCATTTTCAACCTCAACAAGATAGCTATGTGAGTTAGGGTACATCTCATAATCAAGTGGTCATGATTTTTTTCAAATTCACGAGGGCCTTTTAATTTATCTAGCCTGCATGATAATCAACAAAAGTTCAAATACCACAATCTGCATATGATCTTTAACCATAACAGGAATACAATCCAACAAGAATGATAGCTAACTCTTCTTGCACTGTTGAATATGAGTTAGATTTTTCTTTACCTAAATGAGGTTCTTCTTGCAATTGATTGCTCTGCGGACAAAAGCCAAAAGAGAGAGAGAGAGGGGGCAAGATGACTTGTTGAATGTAATGAAGAAGAAGCACCCTATCATGTGGATTTATATATATTTTTTCAATTGGAGGATGAACTTTATCCCAATGCCATAGAAAGTGTCCAGCGAAAGCTTTAGAAATTTTTGGCATAATTGCCGAGAATGCTCATACCATATTGGCATTTCTCATTCTCGAGAAGATTCCGAGAAATTATACTTGGAGATGATATATGGACACCTAACTTGTTTCGATTAAATAGTTCCGTGTCATATTTACATAGATTTTTGGAATATAGATTATTGTGTCAAATGGATATTATGATACCGCCATATTTACTAGGTGACGAAAACTTGGATATTGTGTAGAACACAGTTTTAGTTATTGGACACTTGCTGATACAAAACCTTAACAGCGATCTTTCCATCTATTGAAATGTCTTGAAGATAGAAAATGTTAACTTGTTCTATACCTCCTATTATTTTTTATTGAGTTATTACTTTTTACATTTTCTTAAGATGCTCCATCAAAAAAAAAAAAAAATTGATCAAGGAAAATGGTGGTCCTTCATTTTTCAGTAGTTCAAATAACCTCAACAAGTATTACAAAAAGTGAAGCACCATTTATACTTTTTTAAGGAGAACGGTGCTAAAAAGAAATTAGCCCTTGATCATTCTCTCTTGACTTTTAATTCCAGGCAGTGAAAAGATAAGGGCCGTGTAAATGCATATTTTAAAATTTAGGTTGCATTTGTTTCGAGGATGATGAATTTGTTGAAAAATATTTTTTGTAAAAATAATCGATTCTATCTTTAAAGTGATTATTCAATGAAAAATATATTCATCATCACAACAATGAAAATATTTTCATTTGCTAATGTATATAAGTGACATAGGCGATCATTTTTGAGAAAATATTCTTTAACTCATTGGTATTGGTATAATTGGTCGAGGTGTTGGAGGATTTTCAGTTAAAGAGTAGGAGGAAGTTGCCCCGTCAAAATCCCACTCACAGAATTTAGTTAATTTCATGGAAGTTGCAAGTAATTTAATGGGCCTTTAGGTAGAGGAATTTCCATGCTTGTATGCTTAGATTATCAAACTTTAGGGTGTGAAGATTCCCCTCAATAATAATATTGGGATGGAAAATAAAGTCATCCACTCCTTCACTGGTCTACATTGTTATCATAATCGTGATAGATTTGTCTTCAACACTGAATGCCTTGCCTCTGTAAGAAACACCCAAATATAGAGGTTATACCATGACCCTTGAGAAAGTGACATGGTCTTTGGATATCTTCTTTTCTAGCTATCCTCCCTTAATCCTCCTAATGATAGTGGAAGATGATATTCTAATTAATGAAAAATCTTGGACCATAAACACTAACTCCCTTAAGCCATACCCAAAATACAGCTCCCAAAAGTTTTCTACTGATAGCACTGCCTCTTTTGTTGCTAATCTAGGTATTTGAAAATATGAAAGATGAGTGGAAGGAGCAATTATAGCCCAATGAGTGATACATTTCTTCTGAATAGATCAAGCAACCACTATGCACATTTACAACACACACATAAACTCATTTCCACTAAATTCAGAATACAACAAACGTCTAGATCAAAAGGCTTATATATACATACATATATATTAGTAATACCGAAAAAAACATCAATGATCTAACGAACTAATCAATCTCAACACACACATGTCAATTGTTGAGCTTAGATATCAACCATGATCACTCATGACATCCCTGACAAGGTGACCGAGCTCCCACCTTTAGCAACGTCTCTACCTATATTATCAGTGGCTGGCCCCTAAGGATATTCTAAACTAGTACGTATACTTGCAAGCCCCTCATTCGACTTACAATGATGTTGAATATCCACACCAATCCACAACAATTCATCCACAATCTACAAAGCCAAATCTAGAAACCATTTCATATATCATAATGCATTTCCTAAACTATTTGAAATTCCATTGTGTAAACCAATTTACAAATCAAATGCAAAATGTTGACATCTTTCACTTCATTGAATTAATAAGGCAATGCAAATTGAGGTTCACATTTTATCCTTCACAATGAAACAAACACTTAGCAATAGTCCTTTAGGGCACTATAGGGGCACCATTTCAATTGGTTGGGGGCTTCATACTCCTTTGAAGCACATATTGGCTTGCTGCTCCAGTTCTTAGACATCCTTCATGAAATCTCTCAGCTTCTTCTTGATCTATGCTATTCCGAGCTTCACTGCTTTTGTTCCCTTCTCAATCACAAAATCAGCTATCTACAAGAGGCTCTTGATTTGTAAAGGACATGGATATTGGTAACTACTCATGTCTTTTATCATACTCGTACAATATTACATATTTTCATGCATTAATAATAATGTGACTCTATCCATGTAAGAATGGAGTAAAACTCATCAATGTCATCTAATATTTGTCTTATACTCCAAGAGACATAGTATATGAGGATAAACTTTGTCAAGATGACATAGAAAGTGTCCAGAGAAATCTTTTCAAATTTTGTGTAGAGTTACCAAGAATGCTCATACCACATTAGTGTTTCTCGTTCTTGAGAAGATGCCTAGAAACTAGCTTTAGAGATGATATTTTGATACTCGGCTTGTTTCGCATAAAAAGTGTAGTCTCATGTCTATATAGATTTTTGGAATATAGATTGTTGCATTAAATGGACATTATGATGTTTAGTGATTGGACACTTGCCATTATAAAATCTGGACAACCAATCTTTCCATCTATTGAAACATGTCAAAGATAGAAAATGTTATAAGCCTTTTAAATAATCCATATGCAACATTCACCTTGGAAAACAAGTTCAGTGATTGAACACTTGCCATTATAAAACCTTGACAACCAATCTTTCCTTCTATTGAAATGTGCAAAGATAGAAAATGTTATAAGCCTTCTAGATAATCCAAATGTGCCCTTCACACATTTAGTGATTGGACACTTGCCATTACAAAACCTTGACAACCAATCTTTCCTTTTATTGAAATGGGTCAAAGATAGAAAATGTTATAAGCCTTATAGATAATCCAAATGTGCTCTTCACCTATGATATATACAATGGCAAATAATTTGTTAGCACACTATTACACCTCGAACCTTGAGCACGCAATAACCCTTATCCTCTTTCAATCAAATGAGTGCAACGTCTGAGGATGCATTGCTGACCATTCATTTTATCTTTCAATTATGCGCATGTGGAAATGAATATTTTAAACCCTAGTCAAACAATAACAACAGGGATAGTCAAAAAGACAAATAGTTCAAAAGCAATCTCGTCCAAATTAATCCTAAGGAATAGTTATATGTACAACCCTATAGGTGAGTACTATCCCAATGACCAACCAAAAAGATATCAGGGCAAAAGGATTAATTTACTTCATCCCTTATCGTTAGCGGTCAAGGTTTGTCAATCCAAAAAGTTCGCAGCCAGGCATGTCCATCAAGGACCTAAAAATGGTTAAGCCATAACCAATAAGATAAAATCTCAACTGGTTAAAGTGCTAAGCCTCAATTAGGGTGCCAATTAGTTTCGGGGGTACCTAACAAGCACATTTCTCATAACCACAACTAGCAATTAATTTGATTCACAAGCACCCTTCAACAACCAGCAACTAAATAGTTTTATAGACAAAAATCATTATAGCAATCAACATTCAGGTTGATTCATAGACAACCCTACCTCACGGTTGCACATTGCCTGCACGATACTGGTCAAATGTGCCATATATAATATAGACAAATTATCACATAACCAAAACACCGCACATATAATATCACATGCACATAACATTTAGGCATGTTCCAATTATACATGTCCCTACATAAGCACGCATCAGGGCTCTACCTTTTCTCTACGTAAACACGTATAAGGGCACATCCACCTCTATCTCCTTGTGTAAGTACGCCTCAAGGCTCTGTCTTTCCTTGTGCAAATGCGCATCAAGGTACAATCTCCCCCCCGTGTAAACACACCTCAAGGCTCTACCTCTTCCTCATGTAAATACGCATTAGGGCATGCCCTCCACCCCGTGTTCATATGCCTCAAGGCCTAATTATACACCTTCCTACGTAAACACACATAAGAGCTCTACCATTTTCCCTGCATAACCACGCATCAGGGCATATCCACCTCTATCTCCCTGTGTAAGTACATCTTAGGGTTCTACCTTTTCCCGTGCAAATGCGCATTGGGACACAATCTCCCCTCCCCACGTAAATACGACTTAGGGCTCTACCTCTTCCCTATGTAAATATGCATCACAGCATGCCCTCCACCCTATGTCCATACGCCTTAGGGTTTAAGTGGTCACTTGAGCACAGAATCACGTAAATTCACATAATTCTCAAAGCACTCACACCACTATCCACATGGGACGTGCATAAAATTTCACACATTATGCAACCGATATCCCACATAATATCTATCAATAATCACATTGCAATAATCTGATAGTTAATTATTCCCATAAATCAAATTTCATCACAATCAATTATTATGCAAACAATTAATTTACACATGCAAAATATCCTAATAAATTATTGTCAAAATAATTAATCGCAATTAATTATCTCAAACAATAATTTATTATTATAAAAATAATAAATGAATATTTAATTATTTTAGAAATAATTAAATATAAATAAATATTTTAAATTAAACTAACTTGTTTAGTTAGCCCAAAGTATGATTAATATATAGTTAATTACCACTAATCAAGATTAACCAAATTAATCATCATTTACTTAAATTAACCATAACTAACCACCTAATCTTGATTAGTCCTAAAATAAACTAACCCTAATCAAGAGGAATACGCTAATCAAGAAATTAGCACCATAACACATTGTTTAGTGACGGTGGTGGCATGGTTGTGACAACAGTGGTGATACGGACACACGGATGCCTCTGGTGCATCAAGACAAGGCAGCACGGGGTTGGATATTGGCCAAGGAGGTTTGGACCAAGCTGGTCAGTGGAGGAGAGGATGTGCGCACGGCTCCGGTAAGGCTGGTGGATGGCTTCAGTCAGCTAAGGGTGGCTGGCTTGGTTCAAACCAAAATTGAGCAAGAGAGAGAGAGAAAGATGGTTGGTTTGGCGGAGGACGAGCGGTGAATCACAGTGGTTTGTGGCGAGCAGGCAATGGTTTTCGAGCAGTTCGGTGTTTGGGCGAAGGCGGATGATGTTATAGCAGTGGCGGTCGACGGTCGACGGCTAAGGCAAAGAGGATGTAGCAACTACTGTAGGTAACAAAGGAGGAAGGAGGACGAATGGGATTGGTTTTCAGTGGAGGTGGCTTGTGGCAATGACTCGCCGATGGTTTGGTGATGTGTTAGCGAGACAATACACTGCAAGGGTTGTGATGGTTGTCAACAAGCTAGCGACAGAACAGAAACATAGCAATAGCAATAGTAGCTAATAGGTCGGCCAAGGAGAAAAAGAAGAAGAAGAGAAGTAGCAGTTGGGTGTACGGCTCGGCTGGGAGAGAGAGAGAGAAGCTTGAAAAGTCAAAAATGATAGGGGAGTAGGTGGGGCATGTAGAGGAGAAAAAGGAAAAGTAGAGATAGAGGGGACGTGAGGGAGCAGAGGGGGCATAGCAGAAGGAGGGGAAAAAGCAACTTAGATAAGAGAGAGGGAGAAGGGTCGTGTACGTCCCCTTCTTTCCCAACACCTCTATCTTCAAAACTTTTGTCCCAAACCCATAAATGGTGGGAGGGACAAATCCATCTTTTCCCATCATTCAGCACACTCATTCTCAAAATGCTATTGGATCAAAACTAAAGAGCAGTGAAGTCCTAAATTTAAATTTTCGGCTCGGCAATCCTTTTTTTTGACGTTTCTGAGCGAATCAGAAATTTTGGAAATTAATGAGGCTAAAATTGAATAATTTAATCCAGATGTCTCGGAAAGTTCAATAACTGAATTTGGATTAAAAATAATGAATTAATAAAATATAAAATCGTTCAAAAAATTCAGAATGTCACAACTCTTCCCCATATAGAAATTTCGTTCTCGATATATATATATTTTGGTAAGGTAAGCTTGTATAATTTTCAACCAAAAAGTTATACAGCACAAAGAAACTCGGCACCCACTTGAACACACCACAACAACACGTCGAATGAGTGGAATGGTACCAAGTTTAGAATCAAAATGAAGCAACCATTACACATAAGGACCTATGTCCAACACAACAAACAGACTAAGAGAACATAGCTAGCAAAAATAGAAGGATCGAGACCCCAAGCTCTTTGTAGTCTCCTGTTGACAAGCATGTCCTGAACGTGCTTGACAGTTGCCACCTTGTCCTTAATTGCCTTAATGATATGGTACTTCAAAGATGAGATAAATACTGCCTTTCCCCGAAATAGGGCATTGTTTTGGGTCTTCCAAATAACATAGCAAAGAGCCCCAAAAGAAAACTGAGCAATCACCTTATGAAAGCCATTGCCAGACAGAGAAGTAGTAACCCATCCAATCGCGTTCCTCCACGTTCCATGCGGCCAAATAAGGTTGCACTTACCAGCCCAAAAGGACACCAGATTTCTTATGACATGGCAACCAAAGAAAAGATGGTCAGTGGAATCCGGCCCGATATTGCAAAAGGCACAATCACCACCCGAGATCCTTCCGTAAGAGAGAAGAAACATCTGAGTTGGGAGACGGTTTATGAAAATTAGCCATAATAGGAATTGATGTCTTGAGACCAGAGATTTGTTCCAAACAAAAGATGACTATTAAACAATCCTAACTTTCCTCCTAATAGTTTCCCAAGCCGAAGCTATGTAAAATTTTCCCAAGGGGTGTTGTAGCCAGTTAAACTCATTAGGAAGGTGGCTAAGGCTTGGAATCAGTTGATGCCACATTCACTCATTAGGAGTGAATAGATTCACAAGCCTAGCTTGCTTGGTAAGACCCGACCGATAGATGTAAGCATTGGAAAAGACTGCATTTAGTGGTCCTCTTTGGTGCTAGGGATCAAACCAAAGTGAAATTGAGCTTTCGTCTCCAACATGCCCCTGAAAGAAATCAAGAGTTTCACTTCTTAAAGAAAGCAGCTTTTTTCATGCCCAGGAACATAAAATAGGTGTAGTGGTAGCCAAAAAATTCTTGTTCTTTAAATAAGTTGCATGAATCTACTTACACCATAGCAATTTCTTATCAGTAAATAGGAGCCAGATGTGCTTCATCATAGCAGCTTTGTTGCTATCTCATACCCTACAAATTCCAAGCCCTCCTTTGGGCTTTGGAAGGCACACATCGTCCTAGGCCATTTTTGCACCTCCCATACCAAGTCTAGGCCCCTTCCACAAGAATTGCCTACAAATTTGCTCAATTTTTTCCATGACTGAGCTAGGCAATATAAATATACTAGTCCAATACGCATGAATAGAATGAAGGATTGACTTAATAAGTTGAAGTCAACCAGCAAAAGATAGGAATCGATGAGTCCAAGAATGAACTCTAAAAATTTCAAGAACGAAATGGGGGTATTGATGCCTCATTACTTCCTCATTTTCCCACATAACTCTTTCTATTCCATGATGTTGCCATACCACTTTGACCAAGGAAATCGTCTTGTTCCGCAGCACGTGCTCCTTTTGACCCATGATACATACCGGTTTTTTCATGTATGACACCCTATCGTCCATGTCAATTTCCTCAAAGTTTAGTATGTTGGTTGGATCTGGCTCATACTTTCTCAATATTGACACGTGAAAGACATCATGCACTTGTGCAAGTCTCGAAGGCAACGCGAGACAATAAGCCAAAGCTCCAATCCTTTCCAAAATTTCAAAGGGTCCTACGTACCTTGAACTCACCTTTCCCTTTTTGTGGAATTATGAAGTATTTCACATTGGTGACACCTTCAGGAATACATGATTGCCAACTTGAAAATCTAACGGTCCGCGTCACTTATCCGCATAGCTTTTCTGGCGACTTTGAGCCATCTTTAGCCTATCTCGAATCACCTGGAAATCCATCGACTATTGGACTAGCTCTAAACCAATAATTTTTCCGCTCACCTATTTCGTTCCAACAAAGTAGGGTTCTACAATGTTTACCATACAATGCCTCAAACGGGGCCATCTTAATACTCTGCTGATAGCTGTTGTTGTGGACGAACTCAATTAGGTGAAGTTGCTCCTCCCAACTTCCTTTAAAATCCATAATGCAAGCTCGCAACATGTCCTCATGGCCTATATTATAATGCGTTTGGATCATCCTTTCCAATTGACCATCTGTCTACAGATGATAAATTTTACCATATTGTAACTTTGTTCCCATGGCCTCTTATAGACTTTTCCAAAATGTTGATATGAATTTTTGGTCTCGGTTTGATGTTATCGGCACCGGTACTTCATGAAGGCATCCAATATACCGGATGTACAACTCTACATACATTTCCAAGGTAAAATCCTTTCGTACGGTAATAAAGTGCGTAGACTTCATCAATCCGTCCACCACGACCCAAATTGAGTTGTTACCCTACTCGACTCTTTAGTAACCCCATCACAAAGTCCATTGTTATATGTTCACACTTTCATTCGGGGATCTCGAGAGGTTGTAGTAACTGTCTAGGTTTGCAAGGTCTTTGTGCTTTCACTTGTTAGCACATTAAGCACTTAGCTATGTACTTGGCAATGTCCAACTTCATGCCATTTCACCAATAATGTTGTCACAAGTTTTGGTATATTTTTGTGTTGCCCAGATGTATACTATAACTGCTACACTGGGCTTCTGACAAGATTTCCTTCTTATGTTTCGCATCATTGAGATGCACAATCGTCCATGGAATTTCAAGATCCCGTCCTCAGATACATGAAAATAAGCTTTCCTCTTAGCTGCATCCATTTGTAGGATCTTTTGGACTTCAGGGTCTGTTGGTTGTGTGCTTTTAATCCTAGTTTGCATTTTGGGCTCGATTCTAAGAGTAGCTACTAGACTTGAGAGGTGGCTTAACTCAAACTTGAACTTTGAGTCTTGAACTCCTTCTAGCAATACCCATTCTTGAACCATCATGTGAGTGATCAAAGACTTTCGACCAAGTGTGCCTTCAACCTTGTTAGCCTTGTTAGGATGATATAGAATTTTGCAAGCTTGAGCTTCATCCATCAACACTGTCTCATATTTAAATTTTTTATGAGAAAATAAGTACTTTAAGCTCTGATGGTCTGTATAAATTTGAAATCTTTCTCCGCATAGGTAATGCCTCCAAGTCTTTACTGCAAAAATGATTGCCGCTAATTCCAAATCGTGGGTCGGATAATTTGTCTCATGAGGTCTTAATTGATGGGACACGTATGCAATCACTCTTCCATGTTACATTAAAATTCATTTTAATCCTTTATAAGACACACCACTGTAGATATCATATCCACCAAGGGCCAGATGGAATTGTCAATGCTAGTGTGGCAGTTAGCTTATCTTTAAGCTCTTCGAAACTACGCTTGCACTTATGCATCCATTTGAACTTTTTCTCTTTCTTTAGCAATCGAGTCAGAGGCATGACTATAGTAGAAAACATTTCCACAAACCGTCTATAATAGCCAACCAATTCCAAGAAACTCCTAATTTTGGTCACTGTCATGGGCCTTAGCCAATTCATAACTGCTTCGATCTTAGCTAGGTCCACAAAGATCCCTTCTCCAAAAATCACGTGGCCAAGGAATGCTTCTTGAGTCAACCAAAACTCACACTTACTAAACTTGACATGCAACTTGTGATCTCAAAAGTTCTGCGGCACTGTCCATAAGTGTTGCTCGTGTTCCTCTGAACTCTTTGAGTATACTAAAATGTCGTCAATGAACACAATCACGAATCGATCCAGATACTCCTTAAACACATGGCTCATTAAATCTATAAAAGCTATAGGGGTGTTAGTTAGACCAAACGGCATCACAGTAAACTCATAATGACCATAATGTGTATGAAATGTTGTCTTCGGTATATCCTCTTTTCTAATCCTCAATTGATGATAGCCTGTACTTAGGTCTATCTTGAAAAATATCGAAGCTCCTTGGAGTTGGTCAAACAGGTTATCAATCCTTGGCAATAGATATTTATTCTTGATTGTCACATTGTTGAGTTGCTGGTAGTTGATGCAAAGACGCGATGATCTTTTTCCTTACGAACATATTTGGCACTCCCCATGGAGACGCACTATGATGAAATAATCCTTTATCCAATAGCTCTTGCATTTGCACCTTTAGCTCCTTTAATTTTGACAACTACATCCGATAAGGTGCTTTTGAAATTGGCTCCGTTCCAAGGGTCAGCTCAATTACAAATTCTATCTCCCTTTTCAGGTGGTAACCATGGCAACTCATTGAGAAAAACATCCGAAAAATCCCATGCTACTACAATATTTTCCATCCTTGGTTCCTCCACCAATGTGTCCACTACGGTTGCCAAATAACTTTAGCAACCTTCATCCAATAAGCGAGTCACTTCAAGTGGCGAAGTCAATGGGATTGAAGGTCCTCTTCGATTTCCATTAAATTTAAAGCTACTATTCCCAATAGGATTAAACTAAATTATCTTTCCATGACAATCCATTGAGGCTCGTTGCTTGGTGAGCCAGTCCATGCCAATAATGACATCAAAATCATACATTTCCAGCACAAGCAAGTCTATACTTTCCTCTCTACCACCAAACGCTAATTTGCATCAAGGACATCCTACTGCAGAAATTACACTATTCTTGAGTGGGATAAAAATATTAAAAACTACTCCCAACAGTTTAAAACTTAATCATGCTAATTTAACAAATTACTTAGTCATGAAAGAATGGGTAGCACCAAGGTCAAACAAAGCATAAATAGTATGGTTGTGTAAAAGCACTGTACCTATAACCATGAAGGGCGAATCCTCCGCTTCCTTTCTGGTGATAGCATATACCCTTCCTTGCATCGGGGCCTATTCAAGTTATTTGGTGGAGGATTCCTTGCAAATTATCTTATTGGCCTTGGTGGCACTTGTGCTCCTGTGGACCTATGGGGGCAACTTCTCACTTGATGGCCCTGGCCACATCTAAAGAATGCTCCCATCCTAGTAGGACATGAGGTATTCTCATGCCTCCTTCCATAGAGTAGGCACACTCCATTTGAATTGGATACTTGCTTCCCTACACCATTCCTTTGGTTTGGTGGTATGTGATGCCTTCCTCCTAGCATTGCCTTTTCCCAAATTGATGGTTGTCTCTATTCGGCACAAACCATGATCCAGATGTGGTTGCCCTTTCCGCTAGGTGTTTCTCAATCATCTGAACTTTCACATCCAGCTCATCATAAGCCTTCAAGTTCAAGGATACTAGATGGTCCTTGATTTCCAATTTCAGTCCGTCTCCGAACCTCTTAGCCTTATCTATACGGTCCTCGATCAGTCTCGGTGCATACCTCCACAGTTTATCAAACTACGCTTCATACTAATCTATTAACATCTAGTTCTATGGAAGTTACTGAAACTCCACCATCTTTTGCTCTTTGGCACACTCTGAAAAGTATTTTCCATAAAAAACTTCCATGAAGGCACCCCACGTTAAAGCCGTACCTTCAGGAAATGCCCTTCTTTGGATAGCTTCCCACCAAGTACTAGCATTGCCTTGCAACTAATAAACTATCCAATGTCACTTTCTCTTTCTTCGAACACGTCAATAGTGCAAAAATTTTCTCAATCTCCTTGACCGAAAGGGTTGCAGCTTCAGGATCACCCACCCTAGTGAACTTAGGTGGCTTTTGTCACGTCTCGACCCTCAAGCACGCGACAACCCTTGTTCTCTCACGGTTATTTAGATGAGACGTCTCCGGATGTGTCACCGACCATTATTTTTATCTTTTAATTAAAACACATGCGGAAGTGAATCACAATCCCTCAGTCAATTACAAAAGCAGGGATAGTAGGAAAACCCAACAATAACACATTCCAAAGTATCGCTTTATTTATCTACTAACTAACCCTATGAAGTTTATAAGTACAAGCTCTTACCATGAGCATCTTCTTATGGAGTCAATGAAACCAATAAGCCAGGGTTAATCTATTCCTTTCAAAAACGGCTATGAGCAGTAACACAAGTCAATCCTCCATCTTACGGACTTGAAAATTGTTATTCAATAACCAGTAAGTCAAAATTCTAAGCCTCAGTTAGGAATTTTGCTCATCTCGAGGGTAACCTAATCATGCAACCTAGTTCCGACAAACAACACATACCACACCTCAAGCAGAATTATCAGACGATGGTTTAATAAGCAAATGCAAACACATGCGACCCTACCTGGCCTTGGCACACGCAACCTGTAGAAATTGTCATTTAAATCATCACGATATTAAGAGACATGTGAATAATCATAGCATTGCACACAACTTTCTTATGTCTCAACATCCACACTTGCTCCGATTATTACAACCCTTAGGGCCATGGCACAACCTTATGGTTGACGGTCAACTAGTCGTAGACCAAGCATCGTCCTCCCCCATGAGGCACGACGACATCATGAGCTCTCCCCCATCGACTGCAATCCCTAAGGAGCATGGGTCCGGCCTCTACGCTGAGTACAGGGTGATCCTCGATTGTCATGTAATCATGAGGGGTTAATTACTCATGCTGAGTATAGGGCCAAAAGAAAATCGGTTTAACATTGTTCACAGTCAATATCGAAGTCATGTGGAATCACTCACAATCTAACCTCATACTTCTACCGAATCAATTTATTTCCGTTTGCTAATTGGCCTACAACAATGTGGTATCATTCCTCTTTGATTCTTATCGTTGAGTGGCCTATCCCTGATTGAATTCACTAGTTATATGCGTATCAATTCTTAATTGTCTTTTGGAATAGTTAGTTAACTCATGAGGGGCCAACTCAGAGTAAACGTAACTAACAGTGTATTGACAAAATAACCATTTCATCTATCTCGAAATGAGTCGAAATTCAGGATGTTACAACTCTTCCCTCCTTATAGAAATTTCGTTCTCGAAATTTGCCGAACTTCTAATATCCTTAAACAGATGAGGGTACTAATGCCTCATTGCATCCTCACTTCTCCTGGTTGTTCGTTCTGTACCTTGATATTACCAAATTACTTGCAATTCCTTTTTGGTTCCCATAGGCTATGCATTATCCGATTTTGCCAAAAGCAACTTTGTTGTCACCTCCCAGTTTTGAATCCTCAGTTGGATCTATAGAGCTTTATCCTATATACCACTAAGCCAAGGCATTGGTAGTGTCCAACTCTATATGTCCCTCTCATCGACAACACCTTAAGGAAAATGCAACACTGAGCATAATAATTCAACAATCTTAGTCTTTTGTCTGTATCGCTTTTTTGGCGATTTTGCGTTGTCCTTAGCCTGTCCCTGATATCTTTATGATATTCACTCACTACCAACAATCTCTAGACTAGTGATCGTCCTTTCTCTAATGTTGTACAAGCTTGACCACACTTCGATTACACCATTCTAGTAATAATCTTATCCTTGAAACATTCTCTTTTTGCTCGTTCATAGTTCGGTTCACTTCTATCCCTTTCAACCTCCTAGAAGCTTGCCAAGAGTTGCTCTTTACTTAGGCACTCCGGCCCCAGTGACCACTCCCCACCCTCGGCGGATTAATCGTCACAAGCATCTTTGAACTACACCACTACTAGCAAAAGTCCTTAGACATGCACTATCTCATAGAGGTATTATCTGCTTTAGCCCGTCCCTTATCGAGCCTCACGATTTTAACCTCGTCTGAACATTCCAAAGTGCAAAACTTTCTCAGCCCGTCAATCCATGAGCTCGTTTCCACGGGGTCACTTGTCGACACTTGAAATCTGATTCACGGAATTTCCATCAAATCACTATCCAAATTTCACAAGCCACCAATTTTCCTTCCAACATTCCTTTCATGTCCATTTGATACCTAGTCCAAAACATCACCTCAACCACTTGAACACTAGTGCAAGCCAAATGTCATTTATTGCACCAAAAGCTTTTGGGTATTTTCTTCAAATCCTTACTAATACCTCGAAAAGAAAATCATCAATAATGCTACTTCACAATTTATCCACATAGCATTGAGGGATAATTAATTCTTAATCCACAGAAGACAAAAATCCATTCCTCAAATCCCAATTTTACTCATCTACCGAAATAATCCACCTTGGGTAAATTAATCTCTTAATTGAATCTAAGACTTTTGAGCAATAAATTATCCACCTTAAATCTTATAAAAGATTATCGCCATTTAAGAGATTATCACTTATGATCCAATACCTACAACTCCTAAAATCATCAAGATAAAACTTAATTGATTTCCATTAAATCCAATGACCTCAATTGTTGTGACGCGTAAGCAAATAATCTTCCTTGTTATCTTACTACACAGTCAAATCCCTTATACGACATTTCACTGTAAATCTCATAATCTCTGATACTAGACTAAATCCTCAAAATTGGTGTGGTAATCAGTTTATACTTAAGCTCTTAAACATTATGCTTGCACTTATCCGTCAATTCAAATTCTTACGTCTTTCATTAACATTTGCATCAGAAGTGTAGCTATCATAGAGAACCTTTCTACAAATCGTCTATAATAATCCATCCGACTTAGAAAACTCCGAACGTTTGTCACTGTCATAAGTCTTGGCCAATTCATGACTACCTTGATCTTGATAGATCCACAGAAATTCTCTCATCTAAAATCACACAATAACAAAAGCAAAGTGAGTAAATCCAAACTTACACATAATAAACTTGGCATACTGTTTATGCTCTTGAATGGTCTATAGCACCACCCTCAAGTACTGTTTGTATTCCTCTAAATTCCTCGAATATTTCCAATATATTGTTTTTTTTTTGGTAAAGGTAAGTGTATTAAGAGATTTCAACCAACAATTACAAGGAGATGAAGCCGGCACCATCAACCCTCGAGCGTAACCACCATAACCCGAGAGATGGGGGGGCCGGACTCAAAACAACCCCGAAAATACATCGATAGGGGAGCTATATACAAACAACCCTCAAAACTAAGGACTAGCAAAAATAGAAGGGTCAAGGCCCCAATTACACTGACTTCTCCTATTCCTAGGGGTGTCGGGCACACCTTGGAACGAAAGAGATTTGTCTTTAACCGCTTTGCTGATGTGAAGCTGCATAGCAGGCACGAAGAGGTCCCCCGAACGGAATATGATATTGTTCCGAGTCTTCCAAATAACATAACACAAGGCGCCAAAATAGAACTTTGAGATATCATTAAAGAAATCACTACCAGGTAAGCGCTTACTCAGCCATAGAATGTTGTGAAGCCATGGACGATTCGACCACGGGATGAGGCAATTTCCAGCCCAAAATTTGGCTAAGGAATTCGGAATAGGGCATTCAAAAAACAAATGATCAGTTGAGTCGGGTCTAACCTTGCAAAAAGCGCAAGTACCACCAGCCAACCTTCCATAAGACATCAAAAATACTTGAGTTGGCAACCGATGCCGAGAGATGGTCCAAAGTAGGAACTGGTGCCGAGGGGTAACAGCTTTGTCCCAAATGAAACTCGCCCATGAGGCTAGCCTCCCCTTCCGCCTTATTTCATTCCAGGCGGATGCAAGTGAGAAGCGGCCAGACTGCTCTGGCATCCATTGAAACTTATCAGGAGAGTCCGAGAGGGTCGGAAGCGAGGCCTGGATCGACTGCAGTTCCTGCCTAATGGAGATGCCATCAACTGAATACAGCTCTTGGACTTTGGCTTCGTGCTTCAAAGATGAGTGATATATATCAGCATGGGAATATAACCTGCTGAGAAGTCCTGATTTCATCCAAGGGTCGAACCACAAAGAGACCGTTTTGCCATCTCCTATTTTCCACGAAAAGAATGCTAATACAGCCTCTCTTAATTGTAATAGCTTCCGCCAAGCCCAAGAGCAGAAGGTAGGGCGGGCGGTCCAAAATGAGCATTTTTAAGGTGATTGAGTGAACCCAAATACACCATAGGGACTCCTTATCCATGAATAAAGTCCATATATGCTTGAACATGGCAGCGGTGTTGTTATCTCGGATTCTACGAATACCAAGACCCCCCTCCTTCTTAGGAAGACAAACATCCTCCCACGATACTTTTGCCCCGCCCACTCCAAGTGACCGACCTTTCCACAAGAATTGGCGGCAAAGCTGTTCAATTCTACTAACTACCGAAGATGGTAGCCAGAAGATCGAAGCCCAATAGACTTGCATGGCATGCAAAACCGATTTGATCAATTGCACTCTACCCGCAAAAGAGAGGAACCTGAGATTCCAGGATTGAATTCTAGAAGTGAGAAGGCTTACCAGGGCATTACAGTCCGCCTTGTTGAGTCTTGCCGTGATAATAGGTACCCCTAGGTATTTTACTGGTAGAGAGCCCTCCCGAAAGTTAAGGCGCCCAAGGATGACGTCCCGAAGTGTCGCCAATGCACCCGAGATAAACACTTCACTTTTAGAGTTATTTGGACACAATCCACTCCATTCAGAAAAGAGGTCAAGACCATCTTTCATACAAGCCACCGAGAGTTCATTAGCCTTACTGAAAATAAACACATCGTCAGCGAAAAAGAGATGAGATAGGCGGGTGTTCTTGCACCGCCAATAGAACCGGAACTCCCTCCGCCTAGCTTGGGCTTCCAAAATTCCAGATAGGATTTCCATTACCAATGTGAATAGATAAGGCGACATCGGGTCTCCCTGCCTGAGTCCTCGGCCACTGTTGAAGAAACCATGGATTTCCCCATTGATGGATATGGAAAATCTAGGAGTACGAACACAAATCATAATTAACCGAACAAGATGGTCTGGGAATTTGAAAGCCAGGAGGGTGGATTCAAGGAAATTCCAATCAACGGTGTCATAAGCCTTCCGAAAGTCTACCTTAATAGCACACTTCGGAGAGTAGTTAGGATAGTGAAACCTACAAAATAACTCTTGTGCCAACAAAATGTTGTCAGTAATGCGCCTGCCCTTGACAAACGCATTTTGGCTAGGATTGATTATTTTCGGTAAAATCTTGGCAATCCTGTTAGCAAGTAACTTGGTAACGCATTTATAAACAGTATTGCAACAAGCGATAGGGCGGTAATCATTCACCGAAGATGCGTTGGGGACTTTAGGAACAAGAGCTAAAATGGTGCAGTTAAGCTCACGAAGGAGTTTACCATGTTGAAAAAAATCCAGAACAGCATCAACCACCAGGGGACCCACTTTAGACCAGTTTTTCTTGAAAAAATCAGCAGTAAATCCATCCGGGCCAGGGGCTTTGCCCCCAGCCAATGAAAACATAGCATTCTGAATATCCTTCGGCAGCACCGGTTGAGAGAGAATACTGACCTGGTCGGCAGAGGGAGGCCTGATGATATATTGTCGAATTACCTCCAGCGGAGGCGGGTCAGGTCTGGAAACAGGCGCCAAGAGGTCCGAAAAATATGTAATAAAAGACCGTTGTATCTCCCCGGCCTCTAATATCAAGGATCCTGCCTCATCCTGGATCGAAATAATTCTGTTCCGAAGGTGATGTTGATTGACAGTATGATGAAAGAACCGAGTATTTTGGTCCCCTTCTTTGAGCCATCTAATCCTAGATTTCTGCCTATAAAATGATTCCTCCGCCGAACGGATGTCATAGTATTCACACCTTTTGGCCTTCTCCATTTCCGCCAAGGCTTCATTTTGAGGATCCAGCTGCATCGCTTCTTGAATAGCTTGGAGTGAAGATTTAGCATCAGATGAACGCCTATTGATGTCAGAATAAGAATCCAGATTGAGCGATTTCAACCTCCCTTTCAGCAGCTTAAGCTTAGAACAAAGTTGGAACATTGGAGTGCCCACTATTTGGGTATCCCACACCTGCGATACTACATTAGTAAAGTCAGGATGGGACATCCAGAAATTAAAAAACTTAAATGGCTTCCTCCTAGCCGATACCGGGAGAACCCGAACCAAGCCTGGCGAGTGATCCGAAATGCCTGGTGGGAGGAAGATTGCTTCCGAGAAGGAAAATTGCAAGCTCCATTAGTTATTAACCAAAACCCTGTCAATCTTCCTCTGTTTCCTAAAAATCCCTGAAAAAGCCGACCATGTGTACTGAAATCCCATATAGCGCAGATCATCGATTTCAGCTTGGAATAAGCATTCATTAAATTCATCAAAGGAGGGATACCAAATGTCAGGACTCCCTTGACGATCAGAGGTGTCCCGTATTGCATTAAAATCACCACCAATAATCCAAGGACTATTGACTACCAAGGAACCGATCCTAATCAAATCGCTTCACGGGTCTTCGACGAATAAAAGTGTGATCACCATAAACCGCTGCAAAGTATAGTTGAGTGTCCATATCAGAATTTCTAATCTGGCCATGAATGATTTGGCTAGACTTATAGTCACAAAAGAAGTCAACGACTTTAGGATTCCAACCAACCCAGATGCGGCCCCTCGGGGAAAATTCATAGTTGGCAATCCAAGTCCAACCAGGTAACATACTAGTAGATATGCTACCAAAATAATCCTGGCGGACTTTAGTTTCAAAAAGGCCTAAGCAGCAGATGTTTCTAGAGGAGACCAACTTCCTGACTTCACTTTGTCTAACCGGGTCCATTACTCCCCGTATGTTCCAGAAACCGAAGTTCATGAATATTAGATAGAGGCTATTTACATATATATTAAGAAAAGCAGTGAAAACTACCTGCGCTTGGCGGCCCGCCTACGACTAGTCCGCCGAAGTGGGGAGTCCTCCCTATGTGGGCTTTCTGCGGAGCAATTTGAGAAGACATAGGCGGACGTGAAGGTTGCGAGTCAGGGACCCGCGACAACACCAAGGGGTCCTCAGTTAATGTCTCCTGCTGTTTGTTCCCAAGCGAAACATTCTGGACCTTTCCACCATCCTGCAAGTCCCCTTCGTAACTACTCTCCCCCTCGGATTCCTCAAGGTCGTCAGCAGAGGATATGGTGCCATGGGACACCTCGACGTCTGTGTTGCAGATGCCCACCAGCTGCCTAACAGCATCATCGAAACAGCCCACATCCTTGTTCTTAGAAGCAATTCTCTCCGGAGGGGGGGGGGAGGAGAGATAATATGTTTCTTGGGAGGGAGAGAGTTAGATCTCTGCAAATTCTTCTTTGCTTTACGGCGAAGAGCACGCCTAGCAGCTGGTTGAATCTGCCAATTGTCTGCCGGGTCTGTCTGATCAACCAATGGGGGAGGTGGCCCAATGCTGGCATTTACGGGGGCTTTAGCCTTCGAGGCAGGTTCAATCTGATCTGTTGTAGGTCGTTTGGCCCCTTCCAAGTGAGAAGAATGGGAAGGAAGCTCACCTACTGGTTTCTCCTGAGCCATTTGCATACCTCCTGGTGCAGCAGATTTGGCTTGCAAGCGGGGAGCTGGAGGATTACAATTATGACCGAAGACTCCACATCTCTGACATGAAGTAGGCCGCCATTCATACTCAATCGAAACCTCCCTTGGTAGTGCCCTTCATAAAAACTTTGACTCGTGTCCCTCCTTGTATCGCAGCCTTGATTTCAACACATACTCGTGCATAGGCCAGACTTTCACTGTTCCGTGTTCTCGTCAACATAAAGGGGCTTGCCAACCATGCTAGCAATTCCCCCAATGCCTCTTTTTGACCACAAAGACAAAGGGAATGTTCCTCAATCTGATCCAGACCGGGATTTTGGAGTGGTCATGCTTCTTAAGCTCAAGAAGTGGCTCCCATTGCTGTAGGATCAGAGGAACTCTTGCAACTGTCAAGGGTCCTCGTTCAAGCAACGATCTCCTATAGTTGGCGTCTGGGATTCTTAAAAAGAAGAACCCCTTATCATCAGCCTTTATATCAGTAAGGTTATATCCCCATGCATGTTTTAATGCTGTTTCCACCAGTCGGAATGGCAACTTTTTGCCAATGAAATAACCGACCAGACACTCTGGCCACAATGAGTCCGCCTCCTCAAGGGCTTCGTCCGGGAAGTAAGCTACGAATTCATCATTTACCTCCACCGGTTCAAAATAGTCCAGATCATACCCCATTAGTGCTGTTTTGGCAACATTTGCCCAAGTGCGAGGGGGAGCAGCAGCTCCTTTATCTGTTAGGTCGAGCATAACAGGATTGTTGGAGTTTCGAGCCCCCCTACCAGGTACAAACTGGTTATCCCGAGGGCGCTGAACGTCCTCCTTCTGATTCCTAGCAGGAATATCATTCATATTGATCTGTTGCCTTGGGTGTCCTTCCAGAATACGAGCCTTATCTAACGACAGAGCAGCATCGCCTCTAGAGGAAAGGGAAACCCGAGATCTAGAACGGAACGGAGGGGGACGACTCCTACCCCATCTAGAGCTACTTTCAGCCCTAAATGTTCTCCCAATGGGCGGAAAATTCCTTCTGTCCAGAGAGTCCCCATCGACAGCCATTGCAGAAGCAATCGCTACCCAGAAACACCCGAAGAAACCCTACCGCAGATCTGGAAATCCAGAGAATGTAGGCATACCTTGGAGCTATGGTTCTGGGAGGGTGTAGCCCAGTAGAGACGAAGCAAATCCTCCAAGAAATAGCTCTTGAGGAGCCCTGGGTCGGCCGCTTCAGCTCCGAGAATCAACCGGCGACTGAAGATGCGAAGGAGCGGTGGAGAGGAAATGAACAGTAACCAGGGAGTTGGGTATTTTCTATTTTTTCCAATATATTGTTCACGAACACAATTACTAATTTATCAAAGTATGCCTCAATCACTCAATCTATCAAATCCATAAAAACAACTCGGCGTATTAGTTTATCCAACCGGTAGTACAAGAATCTCGTAGTGGCCAAATCACATACGGTATGTCGTATTTAGTTCATCCTCCATTTTAAATCCTCAACTATTGATAGCCCATCCTTGGGTTTATTTTGAAACATATTGAAGCTCCTTGAAGTGGGTTAAACAAGATATATTACACCTTGATTACCATAGTGTCAACACTTTTTTGTTCTACCCCGAAGTCTAAGAGTAAACTTTATAACCATATCGCCTTCTTTGTTATAAAGATTAGTGCCTTGTACTCTGCCTCAATCAAAGACAAGGCAACATAATCCTGCAAGGATGATTTCCAACTCACTGCACCACCCACTAGCTCAAACACATACCTTGTTAAAGACTTGCAATCATCAAAGTCATTAGTGTGATCCAAACCCACATAGTTAGTGGTCTCATTGCCATTGTTATCTTACCAGTACACTACCTATGTCAATTGTCCCTTTCAAATATTTGAGGACTTCATAACTTCCCAATGAGATTTACCAATATGCTTCATAAAGTGACTAACAATGCTTACAACTTGTGAAATATTAGTGTTAGGGAAATTCTTATGATGTTTTGAAGATGACAAAATAAATCAAAGGCTTCTAAGTCTACGAGTCTCAGACGGAGAAGCAAATGAATGCTTTTGAGTCTACGAGTCCCAGATGGAGAAGCAATAGAACATCTCTAAGTCTACGTGTACCATACGAAGAACACAAGCAAATGCAAAATCTCATTCTGACAATACCAGACGAAGACCCAGAATATGTAATGGCTAGTAATTTGGTTTGGATTCTACACGAAAATAGATTTAATTGACTCAATCTAATTGATTGGCAATTAGATCCCAAAGACAAGAACTTTCCTAACAGAGAATGGAAACTTAGATTCTGTTTGTATGGGGGATCAAAATCAAGATGGGGATTTTACTTTTGTCACTCAATGGCTACCAAATCTTCTTGATACAGTTCTGTCCAATGGGTAGATTAGAAGACAATCCTCTAGATACTGTCCAACGGTTAATTTGGAAGTGGAGGAGTATATAAGGAGATCAATGAACCGAAGAGCAAGTACGAGACGAAATGTAGAATCTATAATTCCAAAGTGTGGGCATACTTCGATCATATACACTTGCCTTGTGTGAGCTTAAAAGTATGTGATCGTGAAAGAAATACGCAAGAGTGACTTAGTGAGATAGTGTGATCTATCGCTGGGTGTTTGCACTCAAAGTTGTAATCTCTTGTTGATCATATAGTGGAATCCAGCCAAGTAAGCTATTAGCGTGGGAGAGTGGACGTAGGCTTGATCTAAGCCGAACCACTATAATATTCGTGTCCAATTTCTCTTATTCTTTAATATCTTATTGATTATTATTGGTGTTAATACTAGCAATATCAATTGGTATTAGAGCAAGATGCTCGGTTTTATTGAAGTGTTTTTACTTTGGAGCTAAAGATCTTCTATGGCTAGTTTTTTGGCACCAAGTCTTGTTGAAGGGCAAAGCTACACTAGACCACCTTACTTTGATGGGAACGAGTACAATGTCTGGAAAAACAAAATGAAGGCATTCCTAAGATCTAAGGATTTGTTGGAATGTGATGTTGAGAAGGGAATCAATCCTAATGTTGCATCAGCATCTACTAGAAAAGAAGATGGCGAAACGCTTCAATCTTCCGTCACTCTATCTCAAAAGGAGATAACAAAAAGAGTAGCTTTAGATGCAAAGGCTATCTATTCTCTTTATTGTGCTTTGTCTCCAAATGAATATCATCGAATCTCTTCTTGTGAGACAGTGAAAGAAGTGTGGGATAAGCTGCACGTTACCTATGGAGGGACTGATCATGTAAAGGAGACCAAAGTCAATATTCTTCTTGGTCAATATGAATCATTCAAAATGAAGCAAGGAGAGTCCATTAGAGATATGTTTAGCAAATTTATTGAAATAGTAAATGGACTTGCATATCAAGATTAGCCAATCTCAGGACCAATGAAGGTTAACAAACTCTTGAGAGGATTATTGAAAGATTAGAACAACATCGAGACTTCTATCTGCGAAACATTAAGGATTTTGCCTTTATCTATTGATGAACTTATTGGAACTTCGCAATCATATGAAGCGGAATGTATAAATGACGAAGATCCAGAAGGTAAGAAGTTAATTGCTTTAAAATCTAATGCTGATTTTGATGAGGCAGATTTTGAGGAAGATGAAAAAGATGACGATGAGGAGATGAAATGGTTGATCAAAAAAATTGAACACTTTGTGTGAAAAAGAAGTAGTTCGAAAGTGAGGAAGTCCACATAGAAACCCGATTGTCCTTTATTCAAGAAAAGGAAAGGGAAATTGGAGAAGAAGAATAAAACTTTGAAAGTCGAGATGTGGAGCGACATCGAGTCTGAATCGGCGATGATGAGAATTTATGCTTAATGGCGGACATTGAATTTGAAGAAAATGAGGTAATATGTTCAAATCCTATTCTTGATGATGATGATCTTTTTGAAGAATTATGCACATAACATAAGAATGCGTTGAAGAAGATCTCTGAATTGAAGGAAATCTTTGAATTGAGAGAGCAAAATTCTACAAATGAGACAAGGATTATTGAGCTGGAAAAGAAGAATTCTTTTGTTAAGGAAGAAAAATATTTTTTGCAAAAGGAAAATAATTCCTATAAGGAAGAAATTCTAAAAATTTGCAAGAAATTTTCTCTTGGCTTGAAAATATTAGAGCATGTCCTCTCCATACAAATGCCGTACTACAACAAATCCGGTCTCAGTTACAAGAAAAATAGTGAGATCATTAATGATTTTCTAAAAGTAAAGGAGAGATTGTGGCGCAGACCTTCGATCCACCATTATCGAAATCATTTTGTTTGTTAAGTTTGTGCAAATTAAATTTTGAGGTGAGTTTGATTGAAGAAAACAAACTTCTACCTCAAATTTCAAAAGCAAGAGAATAATGCAGTTGTTGTTGCTACAAAGGAAATAAAGGAACGGTATTTTGTTCAACGTGCACAAGCCGAAGTGAATTTCAAATATTGTCATGAAGACAGGGGGAGAAAGTGAGTGCAAAAGAAAGGGGAGAATCGTGATAATTTCAAAAAGGCAACAAATTGAGGGGGAGCATTGATCAAGTATGGTAGATTTTTTGAATTGATCTTGACATTGATTATTATGGAAAGAAAATATTTTTGAATTGATCTTTACCTTGATTATTATGGAAAGAAAAGAGATTGTTTTGTCATTATAAAAAAGGGGGAGATTGTTAGGGAAATCTTTATTATGTTTTGAAGATGACAAAATAAATCAAAGGCTTCTGAGTTTACGAGTCTTAGACGGAGAAGCAAAGGAACGCTTTTGAGTCTACAAGTCCTAGACGGAGAAGCAATAGAACGTCTTTGAGTCTACATGTATCAGACGGAGAACATAAGCAGACACAGAATCTCATTCTAATAGTACCAGATGCAGACCCAGAATATGTAACGGCTAGTAATTTGGTTTGAGTTTTACACTAAAATAGATTTGATTGACTCAATCTAATTGATTGGCAATTAGATCCCGAAAACAATAACTTTCCTAATGGAGAAACTCTACTTATGAAAACCTAAATTCTGTTTATATGGGTGATTATAATCAAGATGGGAATTTTGCTTTTGTCACTCAACGGCTACCAAATCTTCTTGATACAGTTTTGTCTAATGGGTATATTGGAAGATGATCATCTGGATACTGTCCAATGGCTAGTTTGGAAGTGGAGAAGTATATAAGGAGATCAAGGAACTGAAGAGCAAGTAAGAGAATCTATAATTCCAAAGTGTGGGCATACTTCGATCATATACACTTGCCTTGTGTGAGCTTAAAAGTATGTGATCGTGAGAGAAATACACAATAGTGACTTAGTGAGATAGTGTGATCTACCGTTGAGTGTTTACACTCAAAGTTGTAATCTCTTGTTGATCATATAGTGGAATCCAGCCAGTAAGCTATTAGCGTGAGAGAGTGGACGTAGGCTTGATATAAGCCCAACCACTATAATATTCGTGTGCAATTTCTCTTATCCCTTAATATCTTATTGATTATTATTGGTGTTAATACTAGTAATATCAATTAGACCTAGTGCATATCATAGCATACAGAATGCTACCCAATGCACTATAATAAGGAACATGAGACATATGCTTCTCCTCCTTAGTCTACAATGATAATTTATCAAAAAGTTCTAAGTGCTTCACTAAACGAGTACTTACAAATTTCGTTGATTGCATATTGAAAGGTGCAACAATCTTGTCAATATATTTCTCTTGAAATAGATGTAAAGGTCCTGTAGCTTATCACACAAAAATCTTGATGCTTAATATCTTCTTTGCAGCACCTAAATCTTTCATCTTAAATTCAACACTCAACCGCCTCTTTAGCACATCAATATTAGACATATTCTTAATTGTTACCAGCATATCATCAACATATATTAACAGGTAAATCAAAGAACCATGCTTCGATCTCCTAAAGTAAATATAACTATCCATATGAATATTGAAATAGTCCTGATTAGTCATGAAAGCATCAAAATTGTTATACCACTTCCTAGGAGATAGCCCATATAAAGATTTCTTTAACAAGTAAACATGATCTTCCTTATCCATAATAGCAAATCCCTCTGGCTACCTCATGCAAATCCACTTCTCCAACTCACCATAAAGAAACACAATTTTCACATCTCACTACTCTAACTCGAGATCTTGTACATCAACTAAATTAAGTAAAACATGAATAAAAAAAGGTCTTACCACAAGAGAGAACACTTAGTTGTAGTCAATGCTCTCCCTCTGTATATATCCCTTCACTAGAAGTCTTACTTTATACCTTGCTACCTTGACATAAGGAATGCCCTCCTTCCATTTAAAAACTTATTACTTTTGACAATCTTCTGGCTCTTGGGTACTTTGACTAGCTCCCACGTCTGATTCCGATGGAGTGATTCAATCTCTTTGCTTATAGCCTCTAGCCATTATGATGACTCACTACTAGCTATTGTTTTAGAGTAAGACGAAGGCTCATCTATTTACACATCATTATCTATAGTCAATGTAGAAGCAATATCTATATAATCATAATGTACTAGTGATTTAATTTGCCTTCTTGGTTTGTCTATGACTGTAGTGTGCTACGACTATGCTAGTTGTTCAATATCACCAACTTTAGGAACTATGACCTCATCTACAGTCTCAACTTCTATTATCTTTGAGGTATTCGGAGTTTCCACCTGAAGCTCCACCTCATTATTGACACAATGACTCATATCTTTCGCTAGTTGTGTCTCAAAACTCCTCTGTTAAAGCATTGTAGTCTTGTTGAAGATTATGTCCCTGCTGATTGAAAAATCTAGTGATTTGGGATCAGTACACCATAGCCAATAGCTTTTCACCCTATGTGTATAACCCATAAATATGCACTTCTTCACTCTCGCCTCAAACTTGCCATCACTAGCATAAGCATACACATGACATCTGAATATTCGTAATTTGGAGTAATCAATAAGTTTCCCCAACCATATTGCCTCTACCACTTGATAGCAGATGATGGAAATCAATTTACCAGGTAACATGCCATATTCACTACTTCTTCCCAAAATTCCTTGCCTAGTCTTACATGCAAAAGTATACATTGAGCTTGCTTAAGTAAAGTTTTGTTCTTTCGCTCTACTATGCCATTTTGTTGCAATGTCCTAGGTTTTATGCAATGTCTCACAATCCCTGCTTTCTTGTAGAACTTAATAAAATCTTTACATATTACTTCATGCCGTTATCGGTTCTCAGGTAGTTGATTTGTTTATTTGACTACTTTTCTATCAATGCCTTAAATTTCTTGAACCAATTGAACACATTAGATTTGTGCTTCAAGAAGAATACATATACCTTTCTCAAATAGTCATTGATATAAGTCAACATATATTGAGGACCGCCTTTAAAAAAAAATCAGAGATGCCCTAGATGTCTTAATGAATATACTCAACTGGTCATTTGGTTAAATGAATAGT
This sequence comes from Corymbia maculata, assembly GCA_014182735.1. Lineage (NCBI taxonomy): Eukaryota > Viridiplantae > Streptophyta > Magnoliopsida > Myrtales > Myrtaceae > Corymbia > Corymbia maculata. The sequence continues at coordinate 19,123,531 of CM024688.1, read as the reverse complement.
TGTAGTAAACTTAATTTAACATTGCTATCTAAAGATGTAATTCTCACACAAGTTTAGCTTCCTTATCTTTTGACCCTTCAACAACACATTCATCATTGTCATCGCATCTCGAGAGATCTTTGTTGGGAGTGTAGAGTAGAAGCTTGATATCTTCACTTGGAGAGATTGCCAAGACCATGTCAAAGTTCAAGCCAGTCAACATATCCAGTTGGACCAACTTTCACTCAAAAGCTTAAGTAAATAAATTATGGGCCAACTAGCTTATCCTGTCAAATCCACCACATTAATTCTCCAATGTGGAACTTCTTTAACACAGTTCACTCACATGTGTATCCATCCTAACAAATTATTCTCTCATGTGTGAGTTCAATATTAAGCTTGGCTCCCTAATGATTTAGGTTTTATTCTAGCCCAACTTCATCCTTACAGGTCCGAGTTGCTATAGCACAACTCCCACCTGCCCGAAAACCGCAACCATCGACTCTAATACCAATTGTTGTAATATAATACATAGAAACGATAGAATCTTGCAAATTAAGTCAATGCAAAAATACCAGATAAATTAACGAGAAATGATAAAGACACCATATATTTACGTGGTTTGATCCAAGTATCGAAACCTACATTAATTGGGAGAGATAGCAGCAAATAATCCTATATAATTTGAGAATAAGCGTTGCAATCACTTACAAACTCAAATGTTTCCCACACCTACATTAAGCTCCAACCCCTGATGTTTACAAATAAACAACTCAATTGAGATGTAAACTCATAACAAAATCACTGTGTATTCAAGTGCTAAACAAAGGCTCTACGTACACTAAGAACAATAACTCGTGTAATCATTCTTTCTTTTTGTACGGTGGCTTCGTGTTGTTTGCACACTTTCTTTGATTGTGTGCAACTTATCTTGCTGAAGAAGTCTCCTTTCATTTTATAGGAATGTAGCATGAAACAAAACCCTTTCTTTCACCAGCACAAAGTAAAAAGACAAGGTCCTTAAATCGTGTAGTAAATGGAGTCCTTCTTTGGTCAACTGGTCAAACTCGGAAAAGAAGAAACCAATCTTGTTGATTGAATTTTGAGATATATATCCCCACAAAATAACAAATCTTCGATTATACAAAGAAATCACTGCCTAAGAAATCCATAACTTGGATTAATTTGTGTAGTCACATTTTGGATATTTATCCAAATTTATCCAATAGATCAAGTTCAGTAAAAATTCAAACTCGAGACATTAACTCAACAATATATTATGGCAAAAATACCCATTTATATCAGTAATATTGAAAGAAACATTAATGGTCCAATCCACTTATCATTCTCAACATACATGTTAAAGGTTGAGCTCAAATATCAATTATGATCACGCATAATGTCCCTTGTCATGCATAATGCCCCTTGACAAGGTGACCAAGGTCCCACCTTTGGCAATATCTCCATCTATATTATCGGCGGTTGGTTTACAATGATCTTAAACTAATATGCAAACCCACAACCCCTCATCAAGGTCATATCGATATTGAGCATCAATACCAATCTACAACAACATCATCCACAATCTACAAAGCCAAATTCAAACAATATTATAATGTGTTTCCTATACTCTTTCAAACTCCATTTCATAAACTAGTTCATGAATCAGTATATAGCCTTTTATATACCATATTTAAAGTTAAGGACTTCTCATGAGTCTTTCCACAAGGTTTTGCAAATCCATTTGCCGGAAAACAATTAAGACCATAATTTAAAGATAACATTTCCATATCTAATACACATATGATAGTAAATGCTTGATTCAATTTATGCAAGAACTATTCTTGTTCTCAACTCTTAACATAACTAATCCAATTCATTTTTGAATATGAATATATGACATTATAGTAGATATACTATCACTCACCTCGGAATGCCAACAACCAAATAACAAACGTTATTTGAATTGTCGGACTTGCAATGTTAACAAATAAGTGAGAAACAATGTTAAATCGAGTAGAACTCTACTTTAACTACGAAACAACTAAATTATGCTTAAATGCTAACAAAATGACTCCGATGGCTAACAAATCACTCACACGCAATGTGAAACTTGCATGCAAAACCTGAAAGTTTTGCTTCGACCAGAGGTTTCTTCAAAAGGACTTCTGTTAAAACCCACGATTCCATGACACCATAGTCCACCATTTCAATAAAATGACAAAGCACAATAATCTAAGAATTGGAATTTGCAGTCCAAATTTCCCAAAATTATGAATTTACGCTGAAAAACAAAAACAACTCTGAGTGAAAGAACGGGGGCACGAGCAATTACTAGTCGTTACATGCATAGTTAAGTTAGCTTGGTGAGACTTTTGTGACAAGCACGCACAAAAACTCCTCTTTTTTCCCTCTCTTCTTTCTTCTTTTTCTTCTTCTTTGTTTCTCCTCTTTATTTCCTCCCCTTGCGCGAGCGAGTTCCCGATCTTAAAATGCAGTTCACTGTGCACCTTTGTTGAATGAGTCTTCTTTCTTTTTGTCTTTTCTTTTTCTTTTTCACTAATCCCTTTTGACCTTTTGACTTTTCAAAAATCCCATATTTTACGGAAAGAAGCGAAAGCAATTCATAATTTTTGCTAGAGGCAGGAAATTAAATAAGACAATTTTTAATGCCAACTTCATCCACTATTTTATTTCTCACACATAGTTTTTTCCTTAAAAAAAAATAGCTCAAGTGCCAAAACTTAGCATGAGAGGACACTTAAGTACGAAAAGTTACGAAATGTACACTTAAGTTCACTTTTTTTGAAAATTGGATCACTTAAGTGCCAACTCTGGCAAAAACCGTCGGAAATCTGACGTGACTTATTTTAATAATATAACTTGCTTATGTGGCTTGCTGGAAACTAAGTCAGCAAAACTCAACCAAAACAATATCGTTTTGGTGCTAATGTGGTATTAAAAAATATATTTAAAAAAATTTAAAATATATTATTATAAAATTGATTAATTAAAAAGAAAAAAAAATAAGTGGGAAGAACGGGTGAGGGCCGGCAACGGTGAGGCGAGGGTTGGTCGAGGTTACCGGGCCTTGGTTGACCCGTGGCGAGAGCCTATGAGTCCTCGCTTAGATTTGGGGCAAGGGTTGTGACTCTCTCCCAGATTCGGTGAGGGTCGTTGGCCCTCACCTAGCCAGGCCAAGGGCTGCCGGTGGTTGGTTGTGGTCGCCTAGCTCAGCGGTCGGCGGTCCTTGGCCTGGTTGGGCAAGGGTCGACAACCCTCATTGAATCTATAGGCCCTCGTTGCAGGTCAGCCAACATCGTTGGTCACTGGCTAGGGCTCGATGACCTCGACTGACCCTCTTCCCACTGTCGTTAGCTCTTCTCGATGATGGTGGGGCAATGACGATGGCAGTGGCGAGGGTTGCATAGCCCTCGCCCGATCCCTCCATCTTCCTTTATTTATTTTTTAATAAGATCGATTTTTTAGACTCTTTTTTCTAGTATGACTTTTTTTTTGCCATGTGAAAATTTCTTTTTTTTAAAATTACCATGTGGATATTTGTTTTGAAAAAAATTGCTCCATCAGTTAATAAAATCGTTGGACAATGGCACATGTGTAGTTTGGTCGGATTTGTTTCTCGTTGGCACTTAACTAATCATTTTTGTTTCGATTTTGGCTCTTAAGTATAACTTCCAAACTTTTGGTACTTAAGTGTTTCTTCATATCAAGTTTTGGCATTCCGGAGGTCCGCAGATCGTTTTTTCCACCCGCATGTTCAGAGGGTGTTAATATGTATGCGGAGATGGGTTGTTTAGAATCGTGTCATTAATATGTATGTGGAGATGGGTTGTTCAGAATCGTGTCATAGGATGTTCGGAAGGATTCTTGATCATGACGTGGTGCGTCCGAGCGCTTCCACCAAGTACGGCAATGTTGCATTTGCCAAGCAGTTGTTTGATGAAATGCTCGAGAGACATACTGTGGGAATGCAATAATTGCAGGGTATGCCCAGTGTGGGGAATCAGGGCAGGAGCTAAATATGTTCCATGAGATGCAACTGGAAGGTGTGACCATTAGTTCTGGTTCTATCTGTGTGCACTCAATCAGGTGCACTGGATAAAGGGAGGTGGGCAAATGCATATATTGAAAAGACCAGGCATCAAATTACGTTGACGCTAGGAACTGCATTAATTCATATGTATGCCAAATGTGAAGACATGGATAAGGCCATGGAGGTTTTCTGGGGGATGACAGAAAGGAGTAGTGCCTTGAATGGACTAGGCATGAATGGAGCTGGTAAGGAATGTCTCGAGCTTTTGTCACTCATGAAGAAAGATGGGGTTATCCTGAATGAAGTGACGTTTGTGTCAGTATTGAGAGGCTACAGTGTAATTGGGGTGCTTTACTAAATGCATGTAAAATTCACAAGAATACGGAAAGAGACAAGCTTGCTTCAAGAAAGATGCTGGAGCTTGAAGCAAAGAGTCATGGTGCTTACATGCTTTTTTGTCCAATATCATTGGTGCAAAACAAAAGCTGGGAAGGGGTGAGCCATGTGTGGCAGGTGATGAAGTCCAGAGGCGTGAAGAAGCTTCCAGGCTGCAGTGTTGAAGAAGTTGATGGTGAATTTCATGAGTTTTATGTTGGAGATAACTCCCTCCAAATGTATAACGAAATTAAAGTGATGCTGGGTGAGATCTTCAGGAGGATGATCATCAGTACATGGCCAACACGAACCCTGTTTTGTTCGATATAGAAGAAGAAGAGAAAGAGAATGCTGTGTCTCTACACAGTGAGAAGATTGCCACTGCATTTGGTTTGATCAGATTGAAGAAAGACGTTCCTATAAGAATTGTTCAAAACCTTAGGATATGGCATTGTGGATTGTCGCTGGACAATTACACTTTCAAATTCTTGATTCGTGGGTGCCCGCAACTTCTTGGGTTCAGGGTGGGGGAAATCGGTTCACGTTGCGCTTAGTGACACGGGTTCGAGAGTGACCTGTATGTTCAGAGGGTTTTAATATGTATGCGGAGATGGGTTGTTTAGAATTGTGTCATTAATATGTATGTGGAGATGGGTTATTCAGAATCGTGTCATAGGATGTTCGGAAGGATTCTTGATCGTGACGTAATGCATCCGAGCGCTTCCACCAAGTACTGTTTGCTAAGCAGTTGTTTGACGAAATGCTCGATAGACATACTGTTGTAATGCGATAATTGCAGGGTATGCCTAGTGTGGGGAATCAGGGCAGGCGTTGAATATGTTCCATAAGATGCAACTGGAAGGTTTGACCCTTTGATAGTTCTGGTTCTATCTGTGTGCACTCAATTAGGTGCAGTGGATCAAGGGAGATAGGCTCATGCATATATTGAAAAGACCAGGCATCAGATTACGTTGACGCTAGGAAATGCATTGATTGATATGTTTTTCAAATGTGAAGACGTGGATAAGGCCATGGAGGTTTTCTGGGGGATGACAGAAAGGAACGTTTACACATGGAGTAGTGCCTTGAATGGACTAGCCATGAATGGAGCTGGTAAGGAATGTCTCGAGCTTTTGTTGCTCATGAAGAAAGACGGGGTAATCCCGAATGAAGTAATGTTCATGTCAGTATTGAGAAGCTACAGTGTAATTGAGGAGCTTTACCAAATGCATGTAAAATTCACAAGAATATGGAAATAGACGAGCTTGCCTCAAGAAAAATGCTGGAGCTTGAAGCAAAGAGTCGTGGTGCTTACGTGCTTTTGTCCAATATCATTGCTGAAAACAAAAGCTGGGAAGGGTGAGCCATGTGGGGCAGGTAATGAAGTCCAGAGGCATGAAGAAGCTTCCAGGCTGCAGTGTTGTAGAAGTTGATGGTGAATTTCATGAGTTCTTTGTTGGAGATAACTCCCTCCAAATGTATAACGAAATTAAAGTGATGCTGGGTGAGATCCATTTTATTTGATATAGAAGAAGAAGAGAAAGAGAATGCTGTGTCTCTACCCAGTGAGAAGATTGCCACTGCATTTGGTTTGATCAGATTGAAGAAAGACGTTCCTATAGGAATTGTTCAAAACCTTAGGATCTGTTGGGATTGTCATGATTTTATGAAAATGGTTGCTCGAACTTTTGATAGGGAAATTGTTGTGGGGGACAATAATTGGTTTCACCATTTCAAAGGTGGTGGATGCTCTTGCAGGGATTATTGGTGAGAATTGACAGTTTAGTTGTACAAATTATTATTGGCAGTACATCTTCATATGCATTGTTTGTCCATGAATCCAGAGCCAACTGTTGAGAGCTTTTTACTGAGAAATCATGAACCCAAATCAGCCTTTTCTATTATCACATATCCTGCCTCATGAATTTGCAAATAAAAGACAATTCTTTTGTCGTTGAGCCCAGGGGCATTGACCCAGTAAATCAGGTGAATGCTGCTGATTTTGAGTATCACTTACAAAGCCAGTGGCTTCATTGAGCTGTACTAGTCTTGTGGATTGTAAAGCAGATAACAAGAACAATATGATCTGGGAGTCAACAAAAACTGCATTGATGAACCCTGAGAACCTGTGTTGAATGTCCAATCCTGAGGCTTAGAAAGAAATGAATTTAATTTCTGCCGCATAATTGGTGTGTTTCATGCAACCTCAATGCCATCAACATCTCCAACATTGGGAAAGGGAAAATGGCTTGACACTTAGTGTAGGTATATGCCTCTCATAGATCGTTTCCTAGACCTTTTACTATTTCTAGAGACAAGGAAGCCCCTGTGTTTGAATGATAACAGTTCATTGATGGGCGAATCACTTGGGAAATCACTAGGGAAGTTGATCTTTTGAGAAAAGCTTATCACTAGGAGCTAAAACTTTTGCTAGTTTTTTCGGATTGACTATATGACTCAAAAATCTCTCTGAATTTTGCTGTAAAGATAGACCTTTTTCTGTAAATTTTCATTTCAATTTGTTAGAATAAAAAGTTAATGGAGGCAGAGAGGTGTTTCCTTGGAGAGTTATTTGGAAATTGAGAGTACCGACTAGAGTCTCTCTCTCTCTCTCTCTCTCTCTCTCTCTCTCTCTCTCTCTCCATAAGCAGCTTGGAACATATACTGACCTTAATAAATTTGCATTAGAGGCAAAGTGTGAGTCAATAGGCACTTCCTTCGCAAAGCAGAGGCAGAGAAGATGTCTCACCTTCTCTGCCTCTGCTTTGCGAAGGAAGTGCCTATTATGCTATCATTGGGCTAACTCTGGTTGCAGGATCAGAGGATCTATTAAGCATGAATTATGGGCTTGCAGGGCCCTCATATGCCTAGCATTAAGAAAGAATAATCTTTTCAATCCCTCATTCTGGTTCTTGGTTTATTTGGAAAGAACATAAGAAGAGAGCAAAGGAGAGAAGATGCCTGTCTTGGCAATTACATCTTCTGGTATAGTGTAACCTTGTGAATGCAAATGCTTGGATTAACATTGCAGATCTTGATATTGTTATTCAAGCTCTTTTTTGGTTCTATATGTTTTCTCTTAATATGGGTTTGCACCACCTTGCTGCCTCATAGTAGCTTATCTTTAATCCATCAAAAGAAGAGTGTTGTTTCTATAAAACTTCAAGATGTTTTCTGTATGCTGTTATTTGTATGAAGGAGTTCCCAATCCTTCTGGTTTTGTATGTTTTTACTCAGATTTATTGTGCTCAAAACAACTTGACAGGCTGTGAGATGATTAAATTAGTCATCAAACTGGTCCATAAGTTGCATTGCAGCCGATCTGCTGTTACCAACCCTCTTCATCATTCCACCGAACCTGCTAAGAGAGATGATCAATTTAGCCTTAGCATGTATAATGTATTAGTTGAGTTATGTAAACAATATAGACAATGTTTCAAGAATTTTTTTGATTGAACTGGAAGACATAATTAAAGGATCTGTTCCCTTTTTCCTGACCAGTGATAAAGATGCTTCTGAAAAGATTAAAAGTGAGGTTACATTCTCAATCCAAATAATCCTGTTCCAAATTCAGTCCTACTCAAAATGTTACTTGTCACAAGGCACTCCCGATATAAATAGCCCATTAGGATCCTCTGTGCATCATGAGTATCTTACAACAATATTGACATGATGTCTTGTTGAGCATTTAAATAATTGATCTGCACATTCTACCAACAGATAGATGAACTTTGTTCTGTTTTTTCAGTATCCCTATATGCCAAGTGGACTGAGCTTAAAATGTTCATTGCAGCGAGCAGAAGTGTGTTTGAAGTCAAAAATACGCTGCTGAAAATGGTCTACTAATCCTAAAAAAAGTGTTGCTTCCAACAACAAAGGGGTTTTATGCATGCTTCCAGGAGTTGCGGGCATCTCTGGATTCAGGTTGTCATATTTTAGCATCTGTTTTGACTCAGGTAGCGGCAGGATTATATTTCTAGCTGAAACATCCAATATGAACCTCACAGGTAGTCATAAATAGGAACCAAATATTGATGGCTTGGTGATAAAGATTGATCATATGTTGCTAGGATTCATCCAAGGCAAACTTTCTAATGCTGAAGCAAATTCATTATTTTTTCATGAGGAACTTCAGAATGTATGTCTTAATAAGCACCTATTTCAAGTTTTGACATGAAATATCAGGTGTCATGTCTTGTAGTTTCTCAAAATATGAATTTTTCCTATGGAAATAAGGAAAATGAAATCATACTTTTGTCCTTTCCGGATGATATAGGTGATGAAATATTTTTGATTTCTTTTATTACTTAAAAAGAGAATATTCATGAATTATAGTGCCGATATCTTGAGCTGAAATAAGAAGAAAATAGGATGGCAAATATTGTTTCAGGGAAAGACATACAAAAACAGAGTAATCTTACTAACTGTGAAAATGAATCGTGGAAGAACTTCTGTCTATTGTCCCTTCCAGCTTGAGAAGCTTCTTTTTCTATTGTGCTGTGAATGTCACAATACATGAGTTCTCCTGTACTCATGAACCCTTGTGAGTAGAGCTTGGGGTTATTGAATGAAAAGTGACTGATGTAGAGGGAAGGAATACAACTATTCCGTGAGAGTGGCATCAAGAAGGTTTGTGCTAAGAGTTCTAGGATAGAAAGATTATATTACTTAGGAGCTTTCAAGAGAAAGTTAGCCTCCTATCCACAAACTGGTTGGAAGCTGATGCCATTCTCATGATGAGGCTATGGCAGACCGAAATTAGTTGTTGAGCCTAAAGAGATTTGCTATCTTGGATGTCTATATGATGTAACTATTGGCTACAAGTATCATTGTCCTAGATCATCTAATGGGTCTTGTATGCTCTTTGTATACATGTGTCTTGCTCCACCTAATAGCTGAAGCTTTTGGGTTGGATTTAGTAGCATGGTATCGGTGTTAGTGCTTTGTGAGTCCAACCCTTATCAGTCAAATTCCATGTGCCACTCTTAATCCAGCTCACATATGAGAGGGATTGTTAATTTATTATTCCACAATACTTGACAATGGGTCTTATATGCTTCTCAAATACATGTGCTTTCCCTTTACCTAATAGTTTAAACTTTTGGGTTGAACTTTGTTACGCTTCCATGGACAATGTGTTTGGTCCACACTTCTTTCCTAATGGGCACATTCTGCTTCAAAGGCAGTTGCTCTCGCATTTCCATTGTTAGGCCATTTCCCTTATCCAGGAATAGAAAGGCAGAAAGGAAGCTCTCATGAAGTGCCTTCTCATTGCTATTAGAGTTATTTTCTTTTCCTGCACGTTACATATGTCACATTTTTCTCATCAATCTCATTTAAAAGATATGTTTCTTTCGTTTGTGCATATCTGGCATCTACAGCCAATTTTAACATTTGGCCATGGCCAATTGCTAGCTCTAGCAAAGTTGTCATTACTTCCAACAATGCCAAGCATTGATCAAGAATAATCCAGAATCTGCAATTTCTTCCTCCAAAATTTCTTGTCAACGATGCTGAAATTTGTCTTACTCTATATGCTTTGGTCTTTAGATGTCTAGATTTGCCAAGTCGTTTTCTTGAGGAATACTCTCAATGAGGAATATTTGCAGGATGATTTCGTTTTGCTGAGTTTCTGCAGTCTGGTCATTCATTCAGTTTATGCAGCTTTCATCTTTTGTGAGACTTGAAATGGACGTTTCTCACGAACATAATGAGCTCCACATCTGTCGGGGCTAGGAATTTCTGCTTTTGGCAAGAACTTGGCCTTTTTTTTTTATAACAGTTCAGTTTTGTACCAGTCATTTGAACCTGTTTGATGAACGTATGAAACTAGACATAAAGCAACTAAAACAAGGGCTTATTACTTAAACTTTGAATGTAGAGAACTTTCCATTCTACCCTACAGTTCCAATTGTTCATCGAACCTTATCAGTGTGACAAGGAAGTTTTGTCATTGGTTTCAACAAGATGTCCACATGATTGCAATTGCTAAGGTGACTTAGTTGGGGTTGTGGATTTATAATCTTAGATCCAAATATAAAATTAGCAAGGAAGCATCATTGTAAATGTCATCCTGGAAGGTTGTCACGAGAATGGACATGTCAAACCACATTTCTCTATCATATTGTTGATATCTGGAGTCACAAAGAGAGTAGCGACAGAGTTGTAGAGAGTAGTGACAAAGTGTTTATGGTGGGTTGAACCAAATTAGATTGCGTGATATATATTTATAATAACAATTAATCGCAGTCAAGGCACCAATGGAAATATAATTGTAGAATGACACCATAATACATTTCAACTAGATATTAATGTCCAATCAATCCAAAGTAGGTTTAACAATTTAGGTATTGGATATCAATCGCTTGTTTTGCCCTCTAGGTAGTCCCTTGGTGAAGATGTCTGTCAACTGATTCACTATAGGTCCATAGCAAACATGTAGATTGCAAGAAGCAACAGGTTCTTGAACAAAGTGAAAATCTAGGTGTCACACCCCAAATCCTAGCCAGAAAGGGGAATGACACGGCCGTCTTTCTCTCGAAGGACGCAGCCTTTAAGCTCCCAAAAGTTTGCTCCCAAAAGTCCCCTCAAGGCTATCGCTCTCGTACTACTCATCACTAGCTGAAAAACCTGAAAAGATTGGAAGAATAGAGGGGTGAGCAAACCACAGCTCAGTGAGTAATGCATCTCTTCTAAGCGGATCGAACACCCACTATGTATATTTACAAACAAATCACAACTCTTTTAACCCAATTTCAAAATAAAACAAATATGTAATAAGAGGATAAATCACATTTGTTTCAACATAACTATATTTATGGCAGAAATATTTATTTCACAATAATATCAAAACAAACATCAATGGTCTAATCCATTGATTAATCTCATTAACTCACGCCAATGGTCCATTCCATTGGTTAATCTCATGCCAAATATCAATGGTCTATTCCATTGATCCATCTCATATAAAACCACAACTCGATGGTCCATTCCATCGATTAAACTCAAATCACATGTCAATGGTATGTTCTACTGACCAAACTCATATCACAAATCAATGGTCCACTCCATTGACCAAACTCAGCTCAAATATCCAACTATGGTCACGAATAACGCTACGTGACAAAGCGACCAAGATTCCCCCCTTGGTTAGGTCTCCACTTACTATAAGCTAGTGGCTCGGCCCACAAGGATATCCTAGACTAGTATGCGCATACCCACAAGCCCCTCATTAGGCTCACAGCGATATTGAGCATTAACACCAATCCATGATAATATTATCCACAAGTCATAAAGCCCAAATTAAAAACCATTTCACAACTCAGGTTTAATAACCAAACCACAACTTTTCACTATTGCAATTCAAATATCAATGGTCGAGTCCATTGATTAATCTCTACAAAATCACACTTTATAAATCACAATACACTTCCCAAAATATTCCAAATTCCACTTCATAAACCAGTTCACAAATCAATATATAACTTTTCATATACCATATTTAAAATCAAGGACTCCTCATGAGTCTCTTCCAAATGGTTTCACAAACCCAAAATATATAATATTTCTTAACATCGTTCATCAAACAAAATATATATTTCCACCAAATAATTCTCACACCGTTCACATATATCAAAATGTAGTAAATGCTCAATCCAAATTTTATGCAACAAATATGCTTATTCATAACTCATAATATCTCAAATCCATATCGCTTTGAAGACATGAATTTACAAATTCTTAGAAGAGATAGCACCACTTACCTTAGAAAGCCTATGCTTAAATGACGACGATTACTTGAACCGTTAGGACCCGCAATCCTAACAAATAGGTGAGAAATAATATTAACATTGAGTAAAACGCTATCCTAATTACAACCCACCTAAACCATACTTATTTGTCGATAAAACGACGCCTACGCGCTAACAAATCGCATATCCAAATGATGTGGAGCTTGAACGTGCAACTTAATCATGCCATAACTTTCTCCACCGAGCTCCGTTTTAAACGTTCTTATAGTCAATAGAAAGCTCTTTCCACGTACTCTAAGAACCCTAAATTATCCATTCCAAAATCAAGCCAGAAATCGACAAAATATGGCCCTGAAGTGTTCGACGCGCACTGTTCATCACGCGTGGGAAACTTCAAAATTTTATTCCAAGCAAACCATAAGCTCAAATCAAGATCCATAAAATCCTATAGCTTCACAACATCCTAAACTAGCATTTCTATAAAAATGCAAAGCTCAACGGCTCAAAAATCGGTCTTCGCCGTTCAAATATCCAATAATTCCGAATTTTTAGCCCTAAATTCAAAACTATTCCAATTGAATGAATGAGGGACGCGAGCACTTACCGGGCGTTGCAATACCAAGTTGAATCAGCATGGTGAGGTTCCCGTGGTGCAAAACCCTCATTTCTTCTTCCTTTCTCCTTCTTCTTCTTTCCCTCTCCCTCTCTTTCTTTCTTTCTTTCCCTCTGTTCTGCTCGAGCCTCCCCTTTCTTTTCCTTTTATATACTTCTCTTTTTTTTCTTTTTCTTTTTCTTCTTTTTTGTCCTTTCTACTTTTCCCTTCTCTCTTTCTCTCTTTTCTCTCTCCCGAAGACTCTCAGTCTCTCTCTTTTCTTTTCTTTTCCTTTTTGACTGGGTCAAAACCCATATATTACACTAGGAGTGTATCACTAGTCATGTGTGCTGATACTCTACTGTCAAGATACCATAAGGGATCATAAGTCTCCCTAATCGAGAGAGTTGAGAAGGAACTTGTGACGGCCCGAGCGACGGTGCGCGAGGAGGAGGGATGGCAGTGCGTCCGCGCCTCGGTCCTCGGACGTGCACAAGGGATGAGAGGATATGTCTCTTGTCCCACATCGCCTAGGGAGGGAGTCTTGGGCTAGCTTATAAGCATATGGGTTCTCTACTTGTACATACGCGTTTTAAACCCGTGCGGGCCTCGGCCCAAAGCGGACAATATGTGTACAGTGGCAAACCCAGGATGTTACAGAACTAGAGAGATCAATTGTAATGAAGGCATGGTTGAATCGTTGTAGACCATTATAGCATGGTGTGCCTATGTCCGTCACAAATTCGACAAATAAGGTGATGCCTAGATTCAAGAATGCCTCCCTAAGTGTATGAAGGAACATGGGGCCTTGGACCACCGTTGGGTCGACCAGAGGAGGCGGAGAGCGATCAACATGGGGTGCCAAACTGTGAACCGAGCCAATCATAGGAGGATCGCAAATCTGGAGAACCGTCTACCATGTCATTGACCAGATTTTGACCCGTAGAATTATGTCTACCTAAGGACCCTCAAGGGATTGGTTTATTGGCATGGCTGATCAAAGCATTATGAAAATCGGATGAAAATAAGGCATTACATTTCGGAGAAGTCATTCTTATTGGATCAGGTGTCGTAAAGGCAGATTGCAAAAGAAATTATGAAGCTGTTGGTGTTTTAAGATATCGTACTCAAATGGGGATCCCATTGGGGGCTTATATCTTTAAGTCCTTGTTGGAGACTGAGCAATTGACTTCAGATGTCGAAGGGTATTGTTAAAAACATAATAATCACACAAAGACCTCATAATATAGATCGGTTATTTATTGATACATATGCCGGCTTCATTTCCTGTCCAGCTTTTTAAGCATGTCGAAGCAAAGTAAATGTAATAAAATTGTGCTTTTCGTTGGCATCGACTAGGAATTGATGAATTCGTATCCAAAGCAGGAAGATGATAAGGTCCTTTCTGTCAAAAAGCTGCACTTAGTTTTGATAATCAAACAAATCAAATGCCAAATGTTTTTGTCTTCCACTTCATTGAACTAAGAAGGCAACGCACAATGAGGTTCACAATGAAACAAACGCGTAGCAACAGTCCTCTATGGCACTGTACGGTCGCCATTTTAATTGGTGAGTGGCTTCATAATCCTCTGAAGAATCTATCAGCTTGCTTTTCCAGTTCTTCAACATCCTTCATGAAATCTCTCAGTTTCATCGTAATGTCTGGTAATCCAAACTTCAATGCTTCTGGTCCCATCTCAATGGCAAAATCAGCTCTGCGCAAGAGGCTCTTGATATCTATCTCCAAAAGGTCAATAAGACTTCTGATCGTGTCCAGGTCCGTGAGAGCAACATACGTCCTGACCTGTAGAGCTTTTAGTTTTAAGAATTTATTCAGGTAAATCATGGTTTCTTGCATTTTGGACTCCTAGACGTTGTTCCCATCATTATAGCTACTTAAAAATCAAGCCAGCCTTGCAATGTTCATTATGTTTGACGTGAGGACTTCAAGGGGAAACTATCGTTTTGAACTTAAAGGGAATGTTAACAGGGTTTGACGAAATTGTGGGGAAGGTCACTGTAATAAGGGAGAAAAGGGTTTGTAGTACTCACTTTCATTGAGGTGATCACTTCCTCCTCTTTCTTCACTTTATTCTCATAATTCTTCCAAATGGAGTCAATCCAGTTGCCCACCAAATCCATGGGAAAGGAAGCTGCAGCCGCTAGAGCAGGGGCAACTGACGGAGCAACCACCGCAGCAGTCATGAAAGAATTGATCAGAATGGCTTGGGAAGTCGCAACCATTATCATGCTAAAGACCTCTGCCCAAGTGCGAATGCACTTGAGCTCCTCGTTGATCTTCTTCTTCTTGATCAGCAACTTCTCGAAAATGGACTTTTGTTGCTTGTGGATGACCTGAAAGACCTCGCGGAACTCAGTCAAAGGGACACCGGTGTCCCTGAAATTCCTCAATTTCTGCAAGGTGTTTGAGTACCTAAATTTTTCCAAGGTCTCTGCATCAGTTTATCTCGAAACAGAACATGTGTATTCCTCACCACCTTAACCTTGTAATTTCAGGATATCAAACTCTAGAAATCAACTTGATATCATTGGCATGTTAGGAAATAAAGTTGAATGATATGGCAGAGAGAAAAGAGGAGAGATTGAAAGCCTTAGCAATAGTCGCTCAAGAACCAAGTGTACTAAGATACATGTGCTATCCATGAAGTTCCTTGAGAATTAAGACATACCTGCTGTCTCCATTCCTGTCTTCTTCTTCGAAGCAACCAAGTGCGTCGCAAATCAGCAATTGGGCATCGCGCACATACTTCAAGCAATTCTCGAGGGTGGCACAGAAACATAGGATGTACAAGCCATTCAGGTAGTCGTCCCTGACAAGCTCGAACAACTCCGGAAGGTTTCTTCTGATGTTGGAATCTCCCATTGACCTTTAGGTGAGATCATCAGGTTAACAAAAGGGAGGGAAAGTACACTAAAAGGAAAAATAATGAAGCAGTCATAGAAGTGTTTCCCCTTTGGAGAATTTTAAAGCATGTAAAATTGAAATTTGAAGGAAGAGAGCATGGGAAGGAACTTTTAAGTAATGAAAATATGTACTATTGTACGAGTATGATGAAAGGCTTGAGTAGTTTCTAATATCCATGTCCTATATTTAAGCACTAAAAAGATGCAAAATTCTTTTTTTTTTTTTTTTTTTGGATGTAGGAGCAATTACCGAGCAGTGCAAACTAAAGACTCCATTGAAAAACTAGAAATTTTATCATGATTGTTTTGAGAAAAAGAGTTAAATGGTAAAAGAAATTTCTGAAGTCCAAGAAAAATGAGTTCAAGGACTGAGAAATACAAAGAATAAAAAAAAAAAAAAAAAAAAAGACGACTTAATAAATTTGATGTACCTCTTTTTATTTATAAATACGATAAATATAATTTGCTATTGAATGTTTTTTGATTGGACCGCATTTTAACAAATGGTTGGAATTTTTACACAGAACATGACGCCAAGACGAGATGAATCTAATCCTTATCATTAAGGAAGATGGCTTGCTAAAGATCCCCAAAGTTATTATGATTAGGTAATAAAGAAGCTGAGAAAAGGTGCGATCTCTCACAAAATCCCCACTTAAAATGTTTGTCCGACCCCAAGAAAAATTCAATTCTCACTCAGCATATTGACATGCACATAGATCACCGTACATCGGAAGTCAAGCCGGCTAAACATGCACTTAAATGGAAAAACAAATGGAATCCACTGACCACAATACATGTGTAATCAAGCCGGCCAAACCTAAACTCAGATGGAAAACGAATGTAATCCGCCGACCACCGTATGTCGGTAATAAAGCCGGCGAAACATAAACTCCGATGTAAAAATGAATGGAATAACACTGATAACTGTGATCATTATCGTTAGGTCATTAACGAACAAAGAGCAGCCGAGCATAATGACCCGCCTCTTGCTTATGAATGAGGTGACTTTGCAGTGCTCAAATCATGAAGATTCCCTAACGGGAGCCATTTCAAGGTCTATTCCGTGAGTCATCCTATCAAGTGGGCTAATACATTCATTCTCAACCTCAACAAGATAGCTCTGTGAGTTAGGGTATATCTCATAATCAAGTGTGGTCATGAGTTTTTTCAAATTCGCGAGGGCCTTTTAATTTATCTAGCCTGCATGATAATCAACAAAAGTTCAAATACCACAATCTGCATATGATCTTTAACCATAACAGGAATACAATCCAACAAGAATGATAGCTAACTCTTCTTGTACTGTTGAATATAAGTTAGATTTTTCTTTACCTAAATGAGCTGCTTCTTGCAATTGATTGCTCTGCGGGACAAAAGCCGAGAGAGAGAGAGAGAGAGGGCAAGATGACTTGTTGAATGTAATGAAGAAGAAGCACCCTATCATGTGGATTTATGTATATATTTTCAATTGAAGGATGAACTTTATCACAATGCCATAGAAAGTGTCCAGCAAAAGCTTTAGAAATTTTGGGTATAATTACCGAGAATGCTCATACCATATTAGTGTTTCTCATTCTCGAGAAGATTCCGAGAAATTATGCTTATAAATGATATATTGACAACTAATTTGTTTCGATTGAATAGTTCCGTATCATATTTACATAGATTCTTTGAATATAGATTATTGCGTCAAATGGATATCATGACACTGCCATATTTACCAGATGACAGAAACCTGGATATTGTGTAGCGCACAGTTTTAGTTATTGGACACTTGCTGATATATAACCTTAACAACCGATCTTTCCGATCGTTCCTTCTATTGAAATGTCTTACAGATAGAAAACGTTAACTTGTACTATACCTCCTATTATTTTTCCTGGAGATATTACTTCTTACATTTTCTATATAGTTATGCTTTGCATCTTGTATCTTCTCAAATTAGAATTTGGCATCTTGTATAGTAATATTGCGTTGCTGCAGGACAAGTGGCCATCAGTTATAAGCCTTCTAGGTAACCCATACGTGCCCTTAGCCTACGATCTATGCAACACCAAATAGTATGTTAGCACACAAGCTGGAACAAACGTGCTCTTTCTCTCTTGTTGTTCGAATTAAATCCTAATTGTAGTTATTTTTCTTGGACAAGTGCCAGACATTTCACGTGGAGAGAAAATCATTGAGAAAGAGAGAGAGATATCATGTAATAATGGAAAAAAACTATGCGCAAAATCGAATGTTGTGATTGAATTTTGTTGAAAAATTCACTTTACATTCAAGAGATTCATAGGATCATCGGGTTGAGGTGAAGGGGAGTGTATGCAGGGCTGACCCTGACCCTTATTATAGTTATTGTGACCATCTAGGTGGATGACTTATGCCCAGTCACCAAGGTTTTTATTCTCCCTTCTTGCCCTTTTTGTTCATTCTTGTTATACACAAAGTCATGCTTAACAATTAATATTATCCGAGTAATTTTAAATCAAGTGAGAGATGAAATCTATGGGAAATAGCTTTGATCTTATGAGAGACAGAGAAAGATGCTCCATCAAAAAATAAATTGATCAAGGAAAATGGTGCACCATCATTTTTCAGTAGTTCAAATAACCTCAACAAGTATTACAAAAAGTGAAGCACCATTTATACTTTTTTAAGGAGAACGGTGCTAGAAAGAAATTAGTTGATCATTCTTTCTTGACTTTTAATTCCAGGCAGTTAGCATCCTAAGAAAAGATAGGGGCCGTGTAAATGCATATTTTAAAAATTTAGGTTGTGTTTTGTTTCGTGAATAATGAATTTGTTGAAAAATATTTTTTGTAAAAATAATCGTTTCTATCTTTAAAGTGATTATTCAATGAAAAACATATTCATCATCACAACAATGAAAATATTTTCATTTACTGATGTATATAAGTGACATACGCGATCATTTTTAAGAAAATATTCTTCAACTCATTAAATTTTTACGAAACAAGCACATCCTTAGAGTGTCAATCTCAGTATTGGTATAATTGGTCAAGGTGTTGGAGGATTTTCAGTTAAAGAGCAGGAGGAAGTTGCCCCGTCAAAATCCCACTCACAGAATTTAGCTAATTTCGTGGAAGTTGCAAGTAATTTAATGGGCCTTAAGGTAGAGGAATTTCTATGCTTGTATCCTTAGATTATCAAACTTTAGAGTGTGAAGATTCCCTTCAATAATAATATTGGGATGGAAAATAAAGTCATCCACTCCTTCACTGGTCTACACTGTTATCATAACCACGATAGATTTGTCTTCAACACTGAATGCCTTGCCTCCGAAAGAAACACCCAAATATAGAGGTTATACCATGACCCTTGAGAAAGTGACATGGTCTTTGGATATCTTTTTTTCTAGCTATCCTCCCTAATCCTCCTAATGATAGTGGAAGATGATATTCTAATTAATGAAAAATCTTGGACCATAAACACTAACTCCCTTAAGCCATACCCAAAATACAGCTCACAAAAGTTTTCTACTGATAGCACTATTGCCTCTTTTGTTGCTAATCTAGGTATTTGAAAATATGAAAGATGAGTGGAAGGAGCAATTATAGCCCAATGAGTGATATATTTCTTCTGAATAGATCAAGTAACCACTATGCACATTTACAACACTCACATAAACTCATTTCCACTAAATTCGGAATACAACAAACTTCAAGATCGAAAAGGTTATATATATATATATTATATTATGGCAGAAAAACTCATTTGTATTAGTAATATCGAAAAAAACATCAATGATCTAACCAACTGATCAATCTCAACACACACATGTTGATTGTTGAGCTTAGATATCAACCATGATCACGCATAACATCCCTAACAAGGTGACCAAGCTCCCACCTTTAGCAATGTCTCTACCTCTATTATCGGTAGCTGGCCCCCAAGGATATTCTAAATTAGTACGTATACTTACAAGCCCCTTATTCGACTTACAACAATGTTGAATATCCACACCAATCCACAACAATATCATCCACAATCTACAAAGCCAAATCTAGAAACCATTTCATATATCATAATGCATTTCCTAAACCATTTCAAATTCCATTGCCTAAACTAGTTTACAAATCAAATGCAAAATGTTGACATCTTTTGCTTCATTGAATTAAGAAGGCAATGCAAATTGA
Organism: Corymbia maculata; assembly: GCA_014182735.1. Lineage (NCBI taxonomy): Eukaryota > Viridiplantae > Streptophyta > Magnoliopsida > Myrtales > Myrtaceae > Corymbia > Corymbia maculata. Next base: position 19,103,698 of record CM024688.1, on the reverse strand, counting down.
GGTTCACATTTTATCCTTCACAATGAAACAAACACTTATCGATAGTCCTCTAGGGCACTATAGGGGCACCATTTCAATTGGTGGGGGCTTCATACTCCTTTGAAGCACATATTGCTTGCTGCTCCAGTTCTTAGACATCCTTCATGAAATCTCTTAGCTTCTTCTCGATTTCTGCTATTCCGAGCTTCACTGCTTTTGCTCCCTTCTCAATCACAAAATCAGCTATCTACAAGAGGCTCTTGATTTGTAAAGGACATGTAATATTGTACGAGTATGATAAAAGACTTAAGTAGTTACCAATATTCATGTCTTATATTTAAGCACCAAAAAGATGTGAAATTCACTTCTGCTCCCTCCTCAATCACAAAATCAGAGCAACCACCGTACCAGTCACGATCGAATAGATCATAATAGCTATGAAAGTTGTAGCAGGTATCATGCTGGAGGATAAACTTTGTCAAGATGACATAGAAAGTGTCTAGAGAAATCTTTTCAAATTTTGCGTAGAGTTACCAAGAATGCTCATACCACATTAGTGTTTCTAGTTCTTGAGAAGATGCCTAGAAACTAGCTTTAGAGATGATATTTTGATACTCAGTTTGTTTCGCATAAAAAGTGTAGTCTCATCTCTATATAGATTTTTGGAATATTGATTGTTGCGTTAAATGGACATTATGATGCTTCTAGATTTACCAAATGAAAAAAAAAACATAGCTATTGTGCGTTAAATGGACATTATGATGTTTAGTGATTAGACACTTGCCATTATAAAATCTGGACGACCAATCTTTCCATCTATTGAAATGTATCAAAGATAGAAAATGTTATAAGCCTTCTAAATAATCCATATGCAACATTCACCTTGGAAAACAATTTCAGTGATTGAACACTTGCCGTTATAAAACCTTGACAACCAATCTTTCCTTCTATTGAAATGTGACAAAGATAGAAAATATTATAAGCCTTCTAGATAATCCAAATGTGCCCTTCACACATTTAGTGATTGGACACTTGCCATTATAAAACCTTGACAACCAATCTTTCCTTTTATTGAAATGGGTCAAAGATAGAAAATGTTATAAGCCTTATAGATAATCCAAATGTGCCCTTCACCTATGATATATACAACGGCAAATAATTTGTTAGCACACTATTACACCCCAAATCTTGAGAATGTAGTAACCCCTATTATCTTTTGATCAAATGAGTGCAACGTCTTAGGATGCATTGCTGACCATTCATTTTATCTTTCAATTATGTGCATGCGGAAATGAATATTTTAAACCCTAGTCAAACAATAACAATAGGGATAGTCAAAAAGACAAATAGTTCAAAAGCAATCTTGTCCAAATTAATCCTAAGGAACAGTTATATGTACAACCCTATAGGTGAGTATTGTCCCAATGACCAACCAAAAAGATATAAGGGAAAAAGGGTTAATTTACTTCATCCCTTATCCTTAGGGGTCAAGGTTTGTCAGTTCAAAAGGTTCGTGGCTAGGCACGTCCATCAAGGACCTGAAAATGGTTAAGCCATAACCAATGAGATAAAATCTCAGTAGGTTAAAGCGCTAAGCCTTGGCTAGGGTGCTGATTAGTCTTGGGGGTACCTAATAGGCACATTTCTCATTACCACAACTAGTAATTAATTTGATTCACAAGCACCCTTCAACAACCAGCAACTAAATAGTTTCACAGGCAAAAATCATTATAGCAATCAACATTCAGGTTGATTCATAGACAACCCTACCTCATAGCTACACATTGCTTGCACGATATTGGTCAAATGTGCCATATATAATATAGACAAATTCTCACATAATCAAAACACCGCACATATAATATCACATGCACATAATAGTTAGACATGTTCCAATTATACACCTCCCTATGTAAGCACGCATTAGGGCTCTACCTTTTCTTTGCGTAAACACGTATAAGGGCACATCCACCTCTATCTCCTTATGTAAGTACGCTTCAAGGCTCTGTCTTTTCCCTTTGCAAATGCCATCAAGGCACAATCTCCCCTCTCCATGTAAACACACCTCAAGGCTCTACCTCTTCCTCATGTAAATACGCATTAGGGCATGCCCTCCACCCCGCGTTCGTATGCCTCAAGGCCTAATTATACACCTTCCCGCGTAAACATGCATCAGGGCTCTACCATTTTCCCCGCGTAACCACGCATTAGGGCATATCCACCTCTATCTCCCTACGTAAGTGCGTCTTAGGGCTCTACCTTTTTCCCACGCAAATGCGCATTGTGACACAATCTCCCCTCCCCGCGTAAATACGACTTAGGGCTCTACCTTTTCCCTGCATAAATACGCATCACGGCATGCCCTCTACCCTGCGTCCGTACGCCTTAGGGTTTAAGTGGTCACGTGAGCACACAATCACGTAAATTCACATAATTCTCAAAGCACTCGCACCACTATCCACATGAGACGTGCATAAAATTTCACACATTATGCAACCGATATCCCACATAATATCTATCAATTATCACACTGGAATAATCCGATAGTTAATTATTCCCATAAATCAAATTTCATGACAATCAATTATTATGCAAACAATTAATTTACACATGCAAAAAATATCCTAATCAATTATTGTCAAAATGGTTAATCTCAATTAATTATCTCAAACAATAATTTATAATTATAAAAATAATAAATCAATATTTAATTATTTCTAAAATAATTAAATATAAATAAATATTTTATAATAAACTAACTTGTTTAGTTAGCCCAAAGTACAATTAATATATAGTTAATTACCACTAATCAAGATTAACCAAATTAATCATCATTTACTTTAATTAACCATAATTAACCACCTAATCTCGATTAGTCCTAAACTAAACTAACCCTAATCAAGAGGAATACGTTAATCAAGAGATTAGTGCCATAACACACTGTTTAGTGATGATGGTGGCATGGTTGTGACGACGGCGGCGATATGGACACACAGATGCCTCTGGTGCGTCGAAACAAGGCAGCATGGGGTCGGATCTCGGCTAAGGAGGTTTGGACCAAGCTAGTCAGCAGAGGAGAGGATGTGCGCATGGCTCTGGTAAGGCTAGTGGATGGCTTCGGTTGGCTAAGGGTGGCTAGCTCGGTTCAAACCAAAACCGAGCAAGAGAGAGAGAGGGAAAGATGGCTAGTTCGGCGGAGGACGAGCGGTGACTCGCAGTGGTTCATGGTGAGTAGGCAACGGTTTTCGAGCAGTTCAATGTTTGGGCGAAGGCGGATGATGTTGCAGCGGTGGTAGTCGACGGTTGACGGTCGATGTCTGAGGCAAAGAGGATGTAGCAACTACTGCAGGTAACGAAGGAGGAAGGAGGAAAGAGGAGGAATGGGACTAGTTTTCGGTGGAGGTGGCTTGCGGTAGTCACTTGTCGACGGTTTGGTGACGTGTCAGCAAGACAATACACTATGAGGGTTGTGGCAGCAATCAACAAGCCAGCAATAGAATAGAAACACAGCAGGAGAAATAGTAGTTGATAGGTCGGCCAAGGAGAAAAAGAAGAAGAAGAGAAGTAGCGCTTGGGTGCACGGCTTGGCTGGAAGAGAGAGAGAAGCTTGAAAAGTAAAAAATGGGGGTTAGGACACTAGAAGTGCCATAACTTTCATATGGCGCTCACTTTGGTGCCAAAACTTTTTTTTCGTTCACTTGAGTGCCACATCGGAGTGAAATCGTTCGCTTAACCGCCACTTCGGCCAAAAATCATTCGTTAAGTGCCAAAATGCATATGTGGAATTTTTTAATGATTTTTATTTTTAATAAATTTCGACGCCGACGTGGACTTTTCAGGCAAAATGATGCCGTTTCTACTCTTTTAAAAAATTTCAATTTTTTTTCTTTTTTTGTTTTTTTTGTTAGGGCTGGCGAGGGCCACTGGTGACCCTCGCCGACCTTAAAGAAAAAAAAATCAAAAAAATCAAAAAAAAAAAATCAAAAAAATTAATAAATATATTAAAATATATTACAATATTATTCACCGGCGCCACGTCGCTTTTCCGGCGGCCACGTCAGCTTTTCCGGTGGCCACGTCAGAATTGGCACTCAAGTGAACATTTTTTAAAACTTGTGGCACTCAAGTAAGCGAAAAAAAAGTTTTGGCACCAAAGTGAGCGCCATAAGAAAGTTATGGCACTCCTAGTGTACTTACCCCGTAAAAAATGATAAGGGAGTAGGTGGGGCATGTAGAGGAGAAAAAGGAAAAGCAGAGATAGAGGGGATGTGAGGGAGGAGAGGGGGCATAGCAGAAGGAGGGGAAAAAGCAACTTAAATAAGAGAGAGGGAGAAGGGTCGTGTACATCCCCTCTCTTCCCAACACCTCTATCTTCAAAACTTTTGTCCCAAACCCATAAATGGTGGGAGGGATAAATCCATCTTTTCCCATCATTTGGCACACTCATTCTTGAAATGCCATTGGATCAGAACTAAAGAGCAGTGAAGTCCTGAATTTAAATATTTGGCCTGGCAATCCTTTTTTTTTGACGTTTTTGAGCGAACTGAAAATTTTGGAAATTAATGAGGCTAAAATTGAATAATTTAATCTAGACATCTTGGAAAGTTCAATAAATGAATTTGGATTAAAAATAATGAACTAATAAAATATAAAATAGTTCAAAAATTTTATAATGTCATAACTTTTCCCTATATAGAAATTTCGTTCTCGAAATTTTTAACGCTACTTAAATCCTCAAACAGATGGGGGTATTGACGCCTCATTACTTCCTCATTTTCCCACATGACTCTTTCTGTTTCATGATGCTGCCATACCACTTTGACCAAGGAAATCGTTTTGTTCCGCAGCACGCACTCCTTTTGATCCACGATTCATACTGGTCTTTCCACATATGACACCCTATCGTCCATGTCAATTTCCTCAAAGTTTAGTATGTTGGTTGAATTTGGCTCATACTTTCTCAACATTGAGACAACGTCCAATATTTTAGTCTCGACATCCTTAGAAGTTCAATACCCAAGACCGGATTGAAATTCGTGGTTAACATCGATCAATCGTGACTTTAATACAACCTAACTTTCAAGCGACGTTTAGGGGTTCTCGCGCATTTGACCCGTGGTTGATAGCTTTTCAATCTACGATCGTGCATATTCAAATCAAGGCGATCCTCGATTGTCATGTAATCACGAGGGGTTAATTGCTCACACTGAGTACAGGGCCAAAAAGAAATCGGTTTAACGTCGTTTGCAATTAATATCGAAGTCGTGCGGAATCACCCACAATCCGACCTTGTACTTTTGCTTAATCGATTTATTTCCATTCGCTTATTGGCTTGCCACAGTGTAGTATTATTCCTCTTTGATCCTTATGGTCAAGTGGCCTATCCCTAATTAAATTTACTAGTCGTACGCCATCGCTTCTTAATTGCTTTGCCGAACAGTTAGTTAACTCATGAGAGGCCAACTTAGAGTAAACGTAACTAATAATGCATTGATAAAATAACAATTTTATCTATCATGAAATGGGTCGAAATTCAGGATGTTACATAAACACCCGACTAAACCAACAAATTATCAACAATATATATTCAACCCCCTTAAGCCATATCCAAAATACAACTCTAAAAGTTCCGCATCGATAGCACCTCGCCCTAGTTGCCGCTAATCTAGGAACCTAAAAATATGAAAGACAAGTAGAATGAATAACTACAGTTTAGTGAATAATACATCTTTTCTAAATAGATCAATCAATCACTATGTATATTTAAAACACACATATAAACTCATTTACACCAAATCTAGAACACAACAAACTTCACGTTCAAAAGGGGTTATCTATGACAAAATCTTGCAAATTAAGTTAATGCGAAAATATTAGAGATATAAAAGAGGAATGATAAAGACAACAAAGATTTATATGGTTCGGTCAGAGTATTGTACCTACATCTACGGGGAAAGCCAGCGGCAAATAATCCACTATAATAAGAAAATTAAAGTTACAATCACTCACACGCTCGAGTGGATTCCACACCTAGATTTAAGGACAAACTATTGATGTTTACAAATAAATAACTCAATTGAGATGTAAACTCATAGTGCAAATCACTGCCTATTCAATCCCAAAGCAAAGGCTCTACATACACCAAGAAAAATAACCTATCTAATTGTTCTTTCTTTTCCTACAGTGGCTTCACGTTCGCTTGGCGGCTTTCTTTCCTTGCATGGCACTTATCTTGTTGAAGAAAAGAAGTCACATTTTATTTCATATGGATGTGGTAGGAAACAAGCCCTTTCTTTCACCAAGGCAAAGAAGAAAAAGCATGAAGGTCCTTATGAAATTGGGCAATAAATGGAGTCCTTCCCTAGTCAACCGGTCAAACTCAGAAAAGAAGAAATCAATCCTGTTGATTGAATCTTGATATATATATCCCCAACAAAAATAACAAATCTTCAATTATCCAAAGAAATCACCGCCCAAGAAATCCAAGACTTGGATTAATTTGTGCAGTCACATTTTGGATATTTATCCAAATTTATCCAACGGATCGAATTCCGTATAAATTCAAACCCGAGACATTAACTCAACAATATATTATGGCAAAAATACCCATTTATAGCAATGATATTGAAAGAAACATTAATGGTCCAATTCACTTATCATTCTCAACTTACATGTTAAAGGTTGAGCTCAAATATCAATTATGATCACGCATAATGTACCTTGTCAAGCATCACGCCCCTTGATAGGGTGACCAAGGTCCCACCTTCGGCAATATCTCCATCTATATTATCGGTGGTTGGCTTACAAGGATATCTTAAACTAATATGCATACCTACAACCTCTTATCCGGGTCATATCGATATCGAGCATCAATACCAATCTACAACGACATCATTCACAATATACAAAGCCAAATTCAGACAATATTTCATATATTATGCCGTGTTTCCTAAACTCTTTCAAACTCCATTTCGAGAACTAGTTCACAAATCAATATATAACCTTTTATATACCATATTTAAAGTTAAGGACTTCTCACGAGTCTTTCCAAAATTTTTTGCAAATCAATTTGTGAGCAAGCAATTAAGACCATAATTCAAAGATAACATTTCCATATCTAATACACATATGATAGTAAATGGTTGATTCAATTTATGCAAGAACTATTATTGTTCTCAACTCATAACATAACTGTCACGCCCCGAACCCCGAGCACGCGACAACCCCTTACCATGGTCAATTGAAAGCAACGTCCCAGGACTCGTCGACGACCATTCATTTTAATCTTTTGTTACACGCAAGCGGAAGACGAACCATCCCCAGTCCAACAATCAATCAGGGATAGAGGGATGAATAACAAGAACAACCATCACTACTCATTTACACAATTTACTGGATTAACCAATGGAGGATCATCTTTTGAATTACAAGCCCGACAAAAGGGGCCAATCCATCCTCTAAGCCAGGCCAAAAAGAAACTAGGCTAATCCAGCTATACATAATGAACCCTCAGGTTTAACACCACGGTCACTCGGACCCATCGGACTTGACTCCGTCAGGTCGATCACTGGAGAAACGGGGGGCAGGATTCTCCACAGCGGGTGCACCATTCTAAAGACCTGAAAAATGTTAACCACGACGGGTTGAGATAAAATCTCAGCGAGTTCTTCCCCTAAGCCCCGGTTAGTACGCCAACTCAACCCGAGGTATCTCTCCAGAACCACCCCTCACTCAACCCGACCACAAACAACCAGCAACCCGCAACCAGCAAGCAAATAATAGACAGGGGCGACCAACAAACAATTAGTTGGTTCGCATGCAACCTTACCCGGCATGCCATACCCTGCACGTAAAACCTCATACAATACAAGCAATGCAACCAACAATCAAAAGTCGGTTCGCATGCAACCTTACCCGGTATGCCATACCCTGCACGTTAAATCTCATTCAATGCAAGCAATGCAACCAACAATCGAATAGTCGGTTCGCATGCTACCTTACCCGGTATGCCATACCCCGCACGTTATAAGTCAGCACAATACACGCAATGCACATGGCCGTTAGATGATGCAGTTCATCAATCACATGCGAGTCGCGTCACAAGCGATCTCACCTGGCCATTGCCACCCCTGCACGTTATCAATTCATGCGTGCATGCCATAAATGATATGATCACCTCATGCATAATCGGAACCAATGATGCCATGTTTTCTCATGCACTCTCGCATCCACACGTGTTCCGATTATTACGCCCCACGGGGCTACAACTTGGCCGAGGTGCAACAGCGCTACGGCGCCCTTCCTCCGCAGAGGCGCAACCGTGCCCTTCCGTGCTATTGCTACGGCGCTACGGCGCCCTTCCTCCGCAGAGGCGCAACCGTGCCCTTCTGTGCAGGCCGAGGCGCTATGGCGCTACAGCGCCCTTCCTCCACAGAGGCGCAACCGTGCCCTTCCATACCCTTCAAGGTGCCACGGCGCTACGGCGCCCTTCCTCCGCAGAGGCGCAACCGTGCCCTTCCATGCCCTCCCTTTCCATAATCTTAGATAAATCGGGTTCAACTTAGTGATCACGCAAGCATTCCATCACAATCCACTTATTATCTTTGAGCATTAGCCAATGCACACATGCTTGCATATAAATCCTCAAATCATTTCTCACAAAAGCGGTCCATTTCCGATGTCCCTCGGACAAACCATTTTCCCCACCTTTCTCATAAAAGCGGTCCATTTCCAAAGTGTCCCTTGGACAAATCACTTTCTTTCTCATAAAGGCGGTCCATTTCCGGTGTCCCTCGGACAAACCATTTTTCCCTTTTTGTGAAATTCACACAATTCATGCGAATGTTCATGCCACGACACATCAATTTCACTTCATATGATCAAGACACATGAAATTATGCACAATTTCACTTCCGGATGAACAGTGCCGTGAACAGTAATCCGTGAACAGTAATTTCCGAAATTCAATTAATAATATATTAAATTCTGAAATTAAAGAAAACATTGATTAAACACAATTAATCAATCAATTAAGCTAAACATGCTTAATTAACACATAAACCACACATAATCAACATTTAAGCATAATCAAGCATAATTAAGCAAGATTAAGCTAAGCTAATCTTAATCACCTATCTAACCACCTATCTTAGGGCTAATACAACTTAATTAACCCTCCTAAACCAGCATTAACACTAATTAACCCAACCCTAAGCATGTTTAGGCACTAAATAGGGATTAGGGGCTAAACTCACCCGTTAAGCGGGCCGGCGACACGGGCGCGGCGGCGGCGACGAACCCGACACCCGGGGACCTCTACCATAGTGATCCAAGGTGATCCTGGGCTCAACACAGCAGCAACAGCCTCGGAATCCCTGCAACTCTGAAAACTGCACTGCACAGGAGGAAAGTGGCTGATCGGAGTTGAACGGGCTGCCCGGAGCTCCGGCGAGCGGCGGGCCAGCGACCAACGGCACCTGGGGGTCGAGGGGGAACCACTTGTGGCTGGGATGGGCGGTGATTGGGTCGGAAAGGGAGGCAAATGGGTCAAAAGGCGGAACACAGCAGAACTGGTCGCTACAGTGACGGTCCGGCGAGTAGTCGGTTTCCGGCCGCCGTACGGATCGGACGGCGGCTCCGTTCGATGAAAGGCCGATGTTATCCGTACGGATTCTCTCTCACGAGCGCAATGGTGGGTGGCACGGCCTGAGATTCCATCGGGAAGGCAATGAACAACTCAGATTTCGGTGAGAGGTCCAAAACAGAAACTGCAGAAATTACAAGGAGAAGCAAGGGGAAGAGGGCTGCGATTTTGGAGAAGATGAAGAGGAGAGAGAGAGTGAAGTGAAGGCTGAAGGATAAGCCTTATCAAGGCCATCAATGCTTGCCCCACTTGCCAAACAATGACCTCATCCTCTCTTTCTTCTTTTTGACTTTTCTTCAAAATATTCAAGGGCATTTTGGTCATTTCCACCTTGCACATTTCCCAATCTGTCCTTGGGCTGAAAATGGAGGGCGGGCCTAGGAAATGGGCTAGAAAATGAATAGGAACGGGCTCGGGAATTTCTTGGGCTCGAATCGGCTCAAGGTTGGATAATGGCTAGGAAGGGTGAGGGGTCGGTTGGGTCCAACGGGCTCGCCCGTTTGTCTCGGTCTTTCACAGTGGCTGTCCCACCTTGGGCATGAGGCCCTCACCGTTCTCGCCCAGCCCACGTCCTCGTAGGCTCGTTTCCTCGGTCCGAAAATCCCTTTCCCAAAAATTCAGCTCAACCGACACCATCGACTATCAAGGAAGCATTGTCCAAAAGTCCGTCCCGGACGTTCCCAAAAATTCGAAGTCCAATCTTGGATTCTCCTGCCTTGTCAATTTCGCCCGAATGCCTTTTTGGTATAATTCAGACTGACAGGTGGCTTCGAGGATTCACACGTAACCGACTCGTGCAAAACCACGTTCAAGACTTCTCGACACATGGACGTCCTTGACGACATGAAATTGCGAAGGATAGATTCTTATTTCAATGTACACGATTATCAAGGATCGACATAGGGTCGTTCACGGGTTCAATAATAGTAGACGGAATCACCCGTCGTCTCATTATTTCTGTCCGCGAATCGACTTCTATTCATCCCTAAAATCGGCCTGCATGACTACAGGATCGTCCTTACGCAAGTCTCACAGTCGAGTCGTTTTCCCAGGTCAAGTTCTTTAGTCGCACGAGTTCTGTCCTCAGTAGCCTTTCCCCTCAAGGTCAGTATCTCGGAAATGATTGGGTCCGAGCGAAATCACCCAACAATGCATTGGCGAAATTCACGTTCACTCATCCCTAACATGGCTCGAATTTCAAGACATCACAATAACTAATCCATTTCATTTTTGATATATGAGTAAATAAAATTAAAGAAGACATAGTATCACTCACCTCGGAATGCCTACAATCAAATAACAAACATTACTGAAATCGTCGGACTCGTGATGTTAACAAATAAGTGAGAAACAATGTCAAATCGAGTATAACTCTACTTTAACTATGAAACAGCTAAATTATGCCTAAGTGGTAACAAAATGACTCCGATGGCTAACAAATCACTCACTCAAAGTAGTTATTTAAACATAAATGCAACATGAAACTCGCATGCAAAACATCAAAATTTCGCTTCAACCAAACATTGCTTCAAAAGGACTTTTGTCAAAACCCACAATTTCATGACACCATAATCCACCATTTCAATAAAATCTCAAAGCTCAATAATCTAAGAATTAGACTTTGCAGTCCAAATTTCCCAAAATTATGAATTTACGCTGAAAAACAAAAACTACTCCGATTGAAAGAATGGGGGCGCGAACACTTATTAGGCAGTACATGCATAGTTAAATTGGCTTGGCGAGACAATCGTGGCAAGCACGCACAAAAACTCCTCTTTTTGCCCTCTCTTCTTTCTTCTTCTTTCTTTCTCCTCTTTATTTCCTCCCCTTGCGCAAGCGAGTTCTTGATCTTAAAATGCAGTTCATTGTGCACCTTTGTTGAGTGAATCTTTTTTCTATTTTGTCTTTTCTTTTTCCTTTTTCACTAATCCCTTTTGACTTTTTGACTTTTCAAAAATCCCATATTTTACGGAAATAAGCGAAAGCAATTCATAATTCTAGCTAGAGACAGGAAATTAAAGAAGACAATTTTAATGCCAACTTCATCCACTATTTTATTTTTCATACATAATTTTTTCCTCCTTAATATTATAGGATGCTTTTCGATCACAAAATTGAAATGTTAAATTTAGGCACACAACTAAGCAATTTTCAAAGCAAGCATCAAGTTGTTATCCAATCCTCAAGACAATTATTTCTGTCTTTTATAATAACGCATTGGAACTAACTAATTTGCTGCGAAATATAACAATATGAGACAGAGTTATTTGCTTTCAAAGTTAGAAATGGATCACAAGAAATGCCAATTTAAGGCGAAAGGACTTTGAAAGAATCACTTACCAGCCAACGGACCGTTTATAACGTGGGAACACAACAAGCCATCCCCCGGTCAATTCCCTCGGACGCGCCAAAAATATCAAGTCCATCAAAGATTTGAGACCCAGCAAATCCACGCTCACGTCCTCCTCAACAGGCCTCAGGTCCGGGCCAATTCCGCGCAGTGAACCTCGAATACTTCCACAGGGTCCTCGACTGACTTGAAACCCGACTATGTTCTGCTTGAGTTCCATGATCAGAGTCCACCCCAAGAGCCCGACCCCTGCAGAAAAGCTTCCACTCTTTCAACAGGATATGGCATTGCGGCTTGTCGCTGGACAATTACACTTTCAAATTCTTGGTTCGTGGGTGCCCGCAACTTCTTGCGTGCAGGGTGGGGGAATCAGTTCGCGTTGCGCTTATGAGATACAGGTTCGAGAGAGACCCGAATGTTCAGAGGGTTTTAATATGTATGCGGAGATGGGTTGTTTAGAATCGTGTCATTAATATGTATGTGGATGGGTTGTTTAGAATCGTGTCATAGGATGTTCGGAAGGATTCTTGATCATGACGCGGTGCATCTGAGTGCTTCCACCAAGTATGGCAATGTCGTGTTTGCTAAGCAGTTGTTTGACGAAATGCTCAAGAGACATACTGTTGGAATGCGATAATTCCAGGGTATGCCCAGTGTGGGGAATCAGGGCAGGTGTTGAATATGTTCCATGAGATGCAACTGGAAGGTGTGACCCTTTGATAGTTCTGGTTCTCTCTGTGTGCACTCAATTAGGTGCAGTGGATCAAGGGAGATGGGCTCATGCATATATTGAAAAGACCAGGCATCGGATTATGTTGATGCTAGGAAATGCATTAATTCATATGTATGCCAAATGTGAAGACATGGATAAGGCCATGGAGGTTTTCTGGGGGATGACAGAAAGAAACACTTACACATGGAGTAGTGCCTTGAATGGACTAGCCATGAATGGAGCTGGTAAGGAATGTCTTGAGCTTTTGTTGCTCATGAAGAAAGATGGGGTTATCCCAAATGGAGTGACGTTTGTGTGAGTATTGAGAGGCTACAGTGTAATTGAGGAGCTTTACTAAATGCATGTAAAATTCACAAGAATATGGAAATAGACGAGCTTGCCTCAAGAAAGATGCTGGAGCTTGAAGCAAAGAGTCATGATGCTTATGTGCTTTTGTCCAATATAATTGCTGAAAACAAAAGCTGGGAAGGGGTGAGCCATGTGCGGCAGGTAATGAAGTCCAGAGGCATGAAGAAGCTTCCAGGCTGCAGTGCTGTAGAAGTTGATGGCGAATTTCATAAGTTCTTTGTTGGAGATAACTCCCTCCAAATGTATAACGAAATTACAGTGATGCTGGGTGAGATCTTCAGGAGGAAGATCATCAGCACATGGCCAACACGAACCCCATTTTGTTCGATATAGAAGAAGAAGAGAAAGAGAATGCTCTGTCTCTGCACAGTGAAAAGATTGCCACTGCATTTGGTTTGATCAGATTGAAGAAAGACGTTCCTATAAGAATTGTTCAAAACCTTAGGATCTGTTGGGATTGTCATGATTTTATGAAAATGGTTGCTCGAACTTTTGATAGGGAAATTGTTGTGGGGGACAATAATTGGTTTCACCAATTCAAAGGTGGTGGATGCTCTTGCAGGGATTATTGGTGAGAATTGACAGTTTAGTTGTACAAATTATTATTGGCAGTACATCTTCATATGCATTGTTTGTCCATGAATCCAGAGCCAACTGTGGAGAGCTTTTTACTGAGAAATCACCAACCCAAATCAGCCTGTTCTATTAACACATATCCTGCTTCATGAATTTGCAAACATAAGACTATCCTTTTGTCCTGGAGCTCAGGGGCATTGACCCAGTAAATCAGGTGAATGCTGCTGATTTTGAGTTTCACTTACAAAGCCAGTGGCTTCATTGAGGTGTCCTAGTCTTGTGGATTGTGAAGCAGATAACAAGAACAATATGATCAGGGAGTCAACAAAAACCACATGGATGAAACCTGAGAGCCTGTGTTCAATGTCCAGTCCTGAGGCTTAGCAAGAAATAAATTTAATTTCTACTGTGTAACTGGTGTGTTTTACGCAACCTCAATGCCGTCAACATCTCCAACATTGGGAAGGGGAAAATGGACACACTTTGAATGATAACAGTCCATTGACGGGCGAAGCACTTGGGGAATCACTTGATCTTTTGAGAAAAGCCTACAACTAGAAACTAAAACTTTTGCTAGTTTTTCCTGATTGGCTATATAATTCAAAGATCTCTCTAAACGTAAAGATGGAACTTTTTCTGTAAAATTTTGTTTCAATTTGTTAGAATAATGGAGGCAGAGAGGTGTTTCCTTGGAGAGTTATTTAGAAAGTGAGAGTGCCAACTAGACTCTCTCTCTCTTTTCGTAAGCAGCTTGCAACATATTCTAACCTTAATAAGTTTGCATTAGAGGCAAAGGGTGAGTCAATAGGTGCTTCCTTTGCAAAACAGAGGCAGATAAAGTGAGACGGCTTCTTCTTCATTGTTCTTGGACAGATTGTTTTGGGTGGCCTATCATGCTTTCATTGGGCTAACTTTGTTTGCAGGATCAGAGGATCTATTGAGCATGAATTATGGGCTTACAGGGCCACCATTCTCCTTGCGTTAAGAAAGAATGATCTTTTCAATCCCTCATTCTGGTTCTTGGTTGATTTGGAAAGAACATAAGAAGAGAGCCAAGGAGAGAAGATGCCTGTCTTGGTAATTATTGAGGACTGGCTGAAAACAATTACATCTTTTGGTATAGTGTAACCTTGTGAATGCAAATGCTTGGATTAACATTGCAGATGCTTGATGTTGTTATTCAAGCTCGTTTTTGGTTCTATATGTTTTCATTTAACATGGGTTTGCACCCCCTTGCTGCCTCATAGTAGCTTATCTTTTATCTATCTAAAAAAGAGTATTGTTTCTATAAAACTTCAAGATGTTTTCTGAATTCTGGTATATGTATGAAGGAGGTCCCAACTCTTCTGGTTTTGTATGTTTTTACTCAGATTCATTGTGCTGAAAACAACTTGACAGGCTATGAGAAAATTAAATTGATCGTGAAATTGGTCCATAAGTTGCTTTGTGGCCGATTTACTGTTACCGACCCTCTTCATCATTCCACTGAACCTGCTAAGAGAGATGATCAATTTACCCTTAGTGGCATGGCTGATCAAAGCGTGATGAACATCAGATGAAAATGAGGCATTACATTTTTGGAGAAATCGTTCTTATTGGGTGGAGTCGTGAAGGCAGACTGCAAAAGAAATTATAGAGCTGTTGGTGTTTTAAGAGATCGTACTCAAATGGGGATCCCATTGAGTGCTTAAATCTTCAAGTTCTTGTCGGAGACTGAGCAATTGATTGTAGTGGGAGAGTTCACAATTGGTTTCAGAGGTCGAAGATAGTCGGAGATGGACTGATTGGGTTTCTTGACAGCATTCTATAATTAAGTTGTTGTTCAATTACCTTGGCTGCGCTGTGAGTATTGTAATATATATCTATAGGTCAAGAAAATGCATGCTCTGATGCTAGTAATCAAAAAAGATAAAATAAAACATAAAAAAACTCAGCTGCTAAAGCCGATTAAATGTTCAAACATTGGAAACTGTAACAAGAGTTAGTGAAAAAGAAAATAACGGGAGTCAGCATTTGCGAGGTTACTTCTAACATAGACTTGACCGTGTCCAAACTCCAATTCTCCCATTCCGGGTATCGTTATGTTGCTCTAGGACATCGGCTCCAACTCCTTGTCTTATAAGAGCGAGCCAAATCTCTTGAAATATCCAAAAGTCGTGAACTTCATGGAAAATCTCAACTTTGAGGGCCGAATTAATTAAACTATAGAGACACTGGTCTTTCTTGACCCAAGTGAAATACGAGGGATTGATTTGTCATGCTCCGACCCTTGAGCTTGCGACAATCTCAATTCATTTGAGGTCTAACTATACGACGCCCTGGTACTATTACGACCCATTAGGCCACGGCACAACCTTATGGTTGGCGGTCAACTGGTCTAGACCAAGTATCGTCCTCCTCCTTGAGGCATGGCAATGTCATGGTCTATCCCCCACCGACGGCATTCTCGAAGAAGCATGGGCCTAGCCTCTACCGCGACTCTGCATTTGACCATTGTCAAACGACCCAATGGCCATGACACAACCCCGAAGGACTGGTAGTCATTCGGCAACGCCAGGCTCCTCTCTTAATGTGACCATACAACACATCATCAAGCAATTCATTATTTTCTTTGCACTGTCGTGAATGCAACATAGTTCGTGCTTACGTGATATGCTATTGCAGTTAACACACGTATAATGAAATGCATCAATATTCAACAGCCACGTACAACAGCAACAGTCCAAGTACTCACGAAAATTACAACAATCAACAAGTAATAGACCACGTACTTCAACGGCAGATGACAAGAACAATCAATTAATAATCACGTGCACCTCATAATTCTTAGGAAATAATCAACATTTAACAATAATATTAAAACAACTCATCCACTTAATATTAATAACAATTAATTACATTTTCAAAACCTTTATTTAACAAAATCATTCCCCTTTAATAACCAAAAAATTAATCACAATTAACCTTAGGAAAAATAAGCCTTAATAATATTTTTCACAAAATTTTGTGATTAAAACCATTTCCGAAAAATAATTACCATTAATTATTTTTCCCAAAAATAACCAATATTCAGAATTAAATAATTATAATTCGAAATTATAAAATAATAATATACGTATTAATTAATTATTCCAAAATAATAAATTATTATTATTTAATTCAATAATAATAATAATAATAATAATAATAACCATGGTTACTATTCCTAACCCAACTAAGGTTAACTAACCCAACGAAGCTTACTTAAATCTAACAATAGTTACTTTAATCTAACCGCTATTACTTTATTCTAACCATGGTTAACCTTAAGCAAAAGTAATCAACAATATTATAATCTAATCAATCATCATCCAATAACATAATCCAAGTATTATACTAATTAAACTACTCCTAAGCAAGATTAACCCATAACTAAGGGATTACGAAATTAATTCAAGTGGCTTAAAAATCCTACGACATCGAAGTGATGGCGAGAGCGAGGGCTATGCGGGGTTAGCTCGGGGATGGCAATAGATGATGGACGATGGCTGAATCCGGCCAAAACAGCACTGGAATGCTATTCAGGCGGAAAAGGCAACAACGGCCAAGAGTAGTCGGATGGGCGGCCGGTGTCACACCCTGACTCTTGAGCTCACAGCAACCTCATTTCACTTGAGATCTAGTTGTATGACGTCCCAAGTACCGTCGTCGACCAATTCATTTTATCTTGTAATTATGCACATGCAGAAACAAATAGAACTCCCAACCAACAATAAGAAACAACATGGATAGCAGTAGAGATACGGAGGAAAGACAAAACACCATTTTTATATATCTGAAGGTTAGCTCGAACTACAGCACATATAATAAGAAACAATAGGGATAGCAGCAAATACAGCAATAGAAAGAGAAGAACACGCCTTACTATAGGCGAAAAGCTGAGGCCTACTAAAAAAAGTGCCGGCTTGGCTAACCTAACATTTTACAGGTGGGGAAGGGCTCATCAAAAAGGAGAATAGGCCACAACAGCCTACTCGCTAGCCTTAGAGGGATCACTCTCCTCAATCTTTGGGTTGTAGATTTTGCTATTAGGGGGATCCAAGTCCATCGGCTCCTAAACCTCCTTGGTCGGCTCGACAAGAGAGACCGGTCCATCAAAACCGCAGAGGGAACCATACAAAACACCTCCCATCCTGAGGAACCACACCTTGAAAACGTGAGGTGGGGGATGGTCCCTCTACCCTTCATCCACCCACACAATCGTCATGTGGTGCTCGTACATAAAATTGTGGCCTGAGGCGGGCCACGTGGTAATGGTGGTGCTCTTGCCCACCGGGATGCCAAAGCGTGTCGGATACTGTGTCATCTAGGGCCTAAAAAGGTTAACCACAATGGGTTGAGATAAACTCAACAAGATAAAGTCCTAAGCCCCGGTTAGGAACTTCGCTCACCTTGAGAGTCCAACATACAATCTAAATCATCAATCATCCAACACCATCTCAGAGAAAATGATAATAGAGATAGTTTAATAAATAGGCGTAATCACGGCGACCTTACTTGGACAACCTGCAGAACTGTCAATTAAATCATTATGACATTAAAAGGCATACGAATAATCAGAGTATTGCACATAGTTTTCTCATGTCTCACATCCACACATGCTTCGATTATTACAACCCTCAAGGCCACGGCACAACCTTATGGTTGTCGATCAACTGGTCGTGGACCAGGCATCGTCCTCCCCCATGAGGCATGGTGACGTCATGGGTTCTCCCCCACTAACGGCATTCCTTAAAGAGCATGGGTCCGGCCTCTACCATGACTTTGCAACCAACCACTATCAAGCAATTGACTGAAGTCAGGATGACCAAAAGGCCACGGCACAACCCCAAGGGTTGGCGGTCTACTGGTAGTGTCAGGCTCTTCTCTTAATGTGACCATGCAACACATCATCAAACAATCTGTGCTTTTCTTTGCTCTGTCATGAATGCACATACAATTCGTGCTCACGCAACATGCTATTGCAGTTGACACACGTATAATGTCATGTAGTACAATCCAATCACTCGTGAAAATTACGACAAACCGAAATTCAATTCCAACTAATCAACAACCACATATAATTCCCCAACTCTCGAGAATAATTCAAAATCAATAATTCAACAAGCCATAAAAATCAAGAGCATATCAAATTAAGAAATTTTTTTTCTTCTGTATAAACAATGTCATGAATAGTAATTGGGAATAGTAATCGTGTATAGTACATGTGAACAGTAATCGTGAATAGTAACTGTGAACAGTATATTCATCCGAAATTAATTAAATAAATAAAAATAATTAAACTTAACCATGGTTAATCAATTAATCCAACTATAGTTAATTTAACCTAACCATGATTAAAATCAAACATTGGTTACTTTAAAACTAACCTTAGTTAGTTTAATTAATTAACTTTAGTTACTTTATTACTAACTATGGTCAATTAAATAACCCTAGTCAGCCTTAATTAACCAGCCTAATCAACCAATCAACCTTAATTAAACACAAGCACACAATTACACCAATTAACCCCTAAACAAGGATTAGGAAATTAACTTACTTGGGTTAGGAATCCGGTGACACCGGTGTGTAGAGGGGAATGAGGGCTATGAGGGGTAAGCTCGGGGACGGCAACATGTGACAAACGTTGGCTGAAATGGGCCAAAACAGCCCAAGGTTACTGTTCATGTGGAATAGAGGATTATCAATTGAAACGGCCATACGAGCAGCTGGCGAAAACCAAGGGTGGCTGGTGGTGTGAGGCTAGCACCCTGACTTCAGTGGATACCCGTTGGACGGTGGTGGCGGCTCTGGTGGCGGCAGTAAGGCTTTTTTCCGGCTGGAAAATAGTAAAAACAGCAAGAAACAGCAGAAATGGAAGAGAAAAAGGAAGAAAAAAAGGGAGAGAGAGGGGTTGGGAATGTGCAGTTGAGAGGGAGAGATTGAGGAGAGAGAGAACTGTTGATGACTTGGATAAGAATTAAGGCAAGTGGGCAAGCCACTTGTTCAAGAGCCAATCATAAACAAGCAAAAACAAACATAAACAATGCCCACTTGGGCACAAAAGGAAAATACCAAAAGAGAGAAGCCCATAGGCTGAAAAGGGGGAGGAACTTGGGCACGCTTAGGCCCCCTTTGGGCTGGGCTGGATGGGCCCTAAGCCTATTGGGTTGCCGGTCTTGGGCTGGTCCACCCGCAGGCCCGAAACCCGGTCTAATTTTTCCTTTTCCGATACTTTCGCGTCCAACGAAAAATCCAAAAATAAATGAGGCAATGTCCAAATATTTAGTCCTAATATCACTGAGAAGTCAGTTCCCAAAATCAGATTAAAAATCGAGGCTAAATTGAGTCGATTGCGACCGTTGTACAATTTATATTATCGGGCACCCTTTTTGGACTTTCCTCACATTTGACCCATGGTCAACCATTCTTTGATCCATGTTAACGTCAATTCTTGAGTGAGGGACATCCCTCGATTGTTATGTGATCTTGAGGGCTCAATTGATAATCCCGAGTACCAGATGAAAATGATTCAATTTATCGTCGTTCGTAGTTCATAGTTCGTATCGAAGTCGTGCAAAAATCACCCGCAATTCGACTTCGTACTTTTGCTGAATCGATTTATTTCCATTTCCTTAATAGTCTAGTATTTAGAGGATATCGTTCCCACCCAAGCCCTCATAGTCGAAGGGTTTGTTCCTAATCAAAATTGTGAGTCATACACATATTGTTTTCTATCGACGCTTCCCTGTTATTCGTTATCCCGAGAACATAGAGCTTGGAATATTTGTACTAACCAGGCATTCGACTAATATTGTCATTTTATAAAATCCCAAAATTGAGTCGATTTTCAGGATGTTATAATTCTTCCCCTCTTACAGAAATTTCATCCTTGAAATTTGAATTGACACGCTAATCTTCAAAAAGATAGAGGTGCTGACGCCTCATGATTTCTTCACTTTCCCATATTGCTACCTCTGTGCCATGATGCTGCCAAATGACTTTGACCAAGGAGATCATCTTGTTTCTTAGCACTTGTTCTTTTTGGTCCTCAATCTGAATGGGTCTCTCTATAAATGACACCCTGTCGTCCACCTCTATTTCTTCAAAATTCAACACATGCGTCGGGTCTAGCTCGTGTTTCCTTAACATCGACACGTGGAATATGTCATGCAGCCGAGCAAGTTGAGGTGGTAGCACAAGACGATAGGCTAAATTCCTGATCCTTTCTAGAATCTTGAACGGTCGGACGTACCTCAAGCTCGGTTTTCCTTTCTTTCTAATTTGCGATATACCTAGCATTGGTGATACTTTAAGGAATACATGATCGCCCACTTGAAATTCCAATGGCCTATGTTGCTTGTCCCCATAACTCTTTTGTCTGCTCTAAGCCGTTTTTAACCTTTCCTGAATCATCTTGACGGCGTCTAAAGATTGTTGCACTAACTCTAGCCCTGTAATTTTCCGCTCGCCAACTTCATCCCAACAAATTGGAGTCCTACATAGTTTGCCGTACAAAACTTTGAACAGTGCCATTATGATACTTTGCTAATAATTATTATTGTACGCGAACTCCACAAGATGAAGTTGTTCCTCCCAACTTCTTTTGAAATCCAATACATAGGCTTTCAGCATATCCTCCAAAGTCTGAATCGTTCTCTCTGATTGACCGTCTATCTGAGGATGGTAGGCCGCATTGAACTGCAGTTTTGTCCCCATCAAAGTCTGTAGAGTTTTCCAAAATGCAGCCGTAAATCTAGGGTCTCGATCCAAAGTAATTGTTACTAGCACCCCATGCAAACGAATAACCTGTCGCACGTACAAGTCTGCTTATTTTTCCAAAGCAAAGTCCTTACGTACGGCGATGAAGTGAGCTGACTTCGTCAATTGGTCCACTACAACCCAAATCGCATTATTACCCCACTGACATCTTGGTAATCCTTTCATGAAGTCCATCAGATGTGCTCCCATTTCCATTCAGGGATTTCAAGAGGTTGCAGTAACCCTCTTGGCTTGTAATGCTACGCTTTCACTTGTTGGCAAGTTAAACACTTTGCCATGTGCTCAGCGATATCGAGTTTCATGCCGTTCCACCAATAATACTATCGCAGATTCTTATACATCTTCGTTTTACTTGGATGCACACTATAGTCATTGCGATGCACTTCGGATAACAACTTCTCTTTAATTTCAGTGTCGTTTGGTACACATAACTGTTCATGGAATTTCAAGATCCCATCCCGGATACTTGAAAATCCGACTTTCTCTTGGTCGTGTCCAATTGTAGAATCTTTTAAATCTTAGCATCCAAAGGTTGCATTGCCTTAATCTTGGTTTGAATTTAAGGTTCGATCCTAAGGGTAGCCATCAAATTGGAAAGATGACATACCTCGGGCCTGAATTCTGAATCATGGATTCCCTCCAACAGAATCCATTCCTAAACCATCATACTAGCAACCGATAACTTGCGACTCAAAGCATCTACCACTTTGTTTGCCTTGCCTAGATGGTACAGGATATTGTAGTCATAATCCTTAAGAAGTTCCATCCATCTGCGTTGCCTCATGTTCAGTTCCCTTTGGGAGAACAGATACTTCAAACTTTGATGGTCTGTATAAATCTGAAATCTCTTTCCACAGAGATAATGTCTCTATATTTTCAATGCAAAAATAATGGCTACCAACTCTAAGTCATGCGTTGGATAATTTAGCTCGTGAGGCCTTAACTGCTTAGAAGCATATGCTATCACTTTACCATGTTGCATCAGAACATAACCGAGTCCCTTGTATGATGTATCGCTAAAGATCTCATATCCTCTTGAGCCTGACGAAATAGTCAAAATTGGTGCGGTAGTAAGCTTATGCTTAAGCTCTTGGAAACTACACTCGCACTTATCCGTCCACTCATATTTCTTGTCCTTTTTCAGCAATTGCATCATTGGCATAGCTATTGGAGAGAATCTTTCCACAAATCGTCTGTAATAACTAGCCAATCCTAGAAAACTATGAACCTCGGATACTGAAGTCGGTCTCAGCCAATCAATGACCGTTTCAATCTTGGTTGGGTCTACTGAAATCCCTTCACCTGAGATCACATGGCCTAGAAAAGCCATTTGAGCCAACCAAAATTCACACTTGCTAAATCTCGCATACAGCTTGTGATTTCTTAAGGTTTGCAACACAGTCCTTAGGTGTTGCTTGTGTTCATCCGAACTCTTCAAATACACCAAAATGTCACCGATAAACATGATCACAAACCGATCCAAATATTCCTTAAACACCCGGTTCATCAAATCCATGAAAGCAGCAGGGGCATTTGTCAATCCAAATGGCATTACCGTAAACTCGTAGTGACCATAACGAGTACGGAAAGCTGTCTTCGGTATGTCCTCCTTTTGGATCCTCAACTAATGATAGCCCGTCCTTAGGTCTATCTTAGAGAATATCAACGCTCCTTGGAGTTGGTCAAACAGGTTATCAATCCTGGGCAACGGGTATTTGTTCTTAATTGTCACTTGATTAAGCTGTTGATAGTTAATGCATAATCTTAGTGAATCGTCCTTTTTCTTTACAAACAAGACTAGCGCTCCCCAAGGTGATGCACTCAAGCGAATAAAGCCCTTGTCCAATAATTATTGTATTTGCACCTTTAATTCCTTCAATTCTGACAACGCCATCCTGTATGGTGCTTTCGAGATTGGTTCCATCCTAGGAACCAATTCAATTACAAACTTTGTCTCTTTGGCCAGGGGTAGTCCTGGCAATTCCTTTGGAAAAACATCAGGATAATCTCGTACTACCGTGATGTCCTCCAAGTTTGGTCCTTCTTTCAACATATTGCTCACCGATGCCAAATATCCTCGACATCCTGACCCCAACAACTTGGTTGCTTCCAAAGAAGAAATCATGGGAATCAAGGACCCTCCTCGGTTTCCTACAAACTGGAAACTACTAGCTCCAGTCAAATTAAATCATATTCTCTTCTCCCAACAATCCATAGTAGCTCCTTACTTGGTCAACCAATCCACACTAATAATGACATCAAAGTCATACATCGCTAAAACAATTAAATCAATTATTCCTTCCCAACCATCTATAATCAGTTTACAGCTAGCACATCCTACTGCAGATAAAACCAAATCCTCTAACAGAGTAGAAATAACAAAAACTGTTTCCAACGGCTCTGGTCTTAATCCCACTAATTATACAAACCATTTAGCAATAAAAGAGTGCAAAGCTTCCGAATCAAACAATGCATAAGCAACATGGTCGTGTAAAGATATCATACCTTTAATCACGGCAGGCATGTCCTTCGCCTCCTTCCTCGTGACTACATACACCTATGCTTGTGTAAGGGGTCTGTACTAATTGCCTTGTTGAATGTTCCCCACTAGTGGTCCGGCTAGCAGTCGTGGCGTGAATGGCATCATGGGCCTGCGTGGGCAATCCCTCACTAGGTGGCCCACCTGACCACATCCGAAACAAGCTCCCATTTGAGTGGGACATGGGGCATTCCTATGCCTCTTGCAACATATTCAGCATCCCTCTTGTAACATATTCGGCATCCTCCAAACGAACTCAATGACGGTTTCCCTACACGGTCCCTTCTAAAGGGCGGAAGAGGATACTTTTCTTCCGCCATCGGTTTCTTTCCAAACTGATGATTGTCCCTACTAAACATAAACGGTGATACAGAAGTGGTTGCCTTCTCAACAATGTGCCTCTCAATCATTTGAGCTCTCTGATAAAGCTCATTGTAATCCTTCAGGTTCATAGACACCAAGTGGTCTTGGATTTCTATCTTCAGTTCGTATCAAAACCTCTTAGTCTTGTCCAACAGGTGCTCGACCATCTGCCGCGCGTACTTTGACAGCTCTACAAACTTGGCGTCGTACTAGTCCATTGTCATCTGATTCTGACGTAGCCTCTGAAATTCTACCAGTTTCTACTCTCTCACTTAGTTTGAGAAGTACTTGCTTAGAAAAGCTTCTCTAAAAGTATCCCGTACCCTGGCTGTACCCTTGGGAAATACCCATCCTTAGGTAGCTTCCCACTAAGTGCTTGCGTTACCCTACAGTTGGTAAGGTGCCATAATCACCTTTTCTTCCTCCAAGAACTGTAGCAAGGTGAAAGTCTTTTCCAACTCCCTTACCCAAAGGGTCGCTGTCTCAGGGTTGCCAACCCTAGCAAACTTGGGCGGCTTTAGCTTCATGAACTGCTCTACTAGCTAATGCATAGGCCGGTTACCCGTCTTGGGCCTAGCTGCAGGAGCAGCTACGACAACAGCCTGAGTCTAAGCCTGTTGACCTATCAACGCCTCGATGGTGTGCATGATCCCATCCATCCTCTGATCTTTAGGTGCTACCTCCTTAGCATTAGTTGATACCTATGTTTCTTCTTCCTTTGACCCCTCTGACTTGGGGTCCTCAAAGCAACGAAAAGATGATGTCTACTAAAAAAGGGACTGGCCTGGCTGGTCTGGCTAACCTAACACTATATATGTGAGAGAGGGCTCATCAAAAAAGAGAATAGGCCACAATAACCTACTTACTAGCCTTAGAGGGATTGCTCTTCTTAGAGGGATCACTCTCCTCGATCCTCGAGCTGCAAATTTCACCATCAGGGGGATCCAAGTCCATCGGATCCTAGACCTCCTCGGTCGGCCCCATAGGAGAGACCAGTACAACAAAACCGCAGAGGGGACTGTACAAAACATCTCCCATCCTGAGGAACCACGCCTTGAAGACGTGAGGCGCGAGATGATCCCTTGACCCTTCATCCACCCACACAGTCATCACGTGGTGCTTGTACACAAAATTGTGGCTCGGGTGGGCCGCATGGTAATGGTGGTTAGGGGTGATCGGTTCCAGGTTTGGTTCGTTTCTAAGATAGAATCGGGAATTGGACCGAGAGGACAAGTTCCCATTTTTTGGGACAATGGACTGGACCGAACGGTCTTAGGACTGGGAACCGAACCGGACCAATGGTCCGTTCCGGTCCGGTCCCGATCCAATAGGATCCCGACCACTTAGACAAAAATAAAATAAAATAAATACTAGAAATATTATTATTTTAGGGTTTATTGCATTTTTTAAGAATTTTAAAAAATATATTTTAAATAGATAATTATCGGTTCAGTTCGGTTCGGTTCGGTTCCCCTCGGAACTGGGAACCGAACCGAAAATCACAAATGGAACCAAGAACTGGACCAATGCTCCCGGGAATTGGACCAAACCAGTCCGTCCGGTTCAATTTGGGCAATTCTCAGTTCGAGCAGTCCAATGTGCTTACCCCTAATGGTGTTGCTCTTTCCCACCGGGACGCCGAAGCGTACCGGATACTGCGTCATCTAGGGCCTGAAAAGGTTAACCACGACGGGTTGAGATAAACTCAGCAAGATAAAGTCCTAAGTCTCGATTCATTGAGAGTCTAACATACAACCTAAATCATCAGTCATCCAACACCACCTTCGAGAAAATGATAATAGAGACAGTTTAATAAACATGTGCAGTTACAAGCGACTCTACCTGACCTTGGCACACACAACTTATAGAACTGTTAGTTAAATCATCACGACATTAAGAGGCATGCGAATAATCAGAGTATTGCACACAATTTTCTCATGTCTCATATCCACACATGCTCCGATTATTACGACCTCCAGGGCCATGGCACAATCTTATGGTTGGCAGTCAACTGATCATAGACCAAGCATCGTCCTCTCCCATAAGGCACGGTAATGTCATGGGCTCTCCCCCACTGACGACATTCGTTAAGGAGCATGGGTTCGGCTTCTACTGCGACTCCGCAACCGACCACTGTCAGGCAATCAATTGAAGTCAGGATGACCAAAAGGCCATGGCACAATCCCAAGGGTTGGCAGTCTACCGATAGCGCCAGGCTCTCCTCTTAATGTGACCATGCAACACATCATCAAACAATATGTTATTTTCTTTACACTATCGTGTATACACATACAATTCGTGCTCATGTAACATGCTATTGTAGTTGACACATGTATAATGTCATGTAGTACAATCCAATCATTGGTAAAAATTACGATAAACTGAAATTCAATTCTAACCAATCAACAATCACATATAATTCCCTAACTCTCGGGAATAATTCACAATCAATAATACAACAAGCCATAACAATCAAGAGCACATCAAATTAAGACAAAAATTTGTTTACGTATGAATAGTGTCGTGAACGGTAATTGTGAATAGTACGCGTGAACAATAACTATGAACAGTAAATTCGTCTGAAATTAATTAAATAAATAAAAATTATTAAACTTAATCATGGTTAATCAATTAACCCAACCATATTTAATTTAACCTAACCATGATTAAAATCTAACATCGGTTACTTTAAAACTAACCTTAGTTACTTTAATTTAGTAACTTTAGTTACTTTATTACTAACTATGGTCAATTAACTAACCCTAGTCAGCCTTAATTAACCAGCCTAATCAACCAATCAACCTTAATTAAACACAAGCACACAAATACACTAATTAACCTTTAAGCAAGATTAACCCCTAAACAATGATTAGGTAATTAACTTACTTGAGTCGAGAATCCGGCGACATTGACGCGTAGGGGGGAATGAGGGCTATGAGGGGTAAGCTCGGGGACGACAACGGGTGACAAATGGTGGCCGAAACAGGCCAAAACAGCCCCGGGTTACTGTTCACACGGAATAGAGGAATATTGGCAGAAATGGCTGTATGGGCGGCAAGCGACCAGGGTGGCCGGCGATGTGCGGCTGGCACCCTAACTTCAGTGGATACCCGTTGGGCAGTGGTGGCGGCAAGGCTATTTTTCGGTTGGAAAACAATAAAAACAACAAAAAACAGCAAAAATGGAAGAGAAAATGAAGAGAAAAAGGGAGAGAGAGGGGTTGGGAATGTGCAGTTTAGAGGGAGAGGTTGAGGAGAGAGAGAGCTGTTGAGACTTGGATAATAGCCAAGGCAAGTGGGCAAGCCACTTGTTCAAGAGCCAATCATAAACAAGCAAAAACAATCATAAACAATGCCCACTTGGGCACAAAAGGTAAAGTCCAAAAGCGAGAAGCCCATGGGCTGGAAAGGGAGAGGAACTTGGGTTAGCTTGAGCTCCCTTTGGGTTGGGCTAGATGGGCGCTAGGCCCATTGGCTGCTGGTCTTGGGCCGGTCCACCCGCGGGCCCAAAACCCGGTCCAATTTTTCCTTTTCTGACACTTCGGCATCCAATGGAAAATCCCAAAATAAATGAGGCGACATCCAAATATTTAGTCCTAATATCATTGGGAAGTCAGTTCCCAAAATCGGATTAAAAATCGAGGCTAAATTGAGTTGATTGCGACCGTAGTACAATTTGGATTATCATGCGCCATTTTTGGACTTTCCTCACATTTTGTCACGCCTCGACCCTTGAGCACGCGACAACCCCTGTTCACTTACGGTCATTTGATTTGCGACTCCCCAGGATCCGTCGCCGACCGTTATTTTTATCTTTTGATTAAACGCATATGGAAGCGAAACACAATCCCCAGTCAATTACAAAAACAGAGATAGCAGGAAAACTCAACAAGAACATATTCAAAAGTACTGCTTTATTTATCTACTGATTATCCCTAGGAAGTTTACAAGTACAAGCCCTTACCACGGGCATCTTCCTAACGAGCCAATGAGACCAATAGGGCAGGGGTTAATCTACTGCCTTCAAAGACGGCCACGAGCCGTAACACGCGTCGATCCTCCATCCTATGGACTGAAAAATGTTAACCACGACGGGTTAAGATAAACTCGTAAGTCAAAGTCCTAAGCTCCGGTTAGGAACTTCGCTCGCCTTGGGAGCAATCTAACCATGCAACCTAGTTCCGACAAACAACACATACCACACCTCAAGCAACATTATCAGACGACAGTTCAATAAGTAGATGCAAACACAGGCGACCCTACCTGGCCTTGGCACACGCAACCTGCAGAAACTGTCATTTCAATCATCATGACATTAAGAGCATACGAATAATCAGAGCATCTCACACAACTTTCCCATGTCTCACACTCACACATGCTCCGATTATTAATGCCCCCTCCTGGGCCAACGGCACAACCTTAAAGTTGGCGGTTCCTGGCTAAACCAGCTTCGTCCTCTTTACTTCGAGGCACGGCGACGTCAAGGGCTCACTCCCAAGATGGCATTCCCGAAGGAGCACAAGACCTGCCCACTACCGCAGTCCCGCTACTAACAGAGGCCCGGGACCCGCCCCCATACCGCGGTCCCACATAGAACCCCTCCCTATCAGGCATCCGATCGAAGTCAGGCGACCCGCTGGCCACGGCACAACCCCATAGGGATTGGCGATCTTCCGGCAACGCCGGGTTCCCTCATTTAATGTGTTCATGCAACACATCATCAAGCAATCCATTTATATCTTTGCTCTGTCGTGAATGAAATATCACTCATGCTCATGCGATATGCCATTTCAGATAACCTACGCAATATGTCATGCGATCTCACTCGACAATCTCCAAAATTCGATTTTCAATCAGTATTCAATCACGCACATTCCCTAACTCTTGGGAACAACCAACAATTCAAGTCACTATCTGTCAATCAATTCCGACCAATCAACATCACGATACTTGCACATTTTTCCAAATAATCACGTATATTTAATAATAAATAAATACGTGTCCTCACGACAACGCCAATCAACTATTTCCGACAATATTCAATTATCCAAAAATAAGTATAAAATATAGTTATACTCAAAGGTACTCATTTAAGAAACATATAATACTATAGTCCATTGTTCCGATAAAATAATTCAAGTCCCACAAAATACTTATAATTATTTTTTTCAATCCCATAATTAATTATCCAACCCAAATAATTCCATTTAGTAAAACCCTTCTTCAATAAACCAATGTCATTTAATAAAATAATATATAAATACTATTGACTTTGGAAAAATAGACCATAGTAATTTTCCCCCAAAATTACTCAATTAAAACCATTTCCAATAAATAATCACGATTAATTATTTTCTCCAAAAATAATTAATTTTCAGCAATGAATAGTAATAACAATATTACTATTAATAATTCGAAATTATAAATTAATTTAATTAATTAATAATTCCGAAAATAATAAATAATTATTATTTATTTCAAAAATAATAATAATATTACTTATTAATATAAACCATGATTAATACTAAGCAAGCTTCATCAATCATATTAAAACACTAATAATCATCCTCCAAAGCACTAATCAACAATTAAACTAATTAAACTACTCCTAAGCAAGATTAATCCCTAAATAAGGATTAGGAAATCGACTCACGGTTTAGCGATTCCGACGACATGAGCGCGATGGCGGCGGCGAGGGGAACGCCCGGGAACTTCCGGCGCGTCGGGACGAGGCGGCCCGGGACCGGGTCTCGGCCAAGGGCAGCTGTCCACACGGCAAGAGGCTGCGAAACGGAGGAACCGGCGGCACGGGGCTGGCTGGTGGGTGGCCCGGCGACTCCGGACGGCGGCCAATAGCTCCGGCGACCAAGCGGCGGCTCCGGCGAAGGCTGGACAGAAGCTGGAAAGGGAGAAGGAGGGCGGTGCGCGCTAGTTCGTGGGGGTGGCGGCCGGGGGGTGGCTCCGGCGAAGGTGCAGGGCGTGGGCTAGGGGCGGAGGGACGATGGCGGCCGAGCGACGGTGAGGTGGTGGAGCTCGGCGGCGGCCGGTTGGCTCGGTTTGAACCCGAACCGAGAGAGGGAAAAGGACAGGCGATACAGCAGCTGGTTCGGGGGGGTGTGGCAACCGGCGAAGGACGGCTCCGGTGCTGGGCGGACGGCGAGCGGCGGCCAGGTGGCGGAGGTTGGGCCACAGACGGTAGTTGGCCAGATCTGGTTCGATCCGAAGGGGGCCGACGCTCGGGCGGAACCGTCGGGCGGCGCGGGCTGGTCGGCGCGAGACTCGTCTGGATTCCGCCGACGGCCGGCGGCGGCGGGGACGGCGGCCAAGACGGAGGTAGCCCGGTCGCGGCGGTGGACGGAGGAGAGGGAGACAAAGACGAGAAGCTGGTCGGGGCCGTTTTGGCTCAAGGTTTGCGGACCGACGACCGGGCGGCGGCGGCGGAGCTGCGGTGGGTGGTGGTTGCCAACAGCGACGGCAGCAAAAGAAAGGGCGGTAGCGAGGAAGCCGCTTCGACCGGAAGGGAGGAAGAAGAGAGGAAGAAGAAGAAGCCGCAAGGGAGCTGGACGTGCTACGCGCACGAGAGAGAGAGAGAGAGAGAGAGAGAGAGTACATGGGCTGTCGTGAGAGAGGAGAGAAAAAGGGAGAGAAGACCGAGTCAAGGGAGGAGAAAAGATAAGATAAGATGGGGACAAGTGGGGAGGGCTGTCGACAAGGGGGGAGGAAAACGCGGGGGAAAGAGAGAGAAAAGGGGGAGGAGAGAGAAACGTGCGGAGGAAGATGGGGGAAAAGAAAAGAAAAGAAAAACAAAAATAAAAACAAAACAAAACAAAACAAAATCCAAACAAGCTTCTAGAGAGGGGTATTTTGGTCTTTTTACCCCTGAAGCACAATTTCCCAAATATTTGGCTCCAAAACTCGGCACGCTAAATCCTTTTTCCAATAATTTCGGACTTACCGAAAAATTCGAGAATCAATGAGACACGTCCAATATTTTAGTCTCGACATCCTTAAAAATTCGATACCCGATACCGGATTGAAATTCGTAATTAAAATCAATCAATCGCGACTTTAGTACGACCTAACTTTCGGGCGGCGTTTAGGGGTTCTCACGCGTTTGACCTGTGGTTGATAGCTTTTCAATCCACGATCGTGCATATTCAAATTAGGACGATCCTCGATTGTCATGTAATCACGAGAGGTTAATTGCTCACACTGAGTACAGGGCCAAAAGGAAATCGGTTTAACGTTGTCGCAATTAATATCGAAGTCATGCGGAATCACCCGCAATCGGACCTCGTATTTTTGCCGACTCGATTTATTCCGTTCGCTAATTGGCCTGCAACAATGTAGTATTATTCCTCTTTGATCCTTATGGTCGAACGGCCTATCCCTGATTAAATTCACTAGTCGTACGCGTACCGATCCTCAATTGCCTTACCGAACAGTTAGTTAACTCGTGAGGGGCCAACTCAGAGTAAACGTAACTAACAGTGCATTGATAAAATAACCATTTCATCTATTCTGGAATGGATCGAAATTCAGGATGTTACACATTTGACCCATGGTCAACCATTCTTTGATTCATGTTAATGTCAATTCTCGAGTCAGGGATGTCCCTTGATTGTCATGTGATCCTGGGGGCTCAATTAATAATCTCGAGTACCGGATGAAAATGATTCAGTTTACCGTCGTTCATAGTTTGTATTGCATTCGTGTGGAAATCACCCGCAATTCGACTTCATACTTTTGTCGAATCGATTTATTTCCATTTCCTGAATAGTCTAGTACTTAGAGGATATCGTTCTCGTCTAGGTCCTCATGGTTGAAGGGTTCATTCTTAATCGAAATTGCGAGTCATACGCGTATCGTTTCCTATCGGTGCCTCCTTGTAATCCATTATCCCGAGAACATGGAGCTTAGAATATTTGTACTGATTGGGCATTCAACTAACATTGCCATCTTATAAAATCCCAAAATTGGGTCGATTTTCAGGATGTTACAGCCGGCAGTGAGCGGCTGGCCTCCGGACGTCGATGGCTCCACACTAGATAGTGGCAGCAGTTCCGATGATGGTAGCAAGGGCGGCAACCGGCAATGGACAACAAGGGGCAACAAAAATGAAGAAGGAAAATGAAGAGAAAAGAGAGAGAGGGAGAGAGAAAAGGGGCTGAGGTGGGGGGTAGCTGAGCTAGAAATGGAGGAGAGAGAGAGGGCTGGACAATGTATAACAAGGCCAAGGTGAGTGGCAAGCCCACTTGAAAGGGCCAAAGAAAAACAAGCAAAACAAGGCTAAAACAGAGCCCACTTGGGCCACCAAAGGAAAGGCTGAGAAGAAAGGCCCAAGGGCTGAGAAGAGAGAAGAGAAATGGGTCGGCTTGGGCCCATCTTGGGCTGGGTTGAATGGGCACAAGGCCCATTGGACTGCCGGTCTTGGGTCGGCCCACTTGCGAGCCCGAAACCCGGTCCAAAAATTCATTTTCCGATACTTTAATGCCCAACGGAAAACTCGAGAATAAATGAGGTGACGTCCAAATATTTAGTCCTAACATCCCTGAGAAGTCGGTTCTCAAAATTAGATTAAAAATCTGGGCTAAATTGAATCAATTGTAACTGTAGTACAATTTAGACTATCGGCGCCCTTTAAGGACTTTTCCTCATGTTTGACCCGTGGTCAACAATTCTTCAATCCACGTTTAAGCCAATTCTCGAGTCAAGGACGTCCTTTGATTGTCATGTGATCCTAGGGGCTCAATTGATAATCTCGAGTACTAGATAAAAAGTATTCAGTTTAGCATCGTTCATAGTTCGTATCGAAGTCGTGCGGAAATCACCCGCAACCCAACTTCGTATTTCTACCGAATTGATTTATTTCCGTTTCCCTAATAGTCTAGACTAGAGGATATCATTCCCTCCCAGGCCCTTATGGTCGAAGGGTTCGTTCTTGATAGAAATTGCAAGTTGTATGCGTATTGTTTTCTATTGGCACCTCTCTATAATCCGTTATTCCTCATATGATTATTTTGGAATATTTGTATTGACCAGGCATTCGACCAATATTGTCATTTTATAAAACCCCGAATGCGGTCGATTTTCAAGATGTTACATGATCACCACAGTCCCATTGTGATTTGGAACGAACTTTGGCAAATACGCAAAAGATCCATCCACATGGCTCATAAGATCATTACAGATTAGAATAGGCTCAAGCTAAAATTTTCATAAAAGATGGTTTCTTGCATCAAGCTTGATGAAGATGAGACTTGTGCCGTTGGGAACGTTGGGGGAAGAGGTGATGATAAATTGGGATTGATGGAAATAGAAAATAATGGGCAAAGACACGGTAGACAAGAAGAAAAATTGGGGATGCATCTGAAATGGAAATGGGAACAAAGAAAGTGTTGATTTGGGGTAGAGATGTCGAAGAGTTTGATGGTTTTTCTTGCTCTAATAGTATGTTGTATTTAATGTCCCTAATCATGGTTGGGTGATAAGTATGTATAATGATAATTTATTAAAGTCAGGGTACTAATAAAAATATAATAATCACACAAAGACCCCATAATGTAAATTGGTTATATACTGATACATATGCCAGCTTCATTTCCGGTCCAGCTTTCTAAGCATGTCGGACCAAAGTAAATGTAACAAGATTGTAATTTTCCTTGGCATCAACTAGGAGTTGATGAAATCGTACCCAAAGCAGGACGATGATAAGCACCTTTTTGTCAAAAAGCTGCACTTAGTTTTGATAATCAAACAAATCAAATGCCAAATGTTGATGTCTTCCACTTTATTGAACTAAGAAGGCAATGCACAGTGAGGTTCAAAATGAAACAAAAACATAGCAACATTCCTCTATGGCACTGTACGGCCACCATTTTAATTGATGAGGGGCTTCATAATCCTCTGAAGAATATATCGGCTTGCTTTTCCAGTTCTTCGATGTTCTTCAGGAAATCTCTCAGTTTCATCTTGATGTCTGGTAATGCGTGCTTCAATGCTTCTGGTCCCTTCTTGATCACAAAATCAGCTCTGTGCAAGAGGCTCTCGATATCTATCTCCAAAAGGTCAATAAGACTTCCGATCGTGTCCAGGTCCGTGAGAGCAACATAGGTCCTGACCTGTAGAGCTTTTAGTTTTAAGAATTTATTCATGTAAATCATGGTTTCTTGCATTTTGGACTCCTAGACGTTGTTCCCATCATTATAGCTACTTACAAATCAATCCAGCCTCGCAATGTTCATTATATTTGACGTGAGGACTTCAAGGGGAAACTATTGTTTTGAACTTAACGGGAATGTTAAATGGGTTTGACGAAATTGTGGGGATGGTCACTGTAATGAGGGAGAAAAAGGTTTTTAGTACTTACTGGCATTGAGGTGATCACTTCCTCCTCTTTCTTCACTTTATTCTCATAATTCTTCCAAAGGGAGTCGATCCAGTTGCCCACCAACTCCATGGGAAAGGCAGCTGCAGCCGATAGAGCGGTGGCAACTGACAGAGCAACCACCGCAGCAGTCATGAAAGAATTGATCAGAACGGCTTCGAAAGTCGCAACCTTTGCCCAAGTGCGTATGCACTTGAGCTCCTCGTTGATCTTCTTCTTCTTGATCTGCAACTTCTCGAAAATGGACTTCTGTTGCTTGTGGATGACTTGAAAGACCTCGCGGAACACAGTCAAAGGGACTCCGGTGTCCCTGAAATTCCTCAATTTCTCCAAGGTGTTTGAGTACCTAAATTTTTCCAAGGTCTCTGCATCAGTTTATCTCGAAACAGAACATGTGTATTCCTCACCACCTTAACCTTGTAATTTTAGGATATCAAACTCAAAAAATCAATTTGATCTCATTGGCATGTTAGGAAATAAAGTCGAATGATATGGAAAAGAGAAAACAGGAGAGATTGAAAGCCTTAGCAATAGTCGCTCAAGAACCAAGTGTACTAAGATAGATGTGCTATCCATGAAGTTTCTAGAGAATTAAGACATACCTGCTGTCTCCATTCCTGTCTTCTTCTTCGAAGCAACCAAGTGCGTCGAAAATCAGCAATTGGGCATCACGTGCATACTTCAAGCAATTCTCAAGGGTGGCACAGAAATATAGGATAGAGTCACATTATCATGCTAAGTCTACATAGGTCAATGAACAAAGCCAACGAATATTAGATAATATTGATTAGTTTTGCTCCATTCTCACATGGATAGAGTCACATTATCATGCTAAAGACCTTTGCCCAAGTGCGTATACACTTGAGCTCCTCGTTGATCTTCTTCTTCTTGAGCTTCTCATCGATCTTCTTCTTCTTGACATGCTTTTGAGATCAGAACCGCTTCAGAAGTAGCAACCAGTATCATGCTAGAGACCTTTGCCCAAGCGCGTATGCACTTAAGCTTCTCGTTAATCTTCTTCTCTTTTATCTGCAACTTCTCGAAAATGGACCTTTGTTTCTTGTGAATAATCTGAAAGATCTAGAACTTAGTCAAAAGGTCTCTAGTCTCCCTGAAATTCCTCAATTTCTTTAGGGCGTTATGTACCTAAATTTTTCCAAGGTTTCTGCATCTGTTTATATCGAAACCAAACATGTGTATTCCTCACCACCTTAACCTTGTAGTTTTAGGATATTATATCTCTTAATCAAGCGTGGTCATGTTTTTTTCCTAATTCACGAGTGTCTTCTCATTGAACTAACCTGCATGATCATCAGCAAAAGTTCAGATTCTGTGGTAAGATCTAAAACCATAATAGGAATACAATCCAACAAGCAAGATATCTAACTCTTGTAGCGCAATTGAATATAAATTGGGCTTTTCTTTACCTAAATGAGCTGCTTCTTGCAATTGACTACTCTGCGGGATGGAAGTTAGAAAAGAGGGACCCGGGGGGGAGAAGATGGCTTGTTGAATGTAATGAAGAAGAAGCACCCTCTCGTGGTGAATTTATATTTTTTTCAATTGGAGGATAAAGTTTGTGATGATGTTTTTAAATTTTGGGTATAGTTACCGAGAATGCTCATACCACATTAGTATTTCTTGTGAAAATTTGTCGAGGTTCAGAGAAACTAGCTTTCGAGACGATATGTTGATACTCGACTTGTTTCGCATGAAAGGTTAAGTGTCACATTTATATAGATTTTTGGAAAATAGATTATTGCATCAAATGGACATTATGATGCTTCCAAATATACTAGATGAAAAAAACCTAGCTATTGTGCGGAACACACATTTAGTGATTGGACAGTTGCCATTATAAAACCTTGACAGCCAATATTTCCTTCTATTGAAATGTGTCAAAGATAGAAAATGTTATAAAC
Source organism: Corymbia maculata (assembly GCA_014182735.1). Lineage (NCBI taxonomy): Eukaryota > Viridiplantae > Streptophyta > Magnoliopsida > Myrtales > Myrtaceae > Corymbia > Corymbia maculata. Next base: position 19,067,059 of record CM024688.1, on the reverse strand, counting down.
CTTCTAGATAATCCAAATGTACCCTTCACCTAGGAACACACATTTAGTGATTGGACACTTGCCTTATAAAACCTTGACAACCAATCTTTCCTTTTATCGAAATGTGTCAATGATAGAAAATTTTATAAGCCTTCTAGATAATCCAAATGTGCCATTCACCTAAGAATGCACATTTAGTGATTTGACATTTGCCATTATAAAATCTTGACAACCAATCTTTCCTTCTATCGAAATGTGTTAAAGATAGAAAATGTTATAAGCCTTCTAGATAATCCAAATGTGCCCTTCACCTAGGAATATGTGTTTAGTAATTGGACACTTGCCATTATAAAATCTTGACAACCAATCTTTCCTTTTATTGAAATGTGTCAAAGATAGAAAATGTTACGAGCCTCCTAGATAATCCAGATGTGCCCTTGACCTAGGAACAAACGTTTTAGTGATTGGACGCTTGCCATTAGAAAACCTTAATAACTAACCTTTCCTTCTATTGAAATGCGTCAAAAATAGAAAATGTGATAAGCCTCCTAGATAATCCAAATGTGCCCTCCACCTATGAGATATGCGATGCCAAATAATTTGTTAGCACACAAACTTGAAAATATGTGCTATTTCTCTATTTTGCCCAGACTAAATTCTATACACAAAGACATGCTTAGTAATTAATATTATCCCAGTAATCTTGGATCAAGTGAGAGATGAAATTTATGGGAAATAGCTTGGATCATATGAGTGACAAAAAGATGTTGCATGAAAAAATAATTTGATGCAGGAAAATGGTGCTACATCATTTTTCAATAGATCTACTAACCTCAACAAGTATTACAAAAAGTGATACACCATTTATATTTTTTTTAAGGAAAATGGTGCCATGAAAGAAATTAGCCCTTGATCATTCTCTCGACTTTCGATTCCAGGCAATTAGCATCCTAAGAAAAAAAGACAGTGATCCAATTTTGCAAGTGCATATTCTCAAAATTTAGTGACAATCTCAAAATCAGTACGGTTGGTCAAGGTGTCGGACAATTTTTAGGAGGGGGTTGCCCCGTTAAAATCTCACTGACAGAATTTAGTCGTTTTCATGGGACCTGCAAGTTATTTAATGGGCTTTTAGGTAGAGCGATCTTTATGCTTGTGTCCTTGGATTGTCAAAATTTAGAGTGTAAAAATTCACCTTACTAATTGTTATTGAGATGGAAAATAAAGTCATCCACTCCTTTGATATTCAACGTCTATATTATTATTGAGGTGTTATTACAACACTGGTTGTTTTGCCTCGACAAACACCCAACCAAACCAACAAACTATCAACAATATATATACAACTCCCCTAAGCAATGCCCAAAATACAACTCCAAAAGTTCCCTACCAATAGTACTCTTGCCCTACTTGCAGCTAATTTAGGAACTTAAAAACATGAAAGACGAGTGGAATGAATAATTACAACCTAGTGAGTGATATATCTCTTTTAAACAGATCGATTAATCACTATGCACATTTAAAATATATATATAGTACTCTCGCCCTACTTGCCGCTAATCTAGGAATTTAAAAACATGAAAGACGAGTTGAATGAATAACTATAGCCTAGTGAGTAATAAGTCTCTTCTAAATAGATCGACCAATAACTATGCACATTTAAAACACACATATAATCTCATTTACACCAAATTCAGAACACAACAAACTTCAAGAGTAAAAGGGGTAATCTATGTTGTAATATAATATGCGAAAATGACAGACTCTTACAAATTAAGTCAATACGAAAATACTAGAGAAATAAAAGAGGAATAATAAAGACAACAGAGATTTACATGATTTGGTCTGAGTATCGATATCTACATTTACGGTGAGAGCCAATAGCAAATAATCCACTACACTTGGAGAATCAAAGTTACAATTGCTTACATGCTCAATTGTTTCCCACACTTAGAATTAAGCACAAATTCCTGGTGTTTACAAATAAACAACTCAGTTGAGATGTAAATTCACATCATAAATCATTGTGTATTCAAGCCTAAAGCAAAGGCTATACATACGCCAAGAGCAAGAACTGGTCTGATCGTTCTTTCTTTTCCTACACCGGCTTCGCATTCGTTGGGTGGCTGTCTTTACTTGGGCACGACACTTATCTTGCTGAAGAAAAGAAGTCTCCTTGTATTTCATACGGGTGTGGCAGGAAACAAACCCTTCCTTTCACTAGCACAAAGAAGAAAAAGACAAGAAGGTCCGTTATAAATCGTGAAATAAATGGAGTCCTTTTTTGTCAACCAGTCAAACTCAGAAAAGAAGAAATCAATCTTGTTGATTGAATCTTTTATATATATATATGTTGGGAAATTAATCCAGAAAAAGCAAACTGTATGTTGTAATCAGAATATCAATGCAAAAGATGATGACAACCTTATAAACTTACAATTCTTGGAGAAGATGAAAATAAGATATCACTTGAAAATCATACAAAATTGGAGGTGAGGTACGGATGTCCGAATCTCCTTAAGGCAATTAGTTCCTGCCAATGGTGCTCTGCAGATTCACGAACTATGCCTCCCAAGATACAACACCTTGAACCTGTTTGGATTAGCACTATGCAAACAGGACTCAGTCGAACCGTTCAATTGAACCAGCACACTCAGAAGAATCGGAAGAGTAGAATAGAATTTTGTCTTTTTTGAAGAACCCCAAAAAACCTCTTTGAAGCTCTATGTTCTTATCTATTTATAGAGCTTTCAAGTTCATGTACAGAAGCGATACATGAATTAAATGAATACATGTATCCAAGAAGAAATTCATGAATTCAGGAGATATGTGAATCCAAGAGATTCATGAATTCAAGAGATACGTGTATCCGAGAGATTCATGAATTCAAGAGATACGTGTATACGAAAGATTTATGAATTCCGAAGATACGTGAATCCAAGAGATTCATGAATTCAATAAAAATAGATACGTGAACAGAAAATACGTATCTTGATTTGTTTGCATTCGTTGATCCATTAACCATATATATATATATATATATATATATATATATATATCCACAACAGAATAACGAATCTTTGATTACCCAAAGAAACCACCACACAAGAAATCCATAACATGGATTAATTTGTGTGATCACATTTTGGATATTTATCCAAATTTATTCAACGGATTGAGTTCCTTAAAAATTAAAACTCCTGAGATATTAATTTAACAATTGTTTACCTCGGTTCAACGTTTGAAGTCAAGTTATAGTGCTTATCATCCATGCTACTCTCCCAATGCCTTGATAGGTGCTTACTGTTCACAAATGCCATTGAGCTCATGCAAAACTTGAGCTTCGTCAAAGGAATAGGCTTAGTCATCATGTTTGCGGGGTTCTCTACTATAGCAATCTTTTTTACAATAACCTTACCCTTCGTCAAGACATCTTCAGGTGAAGTGATACTTGATGTTGATATGTTCCTTTTGCTTATGATAAACCAGATTATATGCAAGATATATCACACATTGATTATTACAGTGTATATCAACACTATTCTATTCTAACCCAAAGTTCGAGAGCAAACTTTGTAACCACATCACCTCCTTTGCTATAAAGATTAGTGCCTTGTACTCTGCTTCAGTTGAAGACAAGGCAACATGATCTTGTAAAGATGCTTTCCAACTCACTGCACCACCTGCTAGCGTAAACATGTGCCCTACTAAAGACCCGTAATCATCCAAGTCATTGATGTGATCTGAATCCACATAACCAGTGGTCTCATTGCCATTACTGTCCCTTTGGTACTATACCCACATTTGTTGTCCCTTTCAAATATTTGAGGATCCAATTCACAGCTTCCCAATGAACTTTATCAAGATACTTCATATAGCGACTAACTACGCTCACAACTTGTGAAATATTAGACCTAGTGCATAACATGGCACACATAATGCTACCCAATGCACTAGAATAAAGACCATGGGACATATACTCCTCTTGAGTCTACAGTGATAATTTATGAGAAAGTTTAAAGTGCTTTGCTTAAAGAATACTTACAAATTTCACTGACCGCATATTAAAACGTGTCACAATCTTCTCAATATATTTCTTTTGAGGTAGATGTAAAAGTCCTAGAGCCTATCACGCAAAATCTTGATACCTAATATCTCCTTTGTAGTACCTAAATCTTTCATCTCAAATTTAGCACTCAACTACCTTTTCAGCACATCAATATCGAACATATTCTTAGCTACTATTAGTATATTATTTACATATAGTAATAGGCAAATTAAAGAACCCTCCAATCTCTTAAAGTAAACACAATTAACCATATGACTTTTCGAATAGCTTTGACTAGCCATGAAAGCATCAAAATGCTTATACCATTGCCTAGGAGACTATTTCAGCCCATACAAAGATTTCTCTAACAAACAAACATGATCTTCCTTATCCAAAATAGCAAGTCCCTCTAGTTGCTTCATATAAATCTGCTTCTCCAACTCACCATGAAGAAATGCAGTTTTCACATGTAACTGCTCTAGCTCGAATCCTATCTAGCAACTAAAACAAGTAAAACATGAATATAAGTATGTCTTACCACAAGGGAGAACACATTGTTGTAGTCAATGCCCTTCCTTTGTGTATACCCTTTCACTTGAAGTCTCGCCTTATACTTAGCTACCTTAATACCAAGAATACCCTTATTTCATTTAAAGACCCATTACTTATGATAATCTTTTGACTCCTGGGTACTTTAACCAGATCCTTTGTCTAATTTCAATGGAGTGATTCTATATCTTCACTCATAGCACCTAGCCACAGCGACAACTCACTATCAGCTATCGCCTTAGAGTAAGACGAAGGCTTATCTATCTACACATCGTCACCTCCAGTCAATGCATAAGCAATATCTGTATAACCCTAACATATCAGTGATTTAATTTGCCTTTCTTGTCTATCTACGACTATAATGTGTTGCGATTATGCTGATTGTTTAGTATCATCAACTTTAGGAATTGTGGCCTCATCTACACTCTCAACTTCTATTATCCAAGGTCCTTAGAGTTTCCACCTAAACCTCTACCTCATTATTGACACCATGATTCGTCTGCTTTGCTAGTTGTATGTCAAACCTCCTTTGTTGAAGCATTGTAGTTTTGTCGAAGGTTACATCTTTGCTGATTAGAAAATTGGGTGATTTGAGATTAGTGCACCATAGCCGCTAGCTTTTAACCCCACGTGCATGACTCAGAAATATGCACTTCTTCACAATTAGCTCAAGCTTACCATTACTTTCATGAGCATATGCATGACATTCGAATATTCGTAATTCGGAGTAATCAATCAGTTTCCCCGACCATACTTCCTTAGGAGTCTTCCACTTGATAGCAGATGATGAAGATCGATTTATTGGGTAACATGCCATATTTACTACTTCTTCTCAAAAAATTTTGCCTAGTCTCATATGCAAAAACATGCATCGAGCTTGCTTAAGTAAAATTCTATTCTTTTGTTTTGCCACACCATTTTGATGTGGTGTCCTAAGTACTGTGTAGTGTCCGCAATCCCTTTTTTTCTTGCAAAACTCAATAAAATCTTTATCCCATAACTTCATGCCATTATCGGTTCTTAGGCATTTGATTTGTTTATTTGACTACTTCTCTATCAATGTCTCTAATTTCTTGATTCACCCGAAGAGATCATTAGGATAGAGCCAAAGTTTGAGCCTGTCAGCATATTAAATTAGACCCGCCTTCACTCAAAAGCTTAAGTTAATAAGTTATAAGTTAACTAGCATATTTAGTTGGACCCACCACATCAATTCTCCGACGTAAGACTTCTTTAACACAACTCATTCACACGTACATCCATCCTAAAAATTTTCCTCTCATGTGTGAGATTAGTGTTAGGTCTAGTTCCCCCTTAATTTAGGTATCGTTCTGGCCTAAGTTTATCTTTACAGGCTCGTGTTGCTATGCCACAACAACCATCTACCTAAAAACTGCAACTATTGACTATGATACCAATTATTGTAATATAATATATGGAAACAACAAAATCTTACAAATTAAGTCAATGCAATAATACTGGAGAAGTAAACGTGGAATGATAAAGATACTAGAGATTTACGTGGTTCGGTCCGAGTATTAGTACCAATATCAATAGGAAGAGCTAACAACAAATAATCCACTATAATAAAAGAATCAGAATTACAACTACTCACATGGTTAAGTGTTCCCACACCTAGATTTAAGCCCAAACCCCTAGTATTTACAAATAAACAACTCAATGGAGATGTAAACTCATGGCATAAATCACTATATATTCAAGCCCAAAGCAAAGGCTCTACATATGTTAAGAACAAGATCTCGTGTAATCATTCTTTCTTTTTGTACGGTGGTTTCACGTTTACTGGACAGCTTTCTTTGCTTGTGCAACACATATCTTGCTGAAGAAAAGAAGTCTCCCTTTATTTCATATGAGGCAGGAAACAAACCCATTTTTTCACCAACATGAAGAAAAAAGAGAAGAAGGTCCTTAAATCATGCAGTAATGGAGTCCTTCTTTGGTCAAATGATTAAACTCGGAAAAGAAGAAACCAATCTTGTTGACCGAATTTTGAGATATATATCCCCAACAGAATTAAAAGATCTTCAATTATCCAAAGAAACCACTGTCCATAACTTGGATTAATTTTTGCAGTCACATTTTGGATATTTATCCAAATTTTATTCGACAGATCGAATTCTGTAAAAATTCAAATTCAGACATTAATTTGACAATATATTATGGTAGAAATACTCATTTATATCAGTAATATTGAAGGAAACATCAATGTCCAATTCACTTGTGATGTTTTGAATATCAACCCCATTTCGGGACAGATCGAATTTTGTAAAAATTCAAATTCAAGACATTAATTTGACAATCTATTATGGTAGAAATACTCATTTATATCAGTAATATTGAAGGAAACATCAATGTCCAATCCACTTGTGATGTTTTGAATTTCAACCCCATTTTGGGACAGATCGAATTCTATAAAAATTCAAATTCAAGACATTAATTTGAAAATATAGTATGGTAGAAATACTCATTTATGTTAGTAATATTGAAGGAAACATCAATGTCCAATCCACTTGTGACGTTTTGAATTTCAACCCTCTTTTGAGATACGTGAAATGATTATTTAATCAATGCATTGTTAATTACATTGACTACGAACTGATCACTTACGAGTTAACTAACCTATTCCAAAATATAATTAAGGATTGATATGTGTACGACCAGAAAATTCAATCAGAGACCACTCGACCATAGGGATCAATGAAGGTCGATGCTGCAATATTATAAATCAATTAGCAAACGAAAATAAATCGATTAGAAAGAAGTACAAGGTTGGATTGTGGGTGATTCTACATGACTTCAATACAACTATAAACAATATTAGACCAATTTCCTTTTTGGCTTTATAGTCATAGTGAATAATTGAACCTTTGCAATTACATGACAACCGAGGGTCACCCCTAACTTAAAGAGGTTCAAACATGAATTGAATTTGATCAATCACGGGTGAAACACAAGAAAACCCCTAAATGCTACCCCATACTTTAGGTCATACTACAGTCGCAATTGATTGAATTTAACCATGAATTTTATCATGATTTCAAGTATAGAATTTTCAAGGACTTCAAGATTAGTCTACTGGAAGTTGCCTCATCAATTCTCATGTTTATTGGTAAGCCCAAAAATTTTGAAATAAGGGATTAACAGGCCAAAAATTGGAGCCACGAGGAGATGGGCTAGCCGAAAATTAAGTTTTAGTTCAATTACCTTGGCTGAGCTGTGAGCATCGTAATATATATCTATAGGTCAAGAAAATGCATGTTCTGATGCTAGTTATCAAAAAAGGTAAAATAAAATATAAAAAAACTCAGTTGCTAAAGCAGATTAAATGTTCAAACATTTCAAACCGTAACAAGAGTTAGTGAAAAAGAAAATAACAGGAGTTAGAATTTGCAAGGTTACTTCTAACATAGACTTGACTGTATCCAAACTGCAAATCTCCCATTCCGGGTATCATTCTGTCACTCTAGGACCTCGGCTCCAACTCCTTGTCTTATAAGAGTGAGCCAAATCTCCCGAAATATCCAAAGGTCGTGAACTTCATGGAAAATCTTGACTTTGAGGGCCGAATTGATCAGACTATAGAGACACTCATTTTTCTTGACCCAAGTGAAATACGAGGGATTGATCACCACAGTTCCATTGTGATTTGGAACAAGCTTTGGCAGATGGGCAAAAGATCCATCCACATGGCTCAGAAAATCATCACAGATTAGAATAGGCTCAAGCTAAAATTTTCATAAAAGATGGTTTCTTGCATCAAGCTTGATGAAGATGAGACTTGTGCCGTTGGGAACGTTGGGGGAAGAGGTGATGAGAAGTTGGGATTGATGGAAATAGAAAATAATGGATAAAGACACGGTAGAGAAGAAGAGAAATTGGGGATGCATCCAAAATGGAAATGGGAACAAAGAAATTGTTGATTTGGGGCAGAGATGCCAAAGAGTTTGATGGTTTTTCTTGCTCTGATAGAGAGAGTAGAGACGGAGTGTTTATGGTGGCTTGGCCCTAACCATGGTTGTGTGATAAGTGTATATATTAATAATTAATTACAGTCAGGGTACTAATAAAAACATAATAATCACATGAAGACCCCATAATATAAATCGGTTTTATATTGATACATATGCCAGCTTCATTTCCTGTCCAGCTTTTTAAGCATGTCGGAGCAAAGTAAATGTAATAAGAATGTACTTTTCCTTGGCATCAACCAGAATTGATGAAATCGTATCCAAAGCAGGACGATGATAAGGGCCTTTTTGTCAAAAAGCTGCACTTAGTTTTGATAATCAAACAAATCAAATGCCAAATGTTGATGTCTTCCCCTTTATTGAACTAAGAAGGCAATGCACAATGAGGTTCACAATGAAACAAATACATAGCAATAGTCCTCTATGGCACTGTACGGTCACCATTTTAATTGGTGAGGGGCTTTATAATCCTCTGAAGGATATTTCAGCTTGCGTTTCCAGTTCTTCGACATCCTTCATGAAATCTCTAAGTTTTCTCTTGATGTCTGGTAATCCAAGCTTCAATGCTTCTGGCCCCTTCTCAATCGCAAAATCAGCTCTGTGCAAGAGGCTCTTGGTATCTACCTCCATAAGGTCAATGAGACTTCCAATCGTGTCCAGGTCCGTGAGAGCAACATAGGTCCTGATCTGTAGAGCTTTTAGTTTTAAGAATTTATTCATGTAAATCATGGTTTCTTGCATTTTGGACTCCTAGACGTTGTTCCCAACATTATAGCTACTCAAAAATCAAGCCAGCCTCGCAATGTTCATTATATTTGACGTGAGGATTTCAAGGGGAAACTATTGTTTTGAACTAAACGGGAATGTTAACTGGGTTTGATGAAATTGTGGGGATGGTCACTGTAATAAGGGAGAAAAAGGTTTGTAGTACTCACTCGCATTGAGTTGATCACTTCCTCCTCTTTCTTCACTTTATTCTCATAATTCTTCCAAAGGGAGTCGATCCAGTCACCCACCAACTCCATGGGAAAGGCAGCTGCAGCCGATAGAGCGGGGGCAACTGACGGAGCAACCACCGCAGCAGTCATGAAAGAGTTGATCAGAACGGCTTCGAAAGTCGCAACCATTATTATGCTAAAGACCTTTGCCCAAGTGCATATGCACTTGAGCTCCTCGTTGATCTTCTTCTTCTTGATCCGCAACTTCTCGAAAATGGACTTTTGTTGCTTGTGGATAATCTGCAAGACCTCGCGGAACTCAGTCAAAGGGACTCCGGTGTCCCTGAAATTCCTCAATTTCTCCAAGGTGTTTGAGTACCTAAATTTTTCCAAGGTCTCTGCATCAGTTTATCTCGAAACAGAATATGTGTATTCCTCACCACCTTAACCTTGTAATTTTAGGATATCAAACTCTAGAAATCAACTTGATCTCATTGGCATGTTAGGAAATAAAGTTGAATGATATGGCATAGAAAAAACAGGAGAGATTGAAAGCCTTAGCAATAGTAGCTCAAGAACCAAATGTACTTAGATACATGTGCTATCCATGAAGTTCCTTGAGAATTAAGACATACCTGCTGTCTCCATTCCTGTCTTCTTCTTCGAAGCAACGAAGTGCGTCAGAAATCAGCAATTGGGCATCGCGCACACAGTTCAAGCAATTCTCAAGGGTGGCACAGAAACATAGGATGTACAAGCCATTCAGGTAGTCGTCCCTGACAAGCTCGAACAACTCCGGAAGGTTTCTTCTGGTGTTGGAATCTCCCATTGACCTTTAGGTGAGATCACGAGGTTAACAAAAGGGAGGGAGAGTGCAATAAAGGAAAAATAATGAAAGCAGTCACAGAAGTGTTTTCCCTTTGAAGAATTTTAGAGCATGTAAGATTGAAATTTGAAGGAAGAGAGCATGGGAAGGAACATCGAGTTATGTTAATGCATGAAAATATGTAATATTGCACAAGTATGATAAAAGGCTTGAGTAGTTACCGATATCCATGTCGTATATTTAAGCACTAAAAAGATGGGAAATTCTTTTATTTTTCTTTGGGTGTAGGAGCAATTACCGAGCAGTACAAACTAAAGACTCCATTGAAAAACTAGAAATTTTATCATGATTGTTTTGAGAAAAAGAGTTAAATGGTAAAAGAAATTTCTGAAGTCCAACAAAAATGAGTTGAAGGACCGAGAAATACAAAGAATAGAAAAAAACGACTTAATAAATTTGATATACCTTTTTTTATTTTATAAATACGTTAAATATAATTTCCTATTGAATGTTTTTGGATTGGACTGCATTTTAACAAAATGGTTGGAATTTTCACATAGAACATGACACTAAGATGAGATGAATCTAATCTTCATCATTAAGGAAGATGGCTTGCTAAAGATCCCCAAAGTTATTATGATTAGATAATTACGAAGCTAAGAAAAGGTGTGATCTCTCACAAAATCCCCACTTAAAATGTTTGTCCGACCCTAAGAAAAATTCAATTCTCACTCAGCATATTGACTTGCACATAGATCACCGTACATCGGAAATCAAGCCGGCTAAACATACACTTGGATGGAAAAACGAATGGAATCCACTGACCACAATACATCTGTAATCAAGCCGGCCAAACATAAACTCAGATGGAAAAACGAATGTAATCTACCGACCACCGTATGTCGGTAATAAAGCTGGCGAAACATAAACTCAGATGTAAAAATGAATGGAATAACACTGATAACTGTGGTCATTATCGTTAGGTCATTAACGAACAAAGAGCAGCCGAGCATAATGATCCGCCTCTTGCTGATGAATGAGGTGACTTTGCAGTGCTCAAATCATGAAGATTCCCTAACGGGAGCCATTTCAAGGTCTATTCCGTGAGTCATCCTATCGAGGGGGCTAATACATTCATTTTCAACGTCAACAAGATAGTTCTATGAGTTAGGTTATATCTCATAATCAAGTGTGGTCATGAATATTTTCAAATTCGCGAGGGCCTTTTAATTTATCTAGCCTGCATGAAAATCAACAAAAGTTCAAATACCACAATCTCCATATGATCTTTAACCATTACAGGAATACAATCCAACAAGCATGATAGCTAACTCTTCTTGCACAGTTGAATATAAGTAAGATTTTTCTTTACCTAAATAATCTGCTTCTTGCGATTGATTGCTCTGCGGGACAAAAGCCAAAAAAGAGAGAGGGCAAATGAGTTGTTGAATGTAATGAAGAAGAAGCGCCCTATCATGTGGATTTATATTTTATTTTTTTTCAATTGGAGGATGAACTTTATCACAATGACATAGAAAGTGTCCAGCGAAAGCTTTAGAAATTTTGGACATAATTACCGAGAATGCTCATACCATATTAGTGTATCTCATTCTCGAGAAGATTCCGAGAAATAATACTTATAAATGATATACTGAAATCTAACTTGTTTCGATTGAATAGTTCCGTATCATATTTGCATAGATTTTTGGAATATGGATTATTGCGTCAAATGGATATTATGATATTGCCATATGTACCAGATGTCAAAAACTTGGATATTGTGTAGAACATAGTTTTAGTTATCGGACACTTGCTTATATAAAACCTTAACAATTGATCTTTCCTTCTATAGAAATGTCTTAAAGATAGAAAATGTTAACTTGTACTATACCTGCTATTGTTTTTCCTGAAGATATTACTTTTTACATTTTCTATATAGTTATGCTTTGCATCTTGTATTTTCTCAAATTAAAATTTGCCATCTTATATTGTAATATTGCGTTGCTGCAGGACAAGTGGCCATCAGTTATAAGCCTTCTAGATAACCCATATGTGCCCTTAGCCTATGATCTATGCAACGCCAAATAGTAAGTTAGCACACAAACTGGAACAAACATGCTCTCTCTCTTCTTGTCCGAATTAAATCCTAGTTGTAGTTATTTTTTTGGACAAGTACCAGACATTTCAAGTGGAGAGAAAATCATGGAGAAAGAGAGAGAGAGAGAGAGAGAGAGAGAGAGAGAGAGAAATCATGTGATAATGGAAAAATCTATGGACAAAATCGATTGTTGTGATTGAATTTTTTAAAAATATTAACTTTACATTTAAGAGATTCATAGGATCATCGGGTTGAGGAGAAGGGGAGTGCATGCAGGGCTGACACTGACCCTTATTATAGTTATAGTGACCATCTAGGTGGATGACTTATGCACAGTCACCAAGGTTTTTATTCTCCCTTCTCGTCCTTTTTGTTCATTCTTGTTATACACAAAGTCATGCTTAGTAATTAATAGTATCCAAGTAATCTGAAATCAAGTGAGAGATGAAAATCTATGGGAAATAGCTTTGATCTTATGAGAGACAGAGAAAGATGCCCCATCAAAAAATAAATTGATCAAGGAAAATGGTGCTCCATCATTTTTCAGTAGTTCAAATAACCTCAACAAGTATTACAAAAAGTGAAGCACCATTTTTACTTTTTTAAGGAGAGCGGTGCTAGAAAGAAATTAGCCATTGATCATTCTCTCTTGACTTTTAACTCCAAGCAATTAGCATCCTAAGAAAAGATAGGGACCGTGTAAATGCATATTTTAAAAATTTAGGCTGTATTTGTTTCGTGGATAATGAATTTGTTGAAAAATATTTTTTAAAAAACAATCATTTATATCTTTAAAGTGATTATTCAATGAAAAATAAATTTATTATCACAACAATGAAAATATTTTCATTTACCGATGTCTATAAGCAACATAGGCAATCATTTTTAGGAAAATATTCTTCAACTCATTAATTTTTTACAAAACAAACGCACCCTTAGAGTGTCAATCTTAGTATTGGTATAATTGGGTCAAGGTGTTGGAGGATTTTCAGTTAAAGAGCAGGAGGGGGTTGCCCTGTTAAAATCCCACTCACAAAATTTAGCTGATTTCATGGAAGTTGCAAGTAATTTAATGGGCCTTCAGGTAGAGGAATTCCCATGCTTGTATCCTTGGATTATCAAATTTTAGAGTGTGAAGATTCCCCTCAATAATATATATTGGGATGGAAAATAAAGTCATCCACTCCTTCATTGGTCTACATTGTTATCATAACCGTGATAGATTTATCTTCAAAACCGAATGCCTTGCCTCCAAAAGAAACACCCAACTATAGAGGTTATACCTTGACCCTTGAGAAAGTGACATGGTCTTTGGATATCTTCTTTTCTAGCTACCCTCCCTTAATCCTCCTAATGATAGTGGAAGATGATATTCTAATTAATGAAAAATCTTGGACCATAAACACTAACTCTCTTAAGCCATACCAAAAATACAGCTCCCAAAAGTTCTCTACTAATAGCACTCTTGCCTCACTTGTTGCTAATCTAGGTATTTGAAAATATGAAAGACGAGTGGAACGAACAATTACAACCCAATGAGTGATACATTTCTTCTAAACAAATCGAGCAACCACTATGCATATTTACAACACACACAAACTCATTTCCACTAAATTTGGAATACAACAAACTTCAATATCAAAAGGGTTATATATATTATGGCAAAAATACTCATTTATATTAGTAATATCGAAACCAACATGAATGATCTAACCAACTAATCAATCTCAACACACACATGTCAATTGTTGAGCTTAGATATCAACCATGATCACACATAACACCCCTGACAAGGTGATCAAGCTCCCACCTTTAGCAATGTCTCGACCTATATTATTAGTGGCTAGCCCCCAAGGATATCCTAAACTAGTACGTATATCCACAAGCCCCTTATTCGACTCACAATGATATTGAATATCAACACCAATTCACAACATCATCCACAATCTACAAGGCCAAATCTAGAAACCATTTCATGTATCATAATGCGTTTTCTAAACTATTGCAAACTCCATTGCATAAACTAGTTTACAAATCAAATGCAAAATGTTAACGTCTTTCGCTTCATTGAATTAAGAAGGCAATTCAAATTGAGGTTCACATTTTATCCTTCACAATGAAACAAACACTTAGCAATAGTCCTCTAGGGCACTATAGGGGCACCATTTCAATTGGTGGGGGGCTTCATACTCCTCTGAAGCACATATTGCTTGATGTTCTAGTTCTTCAACATCCTTCATGAAATCTCTCAGCTTCTTCTTGATTTTTGCTATTCCGAGCTTCATTGCTTTTGCTCCCTTCTCAATCACAAAATCAGCTGTCTGCAAGAGTCTCTTGATTTGTATAGGACATGGATATTGGTAACTACTCAAGTCTTTTATCATACTCGTACAATATTGCACATTTTCATGCATTAATAATCTAACTCTATCCATGTGATAGTGGAGTAAAACTCATTAATACCATCTAATATTTGTCTTAAACACCAAGAGACACATAATATGTGCATTACAATTGGCTTTGTTCATCAACTTACATAGACTCAGTTCTCTAATTGGAAATTCATGTTATGGGTTTGAGTCATACTAGTTATTTCATTCCAAATCTATTTAACATGGTCTCAAATCATTGCTCTAATGATAGTTTATACAATTGGGACATATGACGACCATCTTCTAGCACAACTTGAAGTTCCTTCCCATGCTCAAGAAGATGGTCATCTTATGTCCCAATTGTACAAACTATCATTAAAGCAATGATTCAAGACCATGTTAAATAGATTCGGAATGAAATAACTAGTACAAACTAAACCCATAACATGAAACTCCAATTAGAGAAATGAGTCTATGTAGTTTAATGAACAAAGCCAATTGTAATGCATATATTATGTCTCTAGGAGTTTAAGACAAATATTAGATAATATGGATGAGTTTTGCTCCATTCTCACATGGATAGACTCACCTTATTAATGCATGAAAATATGCAATATTGTATGAGTATGATAAAAGACTTGAGTAGTTACCGATATCCATGTCTTATTTTTAACCACCAAAAAGATGTGAAATTCACTTCTGCTCCCTCAATCACAAAATCAAAGCAACCATCGTAGCAGTCACAACCGAATAGATCATAATAGCTATGGAAGTTGTAGCCAGTATCATGCGGGAGGATATTAGTGTTTCTTGTTCTTGAGAAGATGCCCAAAAACTAGCTTTAGAGATGATATTTTGATACTCAGCTCGTTTCGCATAAAAAGTGTAGTCTTAGGTCTATATAGATTTTTGGAATATAGATTATTGCGTTAAATGGACATTATGATGCTTCTAGATTTACCAAATGGAAAAAAAACATAGCTATTGTGCGTTAAATGGACATTATGATGTTTAGTGATTGGACACTTGCCATTGTAAAACCTGGACAACCAATCTTTCTATCTATTGAAATGTGTCAAAGATAGAAAATGTTATAAGCCTTTTAGATAATCCATATGCGACATTCACCTAGGAAAACAAGTTTAGTGATTGGACACTTGCCATTATAAAACCTTGACAACAAATCTTTCCTTCTATTGAAATGTGTCAAAGATAGAAAATGTTATAAGCCTTCTAGATAATCCAAATGTGTCCTAAACAAGTTTAGTGATTGGACACTTGCCATTATAAAACCTTGACAACCAATATTTCCTTCTATTAAAATGTGTCAAAGATAGAAAATGTTATAAGCCTTCTAGATAATCCAAATATGCCCTTCACACGTTTACTGATTGTACACTTGCCATTATAAAACCTTGACAACAAATCTTTCCTTCTATTGAAATGTGTCAAAGATAGAAAATGTTATAAGCCTTCTAGATAATCCAAATGTGTCCTTCACATGTTTACTGATTGTACACTTGCCATTATAAAACCTTGACAACCAATCTTTCCTTCTATTGAAATGTGTCAAAGATAGAAAATGTTATAAGCCTTCTAGATAATCCAAATATGCCCTTCACATGTTTACTGATTGTACACTTGCCATTATAAAACCTTGACAACCAATCTTTCCTTCTATTAAAATGTATGAAAGATAGAAAATATTATAAGCCTTCTAGATAATCCAAATATGCCCTTCACACGTTTACTGATTGTACACTTGCCATTATAAAACCTTGACAACCAATCTTTCCTTCTATTAAAATGTGTCAAAGATAGAAAATGTTATAAGCCTTCTAGATAATCCAAATGTGCCCTTCACATGTTTACCGATTGTACACTTGCCATTATAAAACCTTGACAATGAATCTTTCCTTCTATTGAAATGTGTCAAAGATAGAAAATATTATAAGCCTTCTAGATAATCCAAATGTACCCTTCACATGTTTAGTGATTGGACATTTGCCATTATAAAACCTTGACAACCAATCTTTCCTTTTATTGAAATGGGTCAAAGATAGAAAATGTTACAAGCCTTCTAGATAATCCAAATGTGCCCTTCACCTATGATATATACAACGCCAAATAATTCGTTAGCACACTGTCACACCCTAAACCTTGTGCATGTGACAACCCCTATTCTCTTTCGGTCAAATGAGTGCGATGACCTAGGACACGTCGCTGACCATTCATTTTATCTTTCAATTATGCGCATGCAGAAACAAATATTTTAAACCCTGGTCAAACAATAACAACAGGGATAGTCGGTAAGACAAACAATTCAAAAGCAACCTAGTCCAAATTAACCCTAGGGAAAAGTTATATGTACAACCATATAAGTGAATACTGTCCCAACGGCCAACCAAAGAGATATAATGGCAAAAGGTTCAATCAACTTCATCCCTTATCCTTAGGGGTTGAGGTTTGTCAATCCAAAAAGTTCGCAGCTAGGCACGTTCATCAAAGACCTGAAAATGGTTAAACCACAACTAGTGAGATAAAATCTTAGTAGGTTGAAGTGCTAAGCCTCAGTTAGGGTACCAATTAGTCTCAGGGGTATCTAACATGCACATTTCTCATAACCACAACTAGAAATTTATCTAACGAATCAAGTTTCGTAAAAATTCAAACTCTCGAGAGATTAATTTAACAATTCTCCAACTTGGATTGATGTTAGAAGCCAAGTTATAGTGCTCATCATCTATGCTATTCTCCCAATACCCCGACGGGTGTTTACTCTCCATAGATGCCAATTGAGCTCAAGCAAAACTTGAGCTTCGCTAGAGGAATGGGCTTAGTCACCATGTTTGCTGGATTCTCTACTATAGCAATCTTTTTCACAATAACCTTGCCCTTTCGCTAAGACATTTCAGATGAAGTGGTACTTGATGTTGTTATGTTTCGTTCGCTCTTGATAAACTTGATTATACGCAAGATATATTGCACCTTGATTATCATAGTGCCAACACTTTTCTATTCTACCCCAAAGTCTGAGAGTAAACTTTATAACTATATCGCCTTCTTTGTTATAAATGTTAATGCCTCGTACTCTGCCTTAGTCGAAGACAAGGCAACATGATCATGCAAGGATGATTTCCAACTCACTGCATCACTCACTAGCATAAACACATACTTTATTAAAGACTTGCAATCATTGAAATCATTAGTGTGATCCAAACCCACATAACCAGTGGTCTCATTGCCATTACTATCTCTCTAGTACACTCTACCCACATCTATTGTCCCTTTCAAATATTTGAGGACTTCATAGCTTCCCAACGAGATTTATGAGTATGCTTTGTATAGTGACTGACTATGCTCATGACTTGTGAAGTATTAGGCCTATTGCATATCATAGCATACATAATGTTATCCAATGCACTACAATAAGGAACATGAGACATATGCTCCTCCTCCTTAGTCTACAGTGGTAATTTAACAAAAAGTTCTAAGTGCTTCACTAAATGAGTGCTTATAGATTTTGTTGATTGCATCTTAAAACGTTCTATGATCTTCTCAATATATTTCTTTTGAAATAGATGTAAAAGTCATGCAGCCTGTCACACAAAAATCTCGATGCCTAATATCTCCTTTGCAACACTTAAATCTTTTATCTTAAATTCAACACTCAACTAGCCTCTTCAGCACTCAACTGCCTCTTCAGCACATCAATATCATACATATTCTTAGTTGTCATCAGCATATCACCAACATATATTAATAGGTAAATCAAAGAACCATCCTCTAATGTCCTAAAGTAAATATAGCTATATGAATTTTGAAATAGTCCTAATTAGTCATGAAATCATCAAAATGTTTATACCATTGCCTAGGAGACTGTTTCAGCCCATATAAAGATTTCTTTAACAAGCAAACATGATATTCCTTACCCAAAATAGCAAATCCCTTTGGCTACCTCATGCAAATTCACTTCTCCAACTCACCATGAAGAAATACAATTTTCACATCTAGCTGCTCTAACTCGAGATCCTGTACAGCAACTAAATCAAGTAAAACATGAATAAAAATATGTCTTACCACAAGAGAGAACACTTAGTTGTAGTCAATGCTCTCCCTATGTATATATCCCTTCACTAGAAGTCTTACTTTATACCTTGTTGCCTCGACATAGGGAATGCCCTCCTTCCATTCAAAAACTTATTACTTCCGACAATCTTTTGGCTCTTGGGTACTTTGACTAGCTCCCATGTCTAATTCCGATGGAGAGATTCCATCTCTTCACTCATAGCTCTAGCCACTATGACAACTTACAAGTAGCTATTGTTTCAGAGTTAGATGAAGGCTCATCTATTTACACATTATTACCTATAGTTAATGTACAAGCAATATTTGTATAACCATAATGTATTGATGATTTAATTTGCCTTCTTGGTTTGTCTATGGCTATAGTGTGCTATGGCTATGCTGGTTGTTCAATATCACCGACTTTAGGAACTACGGCTTCATCTACAATCTCAACTTCTATTACCTCTGAGGTCCTCGGAGTTTCCACTTGAAGCTCCATCTCATTATTGACACAATGATTCGTCTTCTTCGCTAGTTGTGTCTAAAAACTCCTCTGTTAATGCATTGCGGTCTTGCTGAAGATTATGTCTTTGCTGATTGAAAAATCCGTTGATTTGGGATCAGTGCATCATAGCCAATACTTTTTCATCCCACATATATAACCCATAAATATGCACATTTCACTCTCGACACAAACTTACCCTCACTAGCATAAGCATAACCATATGCATGACATCTAAATATTCGTAATCCGAAGTAATTAATAAGTTTCCCCGACCGTACTTCCTTTTCCACTTGATAGCAGATGATGGAAACTAATTTACCAAGTAATATGCCATATTCACTACTTCCCAAAATTCCTTACTTAGTCTTACATGCGAAAACATGCATTGAGCTCGCTTAAGTAAAGTTCTCTTCTTTTGCTCTACTATGCCATTTTGTCGTGATGTCTTAGGTACTATGCAATGTCTCACAATCCCTACTTTCTTGCAAAACTCAATAAAATCTTTACCACATTACCCCATACCATTATTGGTTCTCGGGCAACCAATCTATTTATTTGACTACTTCTCTATCAATGCCTTAACTTTCTTGAACCAATTGAACATATTACATTTGTGCTTCAAGAAGAATACATATACCTTTCTCGAATAGTCATTGATATAAGTCAATATATATCAAGTATTGCCTTTAAAAAAAAATCAGAGATGCCCTAGATGTCTTAATGAATATACTCAACTAGTCGCTTGGTTAAATGAATAGTTGTAATAACTTTAATTTAGCATTGTATCCTAAAGATGCAATTCTCACACAAGCTTAGCTTCCCTATCTTTTGACCCTTCAACAATCCCTTCATCATTGTCATGGCACCTCAAGAGATCTTTGTTGGGAGTGCAAAGTAGAAACCTAATATCTTCACTGGGAGAGATTGCCAAGACAAAGTCAAACCCGTCAACATATCTAGTTGGACAAACCTTCACTCAAAAGCTTAAGTCAATGAATTTTGGGCCAACTAGCATATCCAGTTGAATCCATTACATTAATTCTCCGATATGGAACTTTTTTAACACAGCTCACACACATGTGCATTGTCACGACCTAAAATTTTCTGAAAATAATAATAGGTTTAGGGGTATTGTTAATTTCGGGCCGACGGGCCTTCATTAACTCGGGCTCTCCCAAGCCCATACCCCGCGCGACGTGAGATATCGTGAAAATCTTCTAATAAGGAGTCGCCACTAGCCTATTGGGGTTGGCTAGAAACCAAGCGAAGCATGGGAGCGTGCCTCACTTTCTACGCAACTAGAGGGTCTAGGATCGGGGACTTGATTACGCTAATCATGTGACTAGCGCCCTTTCGGTACCTAACTTAATTGTGTGTTGATTAGGCCATGGCAATCTATTCGAGAAATCTAAGATTTGTCCTAACCGTACTACAGTAAGAAAATAACATCCAAAAATCATGACAAAACAAGGCGCAGGAGAGCTCTATTGTAGAGCCCTAAAGGCTTATTCAATTTTGATTTTTTTTTTTCTAAGGGTTTTCTGAATTTTTGCAATTTTTCTGATTTTCTGAATTTTTTATATTTTTTATATTTTTAATTTTTAAATATTTTCAAATTCTCCGAAATTAAAGAAAACAAGATTTCAAGATTTTTATTTTTTATTTTTCTGACTTTTCTGAGAATTTAAGAAAAAGATTTTTTTTTTTTTTTTTTTTGGAATTTTCTAAACCTTTTTTTTTTTGGAATTTTTGAATATTCGGAAAAAACAGAAAAATAAAATTAAAAAAAAATTAAAAAAAACTTTCTGAAATTAAAACAAAAGATTTTTTTTTGATGATTTTTCGAATTTTTTTTTTATAATATTTTTTATAATATTTTTTTGATTTTCTGAAATTTTTGGATTTTGTTTTTTTATTTTATTTTTTATTTAAAAAAGGTGATTCGGACCGGGTCGAGTGACCCGGCCCTACTAGACCGACCCGGACCCTATTAGTCCGGGCTGGACTAGCGACCGAGCTGGGCGAACGGTCCGGTCGAAAATTCTTTTAAAATGCCCATTAACCAAATGAATTAGAATAGCTCATTTATTTTTTACAAAAATCAGCCCAATCACCTAGCCTAAGCCCACTCAAAATTTCTCAGCCCAGCCCGTGCCTCCTTCTATTTTCGGCCACTTCTTTATTTTATTTTTTTTGATTTTTCTATTTTTTATTTCTTTTTCCATTTCCCATTTTTTATGTTTTCCTTTTTTTTTTCTCTCTTTTAATCTTTTTTTTTTTTCTTTTACTGCATGCAAATTACTCCCCCATGCACGCCCGACACTCCCCCATGTTCTCTCTTCTCTGTCTTTTTCTTTTTATTCTTTTTCTCTCTTTCTTTATTTTTTCCTGGTCTTCTCTCTCCTGCTTCCCTTCTGCACGCCCTACGCCCCCATCTTCTCTTCTGCGTTTTTTCTTTTCTCCGAAATGCACCCGAACGACAACGCCGGCCGGAGCAACCGGCGCACCTTCCAGCCCCGTCTGCTGGTTGCCCACTCCGACCTGCTCGGAGAGCGACCGGCCACCTCGGTCCGGCGAAGGCTAAAGCATTTTCCGGCGATCACTAATCCACTCTCACCGAAGCAACGGAGACCTTACTCTTCCGACGACGCATGACTATTTTACGAAAACCACGCCAAAACACGATAACCATACAAACAGCAAGAATGATTCGGCAACCATGGACGCAAACACGGATCGATCCCAAGTTAAAACGCGGACTGAATTTTCGGATCTCTCTGAGGCATTTGGTCGAACAGCTGATGTACACTACCGAAATCAAAGGTTTCGGCTCAACCGAGCCTCGAACACGCTTTAGGGATCTACGGACGTGACATACAAGGAGCGTGGGAACAAAATGCAAAGACGACGAGGGCCGGAGCTTGCGCGAGCTGGTCGGCCGCGAGCTCCGGCCCGCTATTCTCCGAAAATGGCACAACCGAGGTTCAGGGAGGCCTACCTCGTTCGGGGACGACGGCGACGGGTGGGCCTCCGGCGACAGCTGGTTACTCCTCGAGTCTTCCTTCCTCGCCACCGGCCCTTCTCTCTGTTTCCCTCTCTCTGGTTTTCTCCCCGTGAACCCCGCTCAGTCCTCTCCCTTCTTTCTTTTTTTTCTCTGCTTTCCTGCTCTCCCGGAGTCCTCTCACTCTCCGATCTGGTTTTTTTCTGAACCCACTCGGCTCTCTCTTCCTCTCCTCCCTCTCGGTCTTTTTTTTGTTTTTTCGGTCCCTTCTTGTCTCGAGCTCCCTCTCGCTCTCTGTTACCCTCTCTTTTTTCCTCCCCTGGTGCGCCCCCTTTTGGTCTCCGAAACCAGCCCTTATCCTCGGCAACACACTGCTGCCGTCTGACCTCCTCGTGCCGCCTGACTTTGCCGACCTAACCACTGCCCGTCTGACCTTCTCCATCCCCCCATGCTGCAACTTGCTTCCTTTTTTTTTTATTCTTCTTGCAGGTCCCTGCTGCCGCGCGTGGAAGAAGAAGAGAGAATCCAAGGGGGAGGTGATGGGCCGGATGTGTAAAAAAATGGAGGGACATGGGCTGGGCTAAGATAAAATGGGAGCAAAAGGGCAAGGCTGGGCTGGTCAGCCCAGCCAACCGAATTTCCCTTCTCCTTTTTTTTTTTTTTTTTATTTTTCGAAATTTCAATTTTTTTATAAATATAAGCAAAATAAATAAGCAACTAAAACATGTAAACAAAAATTAGGGTGTCAACATGCATCCATCCTAACAATTTTTCTTTCATGTGTGAGTTCGATATTAAGTCTCGCTCCCCTTTATTTAGGTTTTATTCTGGTCCAACTTCATCCTTACGGGTCCATGTTGCTATGGCACAACTCCCACCTGCTTGGAAACTGCAACCATCGACTCTAATACCAATTATTGAATATAATACACGGAAACGATGGAATCTTGCAAATTAAGTGAGTACAAAAATACCAGATAAATTAACGAGAAATGATAAAGACACCATATATATATATGTGTGTGTGTGTGGTTTGGTCTAAGTATCAATACCTACATTAGCGGGGAGATGAAGTAGCAAATAATCCCATATAATATGAGAATTAGAGTTGTAATCACTTATACACTCAAATGTTTCCCACACTTATATTTAAGCTCCAACCCCTGGTGTTTACAAATAAACAACTCAATTGAGATGTAAATTCACAATACAAATCACCATGTATTCAAGCCCATAACAAAGGCTCTACGTACACTAAGAACAAAAACTCATGTAATCATTCTTTCTTTTTGTACGATGGCTTCGCGTTCGCTGCACAGAGTCTTTGCTTTTGTGGCACTTATCTTGCTGAAGACGTCTCCTTCCATTTTATATGAATGTAGCAAGAAACAAACTCTTTCTTTCACCAGCACAAAGTAAAAAGACAAGGTCCTCAAATTGTGCAGTAAATGGAGTCCTTTGATCAACCGGTCAAACTCGGAAAAGAAACCAATCTTGTTGATTGAATTTATGATATATATACCCATAGAATAACAAATCTTCAATTATCCAAAGAAATCACCGCCCAAGAAATCCAAAACTTGGATTAATTTGTGTAGTCACATTTTGGATATTTATCCAAATTTATCCAACGGATTGAATTCCGTAAAAATTCAAACTCGAGACATTAACTCAACAATATATTATGACAAAAATACCAATTTATATTAGTGATATTGAAAGAAACATTAATGGTCCAATTCACTTATTATTCTCAACATACATGTTAAAGGTTGATCTCAGATATCAATTATGATCACGCATAATGTCCCTTGTCATGCATCACACCCCTTGATAGGGTGACCAAAGTCCCACCTTCGACAATATCTCCATCTATATTATTAGCGGCTAGCTTACAAGGATATTTTAAACTAATACCTACAACCCCTCATCAGGGACGTATCGATATCGAGAATCAATACCAATCTACAACAACATCATTCACAATCTACAAAGCCAAATTCAGACAATATTTCATATATTATGCTGTGTTTCCTAAATTCTTTCAAACTCCATTTTGTGAACTAGTCCACAAATCAGTATATAACCTTTTATATACCATATTTAAAGTTAAGGACTTCTCATGAGTCTTTCCAAAAAGTTTTGCAAATCAATTTGCAAGCAAGCAATTAAGACCATAATTCAAAGATAACATTTCCATATGTGTATCTAATACACATACGATAGTAAATGGTTGATTTAATTTATGCAAGAACTATGGGGTTGGGACACCAGGAGTGCCATTACTTTCGTACGGCGCTCACTTTAGTACCAAAACTTTTTTTTCGCTCACTTGAGTGCCACATTGCCAAAAAAAGCTGCGTGGCCGCCGAATGCTAACGTGGCAACCAGAAAACAATATTTTAATATTTTAATTAATTTTTTTGATTTTTTTTTTTAAGGCCGGCGAGGGCCACCGTTGACCCTCGTCAGCCACTGAACTCTCACCCAGATTGGGCAAGGGCCCCCTTGCCATCAACCGCGAAGGCCTTGGGTGAGGCCGGCGAGGCCGTCGAAGGCCCAAGGTGAGGCCAGCGAGGCCATCGGCGGCCTCACACGTGGCGGCGACGGTGAAGGCCAGGCAGCCCTTGCCCAAATCTGGCCCTAGACAAGGCCGCAACGGCCCTCGGCAGCTGCGGGGAGGCCGCGACGGCCTCACCCAAGGCCTTCGCAGCCAATGCCGAGGGCACCCTCGCCCAATTTGGGTGAGGGTTCCGCAGTCGGCAAGGGTCAACAGTGGCCCTCGTCGACCTTAAAAAAAAAAAAAAATAAAAAAAACAAAAATAATTCAAAAAAACAAATATTAAAATATTAATTAAAATATTAAAATAATGTTTTCCGGCTGCTACGTTAGCATTCCGGCGGCCACATCAGCATTCCGATGGCCACGTTAGCTTTTCCGGCGATGTGGCACTCAAGTAAACGATTTTACTTTGATGTGGCACTCAAGTGAGAGAAAAAAAGTTTTGGCATCAAAATGAGCGCCATACGAAAGTAATAGCACTCCTAGTGTACTTACCTCCAAAAACTATTATTGTTCTCAACCCATAACATAACTAATCCATTTCATTTTTGATATATGAGTATATAAAATTAAAGAAGATATAGTATCACTCACCTTGTAATGCCTACAACCAAATAACAAACATTACTGGAATCGTCAGACTCGCGATGTTAACAAATAAGGGAGAAACAATGTCAAATCAAGTATAACTCTACTTTAACTACGAAACAGCTAAATTATGCCTAAGCACTAACAAAATGACTCCAATGGCTAACAAATCATTCACTCAAAGTAGTTATTTAAACATAAATGCAATGTGAAACTTGCATGCAAAACATCAAAATTTTGCTTCGACCAGACATTGCTTCAAAAGGACTTTTGTCAAAACCCACAATTTCATGACACCATAATCCGCCATTTCAATAAAATCTCAAAGCTCAATAATCTAAGAATCAGACTTTGTGGTCCAAATTTCCCAAAATTATGAATTTACGCTGAAAAACAAAAACTACTCCGATTGAAAGAATGGGGGCGCGAACACTTATTAGGTGTTACATGCATAGTTAAATTGGCTTGGTGAGACAATAGTGGCAAGCACGCACAAAAACTCCTTTTTTTGCCCTCTCTTCTTTCTTCTTCTTTCTTTCTCCTCTTTATTTCCTCCCCTTGCGCAAGCGAGTTCTTGATCTTAAAATACAGTTCACTGTGCACCTTTGTTGAGTGAATCTTTTTTCTATTTTGTCTTTTCTTTTTCTTTTTTCACTAATCCCTTTTGACCTTTTGACTTTTCAAAAAACCCATATTTTACGGAAATAAGCGAAAGCAATTCATAATTCTAGCTAGAGACAGGAAATTAAAGAAGACAATTTTAATGCCAACTTCATCCACTATTTTATTTTTCATACATAATTTTTTTCCTCCTTAATATTATAGGATGCTTTTCGATCACAAAATTGAAATGTTAAATTTAGGCACACAACTAAGCAATTTTCAAAGCAAGCATCAAGTTGTTATCCAATCCTCAAGACAATTATTTCTGTCTTTTATAATAACGCATTGGAACTAACTAATTTGCTGCGAAATATAACAATATGAGACAGAGTTATTTGCTTTCAAAGGTAGAAATGGATCACAAGAAATGCCAATTTAAGGCGAAAGGACTTTGAAAGAATCACTTACCAGCCAACGGACCGTTTATAACGCGGGAACACAACAAGCCATCCCCCGGTCGATTCCCTCGGACGCTCCAAAAATATCAAGTCCATCAAAGATTTGAGACCCAGCAAATCCACGCTCATGTCCTCCTCATCAGGTCTCAGGTCCGGGCCAATTCCGCGCAGTGAACCTCGAATACTTCCACAGGGTCCTCGACTGACTCGAAACCCGACTATGTTCTGCTTGAGTTCCATGATCAGAGTCCACCCCAAGAGCCCGACCCCTGCAGAAAAGCTTCCACTCTTTCAACAGGATATGGCATTGCGGCTTGTCGCTGGACAATTACACTTTCAAATTCTTGGTTCGTGGGTGCCCGCAGCTTCTTGCGTGCAGGGTGGGGGAATCGGTTCGCGTTGCGCTCATGAGACACGGGTTTGAGAGTGACCCGCATGTTCAGAGGGTTTTAATATGTATGCGGAGATGGGTTGTTCAGAATCGTGTCATAGGATGTTCCGAAGGATTCTTGATCATGACGTGGTGCATCCAAGCGCTTCCACCAAGTACGGCAATGTCGTGTTTGCTAAGCAGTTGTTTGACGAAATGCTCAAGAGACATACTGTTGAAATGCGATAATTCCAGGGTATGCCCAGTTTGGGTAATCAGGGCAGGCGTTGAATATGTTCCATGAGATGCAACTGGAAGGTGTGACCCTATGATAGTTCTGGTTCTATCTTTGTGCACTCAATTAAGTGCAGTGGATCAAGGGAGATGGGCTCATGCATATATTGAAAAGACCAGGCATCGGATTACGTTGATGCTAGGAAATGCATTGATTGAAATGTTTGCCAAATGTGAAGACATGGATAAGGCCATGGAGGTTTTCTGGGGGATGACAGAAAGGAACGTTTACACATGGAGTAGTGCCTTGAATGGAGTAGCCATGAATGGAGCTGGTAAGGAATGTCTCGAGCTTTTGTCGCTCATGAAGAAAGATGGGGTAATCCCGAATGAAGTGATGTTTATGTCAGCATTGAGAGGCTACAGTGTAATTGAGGAGCTTTACTAAATGCATGTAAAATTCACAAGAATATGGAAATAGACGAGCTTGCCTCAAGAAAGATGCTGGGGCTTGAAGCGAGGAGTCGTGGTGCTTACGTGCTTTTGTCCAATATCATTGCTGAAAACAAAAGCTGGGAAGGGGTGAGCCATGTGTGGCAGGTAATGAAGTCCAGAGGCATGAAGAAACTTCTTTCCAACATTGGGAAAGGGAAAATGGGCACACTTTGGCTTGACACTTAGTGTAGGTATATGCCTCTCATAGATCGTTTCCTAGACCTTTTACTATTTCTAGGGACAAGGAGGCTCTTGTGTTTGAATGATAACAGCTCATTGATGGGCGAATCACTTGGGAAATCACTTGGGAAGTTGATCTTTCGAGAAAAGCCTACGACTAGGAACTAAAACTTTTGCTAGTTTTTCCGGATTGGTTATATGACTCAAAAATCTCTCTAAATTTTTCTATAAAGATAGACCTTTTTCTGTAAAATTTCATTTTGATTTGTTAGAATAAAAAGTTAATGGAGGCAAAGAGGTGTTTCCTTGGAGAGTTATTTGGAAAGTGAGAGTAGCGACTAGACTCTCTATCTCCTCGTAAGCAACTTGGAACATATACTGACCTTAATTGTGACATCTTGGATTTTCCGACCCGTGATGGATTTTAGGAATGCGTAGTCATCAATGCACTGCTAGTTGGTCTCGTTCTGAACTGATCATTCACGAGCTACTAACCGAAGGGGAGAGGCTACTAAAGATTTCGCGGACGCGTGATTCCTGAAAAAGCCACCTATTAGTCTGAGACATGCTAGAGTTGCGATTGATTGACTTGGTCACAATTTCTATCCAAATTCGGGTATCAGACTTTTCGGACGTCATGATTAATTATTGGATTTTGGCTTCATTATTTCCCAAATTTTTCGGGTTCTCGAAGATGTCGGATGTAGGACCGTCGAGCCGAATTTCGGACCCGAGATCCCGCCATTTTTTCCTTCTCTCTTCTCCTTCTCTCTCCCACGTGCGCGTGCCCCTCTTCTTTTTCTCTCTCCTCTCTCTCTTTCTTCCCGTTGCCGCCTGCACCTCTCTCACGTCCCCTCTTCTTTCCCCTCTGCTCTCTGCTAGGGGTGTCGAGAATCGAACCGGAAACCGGAAACCGAACCGAAATTTCGTGCGTTTTCGGTTTGGTTCGGTTTCCGGTTCGGTTAACCGAAAAAATGAAATTATATCTCCTAATTCAATTCGATTAACCGAACCAAATCGGTTAACCGAATTGAACCGGTCTTTTAGGGCACAAAACAAAATCTGACCACCACCAACCTCCTGCTCTGCCCCTTTCATTCCCTCACTCCATGTCTCCCTACGTCTCTCGCCGGAAATCCGACCACCACCAGCCCACCACCCGCACCATCGGAGATTCAACGAAATTTCGTGCGTCCCCTTTGTCGTCATGGCTGTCGTTCCTCCTGGGCCATTGGAGGGCGCAATCGAGGCCGTCCGCCTTCGAAGAAGACTCTGTCAAAAAACAGCCTCCTTCCTCTTCTGTTCAGCACTAGAAAACAACCTCCTTCCTCTTCATTGTTCTCCCCAGCCAGCCGTCCCTGCTCATCGAAAATCGTCCCCCTCCTCACCTTTTGACCAGCCTCCATTCCTCCATTTTTTTTTCCTTTGCTCAAATCTGCTCCATCCCTCAGCTCCCTCCTCTCCAGAACCGACTCCATCGGCCATCCAAGATCGGGGAGTGGCCGTTGACGTTGACTCAGGTGACGGTGGTGATCTGGTTTCCATGCCCGAACATGTTTATGCTCCTATTGATTTTTGAGTTTTCTCTTTTGCAAAAAAACAAAAAAAAAAAATAGTAAGGAAAAACCAAAATACCGAACCGAACCGAACCAAAATTTCGGTTCAGTTCATTGTATTTCTTTATCGGTTCGGTTCGGTTCGGTTTTCTCAGAAAACCGAACCGAACCAAACCACTTACACCCCTACTCTCTGCCGCCTGCCCTCTGCTCCCCCACATCCTCTCTCTCTGCTCGTCCTTTTTCCCCCGCTTTTCTACCCGTTTGAAAAGTCAAATGGCTCTTCTCTCTCTCTCTCTCTCGGCTGAAACGGCATGGACGTGCGCTCCTTCTCCTCTGCTCCTTCTTCTTCGGTTCTTCTTCCTCGCTGGGGAGTTGCTGCCACCGCCGCTGTGCTGTTGTTCTGCTACCGCCGTCGCCACCGCAGCTCCGCCACCGCCCCTGCTCGCCGCCGGACCGCTAGTCGGCCACCGTCCGTCGGTTTCGAAGCCGATCGGCCCCGCCCAGCTGCACCTCTCCTCTCCTCCTCCTCTGTCCGACGGTGCTGCTGTCCCGCTCCACTTCTGGTCGCGCGCGCCACCGCTGCAACGCCGGCTGCCTTACCGACGCCGGACCGCTCAAGGACCGCCGCCGTGAGCCACCGCCCTACTTGCTTTCCGTCGCTTCTCTCTCTCTTTCTCCGTTTTCGTGTCTGGCCGCTGACCGCCCGACGCCGGAGCAGCGAACCGCTGCCTCGCCGTCGCTCGATCGCGCTGGTCGTCCGCCCGCCTCCGCCGGGCCGATCGCCAGCCAGCCCGAGCCGATCGCCGCCCGGATTGCTGCATCGCCTCCCTTCTTCCCCTCTTGGTGCCTTCTGTCTTTGCCATCCGCCGCCCTCCGCCGCCGTCCGGAGCCATCCCAACAGCCGCCACTGTCGCCGTTCTCTCTCTCTCTCCCTCTCGGCTCCTCGCCGTGACTGGAGAAGCGGCCAGCAGCCTCGCCGCGCACGCCGCCGCTGATCACCGCCGTAGGCCCGCCGGAGGATCGTTCCCGAGCCCCCTCCGCCCACATATGGGATTATATGTGTTTATGTAATTAATGGTGGTTCTGGAATTATCGATGATCGGTTGGAGTAATTAAGGATGAGCGAGATAATCCGTATTATTATTATTTGATTAAAAAGAAATAATCTCTTTTTAATATTATTTATTTTATTTCGAAAATAGTTATTATTTATTAAATTTCGAAATTATTATTGTGTATCGAAATTCGGAATTATTAGTATTTGTGGAAATTCGGAATTAATATTATTTGTGGAAATTCGGAATTATTAGTATTTATTTAAATTCAGAATTATTATTAATTATTTTAATAATAATTGAATATAGCTTAATTATGAATAATGATGTTTATTTATAATTAAATTGTGGGGATTATTGGATGTGTCGTTTATTATGAAAGCATGTTGGATTGTTGTTTGGATTAATTACTTTTCGATAAGTAATCGTGGTAATTAGTGATTTATGAGAATTACCGGTCGTCACATTATTGTGAAACAAATATTATCCGAGGCAATAATTAATTGATTGATTTGCTGATTGCTTATTTATGCCTTATTGATTTAAGCACATATATTCTATGAATGTGTTATGCTTTTATGAAATTGGTTGATTATTGGATCATCGCAATGTGGCAATTCATGAATGATATGTGGAATACTTACTGCTTCGTATGTGGATGTCACGCCCCGACCCTCGAGCACGCGGCAATCCTTGTTCTCTTGCGGTCATTTGATTTGCGACTCCCGGGATCCGTCGCCGACCGTTATTTTTATCTTTTGATTAAATGCATGCGGAAGCGAAACACAATCCCGGTCAAATACAAAAACAGGGATAGCAGGAAAACCCAACAAGAACACATCAAAAGTATCGCTTTATTAACTAACTGATTAACCCTAGGAAGTTTACAAGTACAAGCCCTTACCACGGGCATCTTCCTATCGAGCCAATGAAACTAACAGGCCAGGGTTAATCTACTCCCTTCAAAGACGGCCACGAGCCATAACACGCGTCGATCCTCCATCCTATGGACCTGAAAAATGTTAACCACGACAGGTTGAGATAAACTTAGCAAGTCAAAGTCCTAAGCCCCGGTTAGGAACTTCGCTCGCCTTGGGAGCAATCTAACCATGCAACCTAGTTCCGACAAATAACACATACCACACCTCAAGCAACATTATCAGACGACAGTTCAATGAGCAGTTGCAAACACAAGCAACCCTACTTGGCCTTAGCACACACAACCTGCATAAACTGTCATTTCAATCATCACGACATTAAGAGCATGCGAATAATCAGAGCATCTCACACAACTTTCTTATGTCTCACACCCACACATGCTCCGATTATTAACGCCCCCTCCTGGGCCAACGGCACAACCTTATGGTTGGCGGTTCCCGCTAAACCAGCTTCGTCCTCTTTACCTCGAGGCACGGCGACGTCAAGGGCTCACTCCCAAGACGGCATTCCCGAAGGAGCACAAGACCCGCCCACTACCGCAGTCCCGCTGCGAC
This sequence comes from Corymbia maculata, assembly GCA_014182735.1. Taxonomy (NCBI): domain Eukaryota; kingdom Viridiplantae; phylum Streptophyta; class Magnoliopsida; order Myrtales; family Myrtaceae; genus Corymbia; species Corymbia maculata. Next base: position 19,035,088 of record CM024688.1, on the reverse strand, counting down.
AGAGGCCCGGGACCCGCCCCCATACCGCGATCCCACATAGAACCCCCCCTGTCAGGCATCCGACCGAAGTCAGGCGACCCACTGGCCACGGCACAACCCCATAGGGATTGGCGGTCTTCCGGCAACGCCGGGTTCCCTCATTTAATGTGTTCATGCAACACATCATCAAGCAATCCATTTATATCTTTGCTCTGTCGTGAATGAAATATCACTCATGCTCATGCGACATGTCATTTCAGATAACCCACGCAATATGTCATGCGATCTCACTCGACAATTTCCAAAGTTCGATTTTCAATCAGCATTCAATCACGCCCATTCCCTAACTCTTGGGAACAACCAACAATTCAAGTCACAATCTGTCAATCAATTCCGACCAATCAACATCACGATACTTGCACATTTTTCCAAATAATCACGTATATTTAATAATAAATAAATTCGTGTCCTCACGACAACGCCAATCAACTATTTCCAACAATATTCAATTATCCAAAAATAAGTATAAAATATAATTATACTCAAAGATACTCATTTAAGAAACATATAATACTATAGTCCATTGTTCCGATAAAATAATTCAAGTCCCACAAAATACTTATAATTATTTTTCAATCCCATAATTAATTATCCAACCCAAATAATTCCATTTAGTAAAACCCTTCTTCAATAAACCAATGTCATTTAATAAAATAGTATATAAATACTATTGACTTTGGAAAAATAAACCATAGTAATTTTCCCGCAAAATTACTCAATTAAAACCATTTCCAATAAATAATCACAATTAATTATTTTCTCCAAAAATAATTAATTTTCAGCAATGAATAGTAATAACAATATTACTATTAATAATTCGAAATTATAAATTAATTTAATTAATAATTCCGAAAATAATAAATAATAAATATTATTTATTCCAAAAATAATAATAATATTACTTATTAATATAAACCATGATTAACACTAAGCAAGCTTCATCAATTATATTAAAACACTAATAATCATCATCCAAAGCACTAATCAATAATTAAACTAATTAAACTACTCCTAAGCAAGATTAACCCCTAAATAAGGATTAGGAAATCGACTCACGGTTTAGCGATTCCGACGACACAAGCGCGACGGCGGTGGCAAGGGGAACGCCCGGGAACTTCCGGCGCGTCGGGACGAGGCAGCCCGAGACCGGGTCTCGGCCGAGGGCGGCTGTCCAAGAGGCGAGAAGCTGAGGAACGGAGGAACCAGCAACTGAGGTGGCATGGGGCTGACTGGTGGGCGGTCCGGCAACTCCGGACGGCGGCCAACAGCTCCGGCGACCAGGTGGCAGCTCCGGCGAAGGCTAGACAGAAGCTGGAAAGGGAAGAGGGAGGCGGTCCAGCTTGCTCGGGGGATGGCGGCGGAGTCGGGGGTGGCTCCGGCGCGGCGGGGGAGCTCGGGAACGGTCTCCCGACGGGCCTACGACGGTGACCGGTGGTGGCGAGCGGCGCGAAGCCGCTGGCCGCTTCTCCCGGTCACGGCCGAGGAGTTGGGAGGGGAAGAGAGGGCACGGCAATGACGGATGAGGCCGGGGCACCCGGCGACCGGCCGGGCGGCGGCGGAGGACGGCGGCAAGGTGGCGGAGCTCGGGCGGTCTTTGGGTCGGCTTGGTTCGAACCAAAACCGAGGGTGAAAAAGAGAGAGAGAGCAGCGACGGAAAGCGAGGGGGCGGTGGCTCACGACGGCGGTCCGGTGTCGGCAAGGCGGCGGCGAAGCGGCGGCGGTGAGGTGACCAGAACTAGAGAAGGACAGCAGCACTCGCAGACAGAAGAGGAGGAAGAACGGTGCAGCTAGCTCACGGGGCCGACGGACGACGAGACCGGCGGACCGGCGGCGAGCTGGCGGGATGGCGGAGCTGCGGCGGCGACGAGGTGGTTAATGGTCTCGCTGGCGAGGGAAACAAGGCAGCAGCAGCTCCGGCCGAGAAAACCAGAAGGAGAAGAAGAAGAAAAAGAAGAGGAGGAAGAAGAAGAAGCTGCGAGAGGGGAGAGGGGACGTCAACGTGCATGGGGGAAGGGGAGGAGAGAGAGAGAGAGAGAGAGGGACCGGTCAAAGGGATAAGAAAGAAAGATAAGATAAGATGGGGCAAGTGGGGCTGCCGACGGGGGAGGAAAACGTGGGGAAAAAGAGAGAAAAGGGGGAGAGAGAAAGAAACGTGCGGAGGAAAAGGGGGGAAAAGAAAGGAAAAAGAAAAAGAAAAAGAAAAGAGAACAAGACAAAATTCAAACAAGCTTCTAGAAAGGGCAATTTGGTCTTTTTGCCCTTGAAGCACAAATTCCCAAATATTTGGCTCTAAAACTCGGCCCGTTGAATCCTTTTTCAAAAATTCGGGCTTACCGAAAAAATTCGAGAATCAATGGGACACGTCCAATATTTTAGTCTCGACATCCTTAAAAATTCAATACCCAATACCGGATTGAAATTTGTGATTAAAATCAATCAATCGCAACTTTAGTACGACCTAACTTTCGGGCGGCGTTTAGGGGTTCTCGCGCGTTTGACCCGTGGTTGATAGCTTTTCAATCCACGATCGTGCATATTCAAATCAGGACGATCCTCGATTGTCATGTAATCACGAGAGGTTAATTGCTCACACTGAGTACAGGGCCAAAAGGAAATCGGTTTAATGTCGTCCGCAATTAATATTGAAGTCGTGCGGAATCACCCGCAATCCGACCTCGTATTTTTGCCGACTCGATTTATTTCCGTTCACTAATTGGCCTGCAACAGTGTAGTATTATTCCTCTTTGATTCTTATGGTCGAGCAGCCTATCCCTGATTAAATTCACTAATCGTATGCATACCGATCCTTAATTACCTTGCCGAACAGTTAGTTAACTCGTGAGGGGCCAACTCAGAGTAAACGTAACTAACAGTGCATTGATAAATTAACCATTTCATCTATCCCGGAATGGGTCGAAATTCAGGATGTTACAGTGGACCTCATGCATGTCGTGTGCGGATTATGACGTGTGCTTATGAGTCCACTTGTGCCTTGAGGCATGAGTGACGCGGGGTGGAGGGCGGCCTTGATGTGTGTTTTCGCGGGGAAAAGGTAGAGCCTTCGGTTTGTGTTTACAAAGGAAGGCGGAGTGATTGTGCCTTAAGGTGTGTTTACACGGGGAGGCAGAGTGATTGTGCCTTGATGCGTGTTTACGCGGGGAAAAGGTAGAGCCCTGAGGTGTATTTACATGGGGAGGCAAAGTGATTGTGCCTTGATGCGTGTTTACGCGGGGAAAAGGTAGAGCCCTAAGGTGTGTTTACATGGGGAAAATGTAGAGTCCTAAGGTGTATTTACACGGGGAGGTAGAGTGATTGTGCCCTAAGATGTGTTTACACGGGGAAAAGGTAGAGCCCTAACGTGTGTTTACACGGGGAGGTAGAGTGATTGTGCCCTGAGATGTGTTTACACAGGGAAAAGGTAGAGCCCTAATGTGTGTTTACACGGGGAGGCAGAGGAAATCGTGCCCTAAGGCGTGTTTACGCGGGGAGGTGCATAATTGGAACACGCATGAATGCGAGAGTGCATGAGAGACAAATGACATTGTGTTCTGATTATATTTGTGCTTGTTGTACTGTTTATGATATGCCTGAGTTGGTACTATGCAGGGTGTGGCAATGGCTAGGTAAGATTGCTTGCGATACGACTCGAGTGTAATTGATTAATGTAATGTTGAGAGTGCAAGATGCATTATTGGTGAATTGCATGTGTATTTACCGTGCAGGATATGGCATGACCGAGTAAGGTTGCTTGCGAGTCGATTGCATGTCGATGTGCTCATGATATTATTGATTGTATTAAGTCATTGCCTAAGATGTATGGTTGTTCTGCTATTGACCTGCTTGAGGTATTAGACTATGCCACAAGTATGTCGAGGCGAGTTGGTGTCCTAGCTGGGGATTAGGGCGAAAATTCGCTGAGATTTATATTTCATTGGTTATTGAATAACCATTTTCAAGTCCGTTGGAGGCAGATTCGACATGTGGTGCGTTTTGGAAGAAGTAGATTAACCCTGGCCTATTTGCTCGGTCGGCTCTGTAGGATGTAGCTCGTGGTAAGGGCCTAATTGTGTAGACTTCCTAAGGTTAATCAGAAGATGAATAAACTGGCATCATTGATGGTGTTTTTGTTTGACTTTCCTAGCTATCACAATTTGTTAATTGTACAGGGATTAATTATCGCTTCCACATGCATTTAATTGAAAGATAAAAAGAATGGTCGGCAACGTGTCTTGAGACGATGCATTCAAATGACCAAAACAGAAAAAGGGGATCATTGCGTGCTCGAGGGTCGGGGCGTGACATTAATAAATTTGCATTTGAGGCAAAGTGTGAGTCAATAGGCGCTTCCTTCGCAAAGCAGAGGCAGAGATGGTGAGACATCTTCTCCTTCATTGTTCTTGGACAGATTGTTTTGGGTGGCCTCTTATGCTTTCATTGGGCTAACTCTGGTTGCAAGATCAGAGGATCTATTAAGCATGAATTATGGGCTTGCAGGGCCCTCATTTGCCTAGCCTTAAGAAAGAATAATCTTTTCAATCCCTCATTCTGGTTCTTGGTTGATTTGGAAAGAAAGAACATAAGAAGAGAGCAAAGGAGAGAAGATGCCTGTCTTGGCAATTATTGAGGACTGGCTGAAAATAATTACATCTTTCGGTATAGTGTAAGCTTGTGAATGCATATGCTTGGATTAACATTGCAGATCTTGATGTTGTTATTCAAGCTCTTTTTTGGTTCTATATGTTTTCTTTTAATATGGATTTGCACCCCCTTGCTGCCTCATAGTAGTTTATCTTTAGTCCATCAAAAGAAGAGTATTGTTTCTGTAAAACTTCAAGATGTTTTCTGTATGCTCTTATATGTATGAAGGAGTTCCCAACTCTTCTGGTTTTGTATGTTTTTACTCAGATTTATTGTGCTCAAAACAACTTGACAGGCTGTGAGATGATTAAATTGGTCATCAAATTGGTCCATAAATTGCATTGTGGCCGATCTGCTGTTACCGACCCTCTCCATCATTCCACCCAACCTGCTAAGAGAGATGACCAATTTACCCTAAACAATTATAACGTATTAGTTGAGTTATGTAAAGTATTTGAGGGTCTTATATGCTCCTCAAATACTTGTGCTTTCCCTTTACCTAATAGTTTAAACTTTTGGGTTGAACTTTCTTACACTTTCATGGACAATGTGTTTGGTCCACACTTCTTTCCTAATGGGCACATTCTGCTTCAAAGGCAGTTGCTCTCGCACTTCCATTGTTAGGCCATTTCCCTTATCCAGGAATAGAAAGGCAGAAAGGAAGCTCTCATGAAGTGCCTTCTCATTGCTATTAGAGTTATCTTCTTTTCCTGCACGTTACATGTCACATTTTTCTTATCAATCTCGTTTAAAAGGTATGTTTCTTTCGTTTGTGCACATCTGGCATCTACAGCCAATTTTAACATTTTGCCATGGCCAATTGCTAGCTCTAGCAAAGCTGTCATTACTTGCAACAGTGCCAAGCATTGATCAAGAATAATCCAGAATCTGCAATTTCTTCCTCCAATATTTCTTGTCAACGATGCTGAAATTTGTCTTACTCTATATGCTTTGGTCTTTAGATGTCTAGATTTGCCAAGTAGTTTTCTTGAGGAATACTCTTAAGTGAGGAATATTTGCAGGATATGTTTTCTTCTCATGGATGATTTCATTTTGCTGAGTTTCTGCAGTCTGGTCATTCATTCGGTTTATGCAGCTTTCATCTTTTGTCAGACTTGAAATGGACATTTCTCACGAACATAATGACCTCTTCACACCTGTCGGAGCTAGGAATTTCTGCTTTTGGCAAGAACTTGGCCATTTTTTTTAACAGTTCAGTTTTGTACCAGTCATTTGAACTTGTTTGATGAACGTATGGAACTAGACATAAAAGCAACTAAAACAAGGGCTTATTACTTAAACTTTGAATATAGAGAACTTTCCATTCTACCCTACAGTTCCAATTGTTCGTCGAACCTTATCAGTGTGACAAGGAAGTTTTGTCATTGGTTTCGACAAGATGTCCACATGATTGCAGTTGCTAAGGTGACTTAGTTGGGGTCGTGGCTTTATTATCTTAGATCCAAATATAAAATTAGCAAGGAAGCATCGTTGTAAATGTCATCCTGGAAGGTTGTCACGAGAATGGACATGTCAAACCACGTTTCTCTATCATATTGTTGATATTTGGAGTCACAAAGAGAGCAGCGACAGAGTTGTAGAGAACAGTGACAAAGTGTTTATGGTGAGTTGAACCAAATTAGGGTTGCGTGATATATATTTATAATAACAATTAATTACAGTCAAGGCACCAACAGAAATATAATTGTAGAATGACACCAAAATACATTTCAACTACATATTATGTCCCATCAATCCAAAGTAGGCATAACAATTTAGGGATTGGATATCAATAGCTTGTTTTGCCCTCTAGGTAGTCCCTTGGTGAAGATGTCTGTCAACTGATTCACTATAGGCCCATAGCAAACATGTAGATTGCAAGAAGCAACCGGTTCTTGAACAAAGTGAAAATCTAGGAGTGTATCACTAGTCATGTGTGCTGATACTCTACTGTCAAGATACCATAAACGATCATATGTCTCCCCAACCGAGAGAGTCAAGAAGGGACTAGAGAGATCAATTGTAATGAAGGCATGGTTGAATCGTTGTAGACCATTATAGCATGGTGTGCCTATGTCCGTCACAAATTCGACAAATAAGGTGATGCCAAGATTCAAGAATCCCTAAGGGTATGAAGGAACATGGGGCCTTGGACCACCGTTGGGTTGACCAGAGGAGGCAGAGAGCGATCAACATGGGGGGCCAAACTGTGAACGGAGCCAATCATAGGAGGATCGCAAATCTGGAGAACCGTCTACCATGTCATTGACCAGATTTTGACCCGTAGAATTATGTCTACCTAAGGACCCTCAAGGGATTGGTTTATTGGCATGGCTGATCAAAGCATTATGAAAATCGGATGAAAATAAGGCATTACATTTTCGGGGAAGTCATTCTTATTGGATCAGGTGTCGTGAAGGCAGATTGCAAAAGAAATTATGAAGCTGTTGGTGTTTTAAGATATCGTACTCAAATGGGGATCCCATTGGGGGCTTATATCTTTAAGTCCTTGTTGGAGACTGAGCAATTGACTTCAGATGTCGAAGATAGCCGAAGATAAACTGATCGGCTTTCTTGACAGCATTCTATAATTAAGTTTTAGTTCAATTACCTTGGCTGCGCTGTGAGCACTACAATATATATCTATAAGTCAAGAAAATGCAAATTATGATGCTAGTTATCAAAAAGGGGAAAAAAAAGAAAAAAAACTCAGCTGCTAAAGCAGATTAAATGTTCAAAACGGTTGAAACCGTAACAAGAGTTAGTGAAAAAGAAAATAACAGGAGATGTCAAAGAGTTTGATGATTTTTCTTGCTCTGATAGTATATTGTATTTAAAGTGATAGAGAGAGTAGAGACGGAGTGTTTATGGTTGCTTGGCCCTAACCATGGTTGGGTGATAAGTATATATGATAGTAATTAATTACAATAAGGGTATTGTTAAAAACATAATAATCACACAAAGACCCCATAATATAAATCGGTTATTTATTGATACATATGCCAGCTTCATTTCCTGTCCAGCTTTTAAGCATGTCGAAGCAAAGTAAATGTAATAAAATTGTGCTTTTCGTTGGCATCGACTAGGAATTGATGAATTCGTATCCAAAGCAGAAAGATGATAAGGGCCTTTTTGTCAAAAAGCTGCACTTAGTTTTGATAATCAAACAAATCAAATGCCAAATATTTTTGTCTTCCACTTTATTGAACTAAGAAGGCAACGCACAATGAGGTTCACAATGAAACAAACGCATAGCAACAGTCCTCTATGGCACTGTACGGTCACCATTTCAATTGGTGAGTGGCTTCATAGTCCTCTGAAGAATCTATCAGCTTGCTTTTCCAGTTCTTCAACATCCTTCATGAAATCTCTCAGTTTCATCTTGATGTCTGGTAATCCAAACTTCAATGCTTCTGGTCCCATCTCAATGGCAAAATCAGCTCTGTGCAAGAGGCTCTTGGTATCTACCTCCATAAGGTCAATGAGACTTCCAATCGTGTCCAGGTCCGTGAGAGCAACATAGGTCCTGATCTGTAGAGCTTTTAGTTTTAAGAATTTATTCATGTAAATCATGGTTTCTTGCATTTTGGACTCCTAGACGTTGTTCCCAACATTATAGCTACTCAAAAATCAAGCCAGCCTCGCAATGTTCATTATATTTGACGTGAGGATTTCAAGGGGAAACTATTGTTTTGAACTAAACGGGAATGTTAACTGGGTTTGACGAAATTGTGGGGAAGGTCACTGTAATAAGGGAGAAAAGGGTTTGGAGTACTCACTCGCATTGAGGTGATCACTTCCTCCTCTTTCTTCACTTTGTTCTCATAATTCTTCCAAATGGAGTCAATCCAGTTGCCCACCAAATCCATGGGAAAGGAAGCTGCAGCCGCTAGAGCAGGGGCAACTGACGGAGCAACCACCGCAGCAGTCATGAAAGAATTGATCAGAATGGCTTGGGAAGTCGCAACCATTATCATTCTAAAGACCTCTGCCCAAGTGCGAATGCACTTGAGCTCCTCGTTGATCTTCCTCTTCTTGACATGCAACTTCTCGAAAATGGACTTTTGTTGCTTGTGGATGACCTGAAAGACCTTGCGGAACTCAGTCAAAGGGACACCGGTGTCCCTGAAATTCCTCAATTTCTCCAAGGTGTTTGAGTACCTAAATTTTTCCAAGGTCTCTGTATCAGTTTATCTTGAAACAGAACATGTGTATTCCTCACCACCTTAGCCTTGTAATTTCAGGATATCAAACTCTAGAAATCAACTTGATATCATTGGCATGTTAGGAAATAAAGTTGAATGATAAGGCAGAGAGAAAAGAGGAGAGATTGAAAGCCTTAGCAATAGACGCTCAAGAACCAAGTGTACTAAGATACATGTGCTATCCATGAAGTTCCTTGAGAATTAAGACATACCTGCTGTCTCCATTCCTGTCTTCTTCTTCGAAGCAACCAAGTGCGTCGCATATCAGCAATTGGGCATCGCGCACATACTTCAAGCAATTCTCGAGGGTGGCACAGAAACATAGGATGTACAAGCCATTCAGGTAGTCGTCCCTGACAAGCTCGAACAAATCCGGAAGGTTTCTTCTGATGTTGGAATCTCCCATTGACCTTTAGGTGAGATCATGAGGTTAACAAAAGGGAGGGAAAGTACACTAAAAGGAAAAATAATGAAGCAGTCACAGAAGTGTTTCCCCTTTGGAGAATTTTAAAGCATGTAAAATTGAAATTTGAAGGAAGAGAGCATGGGAAGGAACTTTTAAGTAATGAAAATATGTAATATTGTACGAGTACGATGAAAGGCTTGAGTAGTTTCCGATATCCATGTCCTATATTTAAGCACTAAAAAGATGGGAATTTTTTTTTTTTTTTTTTTGATGTAAGAGCAATTACCGAGCAGTGCAAACTAAAGACTCCATTGAAAAACTAGAAATTTTATCATGATTGTTTTGAGAAAAAGAGTTAGATGGTAAAAGAAATTTCTGAAGTCCAAGAAAAATGAGTTCAAGGACTGAGAAATACAAAGAATAGAAAAAAAAAAAAAGACAACTTAATAAATTTGATGTACCTCTTTTTATTTTATAAATACGATAAATATAATTTGTTATTGAATGTTTTTGGATTGGACCGCATTTTAACAAATGGTTGGAATTTTTACACAGAACATGACGCCAAGACGAGATGAATCTAATCCTTATCATTAAGGAAGATGGCTTGCTAAAGATCCCCAAAGTTATTATGATTAGGTAATAAAGAAACTGAGAAAAGGTGCGATCTCTCACAAAATCCCCACTTAAAATGTTTGTCCGACCCTAAGAAAAATTCAATCTCACTCAGCATATTGACATGCACATAGATCACCGTACATCGGAAGTCAAGCCGGCTAAACATTAAATGGAAAAACAAATGGAATCCACTGACCACGATACATGTATAATCAAGCCGGCCAAACCTAAACTCAGATGGAAAACGAATGTAATCCGCCGACCACCGTATGTCGGTAATAAAGCCGGCAAAACATAGACTCAGATGTAAAATTGAATGGAATAACACTGATAACTGTGATTATTATCGTTAAGTCATTAAAGAACAAAGAGCAGCCGAGCATAATGATCCGCCTCTTGCTTATGAATGAGGGGACTTTGCAGTGCTCAAATCATGAAGATTCCCTAACGGGAGCCATTTCAAGGTCTATTCCGTGAGTCATCCTATCGAGTGGGCTAATACATTCATTTTCAACCTCAACAAGATAGCTCTGTGAGTTAGGGTATATCTCATAATCAAGTGGTCATGATTTTTTTCAAATTCACGAGGGCCTTTTAATTTATCTAGCCTGCATGATAATCAACAAAAGTTCAAATACCACAATCTGCATATGATCTTTAACCATAACAGGAATACAATCCAACGAGAATGATAGCTAACTCTTCTTGCACTGTTGAATATAAGTCAGATTTTTCTTTACCTAAATGAGGTTCTTCTTGCAATTGATTGCCCTGCGGGACAAAAGCCAAAAGAAAGAGAGAGAGGGGGCAAGATGACTTGTTGAATGTAATGAAGAAGAAGCACCCTATCATGTGGATTTATATATATTTTTTCAATTGGAGGATGAACTTTATCCCAATGCCATAGAAAGTGTCCAGCGAAAGCTTTAGAAATTTTGGGCATAATTGCCGAGAATGCTCATACCATATTGGCATTTCTCATTCTCGAGAAGATTCCGAGAAATTATACTTAGAGATGATATATGGACACCTAACTTGTTTCGATTGAATAGTTCCGTGTCATATTTACATAGATTTTTGGAATATAGATTATTGTGTCAAATGGATATTATGATACCGCCATATTTACTAGGTGACGAAAACCTGGATATTGTGTAGAACACAGTTTTAGTTATTGGACACTTGCTGATACAAAACCTTAACAGCGATCTTTCCATCTATTGAAATGTCTTGAAGATAGAAAATGTTAACTTGTTCTATACCTCCTATTATTTTTTATTGAGATATTACTTTTTCCATTTTCTTAAGATGCTCCATCAAAAAAAATAAATTGATCAAGGAAAATGGTGGTCCTTCATTTTTCAGTAGTTCAAATAACTCAACAAGTATTACAAAAAGTGAAGCACCATTTATACTTTTTTAAGGAGAACGGTGCTAGAAAGAAATTAGCCCTTGATCATTCTCTCTTGACTTTTAATTCCAGGCAGTTAGCATCCTAAGAAAAGATAGGGGCCGTGTAAATGCATATTTTAAAATTTAGGTTGCATTTGTTTTGTGGATGATGAATTTGTTGAAAAATATTTTTTGTAAAAATAATCGATTCTATCTTTAAAGTGATTATTCAATGAAAAATATATTCATCATCACAACAATGAAAATATTTTCATTTACTGATGTATATAAGTGACATAGGTGATCATTTTTGAGAAAATATTCTTCAACTCATTAGTATTGATATAATTGGTTGAGGTGTTGGAGGATTTTCAGTTAAAGAGTAGGAGGAAGTTGCCCCGTCAAAATCCCACTCAAAGAATTTAGTTAATTTCATGGAAGTTGCAAGTAATTTAATGGGCCTTTAGGTAGAGGAATTTCCATGCTTGTATCCTTAGATTATCAAACTTTAGGGTGTGAAGATTCCCCTCAATAATAATATTGGGATGGAAAATAAAGTCATCCACTCCTTCACTGGTCTACATTGTTATCATAATTGTGATAGATTTGTCTTCAACACTGAATGCCTTGCCTCCGTAAGAAACACCCAAATATAGAGGTTATACCATGACCCTTGAGAAAGTGACAAGGTCTTTGGATATCTTCTTTTCTAGCTATCCTCCCTTAATCCTCCTAATGATAGTGGAAGATGATATTCTAATTAATGAAAAATCTTGGACCATAAACACTAACTCCCTTAAGCCATACCCAAAATACAGCTCCCAAAAGTTTTCTATTGATAGCACTGCCTCTTTTGTTGCTAATCTAGGTATTTGAAAATATGAAAGATGAGTGGAAGGAGCAATTATAGCCCAATGAATGATACATTTCTTCTAAATAGATCAAGCAACCACTATGCACATTTACAACACACACATAAACTCATTTCCACTAAATCCGAAATACAACAAACTTCTAGATCAAAAGGCTTATAAATATATATTATGGCAGAAATACTCATTTATATTAGTAATATCAAAACAAACATCAATGATCTAACGAACTGATCAATCTCAACACACACATGTCAATTGTTGAGCTTAGATATCAACCATGATCACGCATAACATCCTTGACAAGGTGACCAAGCTCCCACCTTTAGCAACGTCTCTACCTGTATTATCAATGGCTGGCCGCCAAGGATATTCTAAACTAGTACGTATACTTGCAAGCCCCTCATTTGACTTACAATGATGTTGAATACCCACACCAATCCACAACAATATCATCCACAATCTACAAAGCCAAATCTAGAAACCATTTCATTATCATAATGCATTTCCTAAACTATTTCAAATTCTATTGCGTAAACCAATTTACAAATCAAATGCAAAATGTTGACATCTTTCACTTCATTGAATTAAGAAGGCAATGCAAATTGAGGCTCACATTTTATCCTTCACAATGAAACAAACACTTAGTGATAGTCCTCTAGGGCACTATAGAGGCACCATTTCAATTGGTGGGGGGCTTCGTACTCCTTTGAAGCACATATTGGCTTGCTGCTCCAGTTCTTAGACATCCTTCATGAAATCTCTCAGCTTCTTCTTGATTTATGCTATTCCGAGCTTCATTGCTTTTGTTCCCTTCTCAATCACAAAATCAGCTATCTACAAGAGGCTCTTGATTTGTAAAGGACATGGATATTAGTAACTACTCAAGTCTTTTATCATACTCGTACAATATTACATATTTTCATGCATTAATAATGTGACTCTATCCATGTAAGAATGGAGTAAAACTCATCAATATCATCTAATATTTGTCTTAAACTCCAAGAGACATAATATATGCATTACTTTAAGACAAATATTATATGATATTGATGAGTTTTACTCCATTCTTACATGGATAGAGTCACATTATCAATGCATGAAAATATGTGATATTGTATGAGTATGATAAAAGACTTGAGTAGTTACCAATATCCATGTCTTATATTTAAGCACCAAAAAGATGTGAAATTCACTTATGCTCCCTCCTCAATCACAAAGTCAGAGCAACCACCGCAGCAGTCATGATCGAATATATCATAACAGCTATGAAAGTTGTAGCCGGTATCATGTTGGAGGATAAACTTTGTCAAGATGACATAGAAATTGTCCAGAGAAATCTTTTCAAATTTTGCATTAGAGTTACCGAGAATGCTCATACCACATTAGTGTTTCTCGTCCTTGAGAAGATGCTTAGAAACTAGCTTTAGAGATGATAATTTGATACTCAGCTTGTTTTGCATAAAAAGTGTAGTCTCATGTCTATATAGATTTTTGGAATATAGATTATTGCGTTTAATGGACATTATGATGCTTCTAGATTTACCAAATGAAAAAAAACATAGCTATTGTGCGTTAAATGGACATTATGATGTTTAGTGATTGGACACTTGCCATTATAAAATTTGGACAACCAATCTTTCCATCTATTGAAATGTGTCAAAGATAGAAAATGTTATAAGCCTTCTAAATAATCCATATGCAACATTCACCTTGGAAAACAAGTTCAGTGATTGAATACTTGCCATTATAAAACCTTGACAACCAATCTTTCCTTCTATTGAAATGTGTCAAAGATAGAAAATGTTATAAGCCTTCTAGATAATCCAAATGTGCCCTTCACACATTTATTGATTGGACACTTGCCATTTTAAAACCTTGACAACCAATCTTTCCTTTTATTGAAATGGGTCAAAGATAGAAAATGTTATAAGCCTTATAGATAATCCAAATGTGCCCTCCACCTATGATATATACAACAACAAATAATTTGTTAGCACACTATTACACCCCAAACCTTGAGCATGCAATAACCCTTATTCTCTTTCGATCAAATGAGTGCAATGTCCCTGGATGCATCGCCAACCATTCTTTTTATCTTTCAATTATTCGCATGCGGAAATGAATATTTTAAACCCTAGTCAAACAACAACAACAGGGATAGTCAGAAAGACAAATAATTCAAAAGCAATCTCATCTAAATTAATCCTAAGGAACAGTTATATGTACAACCCTATAGATGAGTATTGTCCCAACGACCAACCAAAAAGATATAAGGGCAAAAGGGTTAATTTACTTCATCCCTTATCCTTAGAGGTCAAGGTTTGTCAGTCCAAAAAGTTCATGGCCAGGCACATCCATCAAGGACCTAAAAATGGTTAAGTCATAATCAATGAGATAAAATCTTAGTAGGTTAAAACGCTAAGCCTCGGCTAGGGTGCCAATTAGTCTTGGGGGTACCTAACAGGCACATGTCTCATAACCAAAACTAGCAATTAATTTGATTCACAGGTACCTTCAACAACCAGCAACTAAATAGTTTCACAGGCAAAAATCATTATAGCAATCAACATTCAAGTTGATTCATAGACAACCCTACCTCACGGTTGCACATTGCCTGCACAATACTGGTCAAACGTGCCATATATAATATAGACAAATTATCACATAATCAAAACACCGCACATATAATATCCCATGCACATAACAGTTAGGCATGTTACAATTATACACCTCCCTATGTAAGCACGCATCAGGGCTCTACCTTTTCTCTGTGTAAACACATATAAGAGCACATCCACCTTTATCTCCTCGTGTAAGTATGCCTCAGGGTTCTACCTTTTCCTTGTGTAAATGCACATCAAGGCACAATCTCCCCTCCTCGTGTAAACATGCCTCAAGGCTCTACCTCTTCCTCACGTAAATACGCATCAGGGCATGCCCTCCACCTTGCATTTGTATGCCTCAAGGCCTAATTATACACCTTCTCGCGTAAACACACATCAAGCCTCTACCGTTTTCTTTGCGTAGCCATGCATCTGGGCATATCTACCTCTATCTCCCTATGTAAGTATGCCTTAGGGCTCTACCTTTTTCCCGCATAAATGCACATCAGGACACAATCTCCCCTCCCCGCGTAAATACGACTCAGGGCTCTACTTCTTCCCTACATAAATACACATCACGGTATGCCCTCCACCCTGCATCTGTACGCCTCGGGGTTTAAGTGGTCACGTGAGCACACAATCACGTAAATTCACATAATTCTCAAAGCACTCGCACCACTATCCACATGGGACGTGCATAAAATTTCACACATTATGCAACCAATATCCCACATAATATCTATCAATTATCACATTGCAATAATCCAATAGTTAATTATTCCCATAAATCAAATTTCATCACAATCAATTATTATGCAAACAATTAATTTACACATGCAAAAGTAAAAAATGATAGGGAAGTAGGTGGGGCATGTAGAGGAGAAAAAGGAAAAGCAGAGATAGAGGGGATGTGAGGGAGCAGAGGGCCACAGCAGAAGGAGGGGAAAAAGCAACTTAGATAAGAGAGAGGGAGAAGGTTCGTGTACGTCCCCTTCCTTCCCAACACCTCTAAGGTTCGTGTACGTCCCCTTCCTTCCCAACACCTCTATCTTCAAAACTTTTGTCCCAAACCCATAAATTGTGGGAGGGACAAATCCATCTTTTCCCATCATTTGGCACACTCATTCTCAAAATGCTGTTGGATCGAACTAAAGAGCAAGTGAAGTCCCAAATTAAATTTTTGGCCCAGCTATCCTTTTTCGAACGTTTCTAAGAACTAAAAATTTTGGAAATTAATGATGCTAAAATTGAATAATTGAATCCAAACATCTCGGAAAGTTCAATAATTGCATTCAGATTAAAAATAATGAATTAATAAAATCTAAAATAGTTCAAAAAATTCAGAATGTTATAACTCTTCTCCATACATAAATTTCATTCTCAAAATTTTTACCATTACTTAAATCCTCAAACAAATGGGGGTATTGACGCCTCATTACTTCCTCATTTTCCCATGTGACTCTTTTTGTTCCATGATGCTGCCATACCACTTTGACCAAGGAAATCATCTTGTTCTATAGCATGCGCTCCTTTTGATCCACTATTCATACCGGTCTTTCCACGTATGACACCCTATCGTCCATGTCAAATTCCTCAAAGTTTAATATGTTGGTCGGATTTGGCTCATACTTTCTCAACATTGACACATGAAAGACATCATGCACTCGTGCAAGTCTCGGAGGCAACATGAGACAACAAGCCAAAGTTCCAATCCTTTCCAAAATTTCAAAGGATCCTACATACCTCGAACTCACCTTTTCCTTTTTGTCGAATTATGAAGTACCTCGCATTGGTGACACCTTTGGGAATACATGATTGCCAACTTGAAAATCTAACGGTCTACGTCACTTATCCGCATAGCCTTTCTAGCGACTTTGAACTATCTTTAGCCTATCTCAAATCACTTGGACTGCATCCATCGACTATTGGACTAGCTCTAGACTCATAATTTTCTGCTCACCTATTTTGTTCCAACAAAGTAGGGTTTTACAGGGTCTACCATACAATGCCTCAAATGGGGCCATCTTAATACTCTACTGATAGCTGTTGTTGTAGGCGAACTCAATTAGGAGAAGTTGCTCCTCCCATCTTCCTTTAAAATCCATAACGCAAGCTCGCAACATGTCGTTATGGCCTATATTATAATGCGTTTGCATCATCCTTTCCAACTGACCATCCATCTATAGATGATAAGTTGTACTATATTGTAACTTTGTTCCCATGGCCTCTTGAAGACTTTTCCAAAATGTTGATATGAATTTTGGGTCTCAGTTTGATGTTATTGGCACCGGTACTTCATGAAGGCATACAATATACTAGACAACTTTGCATACATTTCCAAGGTAAAATCCTTTTGTATGGTAATAAAGTGCGCAGACTTCATCAATCCGTCCACCACGACCCAAATTGAGTCGTTACCCTACTAACTCCTTAGTAACCCCATCACAAAGTCCATTGTTATATGTTCCCACTTTCATTCAGGGATCTTGAGAGGTTGTAGTAATTGTCTAGGTTTGCAATGCTATGCTTTCACTTGTTGGCACATTAAGCACTTAGCTACATACTTAGCGATGTCCAACTTCATGCCATTTCACCAATAATGTTGTCGCAAGTTTTGGTATATCTTTGTGCTGCTCGGATGTATACTATAGCTACTACAGTGGGCTTCTGACAAGGTTTCCTTCTTAAGTTTCACATCATTGGGACACACAACCATCCATGGAGAAAATCAGCTTTCCTTTTAGCTACACCCATTTGTAGGATCTTTTGGACTTCAGGGTTCGTTGGTTGTGTGCTTTTAATCCTAGTTTTCATTTTGGGCTCGATTCTAAGAGTAGCTACTAGACTTGAGAGGTGGCTTAACTCAAACTTGAACTTTGAGTCTTGAACTCCTAGTAGTACCCATTCTTGAACCATCATGTGTGTGATCAAAGACTTCCGACCAAGTGTGCCTTCAACCTTGTTAGCCTTGTCAAGATGATACAGAATTTCACAAGCTTGAGCTTCATCCATCAACACTGTCTCATGTTTAATTTTTTTTCTAAGAAAATAAGTACTTTAGGCTTTGATGGTCGGTATAAATTTGAAATCTTTCTCCGCATATGTAATGCCTCCAAGTCTTTAGTGCAAAAATGATTGCTGCTAATTCCAAATCGTGGGTCAAATAATTTGTCTCATGAGGTCTTAATTGATGGGACACATATGCAATCACTCTTCCATATTACATTAAAATGCATCCTAATCCTTTATAAGACACACCACTATAGATATCATATCCACTAGGGGCTAGATGGAATTGTCAATGCCGGTGTGGTAGTTAGCTTATCTTTAAGCTCTTGGAAACTATGCTCGCACTTATCCGTCCATTCGAACTTTTGTCTTTCTTTAGCAACTAAGCCAAAGGCATGGCTATAGTAGAAAACATTTCCACAAACCACCTATAATAGCCAACCAATTCCAAAAAACTCCTAATTTTAGTCACCATCATGGGCCTTGGCCAATTCATAATTGCTTCAATCTTGGCCAGGTCCACAAAGATTTCTTCTCCAGAAATCACGTGGCCAAGGAATGCTACTTAAGTCAACCAAAACTCACATTTACTGAACTTGGCATACAACTTGTGATCTCAAAGGGTTTGTAGCACTGTCCTTAAGTGTTGCTCATGTTCCTTCGAACTCTTCAAGTATACTAAAATGTCGTCAATGAACACGATCACGAATCGGTTTAGATACTCCTTAAACACATGGCTCATTAAATCCATAAAAGCTACAGGGGCGTTAATTAGACCAAATGGCATCACAATAAACTCATAATGACCATAATGCGTACGAAATGTTGTCTTTAGTATATCCTCTTTCTAATCCTTAATTGATGATAGCCTATACTTAAGTCTATCTTGAAAAATACCAAAGCTCCTTGGAGTTGGTCAAATGGGTCATCAATCCTTGGCCATAAATATTTGTTCTCGATTGTCACATTGTTGAGCTGTCGGTAGTTGATGCAAAGATGCAATGATCATTTTCCTTACGAACAGAACTGGCGCTCCCCATTGAGACGTACTATGATGACTGAATCATTTATCCAACAACTCTTGCATTTGCACCTTTAGCGCCTTTAATTTTGACAACTATGTCCAATAAGGTGCTTTTGAAATTGGCTCCGTTCTAGGGGCCAGCTCAATTACAAATTCTATCTCCCTTTTCAGGTGGTAACCATGGCAACTCATTGAAAAAAATATCTAAAAAATCCCATACTACTATAATATTTTCCATCCTTGGTTCCTCCACCAATGTGTCCACTACGGTTGCCAAATAACTTCAGCAACCTTCATCCAACAAGCAAGTCACTTCAAGTGGCAAAGTCAATGGGATTGAAGGTCCTCTCCGATTTCCATTAAATTTAAAACTACTATTCCCAATAGGATTAAACTAAATTATCTTTCCATGACAATCCATTGTGGTTCGTTGCTTGGTGAGCTAGTCCATGTCAATAATGATATCAAAATCATACATTTCCAGCACAAGCAAGTCTATACTCTCCTCTCTACCACCAAACGCTAATTTGCATCAAAGACATCCTACCACATAAATTACACTATTCTTGAGCGGTGTAAAAATATTAAAAACTACTCCCAACGGTTTAAAACTTAATCCTGGTAATTCAACAAATTACTCAGTCACGAAAGAATGGGTAGCACCAAGGTCAAACAAAGCATAAACAATATTGTTGTGTCAAAGCACCGTACCTATAACCATGGAGGGTGAATCCTCTACTTCCTTTTGGGTGATAGCATATACCCTTCCTTGCATTGGGGGCCTATTCAAGTTATTTGGTAGAGCATCCCTTGCAGATTATCCTACTAGCCTTGGTGGCATTTGTGCTCCAATGGACCTATGGGGGCAACTTCTCACTTGATGGCCTTGGCCACATCTAAAGAATGCTCCCATCCTAGAAGGACATGAGGTATTCTCATGCCTCCTTCCACAGAGTAGGCACACTTCATTTGAATTGGATGCTTGCTTCCTTACACCATTCCTTCAGTTTGGTGGTATGTGATGCTTTCCTCCTAGCATTGGCCTTTTCCCAAATCAATGGTTGTCTCTATTCGGCACAAACCACGATCCAGATGCGATTGCCCTTTCAGCTAGGTGTTTCTCAATCATCTGAACTTTTGCATCTATCTCATCATAAGCCTTCAAGTTCAAGGACACTAGATGGTCCTTGATTTCCAATTTCAGTCCGTCTCTAACCTCTTAGCCTTATCCATACGGTCCCCGATTAGTCTTGGCACATACCTCCACAGTTCAGTAAAGTTCGCTTCATACTGATTTACTAACATCTAGTTCTGTGGAAGTTGCTGAAACTCCACCATCTTTTGTCCTTTGGCACACTCTGTAAAGTATTTGCCATAAAAAACTTCCACGAAGGCACCTTACACTGAGGCCATACCTTCAGGAAATGCCCTTCTTTGGATAGCCTCCCACCAAGTACTAGTATTGCCTTGCAATCGATAAACTATCCAATGTCACTGTCTCTTTCTTTGAATACGTCAATAGTGCAAAAGTTTTCTCAATCTCCTTGACCCAAAGGGTTGCACCTTCAGGGTCATCCACCTTAGTGAACTTAGGTGGCTTTTGTCACGCCCCGACCCTCGAGCACGCGGCAACCCCTGTTCTCTCACGGTCATATAGATGTGACGTCCCAAGATGCATCGCCGACCATTATTTTTATCTTTTAATTAAACGCATGCAAAAGCGAATCACAATCCCCAAGCCAATTACAAAAGCAAGGATAGTAGGAAAACCCAACAATAACACATTCCAAAGTGCCGCTTTATTTATCTAACTGACTATCCCTAGGAAGTTTACAAGTACAAGCCCTTACCACGGGCATCTTTCTAGGGAGTCAATGAAAATAACAAGCCAGGGTTAATCTAGTCCCTTCAAAAATGGCCACGAGTTATAACACGCGTTAATCCTCAATCCTACGGACTTGAAAATGGTTATTCAATAACTAGTGAGATAAAATCTCAGTAAGTCAAAATCCTAAGCCTCGGTTAGGAATTTCACTCGCCTCGAGAGTAGTCTAATCATGCAATCTAGTTCTGACAAACAACATATACCACACCTCAAGCAGAATTATCAGACGATAGTTTAATAAGTAGATGCAAACATAGGGGACCTTACTTGGTTTTGGCACATGCAACTTGCAGAAACTTTCATTTAAATAATCACAACATTAAGAAACATGCGAATAATTAGAGCATTGCACACAGCTTTCTCATGTCTCAACATCCACACATGCTCTGATTATTACGACCCCCTAGGGCCATGGCACAACTTTATGGTTGGTGGTTAACTGGTCGTAGACCAAGCATCGTCCTCCCCCATGAGGCATGTCAACATCGTGGGCCCTTCCCCATTGATGGCATTCCCTAAGGAGCATGGGTTTGGCTTCTATGCTTAGTACAAGGTGATCATTGATTGTCATGTAATCACGAGGGGTTAATTGATCACACCACGTATAGGGCCAAAAGAAAATCGGTTTAACGTTGTTCGCTGTCAATATCGAAGTCGTGTGAAATCACCTGCAATCCGACCTCGTACTTTTGCTGAATCGATTTATTTTTATTTGCTAATTGGCCTACAACAGTGTGGTATCATTCCTCTTTAAAATCCTTGATTGAATTCACTAGTCGTATGTGCATCGATCCTTAATTGTCTTTCCAAATAGTTAGTTAACTTATGAGGGGCCAACTTAAACTAAACATAACTAATAGTGCATTGACAAAATAACCATTTCATCTATCCCGAAATGGGTCGAAATTCAGGATGTTACAATTCTTCCTGCCGAACTTCCAATATCCTTAAACACTAATGCCTCATTGCATCCTCACTTCTCTAGGTTGTTCATTTTGTACCTTGATATTACCAAATTACTTCCAATTCCTTTTTGATTCCCATAGGCTATGCATTATCCGATTTTGCCAAAAGCAACTTTGCTGTCACCTTTTAGTTTCGAATCCTCAGTTGGACTCGTAGAGCTTTATCCTACATACCACTAAGCCAAGGCACTAGTAGTGTCCAACTCTATATGTCCCTCTCATTGAGGACACCTTAAGGAAAATGCAACACTGACTTAATAATTCAACAATCTTAGTCTTTCGTTCATATTGCTTTTCTAGCAATTTTGTATTGTCCTTAGCTTGTCCATGATATCTTAATAACATCCACTCACTACCATCAATATATGGACTAGTGATCGTCATTTCTCTGATCTTTTACAAGATTGACCACACTTCTGTTACACCCTTCTGATAATAATCTTATCCTTAAAACATTATCTTTTTGCTCAGTTTATAGTTTGATTCACTTATGCCCCTTTCGACCTCTTAGAAGCTTGCCAGCAGTTGCTCCTTGTTCAGGTACTCTAGCTTCGGTGACCACTCCTTGCCCTCGATGAATCAATCGTCATGAGCATCTTCAAACTACACCACTACTAGCAAAAGTCCTTAGACATGCACTATCTCATAAAGGTATTATCCGCTTTAGCTCGTCCCATACCAAGTCTCACAGTTTTAACCTTATATGAGCATTCCAAAGTGCAGAACTTTCTCCAGCCCATCAATCCATGAGCTCGTTTTCACAAGGTCACTTATCGACACTTGAAATATGATTCACCGAATTTCCATCAAATCGCTATCCAAATTTCACAAGCCACCAATTGTCCTTCCAACATTCTTTTCACGTCCATTTGATACCTAGTCCAAAATATCACCTCAACCACTTGAACACTAGTACAAGCCAAATGTCATTTATTGCACCAAAAGCTTTTGGGTATTTTCTTCAAATCCTTACTAATACCTTGAAAAGAAAATCATCGATAATGCTACTTCACCATTTATCCACCTAGAATCAAGGGGTAATTAATTTTTAATCCACTTAAGACAAAAATCCATTCCTCAAATCCCAATTTTAATTATCTCCTGAAATAATCCACCTTGGCTAAATTCATCTCTTAATCAAATCTAAGACTTCCGAGCAATAAATTATCCACCTTAAATCTTATCAAAGATTATCACCATTTAAGAGATCATCACCTATGATCCAATACCTACAACTCCTAAAATCATCAAGATAAAACTTAATTGACTTCCATTAAATCCAATGACCTCAATTGTTGTGACATGTAAGCAACCAATCTTCCTTGTTGCCTTACTACGCAGTCAAATCCCTTATACGACATTTCACTATAAATCTCATAATCTCTGATACTAGACTAAATCTTCAAAATTGGTGCAGTAATCAACTTATACTTAAGCTCTTAAACATTATGCTCACACTTATCCATCCATTCGAATTCTTACGTCCTTCATTAACATTTGCATCAGAAGTGTAGCTATCGTAGAGAACCTTTCTATGAATCGTCTATAATAATCCATCCGACTTAGAAAACTTCGAACCTTTGTCACTGTCATAAGTCTTGGCTAATTCATGACTACCTTGATCTCGAGATCCACAAAAATTCCCTCATCTAAAATCACATGATAACAAGCAAAGCGAGTAAATCCAAACTTGCACGTAATAAACTTGGCATACTATTTATGCTTTTGAACGGTCTATAGCACCTCCCTCAAGTATTGTTCGTGTTCCTCTAAACTCCTCAAATATTTCCAATATATTGTTCACAAACATAATTACTAATTGATCCAAGTATGCCTCAATCACTCAATCCATCGCACCCATAAAACTAACTGGCACATTAGTTTATCCAACCAATAGTACAGTAATCTTGTAGTGGCCAAATCACACACAGTATATCATTTTTAGTTCATCCTCCTCTTTAAATCCTCAACTACTAATAGCCCATCCTTGGGTCTATCTTGGAACATATCGAAACTGCTTGAAGTGGACCAAACAAGTCATCTGTCCTTGGTAATGGATACTTGCTCATGATCATCCTTTTTAATTAGTCGGGCCCCCCTTGTACTATCCATCATAGTCCTTTGGGTTCGAGGGTATCAATTGCTCCTTGATTTCCAATTTCAAACCATCCCCGACCTTCTATCAGTCTACTGGATTCCTAATCATTCTCTGTGCATACTTCGAGAGCTCTGTAAACTTAACCTCCTATTGCACAACTAACAAATGGTTCTAACGAAGTTGGAAGAATTCGGTTACCTTTTGCTCTTGCATGCACTTAGAAAAGTATTCTCCATCAAACACTTCGTTGACAATACTCCACTCGAGGATAGTATCTTTGGGCAAAACCCTTCCTTGGGCTACTTTCCACTAAGTGCTAATGTTACCTTGCAATTGGTACTCTGCTAAGGCTATCTTATTCTCATGCCCCGAACCCCAAGCACGCGACAATCCCTTACCATGGTCAATTGAAAGCGACGTCCCAGGACTCGTCGACGACCATTCATTTTAATCTTTCAATAAGCGCAAGCAGAAGATGAACCATCCCCAATCCAAACAGACAATCACACAATCAAACAGGGATAGATGGATGAACAGTAGAAACCCCGACTACTCATTTATACAATTCACTAGATTAACCAACGGAGGATCATTTCCGAATACAAGCTTGACAAAATGGTCGATCCATCCTCTAAGCCAAACCAAGAAGGAACTAGGCTAAGCTAATCCAACTATACAAAATGAACCCTTGGGTTCAATATCACTTTCACTCGGACCCATCGGACTTAGGCTCCATCGGGTCAATCATTGGAAGAGCGGGGACATGATTCTCCACTATGCCAATTTAAGGGCTTGAAAGTGGTTATACAATAACTGGTGAGATAAAATCTCAGCGAGTTCTTTTCCTAAGCCTCGATTAGTACACCAACTCAACCCGGGGTATCTCTCCAGAACTACCCCTTACACATCCCAACCACAAACAACCAACATTCAGCAATCAAATAATAGATAGGGTCAATCAACAATCAAAAGTCGGTTCGCATGCAACTTTACCCGGTATGCCATACCTTGCACGTTATATTTTAACACAATATATACAATGCACACAGCCATTAGATGATGCAGTTTACTAATCACATGCGAGTCATGTCACAAGTTATCTCACCTAGCCATTGCCACACCCTGCACGTTATCAATTCATGCGTGCATGCCATAAATGATGTGATCATCTCATGCATAATTGGAACCAATGATGCCATGTTTTCTCATGTACTCTTGTATCTATACGTGTTATGATTATTACTGCCCCTCAGGGCTACAACCGAAGTACAACGGCGCTACGGTGCCCTTCCTTCGCAAAGGCGCAACTATGCACTTCCGTGCCCAAAAGACGTCAAGAAATACTCTTCCAAGATGGCATGCCCAAAGAACGTCAAGGGATACTCTCCAAAGACTACATTTTCCAAAGGACATCAAGGGATGCTCTTCTAAGACGGCGGGTTTAGTTTAGTGATCACGCAATCATATTGTCACAACCCACTTATTATCTTTGAGCATTAGCCAATGCACATATGCTTGCATATAAAACTTCAAATCCTTTCTCATAAAAGCAGTCCATTTTTGGTGTCCCTCGGACAAACCATTTTTCCTATTTTGTGAAAATCACATGATTCATGCGGATGTTCATGCAATGACACATCCAATTAACTTCATAAAATCAAGACACATGAAATTATGCACAATTTTAGCTTATGGATGAACAATGCACATGAATAGTATCGTGAATAGTGAAATTTCAAATTTTAATAATTAAATAATTAAATTCAAAAATTAAAATAACTTAAACATTAAATACAGAAATTAAATAAATCATTAATTAAAAAATTATCAAATTAATCAATTAATTAAGAAAAAAACATGTTTAATTAACACATAAAACAGAATTAAGCATAATCAAGCACAATTAAGTATAATTAAGCAAGATTAAGCTAAGTTAATCTTAACCATCTAACCACCTATCTTAGGGCTATGCAACTTAATTAAACTTCTTAAACCAACATTAACACTAATTAATTCAACTCTAAGCAAGTTTATGCACTAAATAAGGAATTAGGGGCTAAACTCACTTGTTAAGCAGGCCGGCGATATGAACGTGGCAACGACGACGAACCCGACATTCGGGGACCTCTACTAAGCGATCCAAGGCATCCCGGGCTTAACACAACAACAACAAACTCGGGTTCCCCACTGAACTTTTGAAAAATTACACTGCTTGAAGAGAAAGTGGTTGACCGAGTTGAATGGGCTGCCCGAGCTTTGATGAGTGATTGGCTGGCGACCAGCGATACCTAGGGGTCGAAAGGGAATTGCTGGTGGTTGGGATAGGCAGTGGTTTGGTCGAAATGGGAGGAAAATGGTTGAAATAGGCAAAACCAGCATAACTGCCACTATAGTGGACGGTCCCATGAGCAGTAACTTCCGGCCGGCTGGCGGGTTGGCCGGCGGCTCCGATCGGCAATCGGCCACCACCACCTGAACATAAATTGTCTTTTGAATATAATGGTGGGTGGCATGGGCCGTAATCACATGGGAAGGGCATGAACAACTCGATTTTTCGGAGAAAGGTCAAAAGGAAAAACTGAAGGAAGGAAGGGAAACCAAGGGAGAAAGTGGTGTGTGATTTTGGAGGAGATGAAGGGGAGAGAGAGAGTGGAATGAGGACTGAAGATAGGCCTCATTAAGGCCATTAATGGCATGGTTCAACTCCCAAGTAAGATGACATCATCTTCTCTCTCTTCTTTTGACTTTTCTTCAAAATATCCAAGGGCAAAATGATCATTTCCACCTTGCACATTTCCCAATTTGCCCTTGGGATGACAATGAAGGGCATATCTAAGAAACGGGTTAGAACATGAATAGGAATGGGCTTTGGAATCTATTGGGCTCGAATCGGCTCAAGTTTACACAATGGGCTTGGGAGGCTAAATGGTCGGTTTGGTCCAACGGGCTCACTTGCTTGTCTCGGGTCTACCAAGGTGACTGTCTCACCTTTGGCGTGAAGCCCACACTATTCTTGCCCGACCCATGTCCTCGTAGGCTCGTTTCCTCAATCCGTAAACCCCTTTTCCAAAAACTCGGCTCAAATGGCATTGTCGACTATCTAAGAAGCATCGTCCAAAAGTTTGTCTTGGATGTTCCCAAAAATTCGAAATCCAATCCTAGATTCTCATGTTTTGTCAATTTCGCCCGAATGCCATTTTGGTACAACTCAAACTAATAGGCGGCTTCAAGAATTCACGTGTAGCCCACTCGTGCCAAATCACGTTCAAGACATCTCGACACATGGACATCTTTGACTACATAAAATTGTGAATGATAGATTCTTATTTCAAAGTACACGCTTACTGAGGATTGACATAGGGTCGCTCGCAGGATCAATAACAATAAATAGAATCACCCGTCGTCCCATTATGTTCTATCTGCAAATCGACTTCTATTCATCCTTAGAATCAGCTTGCATATCTATAGGATCGTCTTTACGCAAGTCTCACGGTCGAGTCGTTGTCCTAGGTCAAGTTCTTTAGTTGCACAAGTTCTGTCCTCATTGGCTTTTCCCCTCAAGGTCAGTATCTTAGGAGTGATCAGTTTCAGTGAGATCGACCAACAATGCACTAGTGAAATTAACGTTCATTCCTCCCTCAAAGGGCTTGAATTTCAGGATGTCACACTTATCTTCCTCTGAGCATTCCCGCAATGCTAACACTTACTCCAATTCCTTGATCTAGAAGGTTGTGACCTCAAGATTACTCATCCTAACAGACTTAGACGACTCAAACTCTAGGAATGGTTCAACTAACTTAAACATCAATTGATCGTCAATCCCCTTTCCAACCAATCAAACTTACTAGGTGAGATAGCAGCAACAATGGTGGCAACAACAACAATAGCTTGAGTCTAAGCTTGCTACCCTATCTCAATACCCAAGGCTTCTAACGCCTATAGGATTTCATCAAATCTAGGATCCCCTAGTGCTTTTCCTTTAGCATTAGCCCATCCTTTGACTGCCTTACCACAAGGATTCTTGAATCAGGATCGTTCATCTAATAGAATTATCACAGAACCTTATTTCCAACTCCACAAGAAATTAGAAACCGTGAACGACCCGCTTAAAGCCAAAGAATCAAATAAACAAGCACAAGCACGGGGTGTTTTCCTAACTAACTATCCCAAAACCTATCACACCTTATCACTCCATGTGTTGACCAGGCTTTGATACCAAAATCGATGGGGTTGTCACACCCCGACCCTCGAGCATGCGACAACCACTGTTCTCTTGTGGTCATTTAGATGCAACATCCTATGACGTGTTGCCGGCCATTATTTTTATCTTTTAATTAAACGCTTGCGGAAGCGAATCCCAATTTCTCAATTAATTACAAAAGTAGAGATAGTAGGAAAACCCAACAATAACACATTCCAAAGTGCCACTTTATTTATCTACTGATTAACCTTAGAAAGCTTACAAGTATAAGCCTTTACCATGGGTATCTTCTTATGGAGCTAATGAAACCAACAAGTTAGGGTTAATCTACTTCCTTCAAAAATGGCCACAAGCCATAACACACGTTGATCCTCCATCATAAGGACTTGAAAATGATTAGTGAGATAAAATCTCACTAAGTCAAAATCCTAAGCCTTGGTTAGGAATTTCGCTCGCCTCGAGGGTAGTCTAATTATGCAACCTAGTTCCGACAAACAACACATATCACACCTCAAGTAGAATTATCAAACGACAATTTAATAAGCAAATGCAAATATAGGTGACCCTATCTGGCCTTGGCACACACAACCTGCAAAAATTGTCATTTAAATCGTCACGACATTAAGAGGTATGCGAATAATTAGAGCATTGCACACAGCTTTTTCATGTCTCAATTGCTGGGGAATGCGAATATGCGAAAAATAAAAGTAGGGAAGAAAAAAGAGGGCAAGTAGGAATTTTTACGTGGAAAACCCTTCCAAAATCAAGAAAGGAAAAACCACAGTGCCGTACTAGGCAATCTCTTCACTATCAGTATCAGTGTTATAAGCTCGGGGTTACAAAGTTTCAGTGTTACAACTATAAAAGAAATTGCCATATTTATAACAGGAGTCTAGAGCATACATATTAAAGGAAATTACATATATGCTATTAGTAGTAATATAAATTTTATTTCCTCTAATATCTCAGGATGGTGGACCTACTGGGAAGTGCCTACCCACAATAATATTTTTCCTTCATCAGACTCCACAATTCCATCAATCTCCCACTTGGGGGCTGATCTTCAAAAAATAGAAATAATCTTTTATAGTCTTCATCTTTTCAACCCAAATTGTCCTAATGTGGCGACCCTCTCATCACTTACCATGGAGACTAACTAAGCCAATGTATAGCCTCAGTTTCTTAGTGGTGACAACCTTTGTTAACATATCTGCTGGATTTTCTGCACCAAGAATCTTCTTTAATGACAATGTCCCGTCATCTATCAACTGACAAATTTGATGATATTTTAACTTAATGTATTTTGTCCTTGAGTGAAATACCAGATTCTTTGCAAGACAAATAGCACTTTGACTATCACTAAAAGAACACTGTTATCTTGCTCCTTGCCTATCTCCTTTAGAAAAATTTTCAACCAAATCATCTCCTTACTAGTTTCAGATATAGTCACATTCTTTGCTTCAGTGGTTGAGAGAGATACACAAGTCTGAAGTCTAAACATCCAACTGATTGCAGTGCCACCTAAGATAAAAACATAACCTGAGGTGCTCTTCCTATTATCCAAGTCACCACCAAGATCTATATCAACAAAGCCTTGCAAAGTTGCACTATTTTTCATAAAACATAATGACATACTTGAAGTGCCTTTTAGGTATCTTAATAACCACTTTACAGCTTCCCAATGTTTTATTCTTGGATTTGCCATGTATCTGCTCACAACTCCCAATGCATGAGCTATGTCTGGTCTAGTACACACCATTGCATACATTAAACTACCAACAGCTGATGCATAAGACACTTTAGCCATGTATTCCTGCTCTTCATTCGTCTTTGGTGACTGCTCCTTTGAGAGCTTGAAGTGACTTCCTAAAGGAGTATTTTCTGGGCTTTGCATTCTAAACTCCGAATCTGTCAAGCACTTTTTCAATATACTTTTTTTGAGATAACTTTAGAATTCCTTTAGATCTATCCCGCGTGATCCTCATTCCAAGAATCTGATTCGCTGTGCCCAAGTCCTTCATCTCAAACTCTTTTGACAATTGTTGCTTTAGTATGTTGATCTCTCTCATGATAGATCCTGCAATGAGCATATCATCCACATACAGCAACAAAATAATATAGCAGTTATCAAAATTTTTGAAATAACAACAGTGATCCATGTCACTTCTAATAAACCCATTACCACACATAAATGTGTCAAATTTTTTGTACCACTGTCAAGGAGCCTGTTTCAAGCCATATAGACTTTTCTTCAATTTGCAGACATAATTTTCTTTTCCAGGATCTTGAAAACCTTCCAATTGTACCATATAAATATCCTCCTTCAAATTACCATGTTGGAATGCAGTCTTAACATCTAGCTTCTCTAGATGTAAATTCTTTGTAGCAACAATACTCAATATTGATATGATAATAGTCAATTTCACAACTGGAGAAAAAAATCTCCGTATAATCAATTTATTCTTTTTGCTGAAACCCATTTATTACTAACCTTATTTTGTACCTCTTGCTACCATCGGGTTCTTTTTGACCCGATACACCCACTTGTTCTGCAATGCCTTCTTCCCATTTGGTAATTGAGTTAACACCCAAGTTTTGTTTTTCACGAGTGAATCAAACTTATTATGCATTGCTAAAACTCTCACTTAACAGAATCTTCAACCTGCATTGCTTCCGAAAATTTTCTAGTTCGCCAGCGTCAGTTAAAAGCAAATACTACAATGATAGAGAATATCTCTATACAGGTTTATGTATTCTACTAGATCTTCTCAAAGTGGGATCAGGTGTATGTGATTCTTGTTCAGCAATAGTTTTAGGAATTTCAACTAGAACACTTTTAGAATTTTCTTCTAATTCAATCTCTATATTCTCCACCAAATTTTCCTTCACACTAGATTTTGCCACATATTTGTCCTTGTACAACATGTTCTCATTTAACGTAACATCAGTAGTTCTTATTATTTTTCTATTTTGTTCATCTTAGAATCGATAGCCAAAAATAATCAGAATCATATCCAATGAAAAAACACTTTTTAGCTTTTGCATCAAGTTTATCTCTATTTTCAGAATCTACGTGGACATAGGAAACACAATAAAAAACCTTCAAATGCGAGAGACTTACTTTCTTTCCACTCCATTCTTCTTCTGGTAACTTAAAATCAAGTGGAACTAAGGTCCTCTATTAATTAAATATGTTGCCGTATTAATTGCATATGCCCAAAACATCTTGGGTAATCTTGCATGCAACCTCATACTTCTTGCACATTCATTTAGAGTTCTATTCATCCTCTCAGCAACTTCGTTTTGTTGCAGTTTATTGGGAACAATTATTGTCTTTCTGATTCCGTTCTTTGCACAAAATTGCTTGAATTCCTTGCTATCATAGTCACCGCCATTATCAGACCTTAAACATTTAATTTTCAGGCTAGTCTTGTTCTCCACTTCGGCTTTCCATTTTTTGAAAATAGTAAACACGTCAGATTTATTTTTTTAGAAAATAAACCCATACCTTTCTAGTGGAGTCATCAATAAACGTGACATAATAGCGCGAGCCTCGAAGGGATTGCATAGGAGCTGGACCCCATACATTTGTATGCACCAACTCTAATTTTTCTTTCTTTGGTTCTTTTCCAATCTTCGAAAAACTAACACGTTTATGCTTACCCATAACACAATCTTCACATAGACCAATATCTATGGACTTCAAATCAGGCAATTTTCCCTTAGATGCTAATATCTTCATTCCTTTTTTGCTCATATGTCCAAGCCTATGGTTGCATAATTTAGAATCAATTTCTGATTCAACAATTGCTGCAGTTTCTCTATTGATTTCAGTCACGTAGAGCGTTCTTGACTTTGTTTTACGTGCTACAACCAGAGCACCTTTAATAATTTTCCAAGAGCCACCCCCAAAAATAGTCCTGTAACCTATGCTATCTAGTTGACTTATAGAGATTAGATTTCTCTTAAGTCCTGGAACATATCTGATATTATGCAACTTCCATTGATATTTGTTAGTAGATCTTATATAAATATCACCCTTTCCCATAATATCCAAAGGTTCATCATTAGCAAGATAAACCTTTCCAAATTTTCCAACAACAAAATTGTGCATTAATTCTTTACATGAAGTAGAGTGAAATGACGCACTTGAGTCAAGAATCCACGACTCAATTGGACTATCAATGCTCAAAATTAAGGCATCACTATTTTGAGTCTCTTCAAAAGTTACATTAACAGATTTTTCTTCCTCTTGATTTTGATCTCGATATTGAATTTTCTACTTTGGAGCTCTACAATCTTGTTTTAGATGTCCCTTCTTTTCGCAATTGTAGCAAATAATTTCACCATGAAGTCTCGATTTGCTTCTCCCTCTGGACTTTGATCTATCATGGTACTGGTTTCATCCCCGTTGATTACTTCTCCCTCTGCCTTCAATATTTAAGGTAGCATCCGAAAGTTCACCCGATTCCCTTCAGCGAATATCCTCGCTAAGAATCAAATCTTGGATTGCTTGAAGCTTCAACTTTTTCTTACCAGATGAACTGCTTATTACAGTCACAGTTGCACTCCAACTTTCAAGTAGAGAAGATAATAAAATTAAAGCCTTTACCTCGTCATCAAATTTGATATCCACCGAACTCAACTGAGTTGTGATCATGTTGAATTCGTTGATGTGATCTATCAGAAGCACCCTTGTCCATCTTTAGATTGAAAATACGACGCATCAAATATACCTTGTTTGATGCAGAAGGCTTCTTGTACATATCAGACAACGCTGCCATCAAATCCACCATTATCGCCTCATTGGCAATGTTGAAAGCAACGTTTCGCACCAATGTAAGATGAATCAAACCTAGAGCTTGTCGATCTAACAATTGCCACTCTGCTTGCTTCATAGATTTTGGTTTCTTTCCAGATAGAGGTTGATGCAAATTCTTCTAATACAGCATATCCTTGATCTGCATCTTCCGGAAACCAAAATCCTTGCTATCGAACCGATCAATCTTCACCTTTCCTTCATCCATATTTGCTCCCACTATTTCGCCAAAACCAGGCTCTGATACTAGTTGTTAGGGGACATGAATATGCGAAAAATAAAAGTAGGGAAGAAAAAAGAGGGCAAGCATGAATTTTTACATGGAATACCTTCCAAAATCAAGAAGGGAAAAACCACGGTGCCGCACTAGGCAATCTCTTCACTATCAGTATCAGTGTTACAAGCTCAAGGTTACAAAGTTTCAACATTACAACTATAAAAGAAATTGCCCTATTTATAACAGGAGTCTAGGGCATACATATTAAAAGAAATTACATGTATGCTATTAGTAATAATATAAAATCTATTTCTTTTAATATCTCAGGATGGGTGACCTACTAGGAAGTGCCTACCCACAATAATATTTTTCCTCCATTAGACTCCACAATTCCATCAAAACATCCACACATGCTCCGATTATTATGACCCCCAAGGCCATGACACAACCTTATGGTTGGTGGTCAACTAGTCGTAGACCAGGCATCATCCTCCACCATGAGGTGCGGTAACATCGTGGGCTCTCCCCCATCAATGGCATTCCCTAAGGAGCATGGGTGTGGCCTCTATGCTAAGTACAGGGTGATTCTCGATTGTCATGTAATCATGAGGGGTTAATTGCTCACGCTGAGTATTGGGCCAAAATAAAATCGGTTTAACGTCATTCGCAGTCAATATCGAAGTCGTGTAGAATCACCCGCAATTTGACCTCATACTTCTACCGAATCGATTTATTTCCGTTCGCTAATTGGCCTGCAACAGTGTGGTATCATTCCTCTTTGATCCTTATGGTCAAGCAACCTATCCCTGATTGAATTTATTAGTCATATACGTATCGATCCTTAATTGCTTTTCTAAATAGTTAGTTAACTTATGATGGGCCAACTCAGAGTAAACTTAAGTAATAATGCATTGACAAAATAATCATTTCATTTATCTTGAAATGGGTTGAAATTCAGGATGGTATAGCTTTAGCTTCAGGAATTGTTCTACCAGTTTGTGAATCGGTTGCACATGCACTCATTCTCGAAATGCCCTTGGATTAGAACTAAAGAGCAACAAAGTCCCAAATTTAAATATTCGGCCCAACAATCCTTTTCCCGACGTTTCTGAGCAAACCAAAAATTTTGGAAATTAATGTGGCTAAAATCCAATAATTTAATCATGATGTCCCGGAAAGTCCGATAGCTGAATTCAGATTAAAAATCATGAATTAGTAAAATCCAAAATAGTTCAAAAAATTTAGGACGTCACACACACAAACTTGAACAAATGTGCTATCTCTCTATTGTTGCCTGGACTAAATTCTATGCACAAAGACTTGCTTAGTAATTAATATTATCCCAGTAATCTTGGATCAAGTGAGAGATGAAATCTATGGCAAATAGCTTGGATCATATAAGTGACAAAAAAATGCTACATGAAAATGGTACTACATCATTTTTCAATAGATCTACAAACCTCAACAAGTATTACAAGAAGTGATGTACAATTTATATTTTTTTAAGGAAAATGGTGCTGGAAAGAAATTAGCCCTTGATCATTCTCTCTTAACTTTCGATTATGGGCAATTAGCATCCTGAAAAAAAAAAGAGGTGACCGTAATTGTGTAAATGTATTTTTAGTGATAATCTCAAAATTAGTACGGTTGGAAGGGTGTCGGATGATTTTCAGGAGGGATTCCCCATTAAAATTGCACTAACAGAATTTAGCCGATTTCATGGGACTTGCAAGTTATTTAATGGGCTTTCAAGTAGAGGAATCTTCATGCTTGTGTCCTTGGATTATCAAATTTTAGAGGCTGAAAATTCATCTTATTAATCGTTATTAAGATAGAAAATAATGTCATCTACTCCTTCTCTGATATTCAATGTCTATATTGTTATTGATGTGTTATCACAACATCGATTGCTTTGCCTCAACAAACACTCAACCAAACCAACAAACTATCAACAATATATATTCAACCCCCTTAAGCCATATCCAAAATACAACTCTAAAAGTTCCCCATCAATAGCACCTCGCCCTAGTTGCTGCTAATCTAGGAACCTAAAAATATGAAAGACGAGTGGAATGAATAACTATAGTTCAGTGAATAATACATCTCTTCTAAACAAATTGATCAATTACTATGTATATTTAAAACACACATATAAACTCATTTACACCAAATCTAGAACACAACAAACTTCACGATCAAAAGGGGTTATCTATGACAAAATCTTGCAAATTAAGTTAATGTGAAAATATTAGAGAAATAAAAGAGAAATAATAAAGACAACAAAGATTTATATGGTTTGGTCGGAGTATTGTACCTACATTTACAGGGAAAGCCAGCGGCAAATAATCCACTATAATAGGAGAATTAAAGTTACAATCACTCACACACTCGAGTGGATTCTATACCTAGATTTAAGGACCAACTACTGGTGTTTACAAATAAATAACTCAATTGAGATGTAAACTCATAGTGCAAATCATTGCCTATTCAATCCCAAAGCAAAGGCTCTACGTACACCAAGAACAAGAACCTATCTCATTGTTCTTTCTTTTCCTATAGTGGCTTCACGTTCGCTTGGCAGCTTTCTTTCCTTGCATGGCACTTATCTCGCTGACAAAAATAAGTCTCCTTTTATTTCATATGGATGTGGCAGGAAACAAACCCTTTCTTGCACCAAGGCAAAGAAGAAAAAGACATGAAGGTCCTTTTGAAATCGTGCAATAAATGGAGTCCTTCTCTAGTAAACCGGTCAAGCTCTAAAAAGAAGAAATCAATCTTGTTGATCGAATCTTAATATATATATCCCCAACAAAAATAACAAATTTTCAATTATCCAAAGTAACCACCACCCAATAAATTATAACTTGAATTAATTTGTATGGTCACATTTTGGATATTTATCCAAATTTATAAACTCTCAAGAGATTAATTTAACAATTCTCCAACTTGGCTTAATGTTAGAAGCCAAGTTATAGTGCTCATCATCTATGCTATTCTCCCAATGCCTCGGTGGGAGTTTACTCTCCATATATGCCAATTGAGCTCAAGCAAAACTTGAGCTTTGCCAAAAGAATGGGCTTATTCATCATGTATACTAGATTCTCTACTGTAGCAATCTTTTTCACAATAACTTTGCCCATTCACTAAGACATCTCAGATGAAGTGATACTTGATGTTGATATGTTTCGTTCGCTCTTGATAAGCTAGATTATACGCAAGATATATTACACCTTGATTATCATAGTGTCAACATTTTTTTGTTCTACCCGAAAGTCCGAGAGTAAACTTTATAACCATATCGTCTTCTTTGTTATAAAGGTTAGTGCCTTGTACTCTGCCTTAGTCAAAGACAAGGTAACATGATCTTGCAAGGATGATTTCCAACTCATTGCACCACCCACTAGCGCAAACATATACCTTGTTAAGAATTGCAATCATCGAAGTCATTAGTGTGATCCAAACCCACATAATTAGTGGTCTCATTGCCATTGCTTGTCTTACCAGCACACTCTAGCCATGTCAGTTGTCCCTTTCAAATATTTGAGACTTCATAGCTTCCCAATGAGATTTACCAATATGCTTCATATAGTGACTAACAATGCTTACAACTTGTGAAATATTAGGCCTAGTGCATATCATAGCATACATAATGCTACCCAATGCACTGCAATGAGGAACATGGGACATATGCTCCTCTTCCTCAATCTATGATGATAATTTATCAAAAAGTTCTAAGTGCTTCACTAAACGCATACTTATAGATTTCATTGATTGCTTATTGGAAGGTGTTACAATCTTCTCAATATATTTATTTTGAAATAGATGTAAAGGTCTTGTAGCTTATCATGCAAAAATCTTGATGCCTAATATCTTCTTTGTAGCACCTAAATCTTTCATCTTAAATTCAGCACTCAACCCCTTCTTCAGCACATCAATATCAAACATATTCTTAACTATTATTAGCATATCATCAATATATATTAACTAGGTAAATCAAAGAACCATCCTTCAATCTCCTAAAGTAAATATAGCTATCCATATGAATATTGAAATAGTCTTAATTAGTCATGAAAGCATCAAAATTGTTATACCACTTCCTAGGAGACTATTTTAACCCATATAAAGATTTCTTTAACAAGCAAACATGATATTCCTTATCCAGAATAACAAATCCCTTTGCCTACCTCATGCAAATCCACTTCTCCAACTCACCATGAAGAAACACAATTTTCACATCTAACTGCTCTAACTCGAGATCCTATACAGCAACTAAATTAAGTAAAACACGAATAAAAAAATGTCTTACCACAAGAGAGAACACTTAGTTGTAGTCAATGCTCTCCCTCTGTATATATCCCTTCACTAGAAGTCTTACTTCATACCTTGCTACCTCGACATAAGGAATGCCCTCCTTCCATTTAAAAACCTATTACTTCTAACAATCTTCTAGCTTTTGGGTACTTTGACTAGCTCCCATGTTTGATTTCGATGGAGTGATTCAATTTCTTTGCTCATAGCCCTTAGCCATTATGACAACTCACTACTAGCTATCGTTTTAGAGTAAGATGACGGCTCATCTATTTACAAACCGTTACCTATAGTCAATGCATAAGCAATATCTATATAATCATAATGTACTAGTGATTTAATTTGCCTTCTCGGTTTGTCTATGACTCTAGTGTGCTACGACTATGCTAGTTGTTCAATATCACCAACTTTAGGAACTACGGCCTCTTCTACAGTATTAACTTCTATTATCTCCGAGGTATTCGGAGTTTCCACTTGAAGCTCCACCTCATTATTGACACCATGATTCATATCCTCCGTTGGTTGTGTCTCAAAACTCCTCTATTAAAGCATTGTAGTCTTGTTGAAGATTATGTCTTGCTGATTGAAAAATCTGGTGATCTGGGATCAGTACACCATAGCCGATAGCTTTTCACCCTACGTGTATAACCAATAAATATGCACTTTTTCACTCTCGGCTCAAACTTACCATCACTAGCATAAGCATACACATGACATTTGAATATTCGTAATTTGGAGTGATTAGTAAGCTTCCTCGACCATACTTCCTCTCCCACTTGATAGTATATGATGGAAACCAATTTACCAGGTAACATGCCATATTCAATACTTCTTCCCAAAATTCCTTGCCTAGTCTTACATGTGAAAGCATGCATCGAGTTTGCTTAAGTAAAGTTTTGTTCTTTTGCTCTACTATGCCATTTTGTTGTGATGTCCTAGGTTTTATGCAATGTCTCACAATCCCTGCTTTCTTGTAGAACTTAATAAAATCTTTACAACATTACTCCATACCGTTATCAGTTCTTGGGTAGCTAATTTGTTTATTTGGCTACTTCTCTATCAATGCCTTAAATTTCTTGAACCGATTGAACACATTAGATTTGTGCTTCAAAAAGAATACATATACCTTTCTCGAATAGTCATTGATATAAGTCAGTATCTATCGAGTACTGCCTTTAAAACAAATCAGAGATGCCCTAGATGTCTTAATTAATACACTCAACTGGTCATTTGGTTAAATGAATAGTTGTAATAAACTTAATTTAACATTGCTACCTAAAGATGTAATTCTCACACAAGTTTAGCTTCCTTATCTTTTGACC
This sequence comes from Corymbia maculata, assembly GCA_014182735.1. Taxonomy (NCBI): domain Eukaryota; kingdom Viridiplantae; phylum Streptophyta; class Magnoliopsida; order Myrtales; family Myrtaceae; genus Corymbia; species Corymbia maculata. Next base: position 18,996,464 of record CM024688.1, on the reverse strand, counting down.
CTTCGACAACCCTTTCATCATTGTCATCGCACCTCGAGAGATCTTTGTTGGGAGTGTAGAGCAGAAACCTTATATCTTCACTTGGAGAGATTGCCAAGATATAGTCAAAGTTTGAGCTCATCAGCATATTCAGTTGGACCAACTTTCACTCGAAAATTTAAGTCAATGAATTATGAGCCAACTAGCATATCCAGTCAAATCCACCACATTAATTCTCCAATGTGGAACTTCTTTAACATAGTTCACCCACATGTGCATCCATCCTAACAAATTATTCTCTCATGTGTGAGTTCAATATTAAGCTTGGCTCCCCAATGATTTAGGTTTTATTCTAGCCCAACTTCATCCTTACAGGTCCAAGATGCTATGGCATAACTCCCACCTACCCAAAAACCATAACTATTGACTCTAATACCAATTGTTTTAATATAATACATGGAAATGAAGAATCTTGCAAATTAAGTCAATGCAAAAATACTAGATAAATTAATGAGAAATGATAAAGACACCATATATTTACGTGGTTTGGTCCAAATATCGATACCTACATTAATGGGGAGAGATAGCAACAAATAATCCTATATAATTTGAGAATAAGAGTTGCAATCACTTACAAACTCAAATGTTTCCCACACCTACATTTAAGCTCCAACCCTTGATGTTTACAAATAAACAACTCAATTGAGATGTAAACTCATAGCACAAATCACCGTGTATTCAAGCCCTAAACAAAGGCTCTACATACACTAAGAACAATAACTCATGTAATCATTCTTTCTTTTTGTACGGTGGCTTCATGTTGTCTGCACACTTTCTTTGCTTGTGTGGCACTTATCTTGCTGAAGAAGTCTCCTTTCATTTTATAGGAATGTAGCATGAAACAAAACCCTTTCTTTCACCAGCACAAAGTAAAAAGACAAGGTCCTTAAATCGTGTAGTAAATGGAGTCCTTTGGTCAACCGGTCAAACTCAGAAAAGAAGAAACCAATCTTGTTGATTGAATTTTGAGATATATATCCCCCACAAAATAACAAATCTTTGATTATACAAAGAAATCACTGCCTAAGAAATCCATAACTTCAATTAATTTGTTCAGTCACATTTTGGATATTTATCCAAATTTATTTAATAGATCAAGTTTAGTAAATATTCGAACTCGAGACATTAACTCAACAATATATTATGGCAGAAATACCCATTTATATTAGTAATATTGAAAGAAACATTAATGGTCCAATCCACTTATCATTCTCAACATACATGTTAAAAGGTTGAGCTCAAATATCAATTATGATCACACATAATGTCCCTTGTCATGCATAATGCCCCTTGACAAGGTGACCAAGGTCCCACCTTTGGCAATATCTCCATCTATATTATCAGCGGTTGGCTTACAATGATATCTTAAACTAATATGAAAACCCACAACCCTCATCGGGGTCATATCGATATTGAGCATCAATACCAATCTACAACAACATCATCCACAATCTACAAAGCCAAATTCAAACAATATTATAATGTGTTTCCTATACTCCTTTAAACTCAATTTCATAAACTAGTTCATGAATCAGTATATAGCCTTTTGTATATCATATTTAAAGTTAAGGACTTCTCATGAGTCTTTCCAAAAGGTTTGCAAATCCATTTGCAGGCAAACAATTAAGACCATAATTTAAAGATAACATTTCCATATCTAATACACATATGATAGTAAATGCTTGATTCAATTTATGCAAGAACTATTCTTGTTCTCAACTCTTAACATAACTAATCCAATTCATTTTTGAAATATGAGTATATAAAATTATAGTAGGTATAGTATCACTCACCTCGGAATGCCCACAACCAAATAACAAACGTTATTGGAATTGTTAGACTTGCAATGTTAACAAATAAGCGAGAAACAACGTTAAATCGAGTACAACTCAACTTTAACTACGAAATAACTAAATTATGCTTAAACACTAACAAAATGACTCCTTATGCTTAAACACTAACAAAATGACTCCTATGGCTAACAAATCACTCACTCAAAGTAGTTATTTAAACATAAACGCAATGTGAAACTTGCATGCAATACCTGAAAGTTTTGCTTCGACCAGAGGTTGCTTCAAAAGGACTTTCGTTAAAACCCACAGTTCCATGACACCATAGTCCACCATTTCAATAAAATCTCAAAGCACAATAATCTAAGAATTGGACTTTGCAGTCCAAATTTCCCAAAATTATGAATTTACGCTGAAAAATGAAAATGACTCCGATTGAAAGAACGGGGGCACAAGCACTTACTAGGCGTTACATGCATAGTTAAGTTAGCTTGGCGAGACTTTTGTGACAAGCACGCACAAAAACTCCTTCTCTTTTTCTCCTTTGTTCTTTATTCTTTTTCTTCTTCTTTCTTTCTTTCTCCTCTTTATTTCCTCCCCTTGCGGGACAAGTTCTCGATCTTAAAATGCAGTTCACTGTGCACCTTTGTTGAATGAGTCTTCTTTCTTTTTCCTTTTTCACTAATCCCTTTTGACCTTTCGACTTTTCAAAAATCCCATATTTTACGGAAAGAAGCGAAAGCAATTCATAATTTTGGCTAGAGGCAGGAAATTAAAGAAGACAATTTTTAATGCCAACTTCATCCTCTATTTTATTTCTCACACAGTTTTTTCCTAGGAAAAGAATAGTCCAAGTGTCAAAACTTAGCATGAGAGGACATTTAAGTGCTAAAAGTTACGAAAGGTACACTTAAGTACCACTTTTTTTGAAAATTGAATCACTTAAGTGCCAACTCCGGCGAAGACCACCGGAAATCCGATGTGACTTATTTTAATGATATAACTTGCTTACGTGGCTCGCTAGAAGCTGAGTCAGCAAAACTTTACCAAAATAGACATCGTTTTGGTGCTGACGTGGCATTTAAAAAATATATTAGAAATTTTTAAAAATGTATTATTATAAAATTGATTAATTAAAAAGAAGAAAAAAAGAAGTGGGAGGATCGAGCGAGGGCTATGAAGCTTTCGTCACCGCCCCACCATTGTCGAGAAGGGCTGGCAACGGTGAGGCAAGGGTCACCTGGGGTCGCTGGCCTTGGTCGACTTGCGGCGAGAGCCTATGAGCCCTCACCTAGATTGGGGCAAGGGTCGCGACCCTCTCCTAGATTCGATGAGGGTCGCTAGCCCTCACCCAACTGGGCTAAGGGCCATCGGTGGTTGGCTATGGTTGCCTAGTTGGGCGGCCGGCGGCCCTTGGCTTGGTTGGCGGAGGGCCAACGACCCTCGCTGAATCTATAGGCCTTTGCTGTAGGTCGACCAGCATCATCGGCCACCGGCTAGGGCCTGGTGACCCCAACCGACCCTCTCCCTACCGTCACCAGCCCTTCTTGATGATGGCGAGGTGGTGATGGCGGTGGGCGAGGGTTGCATAGCCCTTGCCCGATCCCTCCCTCTTCATTTTTTTTTTTTTAATAAAATCGATTTTTTAGATTTTTTTCTAGTATGACTTTTTTTTTGGCCACATGAAAATTTCATTTTTTAAAAATTACCATGTGGATATTTGTTTTGAAAAAAATTGCTCCGTCAGTAAATAAAATCGTCGGAAAATGGCACATGTGCAATTTGGCCGGATTTTTTTCTCGTTGGCACTTAACTAATCATTTTTGTTTCGATTTTGGTTCGTAAGTATAACTTCAAAACTTTTGGCATTTAAGTGTTCCTTCATATCAAGTTTTGACACTCCGGGGGTCCGCACGTCATTTTTTCCTCCTTAATATTATAGGATGCTTTCGATCACAAAATTGAAATGTTAAATTTTAGACACACAACAAAGCAATTTTCAAACCAAGCATCAAGTTCTTATCCAATCCTCAAGACAATTATTTATGTCTTTTACAATAACGCATTGGAACTAACTAATTTGCTGCGAAATATAAAAATAGACAGAGTTATTTGCTTTTAAAGGTAGAAATGGATGACAAGAAATGCCAATTTAAGGCAAAAGGATTTTGAAAGAATCACTTACCATCCGACGGACCGTTTATAACGCGGGAACAAAATAAGCCATACCCTGGTCGATTCCCTCGGACTCGCCAAAAATATCAAGACGATCAAAGATTTGAGACCCAGCAAATCCACATTCACGTCCTCCTCAACAGGCCTCAGGTCCGGGCCAATTCCGCGTAGTGAACCTCGAATACTTCCACAGGGTCCTCGACTGATTTGAAACCCAACTATGTTCTGCTTGAGTTCCATGATCAGAATCCACCCCAAGAGCCCGACCCCTGCAGAAATGCTTCCACTCTTTCAACATGATATGGCATTGCGGCTTGTTGCTGGAGAATTACACTTTCAAATTCTTGGTTCGTGGGTGCCCGCAGCTTCTTGCGTGCAGGGTGGGGGAATCGGTTTGTGTTGCGCTTATGAGACATGGGTTCGAGAGTGACCCGAATGTTCAGAGGGTTTTAATATGTATGCGGAGATGGGTTGTTTAAAATTGTGTCATTAATATGTATGCGGAGATAAGTTGTTCAGAATCGTGTCATAGGATGTTCGGAAGGATTCTTGATCATGACATGGTGCATCCGAGTGCTTCCACCAAGTACGGCAATGTCGTGTTTGCCAAGCAGTTGTTTGACGAAATGCTCAAGAGACATACTTTTGAATTGCGATAATTCCAGGGTATGCCTAGTGTGGGGAATCAGGGCAGGCGTTGAATATGTTCCATGAGATGCAACTGGAAGGTGTGACCCTTTGATAGTTCTGGTTCTATCTGTGTGCACTCAATTAGGTGCAGTGGATCAAGGGAGATGGGCTCATGCATATATTGAAAAGACCAGGCATCAGATTACGTTGATGCTAGGAAATGCATTGATTGATATGTTTGCCAAATGTGAAGACATGGATAAGGCCATGGAGGTTTTCTCGGGGATGACAGAAAGGAACGTTTACACATGGAGTAGTGCCTTGATGGACTAGCCATGAATGGAGCTGGTAAGGAATGTCTCGAGCTTTTGTTGCTCATGAAGAAAGATGGGGTAATCCCGAATGAAGTGAGTTCATGTCAGTATTGAGAGGCTACAGTGTAATTGAGGAGCTTTACTAAATGCATGTAAAATTCACAAGAATATGAAAATAGACGAGCTTGCCTCAAGAAAGATGCTGGAGCTTGAAGCAGAGAGTCGTGGTGCTTACGTGCTTTTGTCCAATATCATTGCTGAAAACAAAAGCTGAGAAGGGGTGAGCCATGTGTGGCAGGTAATGAAGTCCAGAGGCATGAAGAAGCTTCCAGGCTGCAGTGTTGTAGAAGTTGATGGTGAATTTCATGAGTTCTTTGTTGGAGATAACTCCCTCCAAATGTATAACGAAATTAAAGTGATGCTGGGTGAGATCTTCAGGAGGATGATTATCAGTACATGGCCAACATGAACCCCATTTTGTTTGATATTGAAGAAGAAGAGAAAGAGAATGCTGTGTCTCTACCCATTGAGAAGATTGCCACTGCATTTGGTTTGATCAGATTGAGAAAGACGTTCCTATAAGAATTGTTCAAAACCTTAGGATCTGTTGGGATTGTCATGATTGTATGAAAATGGTTGCTTGAACTTTTGATAGGGAAATTGTTGTGGGGGACGATAATTGGTTTCACCATTTCAAAGGTGGTGGATGTTCTTGTAGGGATTATTGGTGAGAATTGACAGTTTAGATGTACAAATGATTATTGGCAGTACATCTTCATATGCATTGTTTGTCCATGAATCCAGAGCCAACTGTTGAGAGCTTTTTACTGAGAAATCATGAACCCAAATCAGCCTGTTCTTGTGACGTCCTGAAATTCGAGCCCTGTTAGGGATGAGTGAACGTGAATTTCGCCAATGCATTGTTGGTTGATTCTGCTTGGACCCAATCATTTCCGAGATACTAACCTTGAGGGGAAAGGCTACTGAGGACAGAACTCGTGCGACTAAAGAACTTGACCTAGGAAAACGACTCGACCGTGAGACTTGCGTAAGGACGATCCTGTAGTCATGCAGGTCGATTTTAGGGATGAATAGAAGTCGATTCGCGGACAGAAATAATGGGACGACGGGTGATTCCGTCTACTGTTATCGAACCCGTGAACGACCCTATGTCGATCATTGGTAATCGTGTACTTTGAAATAAGAATCTATCCTTCGCAATTTCATGCCGTCAAGGACGTCCATGTGTCGAGAAGTCTTGAACGTGGTTTGGCACGAGTCGGTTACGTGTGAATCCTCGAAGCCGCCTGTCAGTTTGAATTATACCAAAATGACATTTGGGCAAAATTGACAAGGCATGAGAATCCAATATTGGACTTCAAATTTTCGGGAACGTCCGGGATGGACTTTTGGACGATGCTTCGTAGTCAGTCGACAGTGTCGGATGAGCCGAGTAATTGGAAAAATGGATCTTCGGACCGAGGAAATGAGCCTACGAGGACGTGGGCCGGGCAAGATTAGTGTGGGCCTCACGCCCAAGGTGGGACAGCCGCCATGGAAGGCTCGAGGCAAGCAAGTGAGCCCATTGGGCCAAACCGACCCTTTACCCTCCCGAGCCCGTTGTCTAACCTTGAGCTGTTTCGAGCCCAATAAATTCCTGAGCCCATTCTTATTCATTTTCTGGCCTGTTTCCTAGGCCCGCCTTTCATTTTTAGCCCAAGGACAGATTGGGAAATGTGCAAGGTGGAAATGACCAAAATGCCCTTGGATATTTTGAAGAAAAGTCAAAAGGAAGAGAGAGAAGATGATGTCATTTGGTTGGGGGTTGAAGCAAGCCATTTAATGGCATTAATGAGACTTGAAGACCAGCTCTCTCTCTCTCTCTCTCCCTTCATCTTCTCCAAAAATCGCATGTCACGCCCCGAACCCCGAGCACGCAACAACCCCTTCTCTTGGTCGATTGAAAGCGACGTCCCAGGACCCGTCGACGACCATTCATTTTATCTTTCGTTAAGCACAAGCAGAAGACGAACCATCCCCAGACAAACAAACAATCAAACAGGGATAGAGGGATGAACAACAATAACAATAGCAACTACTCATTTATACATCTTACTGGATTAACCAACGGAGGATCGTTTTCCGAGATACAAGCCCGAGAAAAAGGGGGCCGATCCATCCTCTAAGCGAAACCAAAAGAACTAGGCTAATCCAACAGTACACAAAGAAGCCTCGGGTTCTACACCATGGTCACTCGGACCTATCGGACTCAAGCTCCGTCGAGTCGATCACTGGAGAAGCGGGGGCAGGATTCTCCACTGCGGGTACGCCATTATAGGGACCTGAAAATGGTTACCACGACGGGTTGAGATAAAATCTCAGCAAGTTCTTCCCCCTAAGCCCCGGTTAGTACGCCAACTCAACCCGGGGTATCTCTCCAGAACCACCCCTCACTCAACCCAACAACCCACAACCAAAACCAAACAACGGCCAACAATAGACAGGGCAACCAACATAGCAATATTCGATTCGCATGCAACCTTACCCGGTATGCCATACCCTGCGCGTCCAATCTCATACAATGCAAGCAAGGCACATGGCCGTTAGATGACATAATTCATCAATCACATGCGAGTCGCGCCACAAGCGATCTCACCTGGCCATTGCCACACCCTACACGACTGTCAACTCATGCGTGCGTACCACAAATCATCACGATCGTCACGACACTAAAAGCATGCAAATAATCAGAGCATCTCACACAACTTTATCATGTCTCACACTCACACATGCTCCGATTATTACGCCCCCTCTTAGGCTATGGCACAACCTTATGGTTGGCAATTCCTGGCTAAACCAGCTTCGTCCTCTTTACCTCGAGGCACAACGACGTCAGGGGTCATCCCTTCCCTCTGACGGCATTTTCGAAGGAGCACAGGACCTGCCCATTACCACAGTCCTACAACTGACAGGAACATAGGACCCGCCCACTACCGCAGTCCTGTCACATGTCCCCGTCGGGCATCCGATCCGTCGGGCGACCAAACGGCCACGGCACAACCCCATAAGGATTGGCGGTCTTCCGGCAACGCCGGGTTCCCTTTCTTAATGTGATCATGCAACACATCATCAAGCAATTCATTCTTGTCTTTGCTTTTTGCTTGGTCGTGAATGCAACATCGCTCATGCTCATGCGACATGCCATTTCGAAAACCCACGCAATATGTCATGCGATCTCACTCGACAATTCCAAAATCCGAAATCCAACCAACACTCGATCACGCATTTCATCATCAATCATGAGTATAATTAACAATCGGCACTTCAATTAATCATAACAATCAATAGCACATCAAATTCAGACAAAAATTAGCCTCTGGATGAACAGTGCCATGAACAGTAATTGTGAACAGTGCTTGTGAACAGTAATTGTGAACAGTGATTTTCCCGAAATTCAATTAATTAAAATATTTATTCCAGAAATTAAACAAAACATTAATTAAAACAATTAATCAACCAATTTAAGCAAATCATGCTTAATTAAACATAAGCACAATTAAGCTAAATAAGCAAAATTAAACTAATCTAATCTTAATCATCTATCTAACCACCTATCTTAGGGCTAATACAACTTAATTAAACCCCTTAAACCAAGATTAACACTAACTAACCAACCCTAAGCAAGTTTAGGCACTAAATAGGGATTAGGAGCTAAACTCACCCATTAAGCGGGCCGGCGACACGGACGCGGCGGCGGCGACGAACCCGACACCCGGGGACCTCACTCACGACGATCCAAGGCAGTCCTGGGGCTGAGAACAGCAGCAACAAACTCGAAATCCCTCTGCAACTCTGAAAAACTGCACTGCACAGGAGGAAAGTGGCTGATCGGAGTTGAACGGGCTGCCCGGAGCTCCGGCGAGCGGCGGGCCAGCGACCAACAGCACCTGGGGGTCGAGGGGGAACCACTTGAGGCTGGGATGGGTGGTGGTTTGGCCGGAAAGGGAGGAAAATGGCCGAAACAGCAAAACAGAACAGCAGCAGGCGGTCAGAAAACGGTCCGGCGACAGCCGGCTTTCGGCCGGAATACGGGACGACCGACAGCTCTTTCCGGCGATTGGCCGACGCAATTTGAACGGAATTTCTCTTCTGAACACAATGGCGGGTGGCACGAGACGAGATTCCAATGGAAAGGCAATGAACAACTCAGATTTCGGTGAAAGGTCAAACTGAAAAACAGAAGGAAGGAAGGAAAACCATGGGAGAGAAGTGCTGCGATTTTTGGAGAAGATGAAGAGGAGAGAGAGAGTGAAGTGAAGGCTGAAGGATAAGCCTTATCCAAGCCATCAAGGCTTGCCCCACTTGCCAAACAATGACCTCATCCTCTCTTTCTTCTTTTTGACTTTTCTTCAAAATATCCAAGGGCATTTTGGTCATTTCCACCTTGCACATTTCCCAATCTGTCCTTGGGCTGAAAATGGAGGACGGGCCTAGGAAATGGGCTTGAAAATGAATAGGAACGGGCTCGGGAATTTATTGGGCTTGAATTGGCTCATATTTGGACAACGGGCTCGGGAGGGTAAAGGGTCGGTTTGGCCCAACAAGCTCACTTGCTTGCCTCGGGCCTTCCATGGTGGCTGTCCTACCTTGGGCGTGAGGCCCACACTGATTTTGCCCGGCCCACGTCCTCGTAGGCTCGTTTTCTTGGTCCGAAAATCCCTTTTCCAAATACTCGGCTCAACCAAATAGGTGTCGACTCGTCTAAGAAGCATCGTCCAAAAGTCCTTCTCGAACATTCCCCGAAAATTCGAAGTCCAATATTGGATTCTCATGCCATGTTAATTTCGCCCGAATGCCATTTTGGTACTTGCTCGGGCGACGACAGGTGGCTTTGAGGATTCACGCGTAATCGACTCGTGCCAATTCACATTCAAGACTTCTCGACACATGGACGTCCTTGACTACATGAAATTGCGAAGAATCGATTCTTATTTCAAAGTACACGATTACCAAGGATCGACATAGGGCCGTTCGCGGATTCGATAACAGTAGATGGAATCACTCGTCGTTCCATTATTTCTGTCGCGAATCGACTTCTAGTCGTCCCCGAAATCGGCCCGCATGACTACAGGGATCGTCCTTACGCAAGTCTCACGGTCGAGTCGTTTTCCCTGTGTCAAGTTCTTTAGTCGCACGAGTTCTGTCCTCATTAGCCTTTCCCCTCAAGGTCGGTATCTCGGAGTGATCGGTTCCGAGTGAGATCAACCAACAATGCATTGACGAAATTAACACTCGTTCCTCCCTAAAAGGACTTGAATTTCGGATGTTACATCGCAGCCCTTCTTCCCCTTGCTTCTCCTTGCATTTCTGCAGTTTCGCTCGACCTCTTGCCGAAATTGGAGTTGTTCGTTGCCTTCCCGGTGGAATCTCGGGCCGTGCCACCTATCAAAATGTTAAGCACAGAAATTCCGTACTTTTCACGGTGGCCGATCGCCGAACGGAGGTGCCGTCCGACTCGTACGGCGGCCAGAAGTTACCGGTCCTCCATCCATCACTGTTGCGTCGCCCTCTGCACAGCTTCGCCTTTTCTTCCGTTTCTCTCTATTTCCGGCCAAACCACCACCCATCCCAGCCAAAAGTGGTTCCCCCTCGACCCCCAGGTGCCGTTGATCACTGGCCCGCCACTCGCCGGAGCTCTGGGAAGCCCGTTCAACTCCGATCAGCTTCTTCCTCCTCCAGCAGTCAGTTTTTCAGAGTTGCAGAGGGATTTTGAGTTTGTTGCTGCTGTTCTCAGCCCGGGACTGCCTTGGATCATCGTGAGTGAGGTCCCTGGGTGTCGGGTTCGTCGCCGCCGCCGCGCTCGTGTCGCCGGCCCGCTTAACGGGTGAGTTTAGCCCCTAATCCCTATTTAGTGCCTAAACTTGCTTAGGGTTGGGTTAATTAGTGCTAAGGGCTGATCAAGATGTTTAATTAAGTGCATTAGCCCTAAGATAGGTGGTTAGATTAAGGGTTAAGATTAGATTAGCTTAATCTTGCTTAATTATGCTTGATTATGCTTAATTGTGCTTATTTGTGGATTATGTGATAATTAAGCTTGCTTAGCTTAATTGATTGATTAATTTGTGTTTAATCAATGTTTTTTTTTATTTCTGAATTTAATTTATTATTAATTGAATTTCGAAAATTACTGTTCACGGATTACTATTCATTGATTACTGTTCACGGCACTGTTCATCCGGAAGTGAAATTGTGCATAATTTCATGTGTCTTGATCATATGAAGTGAAATTGATGTGTCGTGGCATGAACATTCGCATGAATCGTGTGAATTTCACAAAAAGGGAAAAATGGTTTGTCCGAGGGACACTGGAAATGGACCGCCTTTATGAGAAAGAAAGTGATTTGTCCAAGGGACACTGGAAATGGACCGCTTTTATGGGAAAGGTGGGGAAAATGGTTTGTTCGAGGGACATTGGAAATGGACCGCTTTTGTGAGACATGATTTGAGGTTTTATATGCAAGCATGTGTGCATTGGCTAATGCTCAAAGATAATAAGTGGATTGCGATGGAATTCTTGCATGATCACTAAGTTGAACCCGATTTATCGGAGATTATGGAAAGGAAGGGCACGGTTGCGCCTCTGCGGAGGAAGGGCGCCGGAGCGCCGTTGCGCCTTGGAGGGCATGGAAGGGCACGGTTGCGCCTCTGCGGAGGAAGGGCGCTGTAGCGCCGTGGCGCCTCGGAGGGTATGGAAGGGCACGGTTGCGCCTCTACGGAGGAAGGGCACCGTAGCGCCATAGTGCCTCGGCCTGCACGGAAGGGCACGGTTGCGCCTCTGCGGTGGAAGGGCGCCATAGCGCCGTAGCAATAGCACGGAAGGGCACGGTTGCGCCTCTGCGGAGGAAAGGAGCCGTAGCGCCGTTGCACCTCGGCCAAGTTGTAGCCCTGTGGGGCAATAATAATCTGAACACGTGTGAATGCGAGAGTGCATGAGAAAAACATGGTATCATTGGTTCCGATTATGCATGAGGTAATCATATCATTTATGGCACGCACGCATGAATTGATAACGTGTAGGGGTGGCAATGGCCAGGTGAGATCGCTTGTGACGCAACTCGCATGTGATTGATGAACTGCATCATCTAACGGCCATGTGCATTGCGTGTATTGTGATGACTTATAACGTGCAGGGTATGGCATACCGGGTAAGGTTGCATGCGAACCGACTATTCGATTGTTGGTTGCATTGCTTGCATTGAATGAGATTTAACGTGCAAGGTATGGCATACCGGGTAAGGTTGCATGCGAATTGACCTCTGATTGTTGGTTGAACTTGTCTGTGGTTTGATTGCTGATTGCTGGGTGTTTGTGGTCGGGTTGAGTGAGGGGTGGTTCTGGAGAGATACCCCGGGTTGAGTTGGTGTACTAACCGGGGCTTAGGGGAAGAACTCGCTGAGATTTTATCTCAACCCGTCGTGGTTAACATTTTTCAGGCCCCTAGAATGGCGCACCCGTAGTGGAGAATCTTGACCCCGCTTCTCCAGTGATCGACTTGATGGAGTCGAGTCTAATGGGTCCGAGTGACCGTGGTGTTGAACCCGAGGGTTCATTCTGTATAGCTGGATTAGCCTAGTTTCTTTTTGGTCTGGCTTAGAGGATGGATCGGCCCCTTTTGTCGGGCTTGTAATTCAAAAGACGATCCTCCGTTGGTTAATCCAGTAAATTGTGTAAATGAGTAGTGATGGTTATTCTTGTTATTCATCCCTCTATCCCTGATTGATTGATTGATTGATTGTTGGACTGGGGATGGTTCATCTTCCGCTTGCGCATAACAAAAGATTAAAATGAATGGTCGTCGACGAGTCCTGGGACGTTGCTTTCAATTGACCATGGTAAGGGGTTGTCGCGTGCTCGGGGCGTGACGGTTCTATTATCACATATCCTGCCTCATGAATTTGCAAACAAAAGACTATTCTTTTGTCCTTGAGCCCAAGGGCATTGACCCAGTAAATCAGGTGAATGCTGTTGATTTTGAGTTTCACTTACGAAGCCAGTGGCTTCATTGAGCTGCACTGGTCTTGTGGATTGTAAAGCAGATAACAAGAACAATATGATCGGGGAGTCAACAAAAACTGCATTTATGAACCCTGAGAACCTGTGTTGAATGTCCAATCCTGAGGCTTAGCAAGAAATGAATTTAGTTTCTGCTGCATAATTGGTGTGTTTCACGCAACCTCAATGCCATCAACATCTCCAACATTGGGAATGGGAAAATGGGCACACTTTGGCTTGCCACTTAGTGTAGGTATGTATATGCTTCTCATAGATCGTTTCCTAGACCTTTTACTATTTCTAGGGACAAGGAGGCCCTTGTTTTTGAATGATAAAAATTCGTTGATAGGTGAATCACTTGGGGAATCACTTGGGAAGTTGATCTTTCGAGAAACCTTACGATTAGAAACTAAAACTTTTGCTAGTTTTTCCGGATTGGCTATATGACTCAAAAATCTCTCTAAATTTTCCTGTGAAGATAGACCTTTTTCTTTAAAATTTCATTTCAATTTGTCAGAATAAAAAGTTAATGGAGGCAGAGAGGTGTTTCTTTGGAGAGTTAATTGGAAATTGAGAGTACCGCCGTAAGCAGCTTGGAACATATACTGACCTTAATAAATTTGCATTAGAGGCAAAGTGTGAGTCAATAGGTGCTTCCTTCGCAAAGCAGAGGCAGAGAAGATGAGACATCTTCTGCTTCATTGTTCTTGGACAGATTGTTTTGGGTGGCCTCTTATGCTTTCATTGGGCTAACTCTGGTTGCAGGATCAGAGGATCTATTAAGCATGAATTATGGGCTTTCAGGGCCCTCATATGCCAAGCGTTAAGAAAGAATGATCATTTCAATCCCTCATTCTGGTTCTTGGTTGATTTGGAAAGAACATAAGAAGAGAGCAAAGGAGAGAAGATGCCTGTCTTGGCACTTATTGAGGACTGGCTGAAGATAATTACATCTTTTGGTATAGTGTAACCATGTGAATGCAAATGCTTGGATTAACATTGCAGATCTTGATGTTGTTATTCAAGCTCTTTTTTGGTTCTATATGTTTTCTCTTAATATGGGTTTGCACCACCTTGCTGCCTCATATTAGCTTATCTTTAATCCATCAAAAGAAGAGTATTGTTTCTATAAAACTTCAATATGTTTTCTGTATGCTGTTATATGTATGAAGGAGTTCCCAGCTCTTCTGGTTTTGTATGTTTTTACTCAGATTTATTGTGCTCAAAACAACTTGACAGGTTGTGAGATGATTAAATTGGTCATCAAATTGGTCCATAAGTTGCATTGCAGCCGATCTGCTGTTACCGACCCTCTTCATCATTCCACCGAACCTGCTAAGAGAGATGATCAATTTACCCTTAGTGATTATAATGTATTTGTTGAGTTATGTAAACAATGTAGACAATGTTTCAAGAATTGTTTTGATTGAACTTGAAGAGATAATTAAAGGATCTGTTCCCTTTTCCTGACCAGTGATAAAGATGTTACTTGTCACAAGGCACTCCCAATATAAATAGCCCATTAGGATCATCTGTGCATCATGAGTATCTTACAACAATATTGACAAGATGTCTTGTTGAGCATCTAAATAATTGATCTGCACATTCTACCAATAGATAGATGACTTTGTTCTGTTTTTTCAGTATCCCTATATGCCAAGTGGACTGAGCTTAAAATGTTCATTGCAGCGAGCAGAAGTGTGTTTGAAGTCAAAAATATGCTGCTGAAAATGGTCTACTAATCCTAAAAAATGTGTTGCTTCCAATGACAAAGGGGTTTATGCATGCTTCCAGGAGTTGCAGGCATCTCTGGATTCAGGTTGTCATATTTTAGCACCTGCTTTGACTCAGGTAGTGGCAGGGTTATATTTCTAGCTGAAACATCTGAAGAATTTAGAGAAAAGAATTGTGATAATTCTCTGTGTTATTTTTACCACGATTACAAAGCTATTTATAAGACAACTTTGAGTGTCAACCAAAAAATAAAATAAAATCTAAAAGATCCCACAAATTAAGGGATACTAATAAATCATTTCCTAACTAATTCTTTACAGCTATTTCCTAATAATCAACACCTAAAAATCAGGATCAAATAATCAGATCAAATATTCCTAATAATTAGGTCAAGAAAACAAGATATTTCAACACTCCCCTCAAGCTGACGAACCATTCCCAGCTTGGAAATTATTTCATGGAAGATCCCACCATTAAGTCCCTTGGTTAGCACATCCGCTAGCTGATTTCCAGAAGGTATGTAGGACATGCAGATCAATCCTTCTTCCAGCTTTTCTTTGATGAAATGTCTGTCGATTTCAATATGCTTCATCTTGTCATGTTGTACAGGGTTATGAGCAATGTTAATTGCTGATTTATTGTCACAATATAGCTTCATAGGACCCTCCCACTTGACTTTTAGATCTTCCAGAATGATTTTGAGCCATAATAGCTCACATATTCCTTGGGCCATTGCTCGAAATTCTAATTCAGCACTTGATCTTGCAACTACATTATGTTTTTTTACTTCTCCAAGTCACTAAATTTCCACCAAGAAATGTGCAATAACCAGATGTTGACCTTCTGTCTACCATAGATCCTGCATAGTCAGCATCGGTGTAAGCTTGTAGCATCGTTTTTGATTTCTTCTGAATAGGACTCCTTTTCCAGGGCTTCCTTTTAAGTAATGCAGCACTCGATTGACGGCTTGTAAGTGTGATTCTCTTGGGTCATGCATAAACTGACTAACCACACTCATTGAATAGGCAATATCAAGCCTAGTATGAGCTAGATAGATGAGTTTTCCCACCAATTTTTGATACATTTTTCGATCTATAGAAGGTTCTTCCTTTGCCTCCCCAAGTTTTTTATTAGGCTCAATAGGTGTAGCTACTGGTTTACACCCAAGTTTTCCGGTTTCCTTCAAGAGGTCGGTCACGTATTTCTGTTGTGAAACAAAAATTCCTTGTCTGGAGTAAGAAACTTCAATGCCAAGGAAGTATTTGAGTCTTCCCAGCTCCTTTATTTCAAACTCTTTAATCAAACATTGTTTTAGCTCCCGTTTCTCCTTATCATCATCGCCTGTGACAATAATATCATCAACGTACACTAGAAGTGCAGTCACTCTCCCTGTTGCTGAATGCTTAATGAAGAGGGTATGATCGCCTTGGCTCGTTTGTAGCCCGAAGCTTTCATAACTCGGAAAATCTCCCAAACCAGGCTCTAGGTGATTGCTTAAGCCCATATAGTGCTTTCCGTAATCTACATGCTTTGTTTGCCGCCCTTCTCCTTCAAAGCCCTGGAATACTCATGTAGATCTCCTCTTCTAGGTCTCCATGTAAGAATGCATTCTTCACATCAAACTGTTGAAGTTGCCAATTAAAGTGAGCCGCTAGAGAAAGTAAAATTCTGACAGTGTTCATCTTTGCCACTTTGGAGCAAATGTCTCTTGATAATCTACTCCATAAGTCTGAGTATAACCCTTTGCCACCAATCGTGCTTTATATCTCTCAAGAGAACCATCAGCTTTGTATTTCAAGGTAAAAACCCATTTGCAGCCCACAAGATTCTTTCCCTTCGGTTTTTCGACAATCTCCCAAGTCTGGTTTTTCTCAAGTGCATTCATTTCTTCTCTCATTGCATTCCTCCATTCTTCTTTAGACAATGCCTCAGATAAGGTATTTGGAATAGAAATGGTGTTCAGACTCACAATGAAATTTCTATGAGGTGGTGATAGGTGGTCAAGTGACACATAGTGAGATAGTGAGTATAAGGGTCGCTTTGTGCACTCTCTAGTACCTTTTCTAATAGCAATGGGAAGGTGTGAGTCATTTTATGGCATGTCAAACGACTGATTATGTAAAGGAGAGTTAGAACTTACCGGAAATTCATTTGCAGAACTCGAATGGGAATCTTGAACTTGTGTTTGGTCAAGAACAGTTGCCTTTCTTGAATACACCTGAGGAAATGTCATAGAGTCATAAATACGGGAGATGTAGGAGCGGACACTTGTTCCTAATAGACCCAAATGTAGAGTGTGAGTCTCGGGATTGAAGGAGCATGAACGATTCATCGAAACTGATTTGTTAGGAGCTAATTGGTCAAGAGTTGATTGAATAGGGACTGCTTGATCAGAAGTGGGAGCTCGAATTGGGAAATTATTAGGAGGTAAGTCAAGATTAAGGCTGTCAAAGTCTTCATCTTTCACTAATGATTTCTCCCCCTGAATATTAGATTGTGGAAAGTAAGGTTTGTTTTCTACAAATGTAACATCAGCTGCTATGTAGGTCTTTCGAGAAGGAGGATGGTAACATTTATACCCCTTTTGTGTGGAGGAGTAACCTAGAAAGACACACTTGATTGCTCTAGGATCTAGTTTCCCCCTCTCGCTGATTATGAACATGTACAAATGAGGTGCAACCGAAGACTCTAGGTGTGAGATTATTTGTTGTCCTGAAATGGGGATAAAAGCTAGAAAGAACAGCCATAGGAGTTTTAAAATCTAATACTCTTGATGGTAGTCTATTGATCATGTATGTAGATGTAAGGACAGCTTCCCCCCAATATGATTTAGGAACATTTCCATGAAATAACAATGCTCGAGTAGTGTTAAGCAAATGACCATTTTTCCTTTCAGCCACCCCATTTTGTTGTGGTGTGTTTACACAAGATGACTCATGAATGATTCCTTCCCTTTGGAAATAGGTTGACAAGATTTGGTTAAAGTAGTCTCTAGCATTATCTGATCTAAAGCTCTTAATTTTAACTCCAAATTGATTTTGAACCATGGAATTGAAATTAGGAACAATACTACTTACATCAAATTTGTGTTTGAGTAAGAATATCCATGTGACCCTAGTGCAATCATCAATTAGAGAAACAAACCATCGAGCCCCTAAGATATTTGGAATTGTGGAGGGTCCCCAAAGGTCACTGTGAATCAAATCAAAAGGATGAGAACTTCTTTTGTTGTTTATAGGAAAAGATACACGGGTGTGCTTAGCAAATTCACAAGTGTCACATTGGAATTCACTCATATCTAATCCTTTAAACAAAGAAGGAAACATGACATTTAAGACACGAAAAGATGGATGACCAAAACGAAAATGATAAAGCCAAATGACCTCCTTATTTGAAGTACTAAGAAATGACAATGGTGAATTGTTCACGACTTTCTTTGAAATCCTCGGTGTTTCAAGATAGTACAACCCATTCTTTTCCTTAGCAAGTCCAATCTTCCTCTTCAAATCCTGTTCTTGGAAAACACAGTAGGTAGGGTAAAAAATTGCATGACATTTAAGATCTTTGGTGAGCTTTTGTATGGAGATAAGATTGGCTGATAGTTTCGGCACATGAAGGACACCTTTGAGAGTTAGAATGGGTGTAATATGAATATCACCAATTCTTGTAACAATGGCCAAGGAACCGTTTGCCACCGCTATTTTTCTATTGCTTGGACATGGGATATAGGTACTTAAAAATTGTGAAGTGTGAGTCATGTGGTCAGAAGCACCTGAGTCTATTATCCAAGGTTCACCCGAAAATGTTTCTGAGGCATTTAGACCAGAAGAAAATGGAAGCTTACCTGAGAGTGCCAATGAACATGCACCGGAGGCTTTTTCAAGAGACCCTAAAAGGCCTCTGATTCTTTCTATTTCCTCACTGTTGAAGGATTCTTTCCCTTGTCCTTTACTATGATTGATCTGCTAGCCGGTCTGTTCGCTTAAATGAGCCGGGGCCTTTGCTGTCCTCCTCTATTTCCCCACTCTCGGCTGGAGGTTGCTGGTTTGCCATTCAGTTTCCAGCAACGTTCCTTTGTATGCCTTGGCTTTTTACGTAGGTATACCACATACTGTCTCGATTATCCCTCCATGTTGGTTTTGAAGCATCCGTCTTCCCTTTTTCTTGTGTTGATGCATTGTGAGCTATTAATGCTGAACCTTCCATAGCTTGAGGATCTAGCATTATTCCTCTTCGACTTTCTTCTGCTCGGATTAGAGAGATTGTCTCTTCCAAAGAAGGGATTTCTTCCTTGCCAAGTATTTGAATTCGACTTGATCAAATTCAGAATTAAGACCTGCCAAGAAATCATATACTCTATCCTTTTCAATGAAGGTCTTTAGAATAGCAGCATCATCCACGCACCTCATCTCAAATACTCGATAATGATCGAGTTCTTGCCATAGATTTTGAAGGGAATTGGCATATTCCGTCACGCGTTTTGTTCCCTTGTTTTGTTGCACTGGTTTTTACCTTGATTTCATACACTTGTGCTGCATCTCGAGCCTTAAAATAAGTCTTGTGAATAGAATCCAAAATCTCCTTTACAGTTTTGAGAAACATACATGTACCACTTATGGCCAGATCCTTTGAATCACATAGCCATGACATGATCATTAAATCTGCTTCATACCATGCGTGAACTTGGGATCTTCTAGTTTTGGACCTGTTCCGAGAAGATGGCTAAGTCTTCCTTTACCCTTTAGGTAGGTCTTATTGAACTATGACCATTTGAGATAATTTTTTTCATTTAGCCTATATGTTGCCCTCACATTTTGTAGATCTCCGGTCATATGGGTGGTGCTGGCTTCCTCGCTTGATCCGAGGAAACTCCCTTCGTTTTGTCTCGTACATGGATATTTCTAAGCACAAGGAAAGTACTTGGAAAGGAAGAGCAAAACAAAAGGAATAAAGGCTGCAAGTGAATGAGGTTTTAGGGCCAAAAAAAAAATTGAGATAGGATTAGAGGCGAAGTGAGAAAAATTGTAGCTGAATGGATCACAACAATGAAGGTTGCGATTAGATTGCAAAAAAAAAATCCAGCAATGAAGGCTGTGATTGGAAGATTATTGCATCAATGAAGGATGCACTGGAACACTATCCCAGAAAATGAGCCTGATGCTCGGATACCGTGAAGAATTTAGAGAAAATAATTGTGATAATTCTCTGTGTTATTTTTACCACGATTACAAAGCTATTTATAAGACAACTTTGAGTGTCAACCAAAAAATAAAATAAAATCTGAAAGATCCCACAAATTAAGGGATACTAATAAATCATTTCCTAACTAATTCTTTACAGCTATTTCCTAATAATCAAGACCTAAAAATCAGGATCAAATAATTAGATCAAATATTCCTAATAATTAGGTCAAGAAAACAAGATATTTCAACAACATCCAATACGAACCTCATAGGTAGTCATAAATAGGAAGCAAATATTGATGGCTTGGTGATAAAGATTGATCATATGTTGCTAGGATTCATCCAAGGCAAACTTTCTAATGCTGAAGCAAATTCATTAATTTTTTCATGTGGAACTTCAGAATGTATGTCTTAATAAGCACCTATTTCAAGTTTTGACATGAAAAATCAGGTGGCATGTCTTGTAGTTTCTCAAAATATGAATTTGTCCTATGGAATATAAGGAAAATGAAATCATACTTTTCTCCTTTCCAGATGATATAGGTGATGAAATCTTCTTGATTTCTTTTATTACTTAAAAAGAGAATATTCATGAATTGTAGTGCCCATATCTTGAGCTGAAATAAGAAGAAAATAGGATGGAAAATATTGTTTCAGGGAAAGACAGACAAAAAAAGAGTAATCTTACTAATGGTGAAAAAGAATCATGGAAGAAGTCCTGTCTGTTGTCCCTTCCAGCTTGAGAAGCTTCTTTTTCTATTGCACGGTGAATGTCACAGTACATGAGTTCTCCTGTACTCATGAACCCTTGTGAGTGGAGCTTGGGGTTATTGAATGAAAAGTGACTGATGTAGAGGGAAGGAATACAACTATTTCGTGAGAGTGGCATCAAGAAGGTTTGTGCTAAGAGTTCTAGGATAGAAAGATTATTTACTTAAGAGCTTTGAAGAGAAAGTTGGCCTCCTATGCATAAACTGGTTGGAAGCTGATGCCACTCTCCTAATGAGGCTATGGCAGACCGAAATTAGTTGTTGAGCCTAAAGAGATTTGCTATCTTGGATGTCTATATGATGTAACTATTGGCTACAAGTATCATTGTCCTATATCATCTGACTAACGGGTCTTGTATGCTGTTTGTATACATGTGTCTTGCTCCTCCTAATAGCTGCAGCTTTTGGGTAGGATTTAGTAGCATGGTATGAGTGTTAGTGCTATTCCCTTTACGTTTGTGTGTCCAACCCTTATCAATCAAATTCCATGTGCTGCTCTTAATCCAGCTCGCATATGAGAGGGATTGTTAATTTATTATTCCACAATACTTGACAATGGGTCTTATATGCTCCTCAAATACATGTGCTTTCCCTTTACCTAATAGTTTAAACTTTTGGGTTGAGCTTTCTTACACTTCCATGGACAATGTGTTTGGTCCACACTTCTTTCCTAATGGGCACATTCTGCTTCAAAGGCAGTTGCTCTCGCATTTCCATTGTTAGGCCATTTCCCTTATCCAGGAATAGAAAGGCAGAACTCCGACAGCATCTAGGGTTCCTCGAACAATGTGATATCTCACACCGGGTAAATCCTTAACCCTTCCCCCTCTTACGAAGCTCTCATGAAGTGCCTTCTCATTGCTATTAGAGTTATCTTCTTTTCCTGCACGTTACATATGTCACATTTTTCTCATCAATCTCGTTTAAAAGGTATGTTTCTTTTGTTTGTGCATATCTGGCATCTACAGCCAATTTTAACATTTGGCCATGGCCAATTGCTAGCTCTAGCAAAGCTGTCATTGCTTGCAACAATGCCAAGCATTGATCAAGAATAATCCAGAATCTGCAATTTCTTCCTCCAATATTTCTTGTCAATGATGCTGAAATTTGTCTTGCTCTATATGCTTTGGTCTTTAGATGTCTAGATTTGCCAAGTAGTTTTCTTGAGGAATACTCTAACTGAGGAATATTTGCAGGATATGTTTTCTTCTCATTGATGATTTCGTTTTGCTGAGTTTCTGCAGTCTGGTCATTCATTCTGTTTATGCAGTTTTCATCTCTTGTCAGACTTGAAATGGACGTTTCTCACAAACATAATGAGCTCTTCACATCTGTCGGAGCTAGGAATTTCTGCTTTTGGCAAGAAGTTGACCTTTTTTTTTAAAACAGTTCAGTTTCGTACCAGTCATTTGAACCTGTTTGATGAACGTATGGAACTAGACATAAAAGCAACTAAAACAAGGGCTTATTACTTCAACTTTGAATATAGAGAACTTTCCATTCTACCCTATAGTTCCAATTGTTCATCGAACCTTATCAGTGTGACAAGGAAGTTTTGTCATTGGTTTTGACAAGATGTCCACATGATTGCAATTGCTAAGGTGACTTAGTTGGGGTCGTGGATTTATAATCTTAGATCCAAATATAAAATTATTTGGAAGGTTGTCATGAGAATGGACATGTCAAACCACGTTTCTCTACTATATTGTTGATATTTGGAGTCACAAAGAGAGCAGCGACAGAGTTGTAGAGAGTAGTGACAAAGTGTTTATGGTGGGTTGAACCAAATTAGGGTTGCGTGATATATATTTGTTATTAATCCCAGTCAAGGCACCAACGGAAATATAATTATAGAACGACACCATAATACATTTCAACTACATATTAATGTCCAATCAATCCAAAGTAGGTATAACAATTTAGGGATTGGATATCAATAGCTTGTTTTTCCCTCTAGGTAGTCCCTTGGTGAAGATGTCTGTCAACTGATACATTATAGGTCCATAGCAAACATTTAGATTGCAAGAAGCAACAGGTTCTTGAACAAAGTGAAAATCTAGGAGTGTATCACTAGTCATGTGTGCTGATGCTCTACTGTCAAGATACCATAAAGGAAAGTCTCCCCAATCGAGAGAGTTGAGAAGGAACTAGAGAGATCAATTGTAATGAAGGCATGGTTGAATTGTTGTAGACCATTATAGCATGGTGTGCCTATGTCCGTCACAAATTCAACAAATAAGGTGATGCCTAGATTCAAGAATGCCTCCCTAAGTGTATGAAGGAACATGGGGCCTTGGACCACCGTTGGGTCGACCAGAGGAGGCGGAGAGCGATCAACATGGGGTGCCAAACTGTGAACTGAGCCAATCATAGGAGGATCGCAAACTCGATTGATTACTGGAGAACCGTCTACCATGTCATTGACCAGATTTTGACCCCTAGAATTATGTCTACCTAAGGACCCTCAAGGGATGGGTTTATTGGCATGGCTGATCAAAGCACGATGAATATCGGATGAAAATAAGGCATTACATTTTCAGAGAAGTCGTTCTTATTGGGTCAGGTGTCCTGAAGGCAGATTGCAAAAGAAATTATGAAGCTGTTGGTGTTTTAAGATATCGTACTCAAATGGGGATCCCATTGGGGGCTTATATCTTTAAGTCCTTGTTGGAGACTGAGCAATTGACTTCAGATGTCGAAGATAGCCGAAGATGGACTGATCGGCTTTCTTGACAGCATTCTATAATTAAGTTTTAGTTCAATTACCTTGGCTGCGCTGTGAGCATTGTATTATATATCTATTAGTCAAGAAAATGCCAATTCTGCTGCTAGTTATCAAAAAGGAAAAAAAAAAAACTCAGATACTAAAGCAGACGAAATGTTCAAAACAGTTGAAACCGTAACAAGAGTTAGTGAAAAAGAAAATAACGGGAGATGTGAAAGAGTTTGATGATTTTTCTTGCTCTGATAGTATATTGTATTTAAAGTGATAGAGAGTAGAGATGGAGTGTTTATGGTTGCTTGGCCCTAACCATGGTTGGGTGATAAGTATATATTATAGTAGTTAATTACAATAAGGGTATTAACATAATAATCACACGAAGACCCCATAATATAAATCAATTATTTATTGATACATATGCCGGCTTCATTTCCTGTCCAGCTTTTCAAGCATGTTGAAGCAAAGTAAATGTAATAAGATTGTGCTTTTCGTTGGCATCGACTAGGAATTGATGAATTCGTATCCAAAGCAGGAAGATGATAAGGCCCTTCTTGTCAAAAGGCTGCACTTAGTTTTGATAATCAAACAAATCAAATGCCAAATGTTTATGTCTTCCACTTTATTGAACTAAGAAGGCAATGCACAATGAGGTTCACAATGAAACAAACGCATAGCAACAGTCCTCTATGGCACTGTACGGTCACCATTTTAATTGGTGAGGGGCTTCATAATCCTCTGAAGAATATATCAGCTTGCTTTTCCAGTTCTTCAACATCCTTCATGAAATCTCTCAGTTTCATCTTGATGTCTGGTAATCCGAGCTTCAATGCTTCTGGTCCCATCTCAATCGCAAAATCAGCTCTGCGCAAGAGGCTCTTGATATCTATCTCCAAAAGGTCAATAAGACTTCTGATCGTGTCCAGGTCCGTGAGAGCAACATAGGTCCTGACCTGTAGAGCTTTTAGTTTTAAGAATTTATTCAGGTAAATCATGGTTTCTTGCATTTTGGACTACTAGACGTTGTTCCCATCATTATAGCTACTTAAAAATCAAGCCAGTCTTGCAATGTTCATTAGGTTTGACGTGAGGACTTCAAGGGGAACTATCGTTTTGAACTTAACGGGAATGTTAACAGGGTTTGACGAAATTGTGGGGAAGGTCACTGTAATAAGGGAGAAAAGGGTTTGTAGTACTCACTCTCATTGAGGTGATCACTTCCTCCTCTTTCTTCACTTTATTCTCATAATTCTTCCAAATGGAGTCAATCCAGTTGCCCACCAAATCCATGGGAAAGGAAGCTGCAGCCGCTAGAGCAGGGGCAACTGACGGAGCAACCACCGCAGCAGTCATGAAAGAATTGATCAGAATGGCTTGGGAAGTTGCAACCATTATCATGCTAAAGACCTCTGCCCAAGTGCGAATGCACTTGAGCTCCTCGTTGATCTTCTTCTTCTTGATCTGCAACTTCTCGAAAATGGACTTTTGTTGCTTGTGGATGACCGGAAAGACCTCGCGGAACTCAGTCAAAGGGACACCGGTGTCCCTGAAATTCCTCAATTTCTCCAAGGTGTCTGAGTACCTAAATTTTTCCAAGGTCTCTGCATTAGTTTATCTCGAAACAGAACATGTGTATTCCTCACCACCTTAACCTTGTAATTTAGGATATCAAACTCTAGAAATCGACTTGATATCATTGGCATGTTAGGAAATAAAGTTGAATGATATGGCACAGAGAAAAGAGGAGAGATTGAAAGCCTTAGCAATAGTCGCTCAAGAACCAAGTGTGCTAAGATACATGTGCTATCCATGAAGTTCCTTGAGAATTAAGACATACCTTCTGTCTCCATTCCTGTCTTCTTCTTCGAAGCAACCAAGTGCGTCGCAAATCAGCAATTGGGCATCGCGCACATACTTCAAGCAATTCTCGAGGGTGGCACAGAAACATAGGATGTACAAGCCATTCAGGTAGTCGTCCCTGACAAGCTCGAACAACTCCGGAAGGTTTCTTCTGATGTTGGAATCTCCCATTGACCTTTAGGTGAGATCATGAGGTTAACAAAAGGGAGGGAAAGTACATTAAAAGGAAAAATAATGAAGCAGTCACAGAAGTGTTTCCCCTTTGGAGAATTTTAAAGCATGTAAAATTGAAATTTGAAGGAAGAGAGCATGCGAAGGAACTTTAAGTAATGAAAATATGTACTATTGTATGAGTATGATGAAAGGCTTGAGTAGTTTCCGATATCCATGTCTTATATTTAAGCACTAAAAAGATGTGAAATTCCTTTCTTTTTTTTTTGGATGTAGGAGCAATTACCGAGCAGTACAAACTAAAGACTCCATTGAAAAACTAGAAATTTTATCATGATTGTTTTCAGAAAGAGAGTTAAATGGTAAAAGAAATTTCTGAAGTCCAAGAAAAATGAGTTCAAGGACCGAGAAATACAAAGAATAGAAAAAAAAAGACGACTTAATGAATTTGATATACTTTTTTTTTATTTTATAAATATGATAAATATAACTTCCTATTGAATGTTTTTGGATTGGACCGCATTTTAACAAAATGGTTGGAATTTTTACACAGAACATGACACTAAGACAAGATGAATCTAATCTTCATCATTAAGGAAGATGGCTTGCTAAAGATCTCCAAAGTTATTATGATTAGGTAATAAAGAAGCTAAGAAAAGGTGCGATGTCTCACAAAATCCCCACTTAAAATGTTTGTCCGACCCTAAGAAAAATTCAATGTCACTCAGCATATTGACATGCATTTAGACCACCGTACATCGGAAATCAAGCCGGCTAAACATACACTTGTATGGAAAAACGAATGGATTCCACTGACCACAATACATGTGTAATCAAGCCGGCCAAACCTAAACTCAGATGGAAAACGAATGTAATCCGCCGACCACCATATGTCGGTAATAAAGCTGGCGAAACATAAACTCAGATGTAAAAATGAATGGAATAACACTGATAACTGTGATCATTATCGTTAGGTCATTAACGAACAAAGAGCAGCCGAGCATAATGACCCGCCTCTTGCTTATGAATGAGGTGACTTTGCAGTGCTCAAATCATGAAGATTCCCTAACGGGAGCCATTTCAAGGTCTATTCCATGAGTCATCCTACCGAGTGGGCTAATACATTCATTTTCAACCTCAACAAGATAGCTCTGTGAGTTAGGGTATATCTCATAATCAAGTGTGGACATGATTTTTTTCAACTTCACGAGGGCCTTTTAATTTATCTAGCCTGCATGATAATCAACAAAAGTTCAAATGCCACAATCTGCATATGATCTTTAACCATAACAGGAATACAATCCAACAAGAATGATAGCTAACTCTTCTTGCACTGTTGAATATAAGTTAGATTTTTCTTTACCTAAATGAGCTGCTTCTTGCAATTGATTGCTCTGCGGGACAAAAGCCAAAAGAGAGAGAGAGAGGGCAAGATGACTTGTTGAATGTAATGAAGAAGAAGCACCCTATCATGTGGATTTATATATATTTTTTCAATTGGAGGATGAACTTTATCACAATGCCATAGAAAGTGTCCAGCGAAAGCTATAGAAATTTGGGGCATAATTACCGAGAATGCTCATACCATATTAGTGTTTCTCATTCTCGAGAAGATTCCAAGAAATTATGCTTATAAATGAAATATTGACATCTAACTTGTTTCGACTGAATAGTTCCGTATCATATCTACATAGATTTTTGGAATATAGATTATTGCGTCAAATGGATATTATGACACTGCCGTATTTACCAGATGACAGAAACCTGGATATTGGGTAGAACATAGATTTAGTTATTGGACACTTGCCGATATAAAACCTTAACAACCGATCGTTCCTTCTATTGAAATGTCTTAAAGATAGAAAATGTTAACTTGTACTATACCTCCTATTATTTTTCCTGGAGATATTACTTTTTACATTTTCTATATAGTTATGCTTTGCATCTTGTATCTTCTCAAATTAGAATTTGGCATCTTATATTGTAATATTGCGTTGCTGCAGGACAAGTGGCCATCAGTTATAAGCCTTCTAGGTAACCCATATGTGCCCTTAGCCTACGATCTATGCAACGCCAAATAGTATGTTAACACACAAACTGGAACAAACGTGCTCTTTCTCTCTTGTTGTTCGAATTAAATCCTAGTTGTAGTTATTTTTCTTGGACAAGTGCCAGACATTTCACGTGGAGAGAAAATCATGGAGAAAGAGAGAGAGATATCAGGTAATAATGGAAAAATCTATGCGCAAAATCGAATGTTGTGATTGAATTTTGTTGAAAAATTAACTTTACATTTAAGAGATTCATAGGATCATCGGGTTGAGGAGAAGGGGAGTGCATGCAGGGCTGACCCTGACCCTTATTATAGTTATAGTGACCATCTAGGTGGATGACTTATGCCCAGTCACCAAGGTTTTTATTCTCCCTTCTTGCCCTTTTTATTCATTCTTGTTATACACAAAGTCATGCTTAATAATTAATATCATCCGAGTAATTTTAAATCAAGTGAGAGATGAAATCTATGGGAAATAGCTTTGATCTTATGAGAGACAGAGAAAGATGCTCCATCAAAAAATAAATTGATCAAGGAAAATGGTGCACCATCATTTTTCAGTAGTTCAAATAACCTCAACAAGTATTACAAAAAGTGAAGCATCATTTATACTTTTTTAAGGAGAACGGTGCTAGAAAGAAATTAGTTGATCATTCTTTCTTGACTTTTAATTCCAGGCAGTTAGCATCCTAAGAAAAGATAGGGGCCGTGGAAATGCATATTTTAAAAATTTAGGTTGCATTTTGTTTGTGGATAATGAATTTGTTGAAAAATATTTTTTGTAAAAATAATCGTTTCTATCTTTAAAGTGATTATTCAATGAAAAACATATTCATCATCACAACAATGAAAATATTTTCATTTACTGATGTATATAAGTGACATAGGCGATCATTTTTAAGAAAATATTCTTCAACTCATTAATTTTTTACAAAACAAGCACACCCTTAGAATGTCAATCTCAGTATTGGTATAATTGATCAAGGTATTGGAGGATTTTCAGTAAAGGAGCAGGAGGAAGTTGCCCTGTCAAAATCCCACTCACAGAATTTAGCTAATTTCATGGAAGTTGCAAGTAATTTAATGGGCCTTTAGGTAGAGGAATTTCTATGCTTGTAACCTTAGATTATCAAACTTTAGAGTGTGAAGATTCCCCTCAATAATAATATTGGGATGGAAAATAAAGTCATCCACTCCTGCACTGGTCTACACTGTTATCATAACCACGATAGATTTGTCTTCAACACTGAATGCCTTGCCTCCGAAAGAAACACCCAAATATAGAGGTTATACCATGACCCTTGAGAAAGTGACATGGTCTTTGGATATCTTTTTTCTAGCTATCCTCCCTTAATCCTCCTAATGATAGTGGAAGATGATATTCTAATTAATGAAAAATCTTGGACCATAAACACTAACTCCCTTAAGCCATACCCAAAATACAGCTCCCAAAAGTTTTCTACTGATAGCACTATTGCCTCTTTTGTTGCTAATCTAGGTATTTGAAAATATGAAAGATGAGTGGAAGGAGCAATTATAGCCCAACGAGTGATATATTTCTTCTGAATAGATCAAGTAACCACTATGCACATTTACAACACTCACATAAACTCATTTCCACTAAATCCAGAATACAACAAACTTCAAGATCAAGAGGGTTATGTATATGTTATGGCAGAAATACTCATTTATATTAGTAATATCGAAACAAAAATCAATGATCTAACCAACTGATCAATCTCAACACACACATGTCGATTGTTGAGCTTACATATCACACACATGTCGATTGTTGAGCTTACATATCAACCATGATCACACATAACATCCCTGACAAGGTGACCAAGCTCCCACCTTTAGCAACGTCTCTACCTATATTATTGTAGCTGGCCCCCAAAAAATTCTAAATTAGTACGTATTCTTACAAGCCCCTCATTCGACTTACAACAATGTTGAATATCCACACCAATCCACAACAATATCATCCACAATCTACAAAGCCAAATCTAGAAACCATTTCATATATCATAATGCATTTCCTAATCTATTTCAAATTCCATTGCCTAAACTAGTTTACAAATCAAATGCAAAATGTTGACGTCTTTTGCTTCATTGAATTAAGAAGGCAATGCAAATTGAGGTTCACATTTTGTCCTTCACAATGAAACAAACACTTATCGATAGTCCTCTAGGGCACTATAGGGGCACCATTTCAATTGGTGGGGGCTTCATACTCCTTTGAAGCACATACTGGCTTGCTGCTCCAGTCCTGACATCCTTCATGAAATCTCTCAGCTTCTTCTCGATTTCTGCTATTCCGAGCTTCACTGCTTTTGCTCCCTTCTCAATCACAAAATCAGCTATCTGCAAGAGGCTCTTGATTTGTAAAGGACATGGATATTGGTAACTACTCAAGTCTTTTATCATACTCGTACAATATTACATATTTATGATAAAAGACTTGAGTAGTTACCAATATCTATGTCTTATATTTAATTACCAAAAAGATGCGAAATTCACTTATGCTCCCTCCTCAATCACAAAATCAGAGCAACCACCATAGCAGTCACGACCGAATAGATCATAATAGCTATGAAAGTTGTAGTTGGTATCATGCTGGAGGATAAACTTTGTCAAGATGACATAGAAAGTGTCTAGAGAAATCTTTTCAAATTTTGCATAGAGTTACCGAGAATGCTCATACCACATTAGTGTTTCTCGTTCTTGAGAAGATGCCTAGAAACTAGCTTTAGAGATGATATTTTGATACTCGGTTTGTTTCGCATAAAAAGTGTAGTCTCATCTCTATATAGATTTTTGGAATATTGATTGTTGCGTTAAATGGACATTATGATGTTTAGTGATTGGACACTTGCTATTATAAAATCTGGATGACCAATCTTTCCATCTATTGAAATGTATCAAAGATAGAAAATGTTATAAGCCTTCTAAATAATCCATATGCAACATTCACCTTGGAAAACAAGTTCAGTGACTGAACACTTGCCATTATAAAACCTTGACAACCAATCTTTCCTTCTATTGAAATGTGACAAAGATAGAAAATGTTATAAGCCTTCTAGATAATCCAAATGTGCCCTTCACACATTTAGTGATTGGACACTTGCCATTATAAAACCTTGACAACCAATCTTTCCTTTTATTGAAATGGGTCAAAGATAGAAAATGTTATAAGCCTTATAGATAATCCAAACGTGCCCTTCACCTATGATATATACAACGGCAAATAATTTGTTAGCACACTATTACACCCCAAATCTTGAGCACGCAATAACCCCTATTCTCTTTTGATCAAATGAGTGCAACGTCTTAGGATGCATTGCTAACCATTCATTTTATCTTTCAATTATGTGCATGTGGAAATGAATAGTTTAAACCCTAGTCAAACAATAACAATAGGGATAGTCAAAAAGACAAATAGTTCAAAAGCAATCTTGTCCAAATTAATCCTAAGGAACAGTTATATGTACAATCCTATAGGTGAGTACTGTCCCAATGACCAACCAAAAAGATATAAGGGAAAAAGGGTTAAATTACTTCATCCCTTATCCTTAGGGGTCAAGGTTTGTCAGTTCAAAAAGTTCGTGGCCAGGCACGTCCATCAAGGACCTGAAAATGGTTAAGCCATAACCAATGAGATAAAATCTCAGCAGGTTAAAGCGCTAAGCCTCGACTAGGGTGCTGATTAGTCTCGAGGGTACCTAATAGGCACATTTCTCATTACCACAACTAGCAATTAATTTGATTCGCAAGCACCCTTCAACAACCAGCAACTAAATAGTTTCACAGGCAAAAATCATTATAGCAATCAACATTCAGGTTGATTCATAGACAACCCTACCTCACAGCTGCACATTGCTTGCATGATACCGGTCAAATGTGCCATATATAATATAGACAAATTGTAACATCCCGAATTTTGGTAAGCCCGAGAATTTTCGGAAAAAGGGTTCAATGGGCCGAAAAATTGGAACCAAGAGGAATTGGACCGATTGGAGGCCCAATGGGCCTTGCGCCTTTGAGGAGTCGGCCACGTGGGCCCAAGCTAGCCAAGTGGGCCCAAGGAAGCCCAACTTCAAGCCTTTGAGCCCGTTAGATCTTTCAAGCCCGTTTCCCTTTGATTTGAGCTCGAACCGAT
This sequence comes from Corymbia maculata, assembly GCA_014182735.1. NCBI lineage: Eukaryota > Viridiplantae > Streptophyta > Magnoliopsida > Myrtales > Myrtaceae > Corymbia > Corymbia maculata. The sequence goes on along the minus strand of CM024688.1, from coordinate 18,964,815 downwards.
TTTCTTCTAGCCCGTATAAATTCTTGGCCCATATACGCATACTGTAAGGTATACTATACTTTGAGGAATTACCAAATTGCCCTTTCTAGAAGATGTATTTATTGTTGGAGGACAAAGAGAAGAAAAGTCAAGGAATGGGATTCTTTTTGGGACAAGTTGATGAAGAGAAGTTTGACTTGGTCTCTTGCTTGGCTTCTTGCTTGCTCTCTCTCTCTCACTCTCTCTCTCTCCTCGAGTTTCAGCAGCCCCTTCCCCACGTTGCTTTTTCTTCCTCCCCACTCTCCCAAGTTTCCTTCTTTCTCTCTTTCTCTTTTGTTCTTTTCTGGTTTTCCTCCAAAAACAGCAGCTGTGCTGTGTTTCCCCGAACCAGCCACCATTAGCTGCTGTCCTTGCTGCCTTGCCATCGTCAAGGAGCCGCCCAACCATCACCGGACCGCCACCCCCTTTCCTCTCTCTTTTCTCTTCCCTTTTCTTCCTTTTCTTGCTGTGTTTTCTGTTTTCCTGCCGGAATCCAGCCTTGCCGGCGTTGCCGGAGCCGCCACCACCGCCCAAAGTGTAGCCATGGAAGTCAGGGAGCCAGCCGCACACCGCCAGCCACCCCTGGTCGCCGTTAGCTGCTCGTTTCGGCTGTTCCGCCCAATAGCTCTCTTCCGCGTGAACAGTAACCTGGGGGCTGTTTTGGCCCGTTTTGGCCACCATTTGTTGTCCGTTGTCGTCCCCGAGCTTACCCCTTGTAGCCCTCGTCCCCCTCTACGCACCGGTGTCGCCGGATTTCCGATCCAAGTAAGTTAACTTCCTAATCCTTGTTTAGGGGTTAATCTTGCTTAGGGGTTAATTAGTGTATTTGTGTATTTGTGATTAATTAAGGTTGATTGGTTAATTATTCTGGTTAATTAATTCGACTAGGGTTAGTTAATTGACCATAGTTAGTATTAAAGTAACTAAGGTTAGTTTTAAAGTAGCCAAGGTTAGAATTTAACTATGGTTAGGTTAATTTGACCATGGTTAGGTTAATTTGTTAAGCATGGTTAAGTTTATTTATTTTTATTTATTTATTTAATTTCGGACGAATTTACTGTTCACGGATTACTGTTCACAAATTATTGTTCACGGATTACTGTTCATGGCACTGTTCATGCAAAAGCTAATTTTTGGCTTATTTTGATGTGTTCTTGGTTGTTATGATTTATTGAAGTACCGATTGTTAATTATACTTGTGAATATTGATGAAATACGTGGTCGAATACGGATTGGGAATTGGATTTTGGAATTGTCGAGTGAGACCACATGACATATTGCGTGGGTTATCAGAAATGGCATGTTGCATGAGCATGGGTGATGTTGCATTCACGACAGAGCAAAGAAAAGAATGGATTGTTTGATGATGTGTTGCATGGTCACATTAAGAGGAGAGCCCGGTGCTGCCGGTAGACCACCAACCCTTGGGGTTGTACCGTGGCCTTTTGGTCGTCCTGACTTCGGTCGGTTGCCTGACAGTGGTCAGTTGCAGGGCTGCGGCAGTGAGCGGGCCCCATGCTCCATAGGGAATGCCGTCGATGGGAGAGAGCCCGTGACGTCGCCGTACCTCATGGGGGAGGATGATGCCTGGTCTTTGACTGGTAGACCGCCAACCATAAGGTTGTGCCGTGGCCCTAGTGGTCGTAATAATCGGAGCATATGTGTGGATGTGAGGCACGAGAAAGTGTGTGAGATGCTTTGATTATTCGCATGCTCTTAATGTCGTGATGGATTAAATGACAGTTTCTGCAAGTCACGTGTGCCAAGGCCAGGTAGGGTCGCCTGTGATTGCACCTGTGTATTAAACTGTCTTTTGTGATTATTTCTCTGAGGTGGTATTGCACTGATTGCTGTATTAGATTGTATGTTAAACTCCCAAGGCGAGCGAATAACTAGGGCTTAGGACTTTAACTTGCTGAGTTTATCTCAACCCGTTGTAGTTAACATTTTCAGGCCCTAGATGATGCAGTACCGAGGATCGAAGAGAGCGATCCCTCTGAGTCCCATGAGTAGGCAGCTGTAGCCTATTTCCTTTTTGACTAGCCTTCCCCCACTTGTACAGGTTAGGTTAGCTAGGCCGGTCCCTTTTTGAGTAGGCCTTAGCTTGTCGCCTGTAGTAAGGCGTGTATGTATTTGCTGGTATGCTGGCTAACCTTCAGATATATAAAATACTGGTTGTCTTTCCTCTGCTGTCGTTGTTACTATCCCTGTTGTTTGGTTTGGGAGTTGTTTGTTTCCGCATGTGCTTAATTACAAGATAAAATGAATTGGTCGACGATAGTACCTGGAACGTCGTACAAATAGACCTCAAGTGAAATGGGGTTGCCGCGAGCTCGAGAGTCGAGGCATGACACAAATTCTCACATAATCAAAACACCGCACATATAATATCACATGCACATAATAGTTAGACATGTTCCAATTATATTCCTCCCTATGTAAGCACGCATAGGGGCTCTACCTTTTCTTTGCGTAAACACGTATAAAGGCACATCCACCTCTATCTCATTATGTAAGTATGCCTCAAGGCTCTGTCTTTTCCCTATGCAAATGCCATCAAGGCACAATCTCCCCTCTCTGCGTAAACACACCTCAAGGCTCTACCTCTTCCTCATGTAAATACGCATTAGGGCATGCCCTCCACCCCGCGTTCGTATGCCTCAAGGCCTAATTAGACACCTTCCCGCGAAAACATGCATAAGGGCTCTACCATTTTCCCCGCGTAACCACGCATCAAGGCATATCCACATCTATCTCCCTATGTAAGTACGTCTTAGGGCTCTACCTTTTTCCCGCTCAAATGCGCATTGGGACACAATCTCCCCTCCCCGTGTATATACGACTTAGGGCTCTACCTCTTCCCTGCATAAATACGCATCACGGCATGCCCTCCACCTTGCGTCCATATGCCTTAGGGTTTAAGTGGTCACGCGAGCACACAATCACATAAATTCACGTAATTCTCAAAGCACTCGCACCACTATCCACATGGGACGTGCATAAAATTTCACACATTAATCAACCGATATCCCACATAATATCTATCAATTATCACATTGGAATAATCTGATAGTTAATTATTCCCATAAATCAAATTTCATCACAATCAATTATTATGCAAACAATTAATTTACACATGCAAAAAATATCCTAATCAATTATTGTCAAAATGGTTAATCGCAATTAATTATCTCAAACAATAATTTATTATTATAAAAATAATAAATCAATATTTAATTATTTCTAAAATAATTAAATATAAATAAATATTTTATATTAAACTAACTTGTTTAGTTAGCCCAAAGTACGATTAATATATAGTTAATTACCACTAATCAAGATTAACCAAATTAATCATCATTTACTTTAATTAACCATAATTAACCACCTAATCTCGATTAGTCCTAAACTAAACTAACCCTAATCAAGAGGAATACGTTAATCAAGAGATTAGCGCCATAACACACTGTTTAGTGATGATGGTGGCGATACGAACACACGGATGTCTCTGGTGCATCGAGACAAGGCAACACGGGGTTGGATCTCGGCTAAGGAGGTTTGGACCAAGCTGGTCAACGGAGGAGAGGATGTGCGCACGGCTCCGGTAAGGCTAGTGGATGGCTTCGGTCGGCTAAGGGTGGCTGGCTCGGTTCAAACTAGAACCGAGCAAGAGAGAGAGGGAAAGATGGCTAGTTTGGTGGAGGACGAGCGGTGACTCGTAGTGGTTCATGGTGAGCAAGCAACGGTTTTGGAGCAGTTCAGTGTTTGGGCGAAGGCGGATGATGTTGCAGCGATGGTAGTTGACGATTGACAGTTGATGGCTGAGGCAAAGAGGATGTAGCAACTACTGCAGGTAACGAAGGAGGAAGGAGGAAAGAGGAGGAATGGGATTGGTTTCCGATGGAGGTGGCTTGCGGTAGTGACTCATCGATGGTTTGGTGACGTGTTAGCGAGACAATACACTATGAGGGCTGTGGCAGCAGTCAACAAGCCAGCAATAGAATAGAAACACAGCAGCAGCAATAGTAGCTGATAGGTCGGCCAAGGAGAAAAAGAAGAAGAAGAGAAGTAGCAGTTGGGTGTGTGGCTTGGCTGGAAGAGAGAGAGAAGCTTGAAAAGTCAAAAATGATAGGGGAGTAGGTGGGGCATGTAGAGGAGAAAAAGGAAAAGCAGAGATAGAGGGGATGTGAGGGAGGAGAGGGGGCATAGTAGAAGGAGGGGAAAAAGCAACTTAAATAAGAGAGAGGGAGAAGGGTCGTGTACATCCCCTCCCTTCCCAACACCTCTATCTTCAAAACTTTTGTCCCAAACCCATAAATGGTGGGAGGGACAAATCCATCTTTTCCCATCATTTGGCACACTCATTCTTGAAATGCCATTGGATCAGAACTAAAGAGCAGTGAAGTCTTGAATTTAAATATTTGGCTCGGCAATCCTTTTTTTGACATTTTTGAGCGAACTGAAAATTTTGGAAATTAATGAGGCTAAAATTGAATAATTTAATCTAGACATCTTGGAAAGTTCAATAACTGAATTTGGATTAAAAATAATGAATTAATAAAATATAAAATAGTTCAAAAAATTCAGAATGTCATAACTTTTCCCTATACAGAAATTTCGTTCTCGAAATTTTTAACGCTACTTAAATCCTCAAACAGATGGGGGTATTAACACCTCATTACTTCCTCATTTTCTCACGTGACTCTTTCTATTCCATGATGCTGCCATACCACTTTGACCAAGGAAATCGTCTTGTTCCGTAGCACGCACTCCTTTTGATCCACGATTCATACCAGTCTTTCCACGTATGACACCCTATCGTTTATGTCAATTTCCTCAAAGTTTAGTATGTTGGTCGAATCTGGCTCGTACTTTCTCAACATTGACACATGAAAGACATCATGCACTTGTGCAAGTCTCGAAGGCAACGTGAGACAATAAGCCAAAGTTCCAATCCTTTCCAAAATTTCAAAGGGTCCTACGTATCTCGAACTCACCTTTCCCTTTTTGTCGAATTGTGAAGTACCTCATATTGGTGACACCTTCGAGAATACATGATTGCCAACTTGAAAATCTAATAGTTTGCGTCACTTATCCGCATAGCTTTTCTGGTGACTTTGAGCCATCTTTAGCCTATCTCAAATCACCTGGACTGCATCCATCGACTATTGGACTAGCTCCAGACCCATAATTTTCCACTCACCTATTTTGTTCCGACAAAGTAGGGTTTTACAAGGTCTACCAAACAATGCCTCAAACAAGGCCATCTTAATACTCTATTGATAGTTGTTGTTGTAGGCGAACTCAATTAGGTAAAGTTGCTCCTCCCAACTTCCTTTAAAATCCATAACGTAAGCTCGCAACATGTCCTCATGGCCTATATTATAATGCGTTTGGATCATCCTTTCCAACTGACCATCTGTCTACAAATGATAAGTTGTACTGTATTGTAACTTTGTTCCTATGGCCTCTTATAGACTTTTCCAAAATGTTGATATGAATTTCGGGTCTCGGTCTGACGTTATCGGCATTGGTACTTCATGAAGGCATACAATATATCGGATGTACAACTCTACATACATTTCCAAGGTAAAATCCTTTTGTATGGAAATAAAATGCGCAGACTTCATCAATCCGTCCACCATGACCCTAATTGAGTCGTTACCCTGCTGACTCCTTAGTAACCTCATCACAAAGTCCATCGTTATATGTTCACACTTTCATTCGGTGATCTTGAGAGGTTGTAGTGACTGTCTAGGTTTGTAGTGTTGTGCTTTCACTTGTTGGCACATTAAGCATTTAGCTACGTACTTGGTGATGTCCAACTTCATGCCATTTCACCAATAATGTTGTTGCAAGTTTTGGTATATCTTCATGCTGCCTAGATGTATACTATAACTATTACAGTGGGCTTCTGACAAGATTTCCTTCTTATGTTTCGCATCGTTGGCATACACAACCGTCCATGGAATTTCAAGATCCCGTCCTCGGATATATGAAAATCAGCTTTCCTCTAAGCTACATCCATTTGTAGGATCTTTTGGACTTCAGGGTCCGTTGGTTTCATGCTTTTAATCTTGGTTTGCATTTTTGGCTTGATTATGAGAGTAGCTACTAGACTTGAGAGGTGGCTTAACTCAAACTTGAACTTTGAGTCTTGAACTCCTTCTAGCAGTACCCATTCTTGAACCATCATGTGTGTGATCAAAGACTTCCAACCAAGTGTGCCTTTAACCTTGTTAGCCTTATCAGGATGATACAGAATTTCGCAAGCTTGAGCTTCATCCATCGACACTATCTCATGTTTAATTTTTTCTGAGAAAATAAGTACTTTAAGCTCTGATGGTCTGTATAAATTTGAAATCTTTCTCCTTATAGGTAATGCCTCCAAGTCTTTAGCGCAAAAATGATTGCTACTAATTCCAAATCCTGGGTGGGATAATTTGTCTCATGAGGTCTTAATTGATGGGACACGTATGCAATCACTCTTCCATGTTACATTAAAATGTATCATGATCCTTTATAAGACACACCACTATAGATATCATATCAACCAGGGGCCAAATGGAATTGTCAATGCCGGTGTGGTAGTTAGCTTATCTTTAAGCTCTTGGAAACTACGCTCGCACTTATCCGTCTATTTGAACTTTTTGTCTTTCTTTAGCAACTGAGTCAAAGGCATGGTATAGTAGAAAACATTTCCACAAATTGTCTATAAGAGCCAGCCAATTCCAAGAAACTCCTAATTTCGGTCACTGTCATGGGCCTTGGCCAATTCATAATTGGTTCGATCTTAGCTAGGTCCACAAAGAATTCTTCTCCAGAAATCACGTGGTCAAGGAATGCTACTCGAGTCAACTAAAACTCGCACTTACTAAACTTGGCATACAACTTGTGATCTCAAAGGGTCTGCAGCACTATCCTTAAGTGTTGCTCGTGTTCCTCTGAACTCTTCGAGTATACTAAAATGCCGTTAATGAACACGATCATGAATTGGTCTAGATACTCCTTTAACACATGGCTCATTAAATCCATAAAAGCTACAGGGGCTTTAGTTAGACCAAATGGCATCATAGTAAACTCATAATGACCACAATGCGTACGAAATGTTGTCTTCGGTATATCCTCTTTTTTAATCCTCAATTGATGATAGCTTGTACTTAGATCTATCTTGAAAAATACCAAAACTCATTGGAGTTGGTCAAACAGGTCATCAATCCTTGGCAATAGATATTTATTCTTGATCATCACATTGTTGAGTTGTCAGTAGTTGATGCAAAGACGCAATGACGCAATGATCTTTTTCCTTATGAGCAAAACTGGCGCTCCCCATGGAGACGCACTATGATGAATGAATCTTTTATCCAATAGCTCTTGCATTTGCACCTTCAGCTCCTTTAATTTTGACAACTACATCCAATAAAGTGCTTTTGAAATTGGCTCCGTTCTAGGGGCCAGCTCAATTACAAATTCTATCTCCTTTTTCAGGTGGTAACCATGGCAACTCATTGAGAAAAATATTTGAAAAATCCCGTATTACTACAATATTTTCCATCCTTGGTTCCTCCGCCAATGTGTCCGCTACGGTTGCCAAATAACTTTGGCAACCTTCATCCAACAAGCGAGTCACTTCAAGTGGCGAAGTCAATGGGATTGAAGGTCCTCTCCGATTTCCATTAAATTTAAAACTACTATTCCCAATAGGATTAAACTAAATTATCTTTCCATGACAATCCATTGTGGCTCGTTGCTTGGTGAGCCGAGTCCATGCTAGACCTATCAAATGGGTGGGTCGGGTCGGGTTTGGGTCGGGTCGAAAATGGTCCGACCCATATTGATCCATTTAACCCATTTTGACCTAAATTCATGTAATGTAAATCTAATGACCCACACCCGACCCATACCTAACCCGACCACTTAGACAAAAATAAAATAAAAAAATACTAGAAATATTATTATTTTAGGGTTTATTGCATTTTTTAAGAATTTTAAAAATATATTTTAAATATATAATTGTCGATCCAGTTCGGTTCGGTTCGGTTCCCCGAACTGGGAACCGGACCGAAAATCACCGGTTCCATTTTTATGGAACCAAGAACTAGACCGATGCTCCCGGGAATTGACCAAACCGGTCCGTCCGGTTCGATTTGGGCCGTTCTCGGTTCGAGCAGTCCAATGTGCTTACCACTAATGGTGTTGCTCTTTCCCACTGGGATGCCGAAGCGTGCCGGATACTGCGTCATCTAGGGCCTGAAAAGGTTAACCACAACGGGTTGAGATAAACTCAGCAAGATAAAGTCCTAAGCCTCGATTCTTTGAGAGTTTAACATACAACCTAAATCATCAGTCATCCAACACCACCTTAGAGAAAATGATAATAGAGACAGTTTAATAAACATGTGCAGTTACAAGCGACTCTACCTGGCCTTGGCACACACAACTTACAGAACTGTTAGTTAAATCATCACGACATTAAGAGGCATGCGAATAATCAGAGTATTGCACACAGTTTTCTCATGTCTCACATCCACACATGCTCCGATTATTACGACCTCCAGGGCCACAGCACAACCTTATGGTTGGCGGTCAACTGATCATAGACCAAGCGCCGTCCTCTCCCATAAGGCACGGCAATGTCATGGGCTCTCCCCCACTGACAGCATTCGTTAAGGAGCATGGGTTCGGCTTCTACTACGACTCCGCAACTGACCACTATTAGGCAATCAATTGAAGTCAGGATGACCAAAAGGCCATGGCACAATCCCAAGGGTTAGCAGTCTACCGATAGCGCTAGGCTTTCCTCTTAATGTGACCATGCAACACATCATCAAACAATCTATTATTTTCTTTGCACTGTCATGAATACACATACAATTCGCGCTCATGCAACATGCTATTGTAGTTGACACATGTATAATGTCATGTAGTACAATCCAATCACTGGTGAAAATTACGATAAACTAATATTAAATTCTAACTAATCAACAATCACATATAATTCCCTAACTCTCGGGAATAATTCACAATCAATAATACAACAAGCCATAACAATCAAGAGCACATCAAATTAAAACAAAAATTTGCTTACGTATGAACAGTGTCGTGAATAGTAATTGTGAATAGTACGCGTGAACAATAACTATGAACAGTAAATTCGTCTGAAATTAATTAAATAAATGAAATTATTAAACTTAACCATGGTTAATCAATTAACCCAACCATAGTTAATTTAACCTAACCATGATTAAAATCTAACACTGGTTACTTTAAAACTAACCTTAGTTACTTTAATTTAGTAACTTTAGTTACTTTATTACTAACTATGGTCAATTAACTAACCCTAGTCAGTCTTAATTAACCAGCCTAATCAACCAATCAACCTTAATTAAACACAAGCACACAAATACACTAATTAACCCTTAAGCAAGATTAACCCCTAAACAATGATTAGGAAATTAACTTACTTGGGTCAGGAATCCGGTGACATTGGCGCGTAGGGGGGAATGAGGGCTATGAGGGGTAAGCTCAGGGATGACAACGGGTGACAAATGGTGGCTGAAACGGTCCAAAACAGCCCGGGGTTACTGTTCACGGGAATAGAGGAATATTGGCAGAAACGGCTGTACAGGCAGCAACCAGGGTGGCCGGCGATGTGCGGTTGGCACCCTAACTTCAGTGGATACCTGTTGGGCAGTGGTGGCAGCTCCTGTGGTGGCGGCAAGGCTATTTTTCAGCTAGAAAACAATAAAAACAGCAAGAAACAACAAAAATGGAAGAGAAAATGAAGAGAAAAAGGGAGAGAGAGGGGTTGGGAATGTGAGGTTTAGAGGGAGAGGTTGAGGAGAGAGAGAGCTGCTGAGACTTGGATAATAGCCAAGGCAAGTGGGCAAGCCACTTGTTCAAGAGCCAATCACAAACAAGCAAAAACAATCATAAACAATGCCCACTTGGGCACGAAAGGTAAAGTCCAAAAGAGAGAAGCCCATGGGCTGGAAAGGGAGAGGAACTTGGGTTAGCTTGAGCTCCCTTTGGGCTGGGCTAGATGGGCACTAGGCCCATTGGCCGCTGGTCTTGGGCTGGTCCACTCGCGAGCCTAAAACCCAGTCCAATTTTTCCTTTTCTGACACTTCCGCATCCAATGGAAAATGCCAAAATAAATGAGGCGACGTCCAAATATTTAGTCCTAATATCATTGGGAAGTCGGTTCCCAAAATCGGATTAAAAATCGAGGCTAAATTGAGTCAATTGCGACCGTAGTACAATTTGGATTATCATGCGCCCTTTTTGGACTTTCCTCACATTTGACCCATGGTCAATCATTCTTTGATCCATGTTAATGTCAATTCTCGAGTCAGGGATGTCCCTTGATTGTCGTGTGATTCTGGGGGCTCAATTGATAATCTCGAGTACCAGATGAAAATGATTCAGTTTACCGTCGTTCGTAGTTTGTATAGAAGTCGTGTGGAAATCACCCGCAATTCGACTTCATACTTCTGCCGAATCGATTTATTTTCATTTCCTTAATAGTCTAGTACTTAGAGGATATCATTCCCGCCCAGGTCCTCATTGTCGAAGGGTTCATTCCTAATCGAAATTGCGAGTCATACGCGTATCGTTTCCTATCGGTGCCTCCTTGTAATCCATTATCCCGAGAACATGGAGCTTAGAATATTTGTACTGACCAGGCATTCAACTAACATTGCCATCTTATAAAATCCCAAAATTGGGTCGATTTTCAGGATGTTATAGCCGGCAGTGAGCGGCTAGCCTCCGGACATCGGTGGCTCCACTCTGGATAGTGGCAGCAGTTCCGATGATGGCAGCAAGGGTGGCAACTGGCAGTGGACAACAAGGGGCGACAAAAATGAAGAAGGAAAATGAAGAGAAAAGAGAGAGAGGGAGAGAGAAAAGGGGCTGAGGTGGGGGGCGGCTGAGCTAGAAATGGAGGAGAGAGAGAGGGCTAGACAATGTATAACAAGGCCAAGGTGAGTGGCAAGCCCACTTGAAAGGGCCAAAGAAAAACAAGCAAAACAAGGCTAAAACAAAGCCCACTTGGGCCACCAAAGGAAAGGCTAAGAAGAAAGGCCCAAGGGCTGAGAAGAGAGAAGAGAAATGGGTCGGCTTGGGCCCATCTTGGGCTGGGTTGAATGGGCACAAGGCCCATTGGACTGCCGGTCTTGGGTCGGCCCACTTGCGAGCCCGAAACCCGGTCCAAAAATTCATTTTCTGACACTTTAATGCCCAACGGAAAACTCGAGAATAAATGAGGTGACGTCCAAATATTTAGTCCTAACATCCCTGAGAAGTCGTTCTCAAAATCAGATTAAAAATTTGGGCTAAATTGAATCAATTGTGACTGTAGTACAATTTAGACTATCGGTGCCCCTTTAGGATTTTTCCTCACGTTTGACCCGTGGTCAACAATTCTTCAATCCACGTTTAAGCCAATTCTCGAGTCAAGGACGTCCTTCGATTGTCATGTAATCCTAGGGGCTCAATTGATAATCTCGAGAACTAGATAAAAAGTATTCAGTTTAGCGTCGTTCATAGTTCGTATTGAAGCCGTGCGGAAATCACCTACAACCCAACTTCATATTTCTACCGAATTGATTTATTTCCGTTTCCCTAATAGTCTAGATTAGAGGATATCGTTCCCTCCCAGGCCCTTATGGTCGAAGGGTTCGTTCTTGATCGAAATTGTGAGTTGTACGCATATTGTTTCCTATTGGCATCTCTCTATAATCCGTTATTCCTCAAACGATTCTTTTGGAATATTTGTACTGACCAGGCATTCGACCAATATTGTCATTTTATAAAACCCCGAATGCGGTCGATTATCAAGACGTTACATGATCACCACAATCCAATTGTGATTTGGAACAAGCTTTGGCAAATACGCAAAAGATCCATCCACATGGCTCATAAGATCATTATAGATTAGAATTGGCTCAAGCTAAAATTTTCATAAAAGATGGTTTCTGGCATCAAGCTTGATGAAGATGAGACTTGTGCCGTTGGGAACGTTGGGGGAAGAGGTATGATAAATCGGGATTGATGGAAATAGAAAATAATGGGCAAAGACACGGTAGACAAGAAGAAAAATTGGGGGTGCATCCGAAATGGAAATGGGAACAAAGAAAGTGTTGATTTGTGGTAGAGATGTCGAAGAGTTTGATGGTTTTTCTTGCTCTGATAGTATGTTGTATTTAATGTCCTGGTTGGGTGATAAGTATGTATAATGATAATTTATTAAAGTCAGGGTACTAATAAATATATAATAATCACACAAAGACCCCATAATGTAAATCAGTTATATACTGATACATATGTCAGCTTCATTTCCGGTCCAGCTTTCTAAGCATGTCGGACCAAAGTAAATGTAACAAGATTGTAATTTTCCTTGGCATCAACTAGGAGTTGATGAAATCGTACCCAAAGCAGGACGATGATAAGGACCTTTTTGTCAAAAAGCTGCACTTAGTTTTGATAATAAAACAAATCAAATGCCAAATGTTGATGTCTTCCACTTTATTGAACTAAGAAGGCAATGCACAGTGAGGTTCAAAATGAAACAAAAACATAGCAACAGTCCTCTATGGCACTGTACGGCCACCATTTTAATTGATGAGGGGCTTCACAATCCTCTGAAGAATATATTGGCTTGCTTTTCCAGTTCTTCGATGTTCTTCAGGAAATCTCTCAGTTTCATCTTGATGTCTGGTAATGCGTGCTTCAATGCTTCTGGTCCCTTCTTGATCACAAAATCAGCTCTGTGCAAGAGGCTCTTGATATCTATCTCCAAAAGGTCAATAAGACTTCCGATCGTGTCCAGGTCCGTGAGAGCAACATAGGTCCTGACCTGTAGAGCTTTTAGTTTTAAGAATTTATTCATGTAAATCATGGTTTCTTGCATTTTGGACTCCTAGGCGTTGTTCCCATCATTATAGCTACTTACAAATCAATCCAGCCTCGCAATGTTCATTATATTTGACGTGAGGACTTCAAGGGGAAACTATTGTTTTGAACTTAACGGGAATGTTAAATGGGTTTGACGAAATTGTGGGGATGGTCACTGTAATGAGGGAGAAAAAGGTTTTTAGTACTTACTGGCATTGAGGTGATCACTTCCTCCTCTTTCTTCACTTTATTCTCATAATTCTTCCAAAGGGAGTCGATCCAGTTGCCCACCAACTCCATGGGAAAGGCAGCTGCAGCCGATAGAGCGGTGGTAACTGACAGAGCAACCACCGCAGCAGTCATGAAAGAATTGATCAGAACGGCTTCGAAAGTCGCAACCATTATCATGCTAAAGACCTTTGCCCAAGTGCGTATGCACTTGAGCTCCTCGTTGATCTTCTTCTTCTTGATCTGCAACTTCTCGAAAATGGACTTCTGTTGCTTGTGGATGACTTGAAAGACCTCGCGGAACACAGTCAAAGGGACTCCGGTGTCCCTGAAATTCCTCAATTTCTCCAAGGTGTTTGAGTACCTAAATTTTTCCAAGGTCTCTGCATCAGTTTATCTCGAAACAGAACATGTGTATTCCTCACCACCTTAACCTTGTAATTTTAGGATATCAAACTCAAGAAATCAATTTGATCTCATTGGCATGTTAGGAAATAAATTCGAATGATATGGCAAAGAGAAAACAGGAGAGATTGAAAGCCTTAGCAATAGTCGCTCAAGAACCAAGTGTACTAAGATACATGTGCTATCCATGAAGTTCCTAGAGAATTAAGACATACCTGCTGTCTCCATTCCTGTCTTCTTCTTCGAAGCAACCAAGTGCGTCGAAAATCAGCAATTGGGCATCACGTGCATACTTCAAGCAATTCTCAAGGGTGGCACAGAAATATAGGATAGTCACATTATCATGCTAAGTCTACATAGGTCAATGAACAAAGCCAACGAATATTAGATAATATTGATTAGTTTTGCTCCATTCTCACATGGATAGAGTCACATTATCATGCTAAAGACTTTTGCCCAAGTGCGTATACACTTGAGCTCCTCGTTTGATCTTCTTCTTCTTGAGCTTCTCATCGATCTTCTTCTTCTTGACATGCTTTTGAGATCAGAACCACTTCGGAAGTAGCAACCAGTATCATGCTAGAGACCTTTGCCCAAGCGCATATGCACTTAAGCTTCTCGTTGATCTTCTTCTCTTTTATCTGCAACTTCTCGAAAATGGACCTTTGTTTCTTGTGAATAATCTGAAAGATCTAGAAGAACTTAGTCAAAAGGTCTCAAGTCTCCCTGAAATTCCTCAATTTCTTTAGGGCGTTATGTACCTAAATTTTTCCAAGGTTTCTGCATCTGTTTATATCGAAACCAAACATGTGTATTCCTCACCACCTTAACCTTGTAGTTTTAGGATATTATATCTCTTAATCAAGCGTGGTCATGTTTTTTCCTAATTCACGAGTGTCTTCTCATTGAACTAGCCTGCATGATCATCAGCAAAAGTTCAGATTCTGTGGTAAGATCTAAAACCATAATAGGAATACAATCCAACAAGCAAGATATCTAACTCTTGTAGCGCAATTGAATATAAATTGGGCTTTTCTTTACCTAAATGAGCTGCTTCTTGCAATTGACTACTCTGCGGGATGGAAGTTAGAAAAGAGGGACCCGGGGGGGAGGGGAAGATGGCTTGTTGAATGTAATGAAGAAGAAGCACCCTCTCATGTGAATTTATATTTTTTTCAATTGGAGGATAAACTTTGTGATGATGTTTTCAAATTTTGGGTATAGTTACCGAGAATGCTCATACCACGTAAGTATTTCTTGTGAAAATTTGTCGAGGTTCGGAGAAACTAGCTTTCGAGATGATATGTTGATACTTGACTTGTTTCGCATGAAAGGTTAAGTGTCACATTTATATAGATTTTTGGAAAATAGATTATTGCATCAAATGGACATTATGATGCTTCCAAATATACTAGATGAAAAAAACCTAGCTATTGTGCGGAACACACATTTAGTGATTGGACAGTTGCCATTATAAAACCTTGACAGCCAATATTTCCTTCTATTGAAATGTGTCAAAGATAGAAAATGTTATAAACCTTCTAGATAATCCAAATGTGCCCTTCACCTAGGAACACACATTTAGTGATTGGACACTTGCCATTATAAAACCTTGACAACCAATCTTTCCTTTTATCAAAATGTGTCAAAGATAGAAAATTTTATAAGCCTTCTAGATAATCCAAATGTGCCATTCACCTAAGAACGCACATTTAGTGATTTGACATTTGCCATTATAAAATCTTGACAACCAATCTTTCCTTCTATCGAAATGTGTTAAAGATAGAAAATGTTATAAGCCTTCTAGATAATCCAAATGTGCTCTTCACCCAGGAATATGTGTTTAGTAATTGGACACTTGCCATTATAAAATCTTGACAACCAATCTTTCCTTTCATTGAAATGTGTCAAAGATAGAAAATTTTACGAGCCTCCTAGATAATCCAGATGTGCCCTTGACCTAGGAACACACGTTTTAGTGATTGGACGCTTGCCATTAGAAAACCTTAATAACTAACCTTTCCTTCTCTTGAAATGCGTCAAAGATAGAAAATGTGATAAGCCTTCTAGATAATCCAAATGTGCCCTCCACCTATGAGATATGCGATGCCAAATAATTTGTTAGCACACAAACTTGAAAATATGTGCTATTTCTCTATTTTGCCCAGACTAAATTCTATACACAAAGACATGCTTAGTAATTAATATTATCCCAGTAATCTTGGATCAAGTGAGAGATGAAATTTATGGGAAATAGCTTGGATCATATGAGTGACAAAAAAGATTTTGCATGAAAAAATAATTTGATGCAGGAAAATGGTGCTACATCATTTTTCAATAGATCTACGAACCTCAACAAGTATTACAAAAAGTGATGCACCATTTATATTTTTTTTAAGGAAAATGGTGCCATGAAAGAAATTAGCCCTTGATCATTCTCTCGACTTTCGATTCCAGGCAATTAGCATCCTAAGAAAAAAAGACAGTGATCCAATTTTGAAAGTGCATATTCTCAAAATTTAGTGACAATCTCAAAATCAGTACGGTTGGTCAAGGTGTCGGACAATTTTTAGGAGGGGGTCGCCCCGTTAAAATCTCACTGACAGAATTTAGTCGTTTTCATGGGACCTGCAAGTTATTTAATGGGCTTTTAGGTAGAGCAATCTTTATGCTTGTGTCCTTGGATTGTCAAAATTTAGAGTGTAAAAATTCACCTTACTAATTGTTATTGAGATGGAAAATAAAGTCATCCACTCCTTTGATATTCAACGTCTATATTATTATTGAGGTGTTATTACAACACTGGTTGCTTTGCCTCGACAAACACCCAACCAAACCAACAAACTATCAACAATATATATACAACTCCCCTAAGCAATGCCCAAAATACAACTCCAAAAGTTCCCTACCAATAGTACTCTTGCCCATACTTGCAGCTAATTTAGGAACTTAAAAACATGAAAGACGAGTGGAATGAATAACTACAACCTAGTGAGTGTAATATCTCTTTTAAACAGATCGATTAATCACTATGCACATTTAAAATATATATATAGTACTCTCGCCCTACTTGCCGCTAATCTAGGAATTTAAAAACATGAAAGACGAGTTGAATGAATAACTATAGCCTAGTGAGTAATAAGTCTCTTCTAAATAGATCAACCAATGACTATGCACATTTAAAACACACATAATCTCATTTACACCAAATTCAGAACACAACAAACTTCAAGAGTAAAAGGGGTAATCTATGTTGTAATATAATATGCGAAAATGACAGACTCTTACAAATTAAGTCAATACGAAAATACTAGAGAAATAAAAGAGGAATAATAAAGACAACAGAGATTTACATGATTTGGTCTGAGTATCGATATCTACATTTACGGTGAGAGCCAATAGCAAATAATCCACTACACTTGGAAAATCAAAGTTATAATTGCTTACATGCTCAATTGTTTCCCACACTTAGATTTAAGCACAAATTCATGGTGTTTACAAATAAACAACTCAGTTGAGATGTAAATTCACATCATAAATCATTGTGTATTCAAGCCTAAAGCAAAGGCTATACATACGCCAAGAGCAAGAACTGGTCTGATCGTTCTTTCTTTTCCTACACCGGCTTCGCATTCGTTGGGTGGCTTTCTTTACTTGGGCACGACACTTATCTTGCTGAAGAAAAGAAGTCTCCTTGTATTTCATACGGGTGTGGCAGGAAACAAACCCTTCCTTTCACTAGCACAAAGAAGAAAAAGACAAGAAGGTCCGTTATAAATCGTGAAATAAATGGAGTCCTTTTTTGTCAACCAGTCAAACTCAGAAAAGAAGAAATCAATCTTGTTGATTGAATCTTATATATATATATATATATCCACAACAGAATAACAAATCTTCGATTACCCAAAGAAACCACCGCACAAGAAATCCATAACATGGATTAATTTGTGTGATCACATTTTGGATATTTATCCAAATTTATTCAACGGATTGAGTTCCTTAAAAATTAAAACTCCTGAGATATTAATTTAACAATCGTTTACCTCGGTTCAATGTTTGAAGTCAAGTTATAGTGCTTATCATCCAAGCTACTCTCCCAATGCCTTGATAGGTGCTTACTGTTCACAAACGCCATTGAGCTCATGCAAAACTTGAGCTTCGTCAAAGGAATAGGCTTAGTCATCATGTTTGCGGGGTTCTCTACTATAGCAATCTTTTTTACAATAACCTTACCCTTCGTCAAGACATCTTCAGGTGAAGTGATACTTGATGTTGATATGTTCCTTTTGCTTATGATAAATCGGATTATATGCAAGATATATCACACATTGATTATTACAGTGTATATCAACACTATTCTATTCTAACCCAAAGTTCGAGAGCAAACTTTGTAACCACATCACCTCCTTTGCTATAAAGATTAATGCCTTGTACTCTGCTTCAGTTGAAGACAAGGCAACATGATCTTGTAAAGATGCTTTCCAACTCACTACACCACCTGCTAGCGTAAACATGTGCCCAACTAAAGACCCGTAATCATCCAAGTCATTGATGTGATCTGAATCCACATAACCAGTGGTCTCATTGCCATTACTGTCCCTTTGGTACTATACCCACATTTGTTGTCCCTTTCAAATATTTGAGGATCCAATTCACAGCTTCCCAATGAACTTTATCAAGATACTTCATATAGCAACTAACTACGCTCACAACTTGTGAAATATTAGACCTAGTGCATAACATGGCACACATAATGCTACCCAATGCACTAGAATAAAGACCATGGGACATATACTCCTCTTTAGTCTACAATGATAATTTATGAGAAAGTTTAAAGTGCTTTGCTTAAGGAATACTTACAGATTTCACTGACCGCATATTAAAACGTGTCACAATCTTCTCAATATATTTCTTTTGAGGTAGACGTAAAAGTCCTAGAGCCTATCACGCAAAATCTTGATACCTAATATCTCCTTTGTAGTACCTAAATCTTTCATCTCAAATTTAGCACTCAACTACCTTTTTCAGCACATCAATATCGAACATATTCTTAGCTACTATTAGTATATTATTTACATATAGTAATAGGCAAATTAAAGAACCCTCCAATTTCTTAAAGTAAACACAATTAACCATATGACTTTTCGAATGGCTTTGACTAGCCATGAAAGCATCAAAATGCTTATACCATTGCCTAGGAGACTATTTCAGCCCATACAAGGATTTCTCTAACAAACAAACATGATCTTCCTTATCCAAAATAGCAAGTCCCTCTAGTTGCTTCATATAAATCTGCTTCTCCAACTCACCATGAAGAAATGCAGTTTTCACATGTAACTGCTCTAGCTCGAATCCTATCTAGCAACTAAAACAAGTAAAACATGAATATAAGTATGTCTTACCACAAGAGAGAACACATTGTTGTAGTCAATGCCCTTCCTTTGTGTATAACCTTTCACTTGAAGTCTCGCCTTATACTTAGCTACCTTAATACCAAGAATACCCTTATTTCATTTAAAGACCCATTACTTCTGATAATCTTTTGACTCCTAGGTACTTTAACCAGATCCTTTGTCTAATTTCAATGGAGTGATTCTATATCTTCACTCATAGCACCTAGCCACAGCGACAACTCACTATCAGCTATCGCCTTAAAGTAAGACAAAGGCTTATCTATCTACACATCGTCACCTCCAGTCAATGCATAAGCAATATCTGTATAACCCTAACATATCAACAATTTAATTTGCCTTTCTTGTCTATCTATGACTATAATGTGTTGCGATTATGCTGATTGTTTAGTATCATCGACTTTAGGAATTGTGGCCTCATCTACACTCTCAACTTCTATTATCCAAGGTCCTTAGAGTTTCCACCTAAACCTCTACCTCATTATTGACACCATGATTCGTCTCGCTTCGCTAGTTGTATCTCAAACCTCCTTTGTTGAAGCGTTGTAGTTTTGTCGAAGGTTACATCTTTGCTGATTAGAAAATTGGGTGATTTGAGATTAGTGCACCATAGCCGCTAGCTTTTAACCCCACGTGCATGACTTAGAAATATGCACTTCTTCACAATTAGCTCAAGCTTACCATTACTATCATGAGCATATGCATGACATTTGAATATTCGTAATTCGGAGTAATCAATCAGTTTCCCCGACCATACTTCCTTAGGAGTCTTCCACTTGATAGCAGATGATGAAGATCGATTTATCGGGTAACATGCCATATTTACTACTTCTTCTCAAAAAATTTTGCCTAGTCTCATATGCAAAAACATGCATCGAGCTTGCTTAAGTAAAATTCTATTCTTTTGTTTTGCCACACCATTTTGATGTGGTGTCCTAGGTACTGTGTAGTGTCCGCAATCCAGTAAAATTCTATTATTTTGTTTTGCCACACCATTTTGATGTGGTGTCCTAGGTACTGTGTAGTGTCCGCAATCCCTTTTTTTATTGCAAAACTCAATAAAATCTTTATCCCATAACTTCATGCCGTTATCGGTTCTCAGGCAGTTGATTTGTTTATTTGACTACTTCTCTATCAATGTCTCTAATTTCTTGATTCACCCGAAGAGATCATTAGGATAGAGCCAAAGTTTGAGCCTGTCAGCATATTAAATTAGACCCGCCTTCACTCAAAAGTTTAAGCTAATAAGTTATAAGCCAACTAGCATATTCAGTTGGACCCACCACATCAATTCTCCGACGTAAGACTTCTTTAACACAACTCATTCACACGTGCATCCATCCTAACAATTTTCCTCTCATGTGTGAGATTAGTGTTAGGTCTAGTTCCCCCTTAATTTAGGTATCGTTCTAGCCTAAGTTTATCTTTATAGGCTCGTGTTGCTATGCCACAACAACCATCTACCTAAAAACTGCAACTATTGACTATGATACCAATTATTGTAATATAATATATGGAAACAACAAAATCTTACAAATTAAGTCAATGCAATAATACTGGAGAAGTAAACGTGGAATGATAAAGATACTAGAGATTTACGTGGTTCGGTCCGAGTATTGGTACCAATATCAATAGGAAGAGCTAACAACAAATAATCCACTATAATAAAAGAATCAGAATTACAACTACTCACATGGTTAAGTGTTCCCACACCTAGATTTAAGCCCAAACCCCTAGTATTTACAAATAAACAACTCAATTGAGATGTAAACTCATAGCATAAATCACTATATATTCAAGCCCAAAGCAAAGGCTCTACATATGTTAAGAACAAGATCCCGTGCAATCATTCTTTCTTTTTGTACGGTGGTTTCACGTTTACTGGACAGCTTTCTTTGCTTGTGCAACACATATCTTGCTGAAGAAAAGAAGTCTTCCTTTATTTCATATGGGGCAGGAAACAAACCCTTTTTTTCACCAACATGAAGAAAAAAGAGAAGAAGGTCCTTAAATCATGCAGTAATGGAGTCCTTCTTTGGTCAAGTGATTCAACTCGGAAAAAAAGAAACCAATCTTGTTGGCCAAATTTTGAGATATATATCCCCAACAGAATTAAAAGATCTTCAATTATCCAAAGAAACCACTGCCCATAACTTGGATTAATTTTTGCAGTCACATTTTGGATATTTATGCAAATTTTATTCGACAGATCGAATTCTGTAAAAATTCAAATTCAGACATTAATTTGACAATATATTATGGTAGAAATACTCATTTATATCAGTAATATTGAAGGAAACATCAATGTCCAATTCACTTGTGACGTTTTGAATATCAACCCCATTTTGGGACAGATCGAATTTTGTAAAAATTCAAATTCAAGACATTAATTTGACAATATATTATGGTAGAAATACTCATTTATATCAGTAATATTGAAGGAAACATCAATGTCCAATCCACTTGTGACGTTTTGAATTTCAACCCCATTTTGAGATACGTGAAGTGATTATTTAATCAATGCATTGTTAATTACATTGACTCTGAACTGATCACTTACGAGTTAACTAACCTATTCCAAAATATAATTAAGGATCGATATGTGTACGACCAGAAAATTCAATCAGAGACCACTCGACCATAGGGATCAATGAAGGTCGATGCTGCAATATTATAAATCAATTAGCAAATGAAAATAAATCGATTAGAAAGAAGTACAAGGTTGGATTGTGGGTGATTCTAGATGACTTCAATACAACTATAAACAATATTAGACCAATTTCCTTTTTGGCTTTATAGTCATAGTGAATAATTGAACCCTTGCAATTACATGACAACCGAGGGTCGCCCCTAACTTAAAGAGGTTCAAACATGAATTGAATTTGATCAATCACGGGTCAAACACAAGAAAACCCCTAAATGTTACCCGATACTTTAGGTCATACTACACTCACAATTGATTGAATTTAACCATGAATTTTATCATGATTTAAAGTATAGAATTTTCGAGGACTTCAAGATTAGTCTACTGGAAGTTGCCTCATCAATTCTCATGTTTATTGGTAAGCCCAAAAATTTTGAAATAAGGGATTAACAGGCCAAAAATTGGAGCCACGAGGAGATGGGCTAGCCGAAAATTATGTTTTAGTTCAATTACCTTGGCTGAGCTGTGAGCATCGTAATATATATCTATAGGTCAAGAAAATGCATGTTCTGATGCTAGTTATCAAAAAAGGTAAAATAAAATATAAAAAAACTCAGTTGCTAAAGCAGATTAAATGTTCAAACATTTCAAACCGTAACAAGAGTTAGTGAAAAAGAAAATAACAGGACTTAGAATTTGCAAGGTTACTTCTAACATAGACTTGACTGTGTCCAAACTGCAAATCTCCCATTCCGGGTATCATTCTGTCACTCTAGGACCTCGGCTCCAACTCCTTGTCTTATTAGAGCGAGCCAAATCTCCCGAAATATCCAAAGGTCGTGAACTTCATGGAAAATCTCGACTTTGAGGGCCGAATTGATCAAACTATAGAGACACTCATTTTTCTTGACCCAAGTGAAATACGAGGGATTGATCACCACAGTCCCATTGTGATTTGGAACAAGCTTTGGCAGATGCGCAAAAGATCCATCCACATGGCTCAGAAAATCATCACAGATTAGAATAGGCTCAAGCTAAAATTTTCATAAAAGATGGTTTCTTGCATCAAGCTTGATGAAGATGAGACTTGTGCCGTTGGGAACATTGGGGGAAGAGGTGATGAGAAGTCGGGATTGATGGAAATAGAAAATAATGGATAAAGACACGGTAGAGAAGAAGAAAAATTGGGGATGCATCCGAAATGGAAATGGGAACAAAGAAATTGTTGATTTGGGGCAGAGATGTCGAAGAGTTTGATGGTTTTTCTTGCTCTCTGATAGAGAGAGTAGAGACGGAGTGTTTATGGTGGCTTGGCCCTAACCATGGTTGTGTGATAAGTGTATCTATTAATAATTAATTATAGTCAGGGTACTAATAAAAACATAATAATCACACGAAGACCCCATAATATAAATCGGTTTTATATTGATACATATGCCAGCTTCATTTCCTATCCGGCTTTTTAAGCATGTCGAAGCAAAGTAAATGTAATAAGAATGTACTTTTCCTTGGCATCAACTAGAATTGATGAAATCGTATCCAAAGCAGGACGATGATAAGGGCCTTTTTGTCAAAAAGCTGCACTTAGTTTTGATAATCAAACAAATCAAAGGCCAAATGTTGATGTCTTCCCCTTTATTGAACTAAGAAGGCAATGCACAATGAGGTTCACAATGAAACAAATACATAGCAATAGTCCTCTATGGCACTGTACGGTCACCATTTTAATTGGTGAGGGGCTTTATAATCCTCTGAAGGATATTTCAGCTTGCGTTTCCAGTTCTTCGACATCCTTCATGAAATCTCTTAAGTTTTCTCTTGATGTCTGGTAATCCAAGCTTCAATGCTTCTGGCCCCTTCTCAATCGCAAAATCAGCTCTGTGCAAGAGGCTCTTGGTATCTACCTCCATAAGGTCAATGAGACTTCCAATCGTGTCCAGGTCCGTGAGAGCAACATAGGTCCTGATCTGTAGAGCTTTTAGTTTTAAGAATTTATTCATGTAAATCATGGTTTCTTGCATTTTGGACTACTAGACGTTGTTCCCAACATTATAGCTACTCAAAAATCAAGCCAGCCTCGCAATGTTCATTATATTTGACGTGAGGATTTCAAGGGGAAACTATTGTTTTGAACTAAACGGGAATGTTAACTGGGTTTGACGAAATTGTGGGGATGGTCACTGGAATAAGGGAGAAAAAGGTTTGCAGTACTCACTCGCATTGAGTTGATCACTTCCTCCTCTTTCTTCACTTTATTCTCATAATTCTTCCAAAGGGAGTCGATCCAGTCGCCCACCAACTCCATGGGAAAGGCAGCTGCAGCCGCTAGAGCGGGGGCAACTGACGGAGCAACCACCGCAGCAGTCATGAAAGAGTTTATCAGAACGGCTTCGAAAGTCGCAACCATTATTATGCTAAAGACCTTTGCCCAAGTGCGTATGCACTTGAGCTCCTCGTTGATCTTCTTCTTCTTGATCTGCAACTTCTCGAAAATGGACTTTTGTTGCTTGTGGATAATCTGCAAGACCTCGCGGAACTCAGTCAAAGGGACTCCGGTGTCCCTGAAATTCCTCAATTTCTCCAAGGTGTTTGAGTACCTAAATTTTTCCAAGGTCTCTGCATCAGTTTATCTCGAAACAGAATATGTGTATTCCTCACCACCTTAACCTTGTAATTTTAGGATATCAAACTCGAGAAATCAACTTGATCTCATTGGCATGTTAGGAAATAAAGTTGAATGATATGGCATAGAAAAAACAGGAGAGATTGAAAGCCTTAGCAATAGTAGCTCAAGAACCAAGTGTACTAAGATACATGTGCTATCCATGAAGTTCCTTGAGAATTAAGACATACCTGCTGTCTCCATTCCTGTCTTCTTCTTCGAAGCAACGAAGTGCGTCAGAAATCAGCAATTGGGCATCGCGCACACAGTTCAAGCAATTCTCAAGGGTGGCACAGAAACATAGGATGTACAAGCAATTAGGTAGTC
This sequence comes from Corymbia maculata, assembly GCA_014182735.1. Lineage (NCBI taxonomy): Eukaryota > Viridiplantae > Streptophyta > Magnoliopsida > Myrtales > Myrtaceae > Corymbia > Corymbia maculata. Next base: position 18,940,223 of record CM024688.1, on the reverse strand, counting down.
GTCCCTGACAAGCTCGAACAACTCCAGAAGGTTTCTTCTGGTGTTGGAATCTCCCATTGACCTTTAGGTGAGATCACGAGGTTAACAAAAGGGACGGAGAGTGCACTAAAGGAAAAATAATGAAAGCAGTCACAGAAGTGTTTTCCCTTTGAAGAATTTTAGAGCATGTAAGATTGAAATTTGAAGGAAGAGAGCATGGGAAGGAACATCGAGTTATGTTAATGCATGAAAATATGTAATATTGCACAAGTATGATAAAAGACTTGAGTAGTTACTGATATCCATGTCGTATATTTAACACTAAAAAGATGCGAAATTCTTTTATTTTTCTTTGGGTGTAGGAGCAATTACCGAGTACAAACTAAAGACTCCATTGAAAAACTAGAAATTTTATCATGATTGTTTTGAGAAAAAGAGTTAATGGTAAAAGAAATTTCTGAAGTCCAACAAAAATGAGTTGAAGGACCGAGAAATACAAAGAATAGAAAAAAAAAGACGACTTAATAAATTTAATATACCTTTTTTTATTTTATAAATACGATAAATATAATTTCCTATTGAATGTTTTTGGATTGGACTGCATTTTAACAAAATGGTTGGAATTTTTACACAGAACATGACGCTAAGATGAGATGAATCTAATCTTCATCATTAAGGAAGATGGCTTGCTAAAGATCCCCAAAGTTATTATGATTAGGTAATTAAGATGCTAAGAAAAGGTGTGATCTCTCACAAAATCCCCACTTAAAATGTTTGTCCGACCCTAAGAAAAATTCAATTCTCACTCAGCATATTGACTTGCACATAGATCACCGTACATCGGAAATCAAGCCGGCTAAACATACACTTGGATGGAAAAACGAATGGAATCCACTGACCACAATACATCTGTAATCAAGCCGGCCAAACATAAACTCAGATGGAAAAACAAATGTAATCCACCGATCACCGTATGTCGGTATTAAAGCCGGCGAAACATAAACTCAGATGTAAAAATGAATGGAATAACACTGATAACTGTGGTCATTATCGTTAGGTCATTAACGAACAAAGAGCAGCCGAGCATAATGATCCGCCTCTTGCTTATGAATGAGGTGACTTTGCAGTGCTCAAATCATGAAGATTCCCTAACGGGAGCCATTTCAAGGTCTATTCCGTGAGTCATCCTATCGAGGGGGCTAATACATTCATTTTCAACGTCAACAAGAAAGTTCTATGAGTTAGGTTATATCTCATAATCAAGTGTGGTCATGAATATTTTCAAATTCGCGAGGGCCTTTTAATTTATCTAGCCTGCATGAAAATCAACAAAAGTGCAAATACCACAATCTCCATATGATCTTTAACCATTACAGGAATACAATCCAACAAGCATGATAGCTAACTCTTCTTGCACAGTTGAATATAAGTAAGATTTTTCTTTACCTAAATAAGCTGCTTCTTGCGATTGATTGCTCTGCGGGACAAAAGCCAAAAGAGAGAGGGAGAGGGCAAATGAGTTGTTGAATGTAATGAAGAAGAAGCGCCCTATCATGTCGATTTATATTTTTTTTTTTTTTCAATTGGAGGATGGACTTTATCACAATGACATAGAAAGTGTCCAGCGAAAGCTTTAGAAATTTTGGACATAATTACCGAGAATGCTCATACCATATTAGTGTTTCTCATTCTCGAGAAGATTCTGAGAAATTATACTTATAAATGATATATTGACATCTAACTTGTTTCAATTGAATAGTTCCGTATCATATTTGCATAGATTTTTGGAATATAGATTATTGCGTCAAATGGATATTATGATATTGCCATATGTACCAGATGTCAAAAACTTGGATATTGTGTAGAACATAGTTTTAGTTATCGGACACTTGCTTATATAAAACCTTAACAACTGATCTTTCCTTCTATAGAAATGTCTTAAAGATAGAAAATGTTAACTTGTAATATACCTCCTATTGTTTTTCCTGAAGATATCACTTTTTACATTTTCTATATAGTTATGCTTTGCATCTTGTATTTTCTCAAATTAAAATTTGGCATCTTATATTGTAATATTGCGTTGCTGCAGGACAAGTGGCCATTAGTTATAAGCCTTCTAGATAACCCATATGTGCCCTTAGCCTATGATCTATGCAACGCCAAATAGTAAGTTAGCACACAAACTGGAACAAACATGCTCTTTCTCTCTTCTTGTCCGAATTAAATCCTAGTTGTAGTTATTTTTTTGGACAAGTACCAGACAATTCAAGTGGAGAGAAAATCATGGAGAGAGAGAGAGAGAGAGAAATCATGTAATAATGGAAAAATCTATGGACAAAATCGATTGTTGTGATTGAATTTTTTAAAGATATTAACTTTACATTTAAGAGATTCATAGGATCATCGGGTTGAGGAGAAGGGGAGTGCATGCAGGGCTGACACTGACCCTTATTATAGTTATAGTGACCATCTAGGTGGATGACTTATGCCCAGTCACCAAGGCTTTTATTCTCCCTTCTCGTCGTTTTTGTTCATTCTTGTTATACACAAAGTCATGCTTAGTAATTGATAGTATCCAAGTAATCTGAAATCAAGTGAGAGATGAAAATCTATGGGAAATAGCTTTGATCTTATGAGAGACAGAGAAAGATGCCCCATCAAAAAATAAATTGATCAAGGAAAATGGTGCTTCATCATTTTTCAGTGGTTCAAATAACCTCAACAAGTATTACAAAAAGTGAAGCACCATTTTTACTTTTTTAAGGAGAGCGGTGCTAGAAAGAAATTAGCCAGTGATCATTCTCTCTTGACTTTTAACTCCAAGCAATTAGCATCCTAAGAAAAGATAGGGACCGTGTAAATGCATATTTTAAAAATTTAGGCTGCATTTGTTTCGTGGATAATGAATTTGTTGAAAAATATTTTTTAAAAACAATCATTTCTATCTTTAAAGTGATTATTCAATGAAAAATAAATTAATTATCACAACAATGAAAATATTTTCGTTTACCGATGTATATAAGCGACATAGGCAATCATTTTTAGGAAAATATTCTTCAACTCATTAATTTTTTACAAAACAAGCACACCCTTAGAGTGTCAATCTCAGTATTGGTATAATTGGGTCAAGGTGTTGGAGGATTTTCAGTTAAAGAGCAGGAGGGGGTTGCCCTGTTAAAATCCCACTCACAAAATTTAGCTGATTTCATGGAAGGTGCAAGTAATTTAATGGGCCTTCAGGTAGAGGAATTTCCATGCTTGTATCCTTGGATTATCAAATTTTAGAGTGTGAAGATTCCCCTCAATAATATATATTGGGATGGAAAATAAAGTCATCCACTCCTTCGTTGGTCTACATTGTTATCATAACCGTGATAGATTTATCTTCAAAACCGAATGCCTTGCCTCCGGAAGAAACACCCAAATATAGAGGTTATACCTTGACCCTTGAGAAAGTGACATGGTCTTTGGATATCTTCTTTTATAGCTACCCTCGACATGGGCTTTGGATATCTTCTTTTCTAGCTACCCTCCCTTAATCCTCCTAATGATAATGGAAGATGATATTCTAATTAATGAAAAATCTTTGACCATAAACACTAACTCTCTTAAGCCATACCCAAAATACAGCTCCCAAAAGTTCTCTACTAATAGCACTCTTGCCTCACTTGTTGCTAATCTAGGTATTTCAAAATATGAAAGACAAGTGGAATGAGCAATTACAACCCAATGAGTGATACATTTCTTCTAAACAAATCGAGCAACCACTATGCATATTTACAACACACACAAACTCATTTCCACTAAATTTGGAATACAACAAACTTCAATATCAAAAGGGTTATATATATTATGGCAAAAATACTCATTTATATTAGTAATATCAAAACAAACATGAATGATCTAACCAACTAATCAATCTCAACACACACATGTCAATTGTTGAGCTTAGATATCAACCATGATCACACATAACGCCCCTGACAAGGTGATCAAGCTCCCACCTTTAGCAATGTCTCGACCTATATTATTAGTGGCTGGCCCCCAAGGATATCCTAAACTAGTATGTATACCCATAAGCCCCTCATTCGACTCACAATGATATTGAATATCAACACCAATTCACAACATCATCCACAATCTACAAGGCCAAATCTAGAAACCATTTCATGTATCATAATGCGTTTTCTAAACTATTGCAAACTCCATTGCGTAAACTATTTTACAAATCAAATGCAAAATGTTAACGTCTTTCGCTTCATTGAATTAAGAAGGCAATGCAAATTGAGGTTCACATTTTATCCTTCACAATGAAACAAACACTTAGCAATTGTCCTCTAGGGCACTATAGGGGCACCATTTCAATTGGTGGGGGGCTTCATACTCCTCTGAAGCACATATTGGCTTGATGTTCTAGTTCTTCAACATCCTTAATGAAATCTCTCAACTTCTTCTTGATTTTTGCTATTCCGAGCTTCATTGCTTTTGCTCCCTTCTCAATCACAAAATCAGTTGTCTGCAAGAGTCTCTTGATTTGTATAGGACATGGATATTGGTAACTACTCAAGTCTTTTATCATACTCGTACAATATTGCACATGTTCATGCATTAATAATCTAACTCTATCCATGTGACAGTGGAGTAAAACTCATTAATACCATCTAATATTTGTCTTAAACACCAAGAGACACATAATATATGCGTTACAATTGGCTTTGTTTGTCAACTTACATAGACTCAGTTCTCTAATTGGAAATTCATGTTATGGGTTTGGTCTGTACTAGTTATTTCATTCCAAATCTATTTAACATGGTCTCAAATTATTGCTCTAATGATAGTTTATACAATTGGGACATATGACAACCATCTTCTAGCACAATTTCCTTCCCATGCTCTAGAAGATGGTCATCTTATGTCCCAATTGTACAAACTATCATTAAAGCAATGATTCAAGACCATGTTAAATAGATTTGGAATGAAATAACTAGTACAAACTAAACCCATAACATGAAACTCCAATTAGAGAATTGAGTCTATGTAGTTTAATGAACAAAGCCAATTGTAATGCATATATTATGTCTCTTGGAGTTTAAGACAAATATTAGATAATATGGATGAGTTTTGCTCCATTTTCACATGGATAGAGTCACCTTATTAATGCATGAAAATATGCAATATTGTACGAGTATGATAAAAGACTTGAGTAGTTACCGATATCCATGTCTTATTTTTAACCACCAAAAAGATGTGAAATTCACTTCTGCTCCCTCCTCAATCACAAAATCAAAACAACCATTATAGCAGTCACAACCGAATAGATCATAATAGCTATGGAAGTTGTAGCCAGTATCATGCGGGAGGATATTAGTGTTTCTTGTTCTTGAGAAGATGCCTAGAAACTAGATTTAGAGATGATATTTTGATACTCGGCTCGTTTCGTGTAAAAAGTGTAGTCTCATGCCTATATAGATTTTTAGAATATAGATTATTGCATTAAATGGACATTATGATGCTTCTAGATTTACCAAATGAAAAAAAACATAGCTGTTGTGTGTTAAATGGACATTATGATGTTTAGTGATTGGACACTTGCCATTATAAAACCTTGATAACAAATCTTTCCTTCTATTGAAATGTGTCAAAGATAGAAAATGTTATAAGCCTTCTAGATAATCCAAATGTGTCCTTCACATGTTTATAGATTGTACACTTGCCATTATAAAACCTTGACAACCAGTCTTTCCTTCTATTGAAATGTGTCAAAGATAGAAGATGTTATAAGCCTTCTAGATAATCCAAATATGCCCTTCACATGTTTACCAATTGTACACTTGCCATTATAAAACCTTGACAACGAATCTTTCCTTCTATTGAAACGTGTCAAAGATAGAAAATGTTATAAACCATCTAGATAATCCAAATATGCCCTTCACATGTTTACTGATTGTACACTTGCCATTATAAAACCTTGACAACAAATCTTTCCTTCTATTGAAATGTGTCAAAGATAGAAGATGTTATAAGCCTTCTAGATAATCCAAATGTGCCCTTCACATGTTTACCAATTGTACACTTGCCATTATAAAACCTTGACAACGAATCTTTCCTTCTATTGAAACGTGTCAAAGATAGAAAATGTTATAAGCCTTCTAGATAATCCAAATGTGCCCTTCACATGTTTAGTGATTGGACATTTGCCATTATAAAACCTTGACAACCAATCTTTCCTTTTATTGAAATGGGTCAAAGATAGAAAATGTTACAAGCCTTCTAGATAATCCAAATGTGCCCTTCACCTATGATATATGCAACGCCAAATAATTCATTAGCACACTGTCACACCCTGAACCTTGTGCATGTGACAACCCCTATTCTCTTTCGGTCAAATAAGTGCGATGACCTAGGATGCATCGCCGATCATTCATTTTATCTTTCAATTATGTGCATGCAGAAACGAATATTTTAAACCCTGGTCAAATAATAACAACAGGGATAGTTGGTAAGACAAACAATTCAAAAGCAACCTAGTCCAAATTAACCCTAGGGAATAGTTATATGTGCAACCATATAAGTGAATACTGTCCCAACGACCAACCAAAGAGATATAATGGCAAAAGGTTCAATCAACTTCATCCCTTATCCTTAGGGGTTGAGGTTTGTCGATCCAAAAAGTTCGCAGCTAGGCACGTTCATCAAAGACCTGAAAATGGTTAAACCATAACTAGTGAGATAAAATCTTAGTAGGTTAAAGCGCTAAGCCTCAGTTAGGGTACCAATTAGTCTCAGGGGTATCTAATATGCACATTTCTCATAACCACAACTAGCAATTTATCTAACGAATCAAGTTTCGTAAAAATTCAAACTCTCGAGAGATTAATTTAACAATTCTCCAACTTGGCTTGATGTTAGAAGCCAAGTTATAGTGCTCATCATCTATGCTATTCTCCCAATGCCTCAACGGACGTTTACTCTCCATAGATGCCAATTGAGCTCAAGCAAAACTTGAACTTCACTAGAGGAATGGGCTTAGTCACCATGTTTGCTGGATTCTCTACTATAGCAATCTTTTTCACAATAACCTTGTCCTTTTGCTAAGACATTTCAGATGAAGTGGTACTTGATGTTGCTATGTTTCGTTCGCTCTCGATAAACTTGATTATACACAAGATATATTGCACCTTGATTATCATAATGTCAACACTTTTCTATTCTACCCCAAAGTTTGAGAGTAAACTTTATAACCATATTGCCTTCTTTGTTATAAAGGTTAATGCCTCGTACTTTGCATTAGTTGAAGACAAGGCAACATGGTAGTCACACCCCGACTCTCGAGCTCATGGCAACCTCATTTCACTTGAGGTCTAGTTGTACGACGTCCCAGGTACTGTCGTCGACCAGTTCATTTTATCTTGTAATTAAGCACATGCGGAAACGAACAACTCCCAAACCAAAGAACAAGGATAGCAACAACAGTAGTAGAGGAAAGACAAATAGTATTTTATATATCTAAAGGTTAACCAGCACACCAGCAAATACATACACACCTTACTACAGGCGACAAGCTAAAGCCTACTCAAAAAGAGACCGGCCTAACTAACCTAACACTGTACAAGTGCCTACTTGCTATCCTCGGTGGGATCACTCTCTTTGATCCTCAAGTACTACATCATCTAGGGCCTAAAAAGGTTAACCACGACGGGTTGAGATAAACTCAGCAAGTTAAAGCCCTAAGCCCTAGTTAGGAACTTCGCTTGACTCAGGAGTTTAACATACAACCTAATTCAGCAGTCAATACGATGCAAGGAGAAACCAAACAGAGAACAGTTCGATAAGCAGACACAACCACAGGTGATCCTACCTGGCCTTGGCACACGTGACCTGTAGAAACTATCAATCATCTCACAACAACAGTAGGAGACATGCAAATAATCAGAGCCTTGCACAAATTATTCTCAAATCTCAATGCCCAAACGTGCTCTGATTATTACGACCCTCAAGGCCACGACACAACCTTATGGTTGGCGGTCAACTGGTCGTAGACCAAGCATCGTCCTCTACCTAGAGGCACGGCGACGTCATAGGCTCTCCCCCACCGACGGCATTCCCTAAGGAGCATGGGGCCCATCCCATTACCGCAGCCCCGAATCTGACCATTGTCAGGCGACCCAATAGTCACGGCACAACCCCGAAGGATTGGCGGTCATCCGGCTCAACCGGGCTATCAACTTTAATCTGACCATGCAAAACTTCAGCAAACAGTTCATTCTTGTCTTTGCTTTTGCTTGGTCGTGAATGCAACATAATTCGTGCTCATACGACATGTTATTGTAGTTAACACACGTATAATGTCATGCAGCAGTATCCATCAGTCACGTACAATAGCAGCAGTCTAATCATTCACGAAAGTTGCAACAATCAACAGTTGAAGTCGCAATCAACTCCGACCAATCAACATCATAACACTAGCATACTTGTCCAAAATAATCATGTACCTCAATAATTACCAGTACCCACTCACGTGACTCAATGTTCAACAATAAATAAACACGGGTCCTCACGACTACGACAATCCATCATTTCAATAATTAATTACCCAACCCAATTAATTTCATTTAATAAAACCCTTCTTTAAACCAATGTCATTTAATAAAGTAGTATTTAAATACTATTGACATTAGAAAATTAGGCCATAGTAATTTTCCCACAAAATTACTCAATTAAAAACATTTCCCATAACTAATCACAATTAATTATTTTCCCCAAAAATAATTAATTTTCAGAAATGAATAGTAATAATAGTATTAATAATAATAATACGAAATTATAAATTAATTTAATTAATTAATAATTTCGAAAATAATATATAATTATTATTAATACTAACCATGGTTACAAAATTAACTCAACCCTAGTTAATCTAACCTAACCATGATTAACATTTAACCTTGATTACTTTAAAACTAACTATAGTTACTTTAATCAATTAACCATAGTTACTTTAATCAACTAACCATACTTACTTTAACACTAACTCTAGTCAACATACTAATCTCAATCAGCATAATTAACCATACTAATCCACTAATTAACTATAATTAAACACAAGCATACAAATACACTAATTACCCCTAAAACAAGATTAACCCCTAAACAAGGATTAGGGAATCAACTTACTTGGATCGGAAATCCGGCGACACCGGCGTGTAGAGGGGAACGAGGGCTACGAGGGGTAAGCTCGAGGATGACAACGGATGACGAATGGTGGCCAAAACGGGCCAAAACAGCCCGGAGTTACTGTTCACGCGGAACCGGTGCAGCTACGTGAAAAAGGCCGAAACGGGCAGTCCGGGGCGACCAAGGGTGACTAGGGGTGTGCGGCTGGCTTCCTAACTTCCGTGACTACACTATGGGCGGTGGCGGCGGCTCCGGTGATGGTGGCAAGAAACCAATCTTGTTGATTGAATTTATGATATATATCCCCATAGAATAACAAATCTTCAATTATCCAAAGAAATCACCACCCAAGAAATCCAAAACTTAGATTAATTTGTGTAGTCACATTTTGGATATTTATCCAAATTTATCTAACGGATCGAATTCCGTAAAAATTCAAACTTGAGACATTAACTCAACAATATATTATGGCAAAAATACCAATTTATATTAGTGATATTGAAAGAAACATTAATGGTCCAATTCACTTATCATTCTCAACATACATGTTAAAGGTTGAGCTCAGATATCAATTATGATCACGCATAATGTCCCTTGTAAGGTGACCAAAGTCCCACCTTCGGCAATATCTCCATCTATATTATCGGCGGCTAGCTTACAAGGATATTTTAAACTAATATGCATACCTACAACCCCTCATCAAGGACATATCGATATCGAGCATCAATACCAATCTACAACAACATCAATGTCAATTTGCCCAAGCGAAAACCATAATTCAAAGATAACATTTCCATATGTGTATCAACCCCATTTCATTTGAGGTCTAGTTGTACAATGTCCCAAATACTGTTGTTGACCAATTCATTTTATCTTGTAATTATACACATGCAGAAACAAACAACTCCCAAACCAAACAACAGAGATAGCAACAACAGCAATAGAGGAAAGACAAACAGTATTTTGTATAACTGAAGGTTAGCCAACACACCAGCAACTACATACACGCCTTACTACAGGCGACAAGCTAAGGCCTACTCAAAAGGGACCGGCCTAGCTAACCTAACACTACACAAGTGCCTATTTGCTGGCCTCGGTGGGATCGCTCTCTTCGATCCTTGGGTATTGTATCATCTAGGGCCTAAAAAAGATAACCATGACAGGTTGAGATAAACTCAACAAGTTAAAACCCTAAGCCCCGATTAGGAACTTCGTTTGCCTCAGGAGTTTAACATACAATCTAATTCATCAAATTACCCAATGCCACCTCAAACAGATAACCACAGAAGACAGTTTAATAAACAGATGCAATCACAGGCAACCTTACCTAGCCTTAGCACACGCGACCTGTAGAAACTGTCAGTTAAATCATCACGACATTAAGAGCATACAAACAATCAGAGTATCACACATAGCTTTCTCATGTCTCACACCCACATATGCTCCAATTATTACGACCCCTCCTCTTGGGCCACATCACAACCTTATGGTTAGTGGTTCCTGGCTAAGCTAGCTTTGTCCTCTTTACCTCGAGGCACGGCGACGTCAAGGGCTCACTCCCAAGACGGCATTCCCGAAGGAACATAGGACTCGCCCACTACCGTAGCCCCGCAACTGATAAAGGCCCGAGACTCGCCCACTACCGCAGTACCACAAAATCAACCCTCCCTATCAAGCAACCGACCGAAGTCGAGCGACCAAACGGCCACGGCACAACCCCATAAAGATTGGTGGTCTTCTAGCAACACCGAGCTCTCCTCTTAATGTGACCATGCAACACATCATCAATCAATTCGTCCATTTCTTTGCTCAATCATGAATGCATATACAATTCGTGCTCACGCAACATGCTTTTGCAGCTAGCACACATATAATAAAATGCAGTAGTGTCCAGCAATCACGCACAACAGTAACAGTCTAATCATTTACAAAAGTTGCAACAATCAGTGTTCAAGTTACATTTTGACAATCAATTCTGACCAATTAACATTATAACACTTGCATACTTTTCCAAAATAATCACGTACCACAATAATTACCAGTACCCAATCATGTGTCTCAATGTTCAATAATAAATAAGCACGTGACTTCATGACTACGACAATCAACCATTCCCATAATTAATTACCCAACCCAATTAATTCCATTTAATAAAACCCTTCTCTAAACCAATGTCATTTAATAAAGTTGTATATGAATACTATTACATTAGAAAATTAGGCCATAGAAATTTTCCCACAAAATTACTCAATTAAAATCATTTCCCATAAATAATCACAATTAATTATTTTCCTCAAAAATAACTAATTTTCAAAAATGAATAGTAATAACAATATTAATAATAATAATTCGAAATTATAAATTAATATAATTAATTAATAATTCCGAAAATAATAGATAATTATTATTTAATCCGTATTAATACTAATCATGGTTACAAAATTAACTTAACCATAGTTAATCTAACCATGATTAACTTTTAACCTTGATTACTTTTAAAACTAACTATAGTTAATCTAACACTAACTCTAGTTAAAATTCTAATCTCAATCAGCCTAATTAACCATACTAATCCACTAATTAACTAATTAACTATAATTGAACACAAACATACAAATACACCAATTACCCCTTAAGCAAGATTAACCCCTAAACAAGGATTAGGAAATTAACTTACTTGGATCAAAAATCCAGCGACACCAGCACGTAGAGGGGAATAAGGGCTACGAGGGGTAAGCTCGAGGATGACAATAGACGATGAATGGTGGCCGAAATGGGTCGAAACAATCCAGAGTTATTGTTCACGCGGAACTAGTGCAGCTAAGCGAAAAGGGCCGAAACGGGCGGTCCGGGGCGACTAGGGGTGATCGGGGGTGTACGGCTAGCTTCCTAACTTCCATGACTGCACTTTGGGTGGTGATGGCAGCTCCGGTGACGTCGGCGGGCGTGTGGAACGTCCTGAAACAAGAAAATGGAAGGGAAAATGAAGAGAAAAAGGGAGAGAGAGAGGCTGTTGTGTTGAACATTTGAGGGATAAATGAACGTGAATTTCGCCCATTGTAACATCCTGAAATTCAAGTCCTTTTATGCATTGTTGGTTGATCTCACTCGGACCGATCACTCCTGAGATACTGACCTTGAGGGGAAAGGCTAATAAGGACAGAACTCATATGACTAAAGAACTTGACTTGGGAAAACGACTCGACCATGAGACTTGTGTAAGGACGATCTTATAGTCATGCAGGTCGATTCCAAGGACAAATAGGAGTCGATTCGTGGGTAGAAATAATGAGACGACGGGTGATTCCGTCTACTGTTATCAAACCCGCGAAAGGCCCTATGTCGATCCTTGGTAATTGGGTACTTTGAAATAAGAATCGATCCTTCACAATTTCATGCAGTCAAGAATGTCCATGTGTCAAGAAGTCTTGAACGTAAATTAGCACGAGTCAGTTACGCGTGAGTCCTCGAAGCCGCCTGTAAGTCTGAGTAGTACCAAAATAGCATTCGGGCGAAATTAACATGGAATGAGAATCCAATATTGGACTTTGAATTTTTGGGAACGTCCGGGACGGATTTTTGGATGATGCTTCTTCGATAGTCTACAGTGTTAGATGAGCCAAGTATTTAGAAAAGGGATTTTCGGACCAAGAAAACGAGTCTACAAGGACGTGGGTCGGGCAAGAACAGTGTGGGCCTCACGCCCAAGGTGGGACAGCAGCCATGGAAGGCCCGAGGCAAGCAAGTGAGCCCGTGGGCCAAATCGACCATTTACCCTTTCGAACCCATTGTCTAACCTTGAGCTATTTCCAGCCCAATAAATTCCCGAGCCCATTCCTATTCATTTTCAAGCCCGTTTCCTAAGCCCGCCCTTCATTTTCAGCCCAAGGGTAGATTGGGAAATGTGCAAGGTGGAAATGACCAAAATGCCCTTGGATATTTTGAAGAAAAGTCAAAAGGAAGAGAGAGAACATAAGGCCATTTTCTTGGCAAGTTGGGGCAAGAATTTATGGCCTTAATGAGGCCTATCTCCAGCCTTCACTTCACTCTCTCTCTTCTTTTCATCTTCTCAAAAAACCGCACACTTCTCTCACATGGTTTTCCTTCCTTCCTGAAATTTCAGTTTCTGACCTTTCACCGAAATCTGAATTGTTCATTGTCTTCCCGTTGGAATCTCGTCTTGTGCCACCTGCCGTTGTGTTCAAAAGATGAAAAAATTTCAGACAACATCGACCAATCGCTAGAAAGAGCCGCTAGTTGACCTGTATTCCGACCGAAAGACACCGCCGGCTTGATCGTTTTTTGATTGCCTGCTGCTGTTCTGTTTTGCTGTTTCAGCCATTTTCCTTCCTTTCCGACCCAATCACTGCCCATACCAGCCACAAGTGGTTCCCCCTCGACCCCAGGTGCCGTTGGTCATTGGCCCACCGCTCGCCGGAGCTCCAGGCAGCCTGTTCAACTCCGATCAGCCACTTTCCTCCTGTGCAGTGCAGTTTTCAGTGTTGCAATGGGTATTCCGAGTTTGCTGTTGTTGTTCCAGCCCTGGGACTGCCCTGGATCGTTGTGGTAGAGGTCCCCGGGTGTCAGGTTCGTCGCCGCCGCCGCGTTCGTGTCGCCAGCCCACTTAACGGGTGAGTTTAGCTCCTAATCCCTATTTAGTGCCTAAACTTCCTTAAGGTTGGTTAGTTAGTATTAATCTTGTTTTAAGGGGTTTAATTAAGTTGTATTAGCCCTAAGATAGGTGGTTAGATAGATGGTTAAGATTAGATTAACTTAATTTTGCTTATTAAGCTTAATTGTGCTTAATTTGGGATTAACTGTGCTTATGTGTTTAATTAAGAATGATTTGCTTAAATGGATTGATTAATTGTTTTAATTTATGGATTAAAGGTTTTAATTAATTGAATTTCGAAAAAATCACTGTTTACAATTACACGACTCATGATTACTGTTCACAAGCACGCTCACACAATTACTCACTCACGGCACTGTTCATGCAGAAGTTAAATTTTGGCTTATTTTAATGTGCTATTGATTGTTGTGATTAATTGAAGTGCTGATTGTTAATTATGCTCGTGAATATTGATGAAATGCGTGATCAGGTGTTGGTTGGATTTTGGATTTTGGAATTGTCGAGTGAGATCGCATGACATATTACGTGGGTTATTTGAAATGGCATGTCGCATGAGCACGAGCGATGTTGCATTCACGACAGAGCAAAGATATAAATGGATTGTTTAATGATGTGTTGCATAATCACATTAAGAGGAGAGCCCGGCACTGCCGGTAGACCGCCAATCCTTATGGGGTTGCGCCGTGGCCTTTTGGTCATCCTGACTTCGGTTGGTTGCCTGACAGTGGTCAGTTGCGGGGCTGCAGCAATGAGCAAGCCCCATGCTCCATAGGGAATGCCGTCGATGGGAGAGAGCCCGTGACGTCGCCGTGCCTCATGGGGGAGGGCGATGCCTAGTCTTCGACCGGTAGACCGCCAATCATAAGGTTGTGCCGTGGCCCTAGTGGTCATAATAATCGGAGCATGTGTGGGTGTGAGGCATGAGAAAGTTGTGTGAAATGCTCTGATTATTTGCATGCTCTTAATATCGTAATGATTTGTGGTACGCACGCATGAGTTGATAGTCGTGCAGGGTGTGGTAATGGCTAGGTCAGATCGCTTGTGACGCGACTCGCATGTGATTGATGAACTATGTTATCTAACGCCCATGTACCTTGCTTGCATTGTATGAGATTGAACGTGCAGAGTATGGCATACCGAGTAAGGTTGCATGCAAATCGAATATTGATTGTGGGTTGCCCTGTCTGTTGTTGACTGTTGTTTGGTTTTGGTTGTTTGTTGTTGGGTTGAGTGAGGGGTGGTTTTGGAAAGATACTCCGAGTTGAGTTGGCTTACTAACCAAGGTTTAAGGGAAGAACTCGCTGAGATTTTATCTCAACCTGTCATGGTTAACCATTTTCAGGTCCTTAGAATGGCGTACCCGCATGGAGGATCCTGCCCCCGCTCCTTCGGTGATCGACTCAACGGAGCTTAAGTCTGATAGGTCCGAGTGACCGTGGTGCTGAAGCCGAGGGTTCTTTGTGTACGGTTGGATTAGCCTAGTTTCTTTTTGGTTTGGCTTAGAAGATGGATCGGCCCTTTTTATCGAGCTTGTAAATTGGAAAACGATCCTCCATTGGTTAATCCAATAATTTGAATAAATTGGTAATTGTTGTTGTTGTTCTAGTTGTTCATCCCTCTATCCCTATTTGATTGTTTATTTGTCTAGGGATGGTTCGTCTTCCGCTTGCGCTTAATGAAAAATAAAATGAATGGTCGTCGACGGGTCCTGAGACGTCACTTTAAATCGACCAAGAGAAGGGGTTGTCGCGAGCTATTTTCCAGAAAACAAGAGTCGGGGCGTGAAACAACATAAATGGAAGGAAAAGGAAGAGAAAAAGGGAGAGAGAATGGGCTGCTATGCTTGAGCCCCCTTTGGGGAGAAAGGAGGAGAGAAAGCTACTAGAAACTTGAGGGAGAAGCCAAGGCAAGTGGGCTTGCCACTTGATCAAACACCAATCAAAACAAAGCAAGAAACAAAAACAAAAACAATACCCACTTGGGCCCAAAAGGAAAAGGCCAAAAGAAAAAAAACCCACGGGGGAGGGAGAGGAACTTGGGCGCTTGGGCCCCCTTGGTCGGCCCACCCGCGGTCTTGGGCCCGAAACCCAGCCCAAATTTTCCTTTTTCCAATACTTCCGTGTCCAACGGAAAATTCCAAAATAAATGAGGTGACATCCAAATATTTAGTCTTGATATCACTGAGAAGTTGGTTCCCAAAATCGGATTAAAAATCGGGGCTCAATTAAGTCGATTGCTACCGTAATACAATTTGGATTATCGGACACCCTTTTAGGACTTTCCTCACTTTTGACCCGTGGTCAATCATTCTTTGATCCACGTTAACTTCAATACTCGAGTCAAGGACGTCCCTCGATTTTCGTGTGATCCCGGGGGCTCAATTGATAACCTCGAGTACTAGATGAAAATGATTCAGTTTACTATTGGTCGTAGTTCGTATCGAAATCGTGCGGAAATCACCCACAAATCAACTCGTACTTCTGCCAAATTGATTTATTTTTGTTTCCTTAATAGTCTAGTACTTAGAGGATATCGTTCCTACCCAGGTCCTCATGGTCGAAGGGTTCATTCCTTATCGAAATTGCAAGTCGAATGCATATCGTTTCCTAATGGTGCCTCTCTGTAATCCATTATCCCACGAACACATAGTTCAGAAAATTTGTACTGACCAGTCCTTTGACTAATATTGCCCTTTTATAAAATCCCATAATGGGGTCAATTTTAAGGATGTTACAGTTGACCCTCGCTGGCCGCTAAACTCTTGCCCAGATTGGGCGAGGCCCCCCTTGCCGTCGGCCACGAAGGCCTTAGGTGAGGCCGGCGAGGCCGTTGACGGCCTCACCCGTGGCGGCGACGGCGAAGGCCAAGTAGCCCTTGCCCATATCTGGCCTTAGGCAAGGCCGCCATGGCCCTTGACAGCCATGGGAGGCCGTCAAAAAATTCAAAAATTAAATATAATTAAAATATTAATTAAAATATTAAAATAATGTTTTCCCGGCCGCCACGCGCCTTTTCCGGCGATGTGGCACTCAAGTGAACGATTTTACTTCGATGTGGTACTTAAGTGAGCGAAAAAAAAGTTTTTGTACCAAAGTGAACGCCGTACAATAGTAATGACATTCCTAGTGTACTTACCCTCAAGAACTATTATTGTTCTCAACTCATAACATAACTAATCCATTTCATTTTTGATATATGAGTATATAAAATTAAAGAAGATATAATATCACTCACCTTGTAATGCCTACAACCAAATAACAAACAATACTGGAATCGTCAGACTTGCAATGTTAACAAATAAGCGAGAAACAATGTCAAATCAAGTATAACTCTACTTTAACTACGAAACAGCTAAATTATGCCTAAGCGCTAACAAAATGACTCCAATGGCTAACAAATCATTCACTCAAAGTAGTTATTTAAACATGTTCAAAAAAAAAAAAAAAAAGTAGTTATTTAAACATAAACGCAACTTGAAACTTGCATGCAAAACATCAAAATTTTGCTTCGACCAAACATTGCTTCAAAAGGACTTTTGTCAAAACCCACAATTTCATGACACCATAATTCGCCATTTCAATAAAATCTCAAAGCTCAATAATCCAAGAATCAGACTTTGCGGTCCAAATTTCCCAAAATTATGAATTTACGCTGAAAAACGAAAACTACTCCGAAAGAATGGGGGCGCAAGCACTTATTAGGCATTACATGCATAGTTTAATTGGCTTGGTGAGACAATCGTGGCAAGCACGCACAAAAACTTCTCTTTTTCCCTCTCTTCTTTCTTTCTCCTCTTTATTTCCTCCCCTTGCGCAAGCGAGTTCTCGATCTTAAAATGCAGGTCACTGTGCACCTTTGTTGAGTGAATCTTCCTTCTATTTTGTCTTTTCTTTTTCTTTTTTCACTAATTCCTTTTGACCTTTTTACTTTTCAAAAATCCCATATTTTACGGAAATAAGCGAAAGCAATTCATAATTCTAGCTAGAGGCAGGAAATTGAAGGAGACAATTTTAATGCCAACTTCATCCACTATTTTATTTTTCACAAATAATTTTTTTTCCTCCTTAGTATTATAGGATGCTTTCGATCACAAAATTGAAATGTTAAATCAGGCACACAACAAAGCAATTTTCAAACCAAGCATCAAGTTCTTATCCAATCCTCAAGACAATTATTTCTGTCTTTTATAATAATGCATTGGAACTAACTAATTTGTTGCGAAATATAACAATATGAGACAGAGTTATTTGCTTTTAAAGGTAGAAATGGATCACAAGAAGTGCCAATTTAAGGCGAAAGGACTTTGAAAGAATCACTTACCAGCCAACGGACCGTTTATAACGCGGGAACACAACAAGCCATCCCCTGGTCGATTCCCTCGGACGCGCCAAAAATATCAAGTCCATCAAAGATTTGAGATCCAGCAAATCCACGCTCACGTCCTCCTCAACAGGCCTCAGGTCCGGGCCAATTCCGTGCCGTGAACCTCGAATACTTCCACTGGGTCCTCGACTGACTCGAAACCCGACTATGTTCAGCTTGAGTTCCATGATCAGAGTCCACCCCAAGAGCCCGATCCCTGCAGAAAAGCTTCCACTCTTTCAACAGGATATGGCATTGCGGCTAGTCGCTGGACAATTACACTTTCAAATTCTTGGTTCATGGGTGCCCGCAGCTTCTTGCGTGCAGGGTGGGGGAATCGGTTCGCGTTGCGCTCATGAGACACGGGTTTGAGAGTGACCCGCATGTTCAGAGGGTTTTAATATGTATGCGGAGATGGGTTGTTTAGAATCGTATCATTAATATGTATGCGGAGATGGGTTGTTCAGAATCGTGTCATAGGATGTTCCGAAGGATTCTTGATCATGACGTGGTGCATCCGAGCGCTTCCACCAAGTACGGCAATGTCGTGTTTGCGAAGCAGTTGTTTGACGAAATGCTCAACAGACATACTGTTGAAATGCGATAATTCCAGGGTATGCCCAGTGTGGGGAATCAGGGCAGGCGTTGAATATGTTCCATGAGATGCAACTGGAAGGTGTGACCCTATGATAGTTCTGGTTCTATCTGTGTGCACTCAATTAAGTGCAGTGGATCAAGGGAGATGGGCTCATGCATATACTGAAAAGACCAGGCATCGGATTACGTTGATGCTAGGAAATGCATTGATTGAAATGTTTGCCAAATGTGAAGACATGGATAAGGCCATGGAGGTTTTCTGGGGGATGACAGAAAGGAACGTTTACACATGGAGTAGTGCCTTGAATGGACTAGCCATGAATGGAGCTGGTAAGGAATGTCTCGAGCTTTTGTCGCTCATGAAGAAAGATGGGGTAATCCCGAATGAAGTGATGTTCATGTCAGTATTGAGAGGCTACAGTGTAATTGAGGAGCTTTACTAAATGCATGTAAAATTCACAAGAATATGGAAATAGACGAGCTTGCCTCAAGAAAGATGCTGGAGCTTGAAGCGAGGAGTCGTGGTGCTTACGTGCTTTTGTCCAATATCATTGCTGAAAACAAAAGCTGGGAAGGGGTGAGCCATGTGTGGCAGGTAATGAAGTCCAGAGGCATGAAGAAGGTTCTTTCCAACATTGGGAAAGGGAAAATGGGCACACTTTGGCTTGACAGTTAGTGTAGGTATATGCCTCTCATAGATCGTTTCCTGGACCTTTTACTATTTCTAGGGACAAGGAGGCTCGTGTTTGAATGATAACAGTTCATTGATGGGCGAATCACTTGGGGAATCACTTGGGAAGTTGATCTTTCGAGAAAAGCCTACGACTAGGAACTAAAACTTTTGCTAGTTTTTCCGGATCGGCTATATGACTCAAAAATCTCTCTAAATTTTTTCTGTAAAGATAGACCTTTTCTTGTAAAATTTCATTTCAATTTGTTAGAATAAAAAGTTAATGAAGGCAGAGAGGTGTTTCTTTGGAGAGTTATTTGGAAAGTGAGAGTAGCGACTAGACTCTCTCTCCCTGTAAGTTGCTTGGAACATATATTGACCTTAATTGTGACATCCTGAATTTTCAGATCCGTGACAGATTTTAGGAGTGCGTAGTCATCAATGCACTATTAGTCGGTCTCGCTTTGAACTAATCACTCATGAGCTACTAATTGAAGGAAAGAGGCTACTAAAGACTTCGTAGACGCGCGATTTTTGAAAAAGTCACATGTTAGTCTGAGACACGCTGGAGTTGTGATTGATTGACTTGGTCACAATTTCTATCCAAATTCGGGTATCGGACTTGTCGGATGTCAAGATTAATTATTGGACTTTGGCCTCATTATTTCCCAAATTTTTCGGGTTCTCGAAGACGTTGGACGTAGGACCGTCGAGCCGAATTTCGGACCCGAGATCCGGCCGTTTTTCCCTTCTCTCTTCTCCTTCTCTCTCCCCACGTGCGCGTGCCCCTCTCTCTTCTTTTTCTCTCTCCTCTCTCTCTTTCTTCCCGTTGCCGCCTGCACCTCTCTCTCTCACGTCCCCTCTTCTTTCCCCTCTGCTCTCTGCCGCCTGCCCTCTGCTCCCCACGTCCTCTCTCTCTGCCCGTCCTTTTTCCCCTGCTTTTCTGCCCGTTTGAAAAGTCAAACGGCTCCTCTCTCTCTCTCTCTCTCTCTCTCTCTCTCGGCTGAAACGGCATGGACGTGCGCTGCTTCTCCTCTGCTCCTTCTTCTTCGGTTCTTCTTCCTCGCTGGGGAGTTGCCGCCGTCCGTCGGTTTCGAAGCCGACCGGCCCCGCCCAGCTGCACCTCTCCTCTCCTCCTCCTCTGTCCGACGGTGCGGCTGTCCCGCTCCACTTCTGGTCGCGCCGCCGCTGCTGCAACGCCGGCCGCCTTACCAGACGCCGGACCGCTCAAGGACCGCCGCCGTGAGCCACTGCCCTGCTGCTTTCCATCGCTTCTCTCTCTCTTTCTCCTTTTCGTGTCTGGCCAGCCGACCGCCCGACGCCGGAGCAGCTAGCTGCTGCCTCGCCGTCGCTCGGTCGCTGCTCGTCGTCCGCCCTGGCCTCCGCCAGAAGCCGACCGGCCAGCCAGCCGAGCCGACTGCCTCGCCTGGACTGCTGCACCGCCTCCCTTCTTCCCCTCTCGGTCTGCTTCTGTCTTCGCCGTCCAGCCGCCCTCCCCCGCCGTCCGGGAGCCATCCCAGCAGCCGCCACCGTCGCCGTTCTCTCTCTCTCCCTCTCGGCTCCTCTGGCCGTGACCTGGAGAAGCGGCCAGCAGCCTCGCCGCTGCACGCCACCGGTGGTCACCGCCGTAGGCCCGCCGGAGGATCGTTCCTGAGCCCCCTCCACCCCCTCCGCCCACATATGGGATTATATGTGTTTATGTAATTAATCTTGGTTCGGGAATTATCGGTGACCAGTTGGAGTAATTAAGGATGAGCGGATAATCCGTATTATTATTATTTGATTAAAAAGAAATAATCTCTTTTTAATATTATTTATTTAATTTCGACTATAGTTTTTATTTATTAAATTCCGAAATTATTATCGTTTATCGAAATTCGGAATTATTAGTATTTGTGGAAATTCGGAATTAATATTATTTGTGGAAATTCGGAATTATTAGTATTTATTTAAATTCAGAATTATTATTAATTATTTTAATAATAATTGAATATAGCTTAATTATGAATAATGCTATTTATTTATAATTAAATTGTGGGGATTATTGGACGTGTCGTTTATTATGAAAGCATGTTGAATTGTTGTTTGGATTAATTACGTTTCGATAAGTAATCGTGATAATTAGTGATTTATGAGAATTACCGATCATTACATTATTGTGAGACGAATATTGTTTGAGGTAATAATTAATTGATTGATTTGCTGATTGCTTATTTATGCCTTATTGATTGAAGCACATATATTCTAGGAATTATGTGGTATGCTCTTATGAAATTGGTTGATTATTGGATCATCGCAATGTAACGATTCATGAATGATATGTGGAATACTTACTGCTTCGTATGTGGACCTCATGCATGTCGTACGCGGATTATGACGTGTACTTATGAGTCCACTTGTGCCCTGAGGCGTGTGTGACACGGGGTGGAGGGCAGCCCTGATGTGTGTTTATGTGGGAAAAAGGTAGAGCCCTGAGGTGTATTTACATAGGGAAAAGGTAGAGCCTTGAGGTGTGTTTACACGAGGAGGAAGAGTGATTGTGCCCTGATACGTGTTTACGCGGAGAAAAGGTAGAGCCCTGGGGTGTGTTTACACGGGGAGGTTGAGTGATTATGTCGTGATGTGTGTTTACACAGGGAAAATGTAGAGCCCTAAGATGTGTTTACACAGGGAGGTAAAGTGATTGTGCCCTGAGGTGTGTTTACATGGGGAAAATGTAGAGCTCTGAGGTATGTTTACACGGAGAGGCAGAGGAAATCGTGCCCTAAGGCGTGTTTATGCAGGAAGGTGCATAATTGGAACACGCATGAATGCAAGAGTGCACGAGAGACAAATGACATTGTGTTCTGATTATATTTGTGCTTGTTGCACTGTTTATGATATGCCTGAGTTGGTACCATGCAGGGTGTAGCAATGGCCAGGTGAGATTGCTTGCGATACGACTCGAGTGTAATTGATTAATATAATGTTGAGAGTGCAAGATGCATTACTGGTGAATTGTATGTGTATTTACCATGCAAGGTATGGCATGACCGGGTAAGGTCGCTTGCGAGTCAATTGCTTGTTGATGTGCTCGTGATATTATTGATTGTATTAAGTCATTGCCTAAGATGTATGGTTGTTCTGCTATTGACCTGCTTGAGGTATTAGACTACGCCACAGGTACCTCGAGGCGAGTTGGTGTCCTAGCTAGGGATTAGGCCGAGAACTTACTGAGATTTATATTTCATTGGTTATTGAATAACCATTTTCAGGTCCGTTGGAGGCAGATTCGACAGGTGGTGCGTTTTGGAAGAAGTAGGCCTATTTGCTCGGTCAGCTCTATAGGAAGTAGCTTGTGATAAGGGCCTAATTGTGTAGACTTCCTAAGGTTAATCATAAGATGAATAAACTAGCATCATTGATGGTGTTTTTGTTTGACTTTCCTAGCTATCACAATTTGTTAATTGTATAGGGATTAATTATCGTTTCCGCATGCATTTAATTGAAAGATAAAAAGAATGGTTGGCGACGCGTCTTGAGACGTCGCATTCAAATGACCGAAAGAGAAAAAGGGGATCGTTGCGTGCTCGAGGGTTGGGACGTGATATTAATAAATTTGCATTTGAGGCAAAGTGTGAGTCAATAGGCGCTTCCTTCGCAAAGCAGAGGCAGAGATGGTGAGACATCTTCCACTTCAGTGTTCTTGGACAGATTGTTTTGGGTGGCCTCTTATGCTTTCATTGGGCTAACTCTGGTTGCAGGATCAGAGGATCTATTAAGCATGAATTATGGGCTTGCAGGGCCCTCATTTACCTAGCCTTAAGAAAGAATAATCTTTTCAATGCCTCATTCGGGTTCTTGGTTGATTTGGAAAGAAAGAACATAAGAAGAGAGCAAAGGAGAGAAGATGCCTGTCTTGGCAATTATTGAGGACTGGCTGAAAATAATTACATCTTTCGGTATAGTGTAACCTTGTGAATGCATATGCTTGGATTAACATTGCAGATCTTGATTGTAACATCCCGAATTTTCGATAAGCCCGAAAATTGTTCGAGTTGGATTAACGGGTCGAGATTAGGACTGGATTTTGGGAACCGCGCTTCAGGGGTAATTAGACCAAGTACCCCCTTCTAGAAGCTTGTTTGCTTTTTTTTTGAATTTTAGGTTTTTTCCCCTTTTCTCTCTCTTCCCTCTCTCCCCGCGACTCCTCCCTCTCTCTTCCGCACGTTTCCTTTTCTCTCTCCTCCCTTCACGTTTCTTCCCGTCGATAACCCCCACTTGCCCATCTTTTCTCCCCCTTTGACCGGTCTTCCCTCTTATCTCTTCTTCTTTCTCCCCACTTGCCCGACAAGCCCATGTGGGCATCTCTCTCTCTCTCTCTCTCTCTCTCTCTCTCTCTCTCTCCCCTCCCCCTTCCCCCATGCACGTCGACATCCCCTCTCCCCGCAGCTTCTTCTTCTTTCTTCCTTCTTCTTCTTGCTGCTGTTTTCCTCGGCCGAGCCGCCGCCACCTTCCCTTCCTTTGCCGCCGCCATCGCCGCAACCACCACCCATCACCACCGCAGCTCCGCCATCCCGCCAGCTCGCCGGTGAGCCGCCGTCCGTCGGCCTTAAGTCGAACCAGCCCCACCCAACCTTCTGTCTTCGTCTCCTCCTCCTCTCCACCCACCGCCGCCGGAGCCGGGCCACCTCCGTCCCGCCACCGCCGCGCTCGCCGCCCGTTAACGGAACCGGACGAGTCTCGCGCCGACCAGCCGCGCTGCCCGACGGTTCCGCCCGAGCCGCCCCCCTCGGACCGAACCAGACTGCACTCGCCCAGGCTACACCGCTCCTCTTCTCCTCCTCTCGTCCGACGGTCTTTGCCTTGTCTCCTCCGGGGTTCCTCGTTCGAACCGAAGCCGGCCAGCGCCGGACCGCCGCCGCAAGCCACCGCCCTTCGCCCGACCACCCCGAGCCGCCGCTGCCGCCCCCTATCCTTCTTCTTCCTCGCCTTTTGGGCCGAACCGGACCACGACGCCGGAGCAGCCGAGTTCTTTGCCTCGCCGTCACTCGGCCGCCATCGTTCCGCCCCGGTCACCGCCGGAAACCAGCGACCGGCCAGCCACCTCTCGTCCTCCGCCCGCCTGTCACTTGCCGTCCGCCCACCACCTAGCCCCATCTCGGTTCTGTCCAGCCTTCGCCGGAGCCGTTGCCTGTCGCCGGAGTTGCTGGCCGCCGTCCGGAGCCGCCGGCCGCCCACCGGCCAGCCCGTGCCGCCATAGCCGCCGGTTCCTCCATATCTCGGCTTGTTGCCGCGTGGACAGCCGCCCTCGGCCGAGACCCGGTCCCGGCCGCCTCGTCCCCGACACGCCGGAAGTTCCCGGGCGTTCCCCTCGCCGCCGCCGTCGTGCTCGTGTCGTCGGAATCGCTAAACCGTGAGTCGATTTCCTAATCCTTATTTAGGGGCTAATCTTGCTTAGGAGTAGTTTGATTAGTTTAATTATTGATTAGTGTTTTGGATGATGATTGTTAGTGTTTTAATATTATTGATTAAGCTTGCTTAGTGTTGATCATGGTTAGTATTAATAAATAATATTATTATTATTTTTGGAATAGTAATAATTATTTATTATTTTCGGAATTATTAATTAAATTAATTTATAATTTCGAATTATTAATAGTAATATTGTTATTACTATTCATTGCTGAAAATTAATTATTTTTGGAGAAAATAATTAATTGTGATTATTTATTTGGAAATGGTTTTAATTGATGATTATTCATTGGAAATGGTTTTTATTGGTGATTATTTATTGGAAATGGTTTTAATTGAGTAATTTTGGGGGAAAATTACTATGGTCTATTTTTCCAAAGTCAATAGTATTTATATACTATTTTATTAAATGACATTGGTTTATTAAAGAATGATTTTATTAAATGAAATTATTTGGGTTGGATAATTAATTATGGGATTGAAAAATAATTATAAGTATTTTGTGGGACTTGAATTATTTTATCGGAACAATCAACTATAGTATTATATGCTTCTTAAATGAGTATCTTTAAGTATAATTATATTTTATACTTATTTGAGATAATTGAATATTGTTGGAAATAGTTGATTGGCGTCGTTTTGAGGACACGTATTTATTTATTATTAAATATACGTGATTATTTGGAAAAGTGTGCAAGTATCGTGATGTCGATTGGTCATATGAAATGACAAGAGTTGAAGTTGTTCCCAAGAGTTAGGGAATGTACTTGATTGAATGCTGATTGGAAATTGAATTTTGGAAATTGTCGAGTGAGATCGCATGACATATTGCGTGGGTTATCTCGAAATGGCATGTCGCATGAGCATGAGTAATATTTCATTCACGACAGAGCAAAGATATAAATGGATTGCTTGATGATGTGTTGCATGAACACATTAAATGAGGGAACCGGCGTTGCCGGAAGACCGCCAATCCCTATGGGGTTGTGCCGTGGCCGTGGGTCGCCCGACTTCGGGCGGATGCCCGATGGGGAGGGGTTCTATGTGGGATCGCGGTATGGGGGGCGGGTCCCGGGCCTCCGCGCAGCGGGACTGCGGTAGTGGGCGAGTCTTGTGCTCCTTCGGGAATGCCGTCTTGGGAGTGAGCCCTTGACGTCGCCGTGCCTCGAGGTAAAGAGGACGAAGCTGGTTTAGCCGGAACCGCCAACCATAAGGTTGTGCCGTGGCCCGGGAGGAGGGGTCGTAATAATCGGAGCATGTGTGGGTGTGAGACATGAGAAAGTTGTGTGAGATGCTCGATTATTCGCATGCTCTTAATGTCGTGATGATTGAATTGACAGCTTCGCAGGTTGCGTGTGCCAAGGCCGTAGGGTCGCTTGTGTTTGCAAATCGCTTATTGAACTGTCGTCCGATAATGTTGCATGAGGTGTGGTATGTGTTGTTTGTCGGAACTAGGTTGCATGGTTAGATTGCTCCCAAGGCGAGCGAAGTTCCTAACCGGGGCTTAGGACTTTGACTTGCTGAGTTTATCTCAACCCGTCGTGGTTAACATTTTTCAGGTCCATAAGATGGAGGATCGACGCGTGTTACGGCTCGTGGCCGTCTTTGAAGGGAATATATTAACCTTGACTCGCTAGTTTCACTTGGCTCGATAGGAAGATGCCCGTGGTAAGGGCTTGTACTTGTAAACTTCCTAGGGTTAATCGCTTAGTTAATAAAGCAGTACTTTTGATGTGTTCTTGTTGCGTTTTCCTGCTATCCCTGTTTTTGTAATTGACCGGGATTGTGTTTCGCTTCCGCATGCGTTTAATCAAAAGATAAAAATAACGGTCGGCGACGGATCTTGGGAGTCGCAAATCAAATGACCGCAAGAGAACAGGGGTTGCCGCGTGCTCGAGGGTCGGGCGTGACAGCCCCGTCGATTTTGGTATCGAGCCTCGGTCAATACATGGAGTGATAAGGTGCGATGGGTTTTGGGATAGTTAGTTAGGAAAACACCCCGTGCTTGTGTTTGTTTATTTGATTCTCTGGCTTTAAGCGGGTCGTTCTTAATTTCTAATTCCTTGTGGAGTTGGAAATAAGGTTTCTGTGATAATTCTATTAGACGAACGATCCTGATTCGAGAGTTCTTGAGGAAGGGCAGTTGAAGGATGGGCTAGTGCTAAGTTGGTTGAACCGTTCCGATGGAATTAGAGCCGTCCAAGTCTCCAAGTCTAGGATGAGTAATCTTGAGGTTGCAACCTTCGGATTAAGGAATTGGAGTAAGTGTTCGTATTGTTGGAATGTTCGAGAAAAATAAGGTAGCCCCGGCAGTACCAATTGCAAGGTAAAGTGAGCATGTGGTGAGAAGTAACCCAAGGAAGGGTTTTTCCCAAATGTACTTGTCCTCAAGTGGAGTACTGTCGACGAAGCGTTCAGCGGAGAATGCTTTTCTAAGTGCACATGGGAGAAAAAGGTGACTGAATTCCTGCAATTTCGTCAGAATCAATTGTCAGTTGTGCAATAGGAGGTTAAGGTTGGAGAGCTCTCGAAGTATGTACAGAGAATGATTGGGAATCTAGTAGACCGAGTCAGAAGGTCAGAGATGGTTTGAAATCGAAAATCAAGGAGGACCCTTGATCCTTTCGATTTTATCATTGGAAGTAATTCGTTTATTGGACGAAGGTTACTAAGGTTATTGGACAACTGAGGTTAATTGGTTAGTTGAAGAATTAAGGATGGATGACTTGTTTAACCCACTTCAAAGAGCTTCGATATGTCCCAGGATAGACCCAAGGATGGGCTATCAGTAGTTGAGGATTAAAAAGGAGGAAAAATTAAAGACGACATATCGTGTGTGATTTGGTCACTACGAGATTACCGTACCGCCGTTTGGATTAACTAATACGCCAGTTGTTTTTATGGATTTGATGGATTGATTGATTAAGGCGTATTTGGATTGATTCGGAATTATGTTTGTGAACGATATATTGAAAATATTCGAGGAATTTAGAGGGACACGAACAACACTTGAGAATGATGCTGTAGATTCGAGAGCATAAACAGTATGCCAAGTATAATACGTGCGAGTTTGGATTTACTCGCATAGCTTTTGTGGGTCGAGTGATTTTGGACGAAAGAAATTCTATGGATCCACTAAGATCAAGGCAGTCAAAAATTGACCAAGACTTATGATAGTGGCAGAGGTTCGGAGTTTTCTAAGTCAGACAGATTATTATAGACAATTCGTAGAAAGGTTCTCTACGATAGCTACGTCTCTGATACGAAGGTTAACGAAGGACGTAAGAATTTGAATGGACGAATAAATGCGAGCACAATTTTTTAAGAGCTTAAGTATAAGCTGATTACTGCACCGGTTTTGAGGATTTAGTCTAGTATCGGAGATTACGAGATCTACAGTGAGGTGTCGTATAAGTGATTTGACTGCGTGGTAAGGCAACAAGGAAAATTGGTTGCTTACGCGTCACGACAATTGAGGTCATTGGATTTAATGGAAGTCAGATAAGTTCTATTTTGATGATTTGAGGAGTTGTAGGTATGGGATCATAAGAGATGATCTATTAATTGGCGATAATCTTTGATAAGATTTACGGTGGATGATTTATTGCTCGGAGGTCTTAGATTCGATTAAGATATGAATTTATTCAAGGTGGATTATTTCGGGTGATAATTAAAATAGGGATTTGAGGAATGGATTTTTGTTTTTGGTGGATTAAGAATTAATTATCCCTTGATGTTAGGTGGATAAATGGTGAAATAGCATTATCGATGATTTTCTTCTCGAGTTATTAATAAGGGTTTCTTCAAGTGATTGAGGTAATATTTTGATTTGGTTATTAATTGGACGTGAAAGGAATGTTGAAAGAACAATCGATAGTTTGTGGAATTCGGACAGTGATTTGATAGAAATTCGGTGAATCAGAATTCAAATATTGATAAGTGACCCCGTGGAAACGAGCTCATGGGTTGACGAGCTAGAGGAAGTTTTGTACTTTGAAGTGCTCAGACGAGGTTAAAACCGTGAGGCTTGGTATGGGACAGGCCAAAGCGGATAATACCTCCATGAGATAAAGCATGTTTAAAATGGACTTTTGCTAGTAGTGGTGCAGTTCGTAGATGCCCATGACGACTGATCCGACGAGGGCGGGGAGTGGACGCCGGGGCCGGAGTGCCTGAGCAAGGAGCGACTCCTGGTAGGCTTCTAGGATGTCGAAAGGGGCAGAAATGAACTGAACTACGAACTAGCAAAAAGAGAATGCTTGTGGGATAAAACTTATCCAAGTGGTATAGCAGAAATATGGTCAAGCTTGTGAGCCTCCAGTCTATTGGAACAAGGTCAGAGAAAGGACAATCACTGGTTCAGAGATGGTTTTGCAGTTGATGGATGTTGTGAAGATATCAAGGACAGTGCAAAGTCGCTAAAAAGTTGATGCGAGTAAAGGACTAAGGCCTTTGGAATTTCAAGTAGGGAATCATGTTTTCCTTAAGGTGTCGCCTATGATAGGGACATCTCAATTGGTTAAGAAAGGAAAGCTGAGCCCTAGACATATCGAACCTTTCGAAATTTGGAGCGAATAAAGATTTTTGGCCTTAAATGGATAAAGAAAGCAAGTTTGAGCACCGTCGGCGCTTGTAGCCGAGTGGTATCGTGGGATGAAGCCGCAGGTCCGAGGACGGGAGTTCGAATCCCGGAATCGGCAGTAGCCGCTTAATAAAAAAAAAAAAAAAAAAAAGGAAGGAAAACCAACTTTTTGCAACTTTTTCTTTTTGCAAAAGTGGACAAGTGTTTAGCCTTTTTGGAACCAAATACAGATTGGGCAGGATTGGGAGTTTTGGCAGCATTGAAAGTATTTGACAGCATTATGAGGCAGAATGAACGATTTGGGAATAAGAGGATGCAATAAGGCATCAATACCCCAATCGCCTTTAAGGATGCGAGAAAGTCCTGCAAATTTCGAGGACGAAATTTTTCTAAGGAGGGAAGAGTTGTAACATCCCGAATTTTCGATAAGCCCGAAAATTGCTCGAGTTGGATTAACGGGTCGAGATTAGGACTGGATTTTGGGAACCGCGCTTCAGGGGTAATTAGACCAAGTACCCCCCTTCTAGAAGCTTGTTTGCTTTTTTTTGAATTTTAGGGTTTTTTCCCCTTTTCTCTCTCTTCCTCTCTCCCGCGCGACTCCTCCCTCTCTCTCTTCCGCACGTTTCCTTTTCTCTCTCCTCCCTTCACGTTTCTTCCCCGTCGATAACCCCCACTTGCCCATCTTTTCTCCCCCTTTGACCGGTCTTCCCCCCTTATCTCTTCTTCTTTCTCCCCACTTGCCCGACAAGCCCATGTGGGCATCTCTCTCTCTCTCTCTCTCTCTCTCTCTCTCTCTCCTCCCCTTCCCCCATGCACGTCGACATCCCCTCTCCCCCTGCAGCTTCTTCTTCTTTCTTCCTTCTTCTTCTTGCTGCTGTTTTCCTCGGCCAGAGCTGCTGCCACCTTCCCTTTCTGCTGCCGCCATCGCCGGCAACCACCACCCATCACCACCGCAGCTCCGCCATCCCGCCAGCTCGCCGGTGAGCCGCCGTCCGTCGGCCTTAAGTCGAACCAGCCCCACCCAACCTTCTGTCTTCGTCTCCTCCTCCTCTGTCCACCGCTGCCGGAGCTGGGCCACCTCCGTCCCGGCCACCGTTCGCTGCTCGCCGCCCGTTAACGGAACCGACGAGTCTCGCGCCGACCAGCCAATGCCCGACGGTTCCGCCCGAGCGCCAGCCCCCCGGACCGAACCGACACTCCGCCCAGCCTACACCGCTCCTCTTCTCCTCCTCTCCGTCCGACGGTCTTTGCCTTGTCTCCTCTCGGTTCTCGTTCGAACCGAGCCGGCCAGCGCCGACCGCCGCCGCAAGCCACCGCCCGCCTGACCACCCCGAGCTGCTGCTGCTGCCCCCCCTATCCTTCTTCTTCCTCAGTTTTGGGCCGAACCAGACCCTGACGCCGGAGCAGCGAGTTGCTGCCTCGCCGTCACTCGGCCGCCATCGTTCCTCCGCCCTGGTCACCGCCGGAAACCAGCCGACCGGCCAGCCACCACCTCGTCCTCCGCCGCCTCAAATCACTTGCCGTCCGCCCACCACCTAGCCCCATCTCAGTTCTGTCCAGCCTTCGCCGGAGCCGTTGCCTGGTCGCCGGAGTTGCTGGCCGCCGTCCGGAGCTGCCGGGCCGCCCACCAGCCAGCTTCGTGCCGCCATAGCCGCCGGTTCCTCCATATCTCAGCTTGTTGCCGCGTGGACAGCCGCCCTCGGCCGAGACCCGGTCCCGGGCCGCCTCGTCCCGACACGCCGGAAGTTCCCGAGCGTTCCCCTCGCCGCCGCCGTCGTGCTCGTGTCGTCGGAATCGCTAAACCGTGAGTCGATTTCCTAATCCTTATTTAGGGGCTAATCTTGCTTAGGAGTAGTTTGATTAGTTTAATTATTGATTAGTGTTTTGGATGATGATTGTTAGTGTTTTAATATTATTGATTAAGCTTGCTTAGTGTTGATCATGGTTAGTATTAATAAATAATATTATTATTATTTTTGGAATAGTAATAATTATTTATTATTTTCGGAATTATTAATTAAATTAATTTATAATTTCGAATTATTAATAGTAATATTGTTATTACTATTCATTGCTGAAAATTAATTATTTTTGGAGAAAATAATTAATTGTGATTATTTATTTGGAAATGGTTTTAATTGATGATTATTCATTGGAAATGGTTTTTATTGGTGATTATTTATTGGAAATGGTTTTAATTGAGTAATTTTGGGGGAAAATTACTATGGTCTATTTTTCCAAAGTCAATAGTATTTATATACTATTTTATTAAATGACATTGGTTTATTAAAGAATGATTTTATTAAATGAAATTATTTGGGTTGGATAATTAATTATGGGATTGAAAAATAATTATAAGTATTTTGTGGGACTTGAATTATTTTATCGGAACAATCAACTATAGTATTATATGCTTCTTAAATGAGTATCTTTAAGTATAATTATATTTTATACTTATTTGAGATAATTGAATATTGTTGGAAATAGTTGATTGGCGTTTATTTTTGAGGACACGTATTTATTTATTATTAAATATACGTGATTATTTGGAAAAGTGTGCAAGTATCGTGATGTCGATTGGTCATATGAAATGACAAGAGTTGAAGTTGTTCCCAAGAGTTAGGGAATGTACTTGATTGAATGCTGATTGGAAATTGAATTTTGGAAATTGTCGAGTGAGATCGCATGACATATTGCGTGGGTTATCTCGAAATGGCATGTCGCATGAGCATGAGTAATATTTCATTCACGACCAGAAAAGCAAAGATATAAATGGATTGCTTGATGATGTGTTGCATGAACACATTAAATGAGGGAACCCGGCGTTGCCGGAAGACCGCCAATCCCTATGGGGTTGTGCCGTGGCCGGTGGGTCGCCCGACTTCGGTCGGATGCCCGACGGGGAGGGGTTCTATGTGGGATCGCGGTATGGGGGCGGGTCCCGGGCCTCCGTCGCAGCGGGACTGCGGTAGTGGGCGAGTCTTGTGCTCCTTCGGGAATGCCGTCTTGGGAGTGAGCCCTTGACGTCGCCGTGCCTCGAGGTAAAGAGGACGAAGCTGGTTTAGCTGTGAACCGCCAACCATAAGGTTGTGCCGTGGCCCAGAAGAGGGGTCGTAATAATCGGAGCATGTGTGGGTGTGAGACATGAGAAAGTTGTGTGAGATGCTCGATTATTCGCATGCTCTTAATGTCGTGATGATTGAATTGACAGGTTTACGCGGGTTGCGTGTGCCAAGGCCAAGTAGGGTCGCTTGTGTTTGCAACTGCTTATTGAACTGTCGTCTGATAATGTTGCTTGAGGTGTGGTATGTGTTGTTTGTCGGAACTAGGTTGCATGGTTAGATTGCTCCCAAGGCGAGCGAAGTTCCTAACCGGGGCTTAGGACTTTGACTTGCTGAGTTTATCTCAACCCGTCGTGGTTAACATTTTTCAGGTCCATAAGATGGAGGATCGACGCGTGTTACGGCTCGTGGCCGTCTTTGAAGGGAATAGATTAACCTTGACTCGCTAGTTTCACTGGCTCGATAGGAAGATGCCCGTGGTAAGGGCTTGTACTTGTAAACTTCCTAGGGTTAATCAGTTAGTTAATAAAGCAGTACTTTTGATGTGTTCTTGTTGCGTTTTCCTGCTATCCCTGTTTTTGTAATTGACCGGGGATTGTGTTTCGCTTCCGCATGCATTTAATCAAAAGATAAAAATAACGGTCGGCGACGGATCCTGGGGAGTCGCAAATCAAATGACCGCAAGAGAACAGGGGTTGCCGCGTGCTCGAGGGTCGGGGCGTGACATTGATGTTGTTATTCAAGCTCTTTTTTGGTTATATATGTTTTCTTTTAATATGGATTTGCACCTCCTTGCTGCCTCATAGTAGTTTATCTTTAGTCCATCAAAAGAAGAGTATTGTTTCTATAAAACTTCAAGATGTTTTCTGTACGCTCTTATATGTATGAAGGAGTTCCCAACTCTTCTGGTTTTGTATGTTTTTACTCAGATTTATTGTGCTCAAAACAACTTGACAGGTTGTGAGATGATTAGATTGGTCATCAAATTGGTCCATAAATTGCATTGCGGCCGATCTGCTGTTACCGACCCTCTCCATCATTCCACCGAACCTGCTAAGAGAGATGACCAATTTACCCTAAACAATTATAATGTATTAGTTGAGTTATGTAAACAATATAGACGATGTTTCAAGAATTGTTTTGATTGAACTTGAAGAGATAATTAAAGGATCTGTTCCCTTTTTCCTGACCAGTGATAAAGATGTTTCTGAAAAGATTAAAAGTGAGGTTACATTCTCTATCCAAATAATCCTGTTTCAAATTCAGTCCTACTCAAAATGTTACTTGTCACAAGGCACTCCCAATATAAATAGCCCATTAGGATCGGCTGTGCATCATGAGTATCTTACAACAATATTGACAAGATGTCTTGTTGAGCATCTAAATAATTGATCTGCACATTCTACCAACAGATAGATGAACTTTGTTCTGTTTTTTCAGTATCCCTATATGCCAAGTGGACTGAGCTTAAATTGTTCATTGCAGCGAGCAGAATTGTGTTTGAAGTCAAAAATATGCTGCTGAAAATGGTCTACTAATCCTAAAAAATATGTTGCTTCCAATGACAAAGGGGTTTATGCATGCTTCCAGGAGTTGCGGGCATCTCTGGATTCAGGTTGTCATATTTTAGCATCTGTTTTGACTCAGGTAGCGGCAGGGTTATATTTCTAGCTGAAACATCCAATACGAACCTCACAAGTAGTCATAAATAGGAACCAAATATCGATGGCTTGGTGATAAAGATTGATCATATGTTGCTAGGATTCATCCAAGGCAAACTTTCTAATGCTGAAGCAAATTCATTAATTTTTTCATGTGGAACTTCAGAATGTATGTCTTAATAAGCACCTATTTCAAGTTTTGACATGAAAAATCAGGTGGCATGTCTTGTAGTTTCTCAAAATATGAATTTGTCCTATGGAATATAAGGAAAATGAAATCATACTTTTCTCCTTTCCGGATTATATAGGTAATGAAATCTTCTTGATTTCTTTTATTACTTAAAAAGAAAATATTCATGAATTGTAGTGCCCATATCTTGAGCTGAAATAAGAAGAAAATAGGATGGCAAATATTGTTTCAGGAAAAGACAGACAAAAAAAGAGTAATCTTGCTAACGGTGAAAATGAATCGTGGAAGAAGTCCTGTATATTGTCCCTTCCAGCTTGAGAAGCTTCTTTTTCTATTGCGCTGTGAATGTCACAGAACATGAGTTCTCCCGTACTCATGAATCCCATACTCATGAACCCTTGTGAGTAGAGTTTGGGTTTATTGAGTGAAAATTGACTGATGTAGAGGGAAGGAATACAACTATTCTGTGAGAGTGGCATCAAGAAGGTTTGTGCTAAGAGTTATAGGATAAAGAGATTATATTACTTAGGAGCTTTGAAGAGAAAGTTGGCCTCCTATGCACAAACTAGTCAGAAGCTAATATCACTCTCCTGATGAGGCTATGGCAGATCGAAATTAGTTGTTGAGCTTAAAGAGATTTGCTATCTTGGATGTCTATATGATGTAACTATTGGCTACAAGTATCATTGTCCTTGATCATCTGACTAATTGGTCTTGTATGCTCTATGTATACATGTCTCTTGCTCCCCCTAATAGCTGAAGCTTTTGGGTTGGATTTAGTAGCATGGTATCAGTGTTAGTGCTATTCCTTTCAGGTTTGTGTGTCCAACCCTCATCAGTCAAATTCCATGTGCCGCTCTTAATCTAGCTTGCATATGAGAGGGATTCTTAATTTATTATTCCACAATACTTGACAATGGGTCATATATGCTCCTCAAATACTTGTGCTTTCCCTTTACCTAATAGTTTAAACTTTTGGGTTGAACTTTCTTACACTTTCATGGACAATGTGTTTGGTCCACACTTCTTTCTTAATGGGCACATTCTAGGCAGTTGCTCTCGCACTTCCATTGTTAGGCCATTTCCCTTATCCAGGAATAGAAAGGCAAAAAGGAAGCTCTCATGAAGTGCCTTCTCATTGCTATTAGAGTTATCTTCTTTTCCTGCACGTTACATATGTCACATTTTTCTTATCAATCTCGTTTAAAAGGTATGTTTCTTTCGTTTGTGCACATCTGGCATCTACAGCCAATTTTAACATTTGGCCATGGCCAATTGCTAGCTCTAGCAAAGCTGTCATTACTTGCAACAGTGCCAAGCATTGATCAAGAATAATCCAGAATCTGCAATTTCTTCCTCCAATATTTCTTGTCAACGATGTTGGAAATTTGTCTTACTCTATATGCTTTGGTCTTTAGATGTCTAGATTTGCCAAGTAGTTTTCTTGAGGAATACTCTAAGTGAGGAATATTTGCAGGATATGTTTTCTTCTCATGGATGATTTCATTTTGCTGAGTTTCTGCAGTCTGGTCATTCATTCGGTTTATGCAGCTTTCATCTTTTGTCAGACTTGAAATGGACGTTTCTCATGAATATAATGAGCTCTTCACATCTGTCGGAGCTAGGAATTTCTGCTTTTGGCAAGAAATTGGCCTTTTTTTTTTAACAGTTCAGTTTTGTACCAGTCATTTGAACTCGTTTGATGAACGTATGGAACTAGACATAAAAGCAACTAAAACAAGGGCTTATTACTTAAACTTTGAATATAGAGAACTTTCCATTCTACCCTACAGTTCCAATTGTTCATCGAACCTTATCAGTGTGACAAGGAAGTTTTGTCATTGGTTTTGACAAGATCTCCACATGATTGCAGTTGCTAAGGTGACTTAGTTGGGGTCGTGGATTTATTCTTAGATCCAAATATAAAATTAGCAAGGAAGCATCGTTGCAAATGTCATCCTGGAAGGTTGTCACGAGAATGGACATGTCAAACCACGTTTCTCTATCATATTGTTGATATTTGGAGTCACAAAGAGAGCAGCGACAGAGTTGTAGAGAGTAGTGACAAAGTGTTTATGGTGAGTTGAGCCAAATTAGGTTTGCGTGATATATATTTATAATAACTATTAATTACAGTCAAGGCACCAACAGAAATATAATTGTAGAACGACACCATAATACATTTTAACTACATATTAATGTCCCATCAATCCAAAGTAGGTATAACAATTTAGGGATTGGATATCAATAGCTTGTTTTGCCCTCTCGGTAGTCCCTTGGTGAAGATGTCTATCAACTGATTCACTATAGGAGTGTATCACTAGTCATGTGTGCTGATACTCTACTGTCAAGATACCATAAGGGATCATAAGTCTCCCCAACCGAGAGAGTTGAGAAGGAACTAGAGAGATCAATTGTAATGAAGGAATGGTTGAATCGTTGTAGACCATTATAGCGTGGTGTGCCTATGTCCGTCACAAATTTGACAAATAAGGTGATGCGTAGATTCAAGAATGCCTCCCCAAGTGTATGAAGGAACATGGGGCCTTGGACCACTGTTGGGTCGGACCAGAGGAGGCGGAGAGCGATCAACATGGGGGGCCAAACTGTGAACCGAGCCAATCATAGGAGGATCGCGAACTCGATCGATTACTGGAGAACCGTCTACCATGTCATTGACCAGATTTTGACCCCTACAATTATGTCTACCTAAGGACCCTCAAGGGATGGGTTTATTGGCATGGCTGATCAAAGCATTACGAATATCGGATGAAAATAAGGCATTACATTTTCCGAGAAGTCGTTCTTATTGGATGAGGTGTCGTGAAGGCAGATTGCAAAAGAAATTATGAAGCTGTTGGTGTTTTTAGATATCGTACTCAAATGGGGATCCCATTGGGGGCTTATATCTTTAAGTCCTTGTTGGAGACTGAGCAATTGACTTCAGATGTCGAAGATAGCCGAAGATAAACTGATCGGCTTTCTTGACAGCATTCTATAATTAAGTTTTAGTTCAATTACCTTGGCTGCGCCGTGAGCATTACAATAGATATCTATAAGTCAAGAAAATGCAACTTCTGATGCTAGTTATAAAAAAAGGGGAAGAAAAAGAAAAAAAACTCAGCTGCTAAAGCAGATTAAATGTTCAAAACAGTTGAAACCGTAACAAGAGTTAGTGAAAAAGAAAATAACAGGAGATGTCAAAGAGTTTGATGATTTTTCTTGCTCTGATAGTATATCGTATTTAAAGTGATAGAGAGAGTAGAGATGGAGTGTTTATGGTTGCTTGGCCCTAACCACGGTTGGGTGATAAGTATATATGATAGTAATTAATTACAATAAGGGTATTTTTAAAAACATAATAATCACACAAAGACCCCATAATATAAATCGGTTATTTATTGATACATATGCCGGCTTCATTTCCTGTCCAGCTTTTTAACCATGTAGAAGCAAAGTAAATGTAATAAAATTGTGCTTTTCGTTGGCATCGACTAGGAATTGATGAATTCGTATCCAAAGCAGGAAGATGATAAGGTCCTTTTTGTCAAAAAGCTGCACTTGGTTTTGATAATCAAACAAATCAAATGCCAAATGTTGATGTCTTCCACTTTATTGAACTAAGAAGGCAATGCACAATGAGGTTCACAATGAAACAAACGCATAGCAACAGTCCTCTATGGCACTATACGGTCACCATTTTAATTGGTGAGTGGCTTCATAATCCTCTGAAGAATCTATC
Source organism: Corymbia maculata (assembly GCA_014182735.1). NCBI lineage: Eukaryota > Viridiplantae > Streptophyta > Magnoliopsida > Myrtales > Myrtaceae > Corymbia > Corymbia maculata. Next base: position 18,902,117 of record CM024688.1, on the reverse strand, counting down.
AGCTTGCTTTTCCAGTTCTTCAACATCCTTCATGAAATCTCTAAGTTTCATCTTGATGTCTGGTAATCCAAACTTCAATGCTTCTGGTCCCATCTCAATGGCAAAATCAGCTCTGCACAAGAGGCTCTTGATATCTATCTCCAAAAGGTCAATAAGACTTCTGATCGTGTCCAGGTCCGTGAGAGCAACATAGGTCCTGACCTGTAGAGCTTTTAGTTTTAAGAATTTATTCAGGTAAATCATGGTTTCTTGCATTTTGGACTCCTAGACGTTGTTCCCATCATTATAGCTACTTAAAAATCAAGCCAGCCTTGCAATGTTCATTATGTTTGACGTGAGGACTTCAAGGGGAAACTATCGTTTTGAACTTAACGGGAATGTTAACAGGGTTTGACGAAATTGTGGGGAAGGTCACTGTAATAAGAGAGAAAGGGGTTTGTAGTACTCACTCGCATTGAGGTGATCACTTCCTCCTCTTTCTTCACTTTGTTCTCATAATTCTTCCAAATGGAGTCAATCCAGTTGCCCACCAAATCCATGGGAAAGGAAGCTGCAGCCGCTAGAGCAGGGGCAACTGATGGAGCAACCACCGCAGCAGTCATGAAAGAATTGATCAGAATGGCTTGGGAAGTCGCAACCATTATCATGCTAAAGACCTCTGCCCAAGTGCGAATGCACTTGAGCTCCTCGTTGATCTTCTTCTTCTTGACCTGCAACTTCTCGAAAATGGACTTTTGTTGCTTGTGGATGACCTGAAAGACCTCGCGGAACTCAGTCAAAGGGACACCGGTGTCCCTGAAATTCCTCAATTTCTCCAAGGTGTTTGAGTACCTAAAATTTTCCAAGGTCTCTGCATCAGTTTATCTCGAAACAGAACATGTGTATTCCTCACCACCTTAACCTTGTAATTTCAGGATATCAAACTCTAGAAATCAACTTGATATCATTGGCATGTTACGAAATAAAGTTGAATGATATGGCAGGGAGAAAAGAGGAGAGATTGAAAGCCTTAGCAATAGACGCTCAAGAACCAAGTGTACTAAGATACATGTGCTATCCATGAAGTTCCTTGAGAATTAAGACATACCTGCTGTCTCCATTCCTGTCTTCTTCTTCGAAGCAACCAAGTGCGTCACAAATCAGCAATTGGGCATCGCGCACATACTTCAAGCAATTCTCGAGGGTGGCACAGAAACATAGGATGTACAAGCCATTCAGGTAGTCATCCCTGACAAGCTCGAACAACTCCGGAAGGTTTCTTCTGATGTTGGAATCTCCCATTGACCTTTAGGTGAGATCATCAGGTTAACAAAAGGGAGGGAAAGTACACTAAAAGGAAAAATAATGAAGCAGTCACAGAAGTGTTTCCCCTTTGGAGAATTTTAAAGCATGTAAAATTCAAATTTGAAGGAAGAGAGCATGGGAAGGAACTTTTAAGTAATGAAAATATGTAATACTGTATGAGTATGATGAAAGGCTTGAGTAATTTCCGATATCCATGTCCTATATTTAAGCACTAAAAAGGTGCGAAATTCTTTTCCTTTTTTTTTTTTGGATGTAGGAGCAATTACCGAGCAGTGCAAACTAAAGACTCCATTGAAAAACTAGAAATTTTATCATGATTGTTTTGAGAAAAAGAGTTAAATGGTAAAAGAAATTTCTGAAGTCCAAGAAAAATGAGTTCAAGGACTGAGAAATACAAAGAATAGAAAAAAAAAAAGACGACTTAATAAATTTGATATACCTCTTTTTATTTTATAAATACGATAAATATAATTTGCTATTGAATGTTTTTGGATTGGACCGCATTTTAACAAATGGTTGGAATTTTTACACAGAACATGACGCCAAGACGAGATGAATCTAATCCTTATCATTAAGGAAGATGGCTTGCTAAAGATCCCCAAAGTTATTATGATTAGGTAATAAAGAAGCTGAGAAAAGGTGCGATCTCTCACAAAATCCCCACTTAAAATGTTTGTCCGACCCCAAGAAAAATTCAGTCTCACTCAGCATATTGACATGCACATAGATCACCGTACATCGGAAGTCAAGCCGGCTAAACATGCACTTAAATGGAAAAACAAATGGAATCCACTGACCACAATACGTGTATAATCAAGCCGGCCAAACCTAAACTCAGATGGAAAACGAATGTAATCCGCCGACCACCGTATGTCGGTAATAAAGCCGGCAAAACATAGACTCAGATGTAAAATTGAATGGAATAACACTGATAACTGTGATCATTATCGTTAGGTCATTAACGAACAAAGAGCAGCCGAGCATAATGATCCGCCTCTTGCTTATGAATGAGGTGACTTTGCAGTGCTCAAATCATGAAGATTCCCTAACGGGAGCCATTTCGAGGTCTATTCCGTGATTCATCCTATCGAGTGGGCTGTTACATTCATTTTCAACCTCAACAAGATAGCTCAGTGAGTTAGGGTATATCTCATAATCAAGTGTGGTCATGATTTTTTTTCAAATTCACGAGGGCCTTTTAATTTATCTAGCCTGCATGATAATCAACAAAAGTTCAAATACCACAATCTGCATATGATCTTTTACCATAACAGGAATACAATCCAACAAGAATGATAGCTAACTCTTCTTGCACTGTTGAATATAAGTTAGATTTTTCTTTACCTAAATGAGGTTCTTCTTGCAATTGATTGCTCTGCGGGACAAAAGCCAAAAGAGAGAGAGAGAGAGAGAGAGGACAAGATGACTTGTTGAATGTAATGAAGAAGAAGCACCCTATCATGTGGATTTATATACATTTTTTCAATCGGAGGATGAACTTTATCCCAATGCCATAGAAAGTGTCCAGCGAAAACTTTAGAAATTTTGGGCATAATTGCCGAGAATGCTCATACCATATTGGCATTTCTCATTCTCGAGAAGATTCCGAGAAATTATACTTAGAGATGATATATGGACACCTAACTTCTTTCGATTGAATAGTTCCGCGTCATATTTACATAGATTTTTGGAATATAGATTATTGTGTCAAATGGATATTATGATACTGCCATATTTACTAGGTGACGAAAACCTGGATATTGTGTAGAACACAGTTTTAGTTATTGGACACTTGCTGATACAAAACCTTAACAGTGATCTTTCCATCTATTGAAATGTCTTGAAGATAGAAAATGTTAACTTGTTCTATACCTCCTATTATTTTTTATTGAGATATTACTTTTTACATTTTCTTAAGATGCTCCATCAAAAAAAAAAAATTGATCAAGGAAAATGGTGGTCCTTCATTTTTCAGTAGTTCAAATAACCTCAACAAGTATTACAAAAAGTGAAGCACCATTTATACTTTTTTAAGGAGAACGGTGCTAGAAAGAAATTAGCCCTTGATCATTCTCTTGACTTTTAATTCCAGGCAGTTAGCATCCTAAGAAAAGACAGGGGCCGTGTAAATGCATATTTTAAAATTTAGGTTGCATTTGTTTCGTGGATGATGAATTTGTTGAAATTTTTTTTTTGTAAAAATAATCGATTCTATCTTTAAAGTGATTATTCAATGAAAAATATATTCATCATCACAACAATGAAAATATTTTCATTTACTGATGTATATAAGTGACATAGGCGATCATTTTTGAGAAAATATTCTTCAACTCATTAGTATTGGTATAATTGGTCGAGGTGTTGGAGAATTTTCAGTTAAAGAGTAGGAGGAAGTTGCCCCATCAAAATCCCACTCACAGAATTTAGTTAATTTCATGGAAGTTGCAAGTAATTTAATGGGCCTTTAGGTAGAGGAATTTCCATGCTTGTATCCTTAGATTATCAAACTTTAGGGTGTGAAGATTCCCCTCAATAATAATATTGGGATGGAAAATAAAGTCATCCACTCCTTCACTGGTCTACATTGTTATCATAATCGTGATAGATTTGTCTTCAACACTGAATGCCTTGCCTCCGTAAGAAACACCCAAATATAGAGGTTATACCATGACCTTTGAGAAAGTGACATGGTCTTCGGATATCTTCTTTTCTAGCTATTCTCCCTTAATCCTCCTAATGATAGTGGAAGATGATATTCTAATTAATGAAAAATCTTGGACCATAAACACTAACTCCCTTAAGCCATACCCAAAATACAGCTCCCAAAAGTTCTCTACTGATAGCACTGTCTCTTTTGTTGCTAATCTAGGTATTTGAAAATATGAAAGATGAGTGGAAGGAGCAATTATAGCCCAATGAGTGATACATTTCTTCTAAATAGATCAAGCAACCACTATGCACATTTACAACACACACATAAACTCATTTCCACTAAATTCAGAATACAACAAACGTCTAAATCAAAAGGGTTATATATATATTATGGTAGAAATACTCATTTATATTAGTAATATTGAAACAAACATCAATTATCTAACCAACTGATCAATCTCAACACACACATGTCAATTGTTGAGCTTAGATATCAACCATGATCACGCATAACATCTTTAACAAGGTGACCAAGCTCCCACCTTTAGCAACATCTCTACATATATTATTGGTGGCTAGCTCCTGAGGATATTCTAAACTAGTACGTATACTTACAAGCCTCTCATTCGACTTACAACGATGTTTAATATCCACACCAAATCCACAACAATATCATCCACAATCTACAAAGCCAAATCTAGAAACCATTTCATATATCATAATGCATTTCCTAAACTATTTCAAATTCCATTGCGTAAACCAATTTACAAATCAAACGCAAAATGTTGACGTCTTTTGCTTCATTGAATTAAGAAGGCAATGCAAATTGAGGTTCACATTTTATCCTTCACAATGAAACAAACACTTAGCGATAGTCCTCTAGGGCACTATAAGGGCACCATTTCAATTGGTGGGGGGCTTCATACTCCTTTGAAGCACATATTGGCTTGCTGCTCCAGTTCTTAGACATCCTTCATGAAATCTCTCAGGTTCTTCTTGATTTCTGTTATTCCGAGCTTCACTGCTTTTACTCCCTTCTCAATCACAAAATCAGCTATCTGCAAGAGGCTCTTGATTTGTAAAGGACATGGATATTAGTAACTACTCAAGTCTTTTATCATACTTGTACAATATTACATATTTTCATGCATTAATAATGTGACTATCCATGTAAGAATGGAGTAAAACTCATCAATATCATCTAATATTTGTCTTAAACTCCAAGAGACATAATATATGCATTACTTTAAGACAAATATTAGATGATATTGATGAGTTTTACTCCATTCTTACTTGGATAGTCACATTATTAATGCATGAAAATATCTAATATTGTACGAGTATGATAAAAGACTTGAGTAGTTACCAATATCCATGTCTTATATTTAAGCACCAAAAAGATGCGAAATTCACTTCTGCTCCCTCCTCAATCACAAAGTCAGAGCAACCACCGCAACAGTCATGATCGAATATATCATAACAGCTATGAAAGTTGTAGCCGTTATCATGCTAGAGGATAAACTTTGTCAAGATGACATAGAAATTGTCTAGAGAAATCTTTTCAAATTTTGCATTAGAGTTACCGAGAATGCTTATACCACATTAGTGTTTCTCGTCCTTGAGAAGATGCTTAGAAACTAGATTTAGAGATGATAATTTGATACTCGGCTTGTTTCGCATGAAAAGTGTAGTCTCATGTCTATATAGATTTTTGGAATATAGATTATTGCGTTAAATGGACATTATGATGCTTCTAGATTTACCAAATGAAAAAAAAAACATAGCTATTGTGCGTTAAATGGACATTATGATGTTTAGTGATTGGACACTTGCCATTATAAAATTTGGACAACCAATCTTTCCATCTATTGAAATGTGTCAAAGATAGAAAATGTTATAAGCCTTCTAAATAATCCATATGCAACATTCCCCTTGGAAAACAAGTTCAGTGATTGAATACTTGCCATTATAAAACCTTGACAACCAATCTTTCCTTCTATCGAAATGTGTCAAAGATAGAAAATGTTATAAGCCTTCTAGATAATCCAAATGTGCCCTTCACACATTTATTGATTGGACACTTGCCATTTTAAAACCTTGACAACCAATCTTTCCTTTTATTGAAATGGGTCAAAGATAGAAAATGTTATAAGCCTTATAGATAATCCAAATGTGCCCTTCACCTATGATATATACAACAGCAAATAATTTGTTAGCACACTATTACACCCTGAACCTTGAGCATGCAATAACCCTTATTCTCTTTCAATCACATGAGTGCGATGTCCATGGATGCATCGCTGACTATTCATTTTATCTTTCAATTATTCACATGCGGAAATGAATATTTTAAACCCTAGTCAAACAACAACAACAGGATAGTCAAAAAAACAAATAATTCAAAAGCAATCTCGTCCAAATTAATCCTAAGGAATAGTTATATGTACAACCCTATAGATGAGTATTGTCCCAACGACCAACCAAAAAGATATAAGGGCAAAATGGTTAATTTACTTCATCCCTTATCCTTAGGGGTCAAGGTTTGTTAGTCCAAAAAGTTCATGGCCATGCACGTCCATCAAGGACCTAAAAATGGTTAAGCCATAATCAATGAGATAAAATCTTAGTAGGTTAAAGTGCTAAGTCTCGGCTAGGGTGCCAATTAGTCTTGGGGGTACCTAACAGGCACATTTCTCATAACCAAAACTAGCAATTAATTTGATTCACAAGTACCCTTCAACAACCAGCAACTAAATAGTTTCACAGGAAAAAATCATTATAGCAATCAACATTCAGGTTGATTCATAGACAACCCTACCTCACGACTACACATTGCCTGCACAATACCGGTCAAACATGCCATATATAATATAGACAAATTATCACATAATCAAAACACCACACATATAATATCCCGTGCACATAACAATTAGGTATGTTACAATTATACACCTCCCTACGTAAGCACACATCAAGGCTCTACCTTTTCTCTGTGTAAACACGTATAAGGGCACATCCACCTCTATCTCCTCGTGTAAGTATGCCTCAGGGCTCTGTCTTTTCCTTGTGCAAATGCACATCAAGGCACAATCTCCCCTCCCCATGTAAACACGCCTCAAGGCTTTATCTCTTCCTCACGTAAATACGGATCAGGGCATGCCCTCCACCTTGCATTTGTATGCCTCAAGGCCTAATTATACACCTTGTCGTGTAAACACACATCAAGCCTCTACCGTTTTCTTCGCGTAGCCACGCATCTGGGCATATCCACCTCTATCTCCCTATGTAAGTACGCCTTAGGGCTCTACCTTTTTCCCGCGTAAATGCATATCATGACACAATCTCCCCTCCCTGTGTAAATATGACTCAGGGTTCTACCTCTTCCCTGCATAAATACACATCATGGTATACCCTCCACCCTGCATCCGTATGCCTCAGGGTTTAAGTGGTCACGTGAGCACACAATCACATAAATTCACATAATTCTCAAAGCACTCGCACCACTATCCACATGGGACGTGCATAAAATTTCACACATTATGCAACCAATATCCCACATAATATCTATCAATTATCACATTACAATAATCCAATAGTTAATTATTCCCATAAATCAAATTTCATCACAATCAATTATTATGCAAACAATTAATAAAAAATGATAGGGGAGTAGGTGGGGCATGTAGAGGAGAAAAAAGAAAAGCAAAGATAGAGGGGACATGAGGGAGTAGAGGGGCACAGCAGAAGGAGGGGAAAAAGCAACTTAGATAAGAGAGAGGGAGAAGGTTTGTGTACGTCCCCTTCCTTCCCAACACCTCTATCTTCAAAACTTTTGTCCCAAACCCATAAATGGTGGGAGGGACAAATCCATCTTTTCCCATCATTTGGCACACTCATTCTCAAAATGTTGTTGGATCAGAACTAAAGAGTAGTGAAGTCCCAAATTAAAATTTTTGGCCCGGCTATCCTTTTTCGAGCGTTTCTAAGCGAACTGAAAATTTTGGAAATAATGATGCTAAAATTGAATAATTTAATCCAAACGTCTCGGAAAGTTCAATAATTGCATTCAGATTAAAAATAATGAATTAATAAAATCTAAAATTGTTCAAAAAATTCATAATGTCATAACTCTTCTCCATGCATAAATTTTGTTCTCGAAATTTTTACCATTACTTAAATCCTCAAACAAATGGGGGTATTGACGCCTCATTACTTCCTCATTTTCCCATGTGACTCTTTCTGTTCCATGATGCTACCATACCACTTTGACCAAAGAAATCGTCTTGTTCTGCAGCATGCGCTCCTTTTGATCCACTATTTATACCGGTCTTTCCACGTATGACACCCTATTGTCCATGTCAATTTCCTCAGAGTTTAGTATGTTAGTCGGATCTAGCTCATACTTTCTCAACATTGACACATGAAAGACATCATGCACTTGTGCAAGTCTCGGAGGCAACACGAGACAACAAGCCAAAGTTCCAATCCTTTCCAAAATTTCAAAGGGTCCTACGTACCTCGAACTCACCTTTCCCTTTTTGTTGAATTATGAAGTACCTCGCGTTGGTGACACCTTCGGGAATACATGATTGCCAACTTGAAAATCTAACAATCTACGTCACTTATCCGCATAGCTTTTTTGGTGACTTTGAATTGTCTTTAGCCTATCTCAAATCACCTAGATTGCATCCATCGACTATTGGACTAGCTCCAGACTCATAATTTTCTGCTCACCTATTTTGTTCCAACAAAGTAGGGTTTTACAGGGTCTACCATACAATGCCTCAAATGGGGCCATCTTAATACTCTACTGATAGCTGTTGTTGTAGGCGAACTCAATTAGGTGAAGTTGTTCCTCCCATCTTCCTTTAAAATCCATAACACAAGCTCGCAACATGTCCTTATGGCCTATATTGTAATGCGTTTAGATCATCCTTTCCAACTGACCATCCATCTACAAATGATAAGTTGTACTATATTGTAACTTTGTTCCCATGGCCTCTTGAAGACTTTTCCAAAATGTTGATATGAATTTTGGGTCTCAGTTTGATGTTATTGGCACCGGTACTTCATGAAGGCATACAATATACCGAATGTACAACTTTGCATACATTTCCAAGGTAAAATCCTTTTGTATGGTAATAAAGTGCCCAGACTTCATCAATCCGTCCACCATGACCCAAATTGAGTCGTTACCCTACTGACTCCTTAGTAACCCCATCACAAAGTCCATCGTTATATGTTCCCACTTTCATTCAGTGATCTCGAGAGGCTGTAGTAACTGTCTAGGTTTGCAATGCTACACTTTCACTTGTTGGCACATTAAGCACTTAGCTACGTACTTAGCGATGTCCAACTTCATGCCATTTCACCAATAATGTTATCGCAAGTTTTGGTATATCTTTGTGTTGCCCGGATGTGTACTATAGCTACTACAGTAGGCTTCTGACAAGGTTTCCTTCTTAAGTTTCACATCGTTGGGACACACAACCATCCATGGAATTTCAAGATCTTGTCCTCGGATACATGAAAATCAACTTTCCTTTTAGCTACATCCATTTGTAGGATCTTTTGGACTTCAGGGTTTGTTGGTTGTGTGCTTTTAATCCTAGTTTTCATTTTGGGCTCGATTCTAAGAGTAGCTACTAGACTTGAGAGGTGGCTTAACTCAAACTTGAACTTTGAGTCTTGAACTCCTTCTAGTAGTACCCATTCTTGAACCATCATGTGTGTAATCAAAGACTTCTGACCAAGTGTGCCTTCAACCTTGTTAGCCTTGTCAAGATGATACAGAATTTCACAAGCTTGAGCTTCATCCATCGACACTGTCTCATGTTTAATTTTTTTTTCTAAGAAAATAAGTACTTTAGGCTCTGATGGTCCATATAAATTCGAAATCTTTCTCCGCATATGTAATGCCTCCAAGTCTTTAGCACAAAAATGATTGCCGCTAATTCCAAATCGTGGGTCAAATAATTTGTCTCATGAGGTCTTAATTGATGGGACACATATGCAATCACTCTTCCATATGACATTAAAATGCATCCTAATCCTTTATAAGACACACCGCTGTAGATATCATATCCACCAGGGGCTAGATGGAATTGTCAATGCCGTTGTGGTAGTTAGCTTATCTTTAAGCTCTTGGAAACTATGCTTGCACTTATCCATCCATTCGAACTTTTTGTCTTTTTTTAGCAACTGAGCCAAAGGCATGGCTATAGTAGAAAACATTTCCACATACCGCCTATAATAGCTAGCCAATTCCAAAAAACTCCTAATTTTGGTCACCATCATGGGCCTTGGCCAATTCATAATTGCTTCAATCTTAGCCAGGTCCACAAAGATCCCTTCTCCAGAAATCACGTGGCCAAGGAATGCTACTCAAGTCAACCAAAACTCACACTTACTGAACTTGGCATACAACTTGTGATCTCAAAGGGTTTGCAGCACTGTCCTTAAGTGTTACTCATGTTCCTCCAAACTCTTCAAGTATACTAAAATGTCATCAATGAACACGATCACGAATCGGTTTAGATACTCCTTAAACACATGGCTCATTAAATCCATAAAAGCTACAGGGGCGTTAGTTAGACCAAATGGCATCACAATAAACTCATAATGACCATAATGCGTATGAAATGTTGTCTTCAGTATATCCTCTTTCTAATCCTTAATTGATGATAGCCTATACTTAGGTCCATCTTGAAAAATACCGAAGCTCCTTGGAGTTGGTCAAACAGGTCATCAATCCTTGGCCATAAATATTTATTCTCGATTGTCACATTGTTGAGCTGTTGGTAGTTGATGCAAAGATGCAATGATCTTTTTCATTACGAACAGAACTAGCGCTCCCCATGGAGACATACTATGATGAATGAATCCTTTATCCAACGGCTCTTGCATTTGTACCTTTAGCTCTTTTAATTTTGACAACTATGTCCGATAAGGTGCTTTTGAAATTGGCTTCGTTCCAAGGGCCAGTTCAATCACAAATTCTATCTCCCTTTTTAGGTGGTAACCATGGCAACTCATTGAAAAAAATATCTAAAAAATCCCGTACTACTATAATATTTTCCATCCTTGGTTCCTCCACCAATGTGTCCACTATGGTTGCCAAATAACTTCGGCAACCTTCATCCAACAAGCAAGTCACTTCAAGTGGCGAAGTCAATGGGATTGAAGGTCCTCTCCAATTTCCATTAAATTTAAAACTACTATTCCCAATAGGATTAAACTAAATTATCTTTCCATGACAATCCATTGTGGTTCGTTGCTTGGTGAGCTAGTCCATGCCAATAATGATATCAAAATCATACATTTCCAGCACAAGCAAGTCTATACTTTCCTCTCTACCACCAAACGCTAATTTGCATCAAGGACATCCTACCGCATAAATTACACTATTCTTGAGGGGGGTAAAAATATTAAAAACTACTCCTAATGGTTTAAAACTTAATCTTGGTAATTCAACAAATTACTCAAGTCACGAAAGAATGGGTAGCACCAAGGTCAAATAAAGCATAAATAGTATGGTTGTGTAAAAGCACCGTACCTATAACCACATAGGGCGAATCCTCTGCTTCCTTTTGGGTGATAGCATATATTGTCACGCCCCGACCCTCGAACACGCGGCAACCCCTGTTCTCTTGCGGTCATTTGATTTGCGACTCCCCAAGATCCATCGCCGACCGTTATTTTTATCTTTTGATTAAACACATGCGGAAGCGAAACACAATCCCCGGTCAAATACAAAAATAGGGATAGCAGGAAAACTCAATAAAAAAAACACATTCCAAAGTGCCGCTTTATTTACTAACTGATTAACCCTAGGAAGTTTACAAGTACAAGCCCTTACAAGGGCATCTTCCTATTGAGCCTATGAAACCAACAAGCCAAGGTTAATCTACTCCCTTCAAAGATGGCCACGAACTGAAACACGTGTCGATCCTCCATCCTAAGGACCTGACAATTGTTATTCAATAACCAGTGAGATAAATCTCAACAAGTCAAAATCCTAAGCCTCGGTTAGGAGACCTACTCGCCTCGAGTGCGCCCTGACGTGCAATGTCTCTATCGCTAACAATTCAACAACAGAATAACACCCAATCGACCATTAACAGATGCACGCTTAGACCAAGGCTCATATGCGATTATTAACAGTTAACACTCGCAATCACAGGTGACCCTACCTGGCCTTGGCACACGCAACCTGCAGAAACTGTTAATTCAATCATCACGACATTAAGAGCACGCGAATAATCAGAGCATCTCACACAACTTTCTCATGTCTCACACCCACACATGCTCCGATTATTACGACCCCTCCTCCTGGGCCACGGCACAACCTTATGGTTGGCGGTTCCTGGCTAAACCAGCTTCGTCCTCTTTACCTTGAGGCACGGCGACGTCAAGGGCTCACTCCCAAGACGGCATTCCCAAAGGAGCATAAGACTCGCCCACTACCGCAATCCTGCTATTGACAGAGGCCCGGGACCCGCTCCCATACCGTGATCCCACATAGAACCCCTCCCTGTCAGGCATCCGACCGAAGTCAGGCGACCCACTGGCCACGACACAACCCCATAGGGATTGGCGGTCTTCCGGCAACGCTGGGCTCTCCTCTTAATGTGACCATGCAACACATCATCAAGCAATCCATTTATATCTTTGCTTTGTCGTGAATGCAACATCGCTCATGCTCATGCGACATGCCATTTCAGATAACACACGCAATATGTCATGCGATCTCGCTCGACAATTTCCAAAATTCGATTTTCAATCAGCATTCAATCACACCCATTCCCTAACTCTTGGGAACAACTCAAGTCACAGTCTGTCGATCAATTCCGACCGATCAACATCACGATACTTGCACACTTTTCCAAATAATCACGTATATTTAATAATAAATAAATACGTGTCCTCACGACGACACCAATCCACTATTTCCAACAATACTCAATTATCCAAAAATAAGTATAAAATATAATTATATTCAAAGATACTCATTTAAGAAACATATAATACTATAGTCGATTTTTCCGATAAAATAATCCAAGTCCCACAAAATACTTATAATTATTTTTCAATCCCATAATTAATTATCCAACCCAAATAATTCCATTTAGTAAAACCCTTCTTCAATAAACCAATGTCATTTAATAAAATAGTATATAAATACTATTGACTTTGGAAAAATAAACCATAGTAATTTTCCCTAAAATTACTCAATTAAAACCATTTCCAATAAATAATCACAATTAATTATTTTCTCCAAAAATAATTAATTTTCAGCAATGAATAGTAATAAAATATTACTATTAATAATTCGAAATTATAAATTAATTTAATTAATAAATAATCCCGAAAATAATAAATAATTATTATTTTATTCCAATAATAATAATAATATTTATTAATACTAATCATGGTTACCGGTCTAACCCAACTATGGTTAATTAACCCAACCAAGATTACTTTAATCTAACCGCGATTAACCAACTATAGTTACTCTAACCGCAATTAATTTATTCTAATCACGATTAACACTAAACATGCTTAATCAAATAATAAAACACTAATCATCCATCATTCAAAAGCACTAATCAAGCTTAATATTAAACTAATCACCCTAAGGAGTTTAGCACCCTAAGCAAGGTTTAGAAAATCGACTCACGGGTTAGTCGATTCCGACGACACGAGCGCGACGGCGGCGGCGAGGGGAACGCTCGAGAACTTCCTGCGCGTCGGGACGAGGCGGCCCGGGACCGGGTCTCGGCGACCGAGGGCGGCTGTCCACGCGGCGAAAAGCTGCGAAATGGAGGAACTGGTGGCTGAGGTGGCTCTGGTGCAGCGGAGGAGGCTCGGGAACGATCCTCCGGCAAGCCTATGGCGGTGACCGGCGGCGGGGGTAGCGGCGAGGCTGCTGGCCACGTGTCCAAGTCACGGCCAAAGAGGCCGAGAGGGAGAGAGAGAGCATGGCGACGGCGGCGGCTGCTGGGACAGCTCCCTGGACGGCTCCTCCCGGCGGTCTCGGGCGGCCGAACGGTGGCGGAGGGCGGTCGGACGGCTAGGGCGTGCAAACCGAGAGGGGAAGAAAGGAGGTGGTGCAGCTGGTTCGTGGGTGGCAGAGGCTGGCTAGTCGGTCGACTGGCCTCCGGCGGCAACCAAGGAGGAGAGACGACGGCGAGGTGGCGGAGCTCGGGCCAAGGACGGCAGCTGGCCGGATCTGGTTTGGTCCGAAGGGGGGGGATGGCTGGCTCCGGCGGAACCGTCGGGCAGCGTAGCTAACCGGCGCGAGACTCGTCTGGTTCTGTCGATGGGCCGGCGAGCAGCCAGACGAGAGGTAGCCTGGCCCGGCAAGCGGGCGGACAGAGGAGAAGGAGATGAAGACAGAGGTTGGGGGTGGTGTTGGTTCGGCCCAAAACCGGCGGACGGCGACTCACCGGCGACCGATGGCGAGCTGGCGGGATGGCGGAGCTGCGGCGGGGACGAGGTGGTTACTGGTCTCGCCGGCGAGGGAAGCAAGGCAGCAGCAGCTCCGGCCGAGGGAAAACAGCAGAAAGAAGAAGAAGGAAGGAAGAAGAAGAAGCTGCAGGGGGGGGGCTGCGCGAGAGAGAGAGAGAGAGAGAGAGAGAGAGAGAAGACCGGTCAAAGGGATAAACAAAGATAAGATAAGATGGGGACAAGTGGGGCTGCCGACCAAGAGAAGAAACGTGAGGGGGAAGTGAAAGAAAAGGGAGAGGGGACGTCGACGTGCATGGGGGAAGGGGGAGGAGAGAGAAAAGGGAGAGAGAGAGAGAACGTGCGGATAAGAAGGAGGGGAAAGAAAAGAAAAAGAAAAAATAGAAGAAAACAAGATAAATATCTAAACAAGCAACTAGAAAGGGGTATTTTGGTCTTTTTTACCCCCGAAGCACAAATTCCAAATATTTGGCTCCAAAGCTCGGCCCGTTGAATCATTTTCCAATAATTCGGCTTACCGATAAATCCAAAATTAATGAGACAATGTCCAATATTTAGTCTCGACACCCTTAAAAAATTGGATACCCGATACCGGATTGAAATTCGCGGTTAACATCGATCAATCGCGACTTCAGTACGACCTAACTTTCGGGCGACGTTTAGGGGCTCTCGCGCGTTTGACCCGTGGTTGATAGCTTTTCAATCCACGATCGTGCATTCGAATCAGGGCAATTCTCGGTTGTCATGTAATCATGAGAGGTTAATTGCTCACACTAAGTACAGGGCCAAAAGGAAATCGGTTTAACGTCGTCCGCAATTAATATCGAAGTCGTGCGGAATCACCCGCAATCCAACCTTGTATTTTTGCCGACTCAATTTATTTCCGTTCACTAATTGGCTTGCAACAATGTAGTATTATTTCTCTTTGATCCTTATGGTCGAGCGGCCTATCCCTGATTAAATTCACTAGTCGTATGCGTACCGATCCTTAATTGCTTTGCCGAACAGTTAGTTAACTCGTAAGGGGCCAACTCAGAGTAAACGTAACTAACAGTGCATTGATAAATTAACCATTTCATCTATCCCGGAATGGGTCGAAATTCAGGATGTTACAACTCTTCCCTCCTTAGAAAAATTTCGTCCTCGAAATTTGCCGAACTTCCAATAGCCTTAAACAGATGAGGGTATTAATGTCTCATTGCATCCTCACTTTTCCATATCGTTCCTTTTGTACCTTGATATACCAAATACTTCCAAGTCCTTTTTGGTTCCCATAGGCTATGCATTATCTGATTTTGCCAAAAGCAATTTTGCTGACACCTCCCGATTCGAATTCTTAGTTGGACCTATTGAGCTTTATCCCGCAATTCACTAAGCCAAGATACTGGTAGTGCCCAAGTTGATATGTCCCTCTCATGAATGACACCTTAAGAAAAACGCAACACTGAACCTAATAATCCAACAGCCTCCACTAATTGCCAGACCATCTCTGAACCAACGATCATCCTTTCTCTGACCTTGTTCCAATAGACTGTAGTCTCACAAGCTTGACCAAATTTTTGTTATATCCCACAAGCATTCTCTTTTTGCCAGTTTGTAGTTCAGTTCATTTCTGCCCCTTTCGACATCCTAGAAGCCTGCCATGAGTCGCTCCTTGCTCAAGCACTCTGGCCCCGGCGACCACTCCCCGTTCTCTTCGGATCAGTCGTCATGGGCATCTGTGAACTGCACCACTACTAGCAAAAGTCCATTTTAGACATGCACCATCTCATAGAGATATTATCCGCTTTGGCCTGTCCCATACCAAGCCTCACGGTTTTAACCTCGTTCGAGCACTCCAAAGTACAAAACTTTCTCTAGCTCGTCAACCCATGAGCTCATTTCCACGGGGTCACTTATCGACACTTCAAATCCGATTCACCGAATTTCCATCAAATCGCTATCCAAATTCCACAAACTATCGATTGTTCTTTCAACATTCCTTTCACGTCCATTTAATAACCAAACAAAAAATATCACCTCAAGCACTTGAAGAAACCCTTACTAATACCTCGAGAAGAAAATCATCGATAATGTTATTTCACCATTTATCCACCTAACATCAAGGGATAATTAATTCTTAATCCACCGAAAACAAAAATCCATTCCTCAAATCCCTATTTTAATTATCACCCGAAATAATCCACCTTGGGTAAATTCAAATCTTAATCGAATCTAAGACCTCCAAGCAATAAATCATCCACCGTAAATCTTATCAAAGATTATCGCCATTTAATAGATCATCACTTATGATCCCATACCTACAACTCCTCAAATTATCAAAATAGAACTTATCTGACTTCCATTAATTCCAATGACCTCAATTGTCGTGACGCGTAAGCAACCAATCTTCTTTGTTGCCTTACCACGCAGTCAAATCACTTATACGACACCTCACTGTAAATTTTGTAACCTCACTGTAGATCTCGTAATCTCCGATACTAGACTAAATCCTCAAAACTGGTGCAGTAATCAGCTTATACTTAAGCTCTTAAATATTATGCTCACACTTATTCGTCCATTCAAATTCTTATGTCCTTCATTAACTTTCGCATCAGAGGCGTAACTATCGTAGAGAACCTTTCTACGAATCGTCTATAATAATCTGTCTGACTTAGAAAATTTCGAACTTCTGCCACTGTCATAAGTCTTGGTCAATTTTTGACTGCCTTGATCTTAGTGGATCCATAGAATTTCTTTCGTCCAAGATCACTCGACCCACAAAAGCAACGCGAGTAAATCCAAATTCACACATATTAAACTTGGTGCACTAGTTTATGCTCTCAAATGGTCTATAGCATCACCCTCAAGTGTTGTTCGTGTTCCTCTAAATCCTCGAATATTTTCAATATATCATTCACGAACATAATTACGAATCAATCCAAATATGCCTTAAATCAATCAATCCATCAAATCCATAAAAACAACTGGCGTATTAGTTAATCCAAACAACAGTACGGTAATCTCGTAGTGACCATATCACACCCAATGTGTCATCTTCGGTATATTCCCCTTTTTTTAATCCTCAATTACTAATAACCCGTTCTTGGGTCTATCCTGGAACATATCGAAGCTCCTTGAAATAGGTCAAACAAGTCATCTGTCCTGGTAATTGATGCTTGTTCATGACCGTCCTTTGGTTACACTGTCGATAATCAATGCAAAGGTGCAACAATCCATACTTGATTCCTCAATTAACAATTTAACCACAATCGTCCAATCATCTTAGCAACCTTCATCCAATAAATGGATTACTTCCAATGATACAATCGAAAGGATCAAGGGTCCTCCTTGATTTTCGATTTCAAACCATCCCTGACCTTCTGACTCGGTCTACTAGATTCTCAATCATTCTATGTGCATACTTCGAGAACTCTGCAACCTTAACCTTCTATTGCACAACTGACAAATGATTCTGATGAAATTGTAGGAATTTAGTCACCTTTTTCTCCCATGTGCACTTAGAAAAGTATTCTCCGTTGAATGCTTCGTTGATAGTACTCCACTTGAGGACACTACCTTTAGGAAAAACCCTTCCTTAGGTTACTTCCCACCATGTACTGACTTTACCTTGCAATTGGCACTTTGCCAGGACTATCTTATGTTTCTCTGAACATTCCAACAATACGAACACTTACTCCAATTCCTTGGTCCAGAAGTTGCGACATCAAGATTACTCATCCTAGCAAACTTGGACTACTCAAACTCCAGGAACTGTTCAACCAACTTAAACATTGACAGATCGTCCATCCTCTTTTCCAACCAATGAAACTTACAAGGTGAGATAGGAGCAACAACAACGGCAACAGCAACAACATCTTGAATCTGAGCTCACTGCTCTATCTAAATCAAATCTAGGATCCCCTAGTGCTCTTCCTTAAGCACTAGCCCATCCTTCGACTGCCCTACCTCAAAGACTCTCGAATCAGGATCGTTCGTCTAATAGAATTATCACAGAAACCTTATTTCCAATCCCACGAGGAATTAGAAACCATGAATGACCCACTTAAAGCTAGAGAATCAAATAAACAAACACAAGCATGGGATGTTTTCCTAACTAACTATCCCAAAACCCATCGCACCTTATCACTCCATGTATAAACCAGGCTCTGATACCAAAATCGACGGGGTTGTCACGCCCCAACCCTCGAGCACGCGGCAACCCCTGTTCTCTTGCGGTCATTTGATTTGCGACTCCCCAAGATCCATCGCCGAACGTTATTTTTATCTTTTGATTAAACACATGCAGAAACGAAACACAATCCCCGGTCAAATACAAAAATAGGGATAGCAGGAAAACTCAATAAAAAAAACACATTCCAAAGTGCCGCTTTATTTACTAACTGATTAACCCTAGGAAGTTTACAAGTACAAGCCCTTACCACGGGCATCTTTCTATTGAGCCTATGAAACCAACAAGCCAAGGTTAATCTACTCCCTTCAAAGATGGCCACGAACTGAAACACGCGTCGATCCTCTATCCTAAGGACCTGACAAGTGAGATAAATCTCAGCAAGTCAAAATCCTAAGCCTCGGTTAGGAGACCTACTCACCTCGAGTGCGCCCTGACGTGCAATGTCTCTATCGCCAACAATTCAACAACAGAATAACACCCAATCGACCATTAACAGACGCACGCTTAGACCAAGGCTCATATGCGATTATTAACAGTTAACACTCGCAATCACAGGCGACCCTACCTAGCCTTGGCACACACAACCTGCGAAACCGTTAATTCAATCATCACGACATTAAGAGCATGCGAATAATCGAGCATCTCACACAACTTTCTCATGTCTCACACCCACACATGCTCCGATTATTACGACCCTCCTCCCGGGCCACGGCACAACCTTATGGTTGGCGGTTCTCCTGCTAAACCAGCTTCGTCCTCTTTACCTCGAGGCACGGCGACGTCAAGGGCTCACTCCCAAGACGGCATTCCCGAAGGAGCACAAGACTCGCCCACTACCGCAGTCCCGCTACTGACAGAGGCTCGGGACCCGCCCCCATACCGCGATCCCACATAGAACCCCTCCCTGTCAGGCATCCGACCGAAGTCAGGCGACCCACTGGCCACGACACAACCCCATAGAGATTGGCGGTCTTCCGGCAACGCCGGGCTCTCCTCTTAATGTGACCATGCAACACATCATCAAGCAATCCATTTGTATCTTTGCTTTGTCGTGAATGCAACATCGCTCATGCTCATGCGACATGCCATTTCAGATAACACACACAATATGTCATCACGATATTTGCACACTTTTCCAAATAATCACGTATATTTAATAATAAATAAATACGTGTCCTCACGACGACACCAATCCACTATTTCCAACAATACTCAATTATCCAAAAATAAGTATAAAATATAATTATATTCAAAGATACTCATTTAAGAAACATATAATACTATAGTCGATTTTTCCGATAAAATAATCCAAGTCCCACAAAATACTTATAATTATTTTTCAATCCCATAATTAATTATCCAACCCAAATAATTCCATTTAGTAAAACCCTTCTTCAATAAACCAATGTCATTTAATAAAATAGTATATAAATACTATTGACTTTGGAAAAATAAACCATAGTAATTTTCCCCTAAAATTACTCAATTAAAACCATGTCCAATAAATAATCACAATTAATTATTTTCTCCAAAATAATTAATTTTCAGCAATGAATAGTAATAAAATATTACTATTAATAATTCGAAATTATAAATTAATTTAATTAATAAATAATCCCGAAAATAATAAATAATTATTATTTTATTCCAATAATAATAATAATATTTATTAATACTAATCATGGTTACCGGTCTAATCCAACTAAGATTACTTTAATCTAACCGCGATTAACCAACTATAGTTACTCTAACCGCAATTAATTTATTCTAATCACGATTAACACTAAACATGCTTAATCAAATAATAAAACACTAATCATCCATCATTCAAAAGCACTAATCAAGCTTAATATTAAACTAATCACCCTAAGGGAGTTTAGCACCCTAAGCAAGGTTTAGAAAATCGACTCACGGGTTAGTCGATTCCAACGACACGAGCGCGACGGCGGCGGCGAGGGGAACGCCCGGGAACTTTCAGCGCGTCGGGACGAGGCGCCCCAGGACCGGGTCTCGGCGGCCGAGGGCGGCTGTCCACGTGGCGAAGAGCTGCGAAATGGAGGAACCGGTGGCTGAGGTGGCTCTGGTGCAGCGGAGGAGGCTCGGGAACGATCCTCCGGCGAGCCTATGGCGGTGACCGGCGGCGGCGGGCAGCGGCGAGGCTGCTGGCCACGTGTCCAAGTCACGGCCAGAGAGGCCGAGAGGGAGAGAGAGAGCATGGCAACAGTGGCGGTTGCTGGGACAGCTCCCGAACGGCTCCTAGCGGCGGTCTCGGGCGGCCGAACGGCGGCGGAGGGCAGTCGGACGGCTAGGGTAGAAGCAAATCGAGAGGGGAAGAAAGGAGGTGATGCAGTTGGTTCGTGGGTGGTGGAGGCTGGCTAGTCGGTCGACTGGCCTCCGACGGCAACCAGGGAGGAGAGACGACGGCGAGGTGGCGGAGCTCGGGCCAAGGACGGCAGCTGGCCGAATCTGGTTTGGTTCGAAGGGGGGGACGGCTGGCTCGGGCGGAACCGTCGGGCAGCGCGGCTGACCGACGCGAGACTCGTCTGGTTCCGTCGATGGGCCGGCGAGCAGCGGACGGAGGCCAGGACGGAGGTAGCCTAGTTCCGGCAGCGGCAGACAGAGGAAAAGGAGATGAAGACAGAGGCTGGGGGTGGTGCTGGTTCGACCTAAAACCGGCGGACGGTGACTCACCGGTGATCGACGGCGAGCT
Source organism: Corymbia maculata (assembly GCA_014182735.1). Classification (NCBI taxonomy): domain Eukaryota; kingdom Viridiplantae; phylum Streptophyta; class Magnoliopsida; order Myrtales; family Myrtaceae; genus Corymbia; species Corymbia maculata. The sequence continues at coordinate 18,880,809 of CM024688.1, read as the reverse complement.
GGCGGGATGGCGGAGCTGCGGCGGTGACGAGGTGGTTACGGTCTCGCCGGCGAGGGAAGCAAGGTGGCAAAGCAGCTCCGACCGAGGGAAAACAAGCAGAAAGAAGAAGAAGGAAGGAAGAAGAAGAAGCCGCAATGGGGGGGGCTGCGCGAACGAGAGAGAGAAAGAGAGAGAGAGAGAGAGAAGACCGGTCAAAGGGATAAACAAAGATAAGATAAGATGGGGACAAGTGGGGTTGCCGACCAAGAGAAGAAACGTGAGGGGGAAGGGAAAGAAAAGGGAGAGTGGACGTCGACGTGCATGGGGGAGGGGAGGAGAGAGAAAAGGGAGAGAGAGAGAGAACGTGCGGATAAGGAGGGGAAAGAAAAGAAAAAGAAAAAGAAAAGAAAACAAGATAAATATCTAAACAAGCAACTAGAAAAGGGTATTTTGGTCTTTTTACCCCTGAAGCACAAATTCCAAATATTTGGCTCCAGAACTTGGCCCGTTGAATCCTTTTCCAATAATTCAGGCTTACCGATAAATCCGAAAATTAATGAGACAATGTCCAATATTTAGTCTCGACACCCTTAAAAAATTGGATACCCGATACCGGATTGAAATTCGTGGTTAACATCGATCAATCGCGACTTTAGTACGACCTAACTTTCGGGCGGCGTTTAGGGGCTCTCGCGCGTTTGACCCGTGGTTGATAGCTTTTCAATCCACGATTGTGCATTCAAATCAGGGCAATTCTCGGTTGTCATGTAATCACGAGAGGTTAATTGCTCACACTAAGTACAGGGCCAAAAGGAAATCGGTTTAACGTCGTCCGCAATTAATATCGAAGTCGTGCGGAATCACCCGCAATCCGACCTCGTATTTTTGCCGACTCGATTTATTTCCATTCGCTAATTGGCCTGCAACAATGTAGTATTATTTCTCTTTGATCTTTATGGTTGAGCAGCCTATCCCTGATTCAATTCACTAGTTGTACGCGTACCGATCCTTAATTGCCTTGCCGAACAGTTAGTTAACTCGTGAGGGGCCAACTCAGAGTAAACGTAACTAATAGTGCATTGATAAATTAACCATTTCATTTATCCCGGAATGGGTCGAAATTCAGGATGTTACATATATCCTTCCTTGCACTGGGGGCCTATTCAAGTTATTTGGCAGAGCATTCCTTGTAGATTATCCTACTAGCCTTGGTGGCATTTGTGCTCCCGTGGACCTATGGGGGCAACTTCTCACTTGATGGCCTTGGCCACATCTAAAGAATGCTCCCATCCTAGTAGGACACGAGGTATTCTCATGCCTCATTCCACAGAGTAGGCACACTCCATTTGAATTGGACACTTGCTTCCTTACACCATTCCTTCGGTTTGGTGGTATGTGATGCTTTCCTCCTAGCATTGGCATTTTCCCAAATCAATGGTTGTCTCTATACGGCACAAACCGCGATCCAGATGCGATTGCCCTTTTAGCTAGGTGTTTCTCAATCATCTGAACTTTCGTATCTATCTCATCATAAACCTTCAAGTTCAAGGACACTAGATGGTCCTTGATTTCCAATTTCAGTCAGTCTCCAACCTTTTAGCCTTATCCATACGGTCCTCAATTAGTCTTGGCACATACCTCCATAGTTCAGTAAACTTCGCTTCATACTGATCTACTAACATCTAGTTCTGTGGAAGTTGCTGAAACTCCACCATCTTTTGCTCTTTGGCACACTCTGAAAAGTATTTGCCATAAAAAACTTCCAAGAAGGCACCCCACACTGAGGCCATACCTTCAGGAAATACCCTTCTTTGGATAGCCTCCCACCAAGTACTAGTATTGCCTTGTAATTGATAAATTGTCCAATGTCACTTTCTCTTTCTTCAAACACATCAATAGTGCAAAAGTTTTCTCAATGTCCTTGACCCAAAGGGTTGCAGCTTCAGGGTCACCCACCTTAGTGAGCTTAGGTGGCTTTTGTCACGCCCCGACCCTCGAGCATGTGACAACCCCTGTTCTCTCACGGTCATATAGATGTGACGTCCCAAGACGCATCGCTGACCATTATTTTTATCTTTTAGTTAAATGCATTCGAAAGTGAATCACAATCCCCCAGTCAATTACAAAAGCAAGGATATTAGGAAAACCCAACAATAACACATTCCAAAGTGTCGCTTTATTTATCTAACTGACTATCCCTAGGAAGTTTACAAGTACAAGCCCTTACCACGGGCATCTTCCTAGGAAGTCAATGAAAACAACAAGCCAGGGTTAATCTAGTCCCTTAAAAAATGGCCACGAGTTGTAACACGCGTCGATCCTCAATCCTACAGATCTAAAAATGGTTATTCAATAACTAGTGAGATAAAATCTCAGTAAGTCAAAAAATCTTAAGCCACCGTTAGGAATTTCACTCGCCTCGAGGGTAGTCTAATCATGCAACCTAGTTCCGACAAACAACACATACCACACCTCAAGCAGAATTATCAGATGACAGTTTAATAAGCAGATGCAAACATAGGGGACCTTACCTTGTTTTGGCACACACAACTTGCAGAAACTTTCATTTAAATAATCACAGCATTAAGAAACATGCGAATAATCAAAGCATTGCATATAGCTTTCTCATGTCTCAACACTCACACATGCTCCGATTATTATGACCCCCAGGGCCACGGCACAACCTTATGGTTGGCGGTTAACTGGTCGTAGACCAAGAATCGTCCTCCCCCATGAGGCATGTCAACATCGTGGGCTCTCCCCCATTGACGGCATTCCCTAAGGAGTATGGGTCTGGCTTCTACGCTTAGTATAGGGTGATCATCAATTGTCATGTAATCACGAGGGGTTAATTGATCACACCAAGTACAGGGCCAAAAGAAAATCGGTTTAACGTTGTTCGCTGTCAATATCGAAGTCGTGTGGAATCACCTGCAATCTGACCTCGTACTTTTGCCGAATAGATTTATTTCTATTCGCTAATTGGCCTGCAACAGTGTGGTATCATTCCTCTTTAAAATCCCTGATTGAATTCACTAGTCGTATGTGCATCGATCCTTAATTTTCTTTCCGAATAGTTAGTTAATTTATGAGGGGCCAACTCAAAGTAAACGTAACTAACAGTGCATTAACAAAATAACCATTTCATCTATCCCGAAATGGGTCAAAATTCAGGATGTTACTACTCTTCCTGCCGAACTTCCAATATCCTTAAACACTAATGCCTCATTGCATCCTCACTTCTCCAAGTTGTTCATTTTGTACCTTGATATTACCAAATTACTTCCAATTCCTTCTTGGTTCCCATAGGCTATGCATTATCTGATTTTGCCAAAAGCAACTTTGCTGTCACCTCCCAATTTTGAATCCTCAGTTGGACTCATAGAGCTTTATCCCACATACCACTAAGCCAAGGCACTAGTAGTGTCAAACTCTATATGTCCCTCTCATCGAGGACACCTTAAGGAAAATGCAACACTGAACTTAATAATTCAACAGTCTTAGTCTTTCGTCCATATCGCTTTTCTAGCAATTTTGCATTGTCCTTAGCTTGTCTATGATATCTTAATAACATCCACTCACTACCAACAATATCTGGACTAGTGATCGTCCTTTCTCTGATCTTGTACAAGATTGACCACACTTCAGTTACACCCTTTTGATAATAATCTTATCCTTGAAACATTCTCTTTTTGCTCAGTTTGCAGTTTGGTTCACTTATGCCCCTTTCGACCTATTAGAAGCTTGCCAGCAATCGCTCCTTGTTCAGGCACTCTGGCTTCGGCGACCACTCCTCGCCCTTGATGAATCAATCGTCACAAGCATCTTCGAACTACACCACTACTAGCAAAAGTTCTTAGACATGCACTATCTCATAAAGGTATTATTCGCTTTAGCTCGTCCCATACCAAGCCTCATAGTTTTAATCTTATCTGAGCATTCCAAAGTGTAGGACTTTCTCCAACCCATCAATCCATGAGCTCATTTTCACAGGGTCACTTATCGATACTTGAAATCTGATTCACCGAATTTCCATCAAATCACTATTCGAATTTCACAAGCCACCAATTGTCCTTCCAACATTCCTTTCATGTCCATTTGATACCTAGTCCAAAATATCACCTCAACCACTTGAACACTAGTGCAAGCCAAATGTCATTTATTGCACCAAAAGCTTTTAGGTATTTTCTTCAAATCCTTACTAATACCTTGAAAAGAAAATCATCGATAATGCTACTTCACCATTTATCCACCTAGCATCAAGGGATAATTAATTTTTAATCCACTGAAGACAAAAATCCATTCCTCAAATCCCAATTTTAATTATCTCCCGAAATAATCCACCTTGGGTAAATTCATCTATTAATCAAATCTAAGACTTCCGAGCAATAAATTATCCACCTTAAATCTTATCAAAGATTATCACCATTTAAGAGATCATCACTTATGATCCAACACCTACAACTCCTAAAATCATCAAGATAAAACTTAATTGACTTCCATTAAATCCAATGACCTCAATTGTTGTGACGTGTAAGTAACCAATCTTCTTTGTTGCCTTACTACGCAGTCAAATCCCTTATACGACATTTCACTATAAATCTCATAATCTCAGATACTAGACTAAATCTTCAAAATTGGTGCGGTAATCAACTTATACTTAAACTCTTAAACATTATGCTCGCACTTATCCATCCATTCAAATTCTTACGTCCTTCATTAACATTTGCATCAGAAGTGTAGCTATCGTAGAGAACCTTTCTACGAATCGTCTATAATAATCCGTCCGACTTAGAAAACTTCAAACCTTTGTCACTGTCATAAGTCTTGGCTGATTCATCACTACCTTCATCTCGAGATCCACAAAAATTCCCTCATCTAAAATCACACGATAACAAGCAAAGCGAGTAAATCCAAACTCACACGTAATAAACTTGGCATATTGTTTATGTTTTTGAACGGTCTATAGCACCACCCTCAAGTATTGTTCGTGTTCCTCTAAATTCCTCAAATATTTCCAATATATTGTTCACGAACACAATTACTAATTGATCCAAGTACGCCTCAATCACTCAATCCATTGAACCCATAAAAGTAACTGGTACATTAGTTTATCCAACCAGTAGTATAGTAATCTTGTAGTGGCCAAATCACACACGGTATGTCGTTTTTAGTTCATCCTCCTTTTTAAATCCTCAACTACTGATAGCCCATCCTTGGGTCTATCTTGGAACATATCAAAACTGCTTGAAGTGGATCAAACAAGTCATCTATCCTTGGTAATGGATACTTGCTCATGATCGTCCTTTTTAATTAGTCGGGCCCCCCTTGTACCATCCATCATAGTCCTTTGGGTTCGAGGGTACCAATTGCTCCTTGATTTCCAATTTCAAACTATTCCTGACCTTCTGACTCGGTCTACTAGATTCCTAATCATTCTCTGTGCATACTTCGAGAGCTCTGTAAACTTAACCTCCTATTACACAACTGACAAATGGTTCTGACGAAGTTGGAAGAATTTGGTTACCTTTTGCTCTCGCATGCACTCAGAAAAGTATTCTCCATCAAATGCTTCGTCAACAGTACTCCACTCAAGGATAGTATCTTTGGGCAAAACCCTTCCTTGGGTTACTTTCCACTAAGTGCTAATGTTACCTTGCAATTGGTACTCTGCTAAGGCTATCTTATTGTCATGCCCCGAAGCCCAAGCACGCGACAATATCTTACCATGGTCAATTGAAAGCAACGTCTCAGGACTCGTCGACGACCATTCATTTTAATCTTTCAATAAGCGCAAGCAGAAGATGAACCATCCCCAATCCAAACAGACAATCACACAATCAAACAGGGATAGATGGATGAACAGTAGAAACCCCAACTACTCATTTATACATTCACTAGATTAACCAACGGAGGATTGTTTCCAAATACAAGCTTGACAAAATGGTCGATCCATCCTCTAAGCCAAACCAAGAAGGAACTAGGCTAAGCTAATCCAACTATACAAAATAAACCCTTGGGTTCAACACCACCTTCACTCGGACCCATTGGACTTAGGCTCCATCGGGTCGATCACTGAAAGAGCGGGGACATGATTCTCCACTATGCCAATTTAAGGGCTTGAAAGTGGTTATACAATAACCGGTGAGATAAAATCTCAGCGAGTTCTTCTCCTAAGCCTCGGTTAGTACACCAACTCAACTCGGGGTATCTCTTCAGAACCACCCCTTACACAACCTAACCACAAACAACCAACAGTCGGCAATCAAACAATAGATAGGATGAACCAACAATCAAAAGTCGATTCGCATGCAACCTTACTCGGTATGCCATACCTTGCATATTATATTTTAGCACAATACATACAATGCACACAGCTATTAGATGATGTAGTTCACTAATTACATGCGAGTCGCGTCACAAGTTATCTCACCTAGCCATTGCCACACCCTGCACATTATCAATTCATGCGTGCATGCCATAAATGATGTGATCATCTCATGCGTAATTGGAACCAATGATGCCATATTTTCTCATGTACTCTTGCATCCATATGTGTTCCGATTATTACTGCCCCTCAAGGCTACAACCGAGACGCAACGGGGCTACGGTGCCCTTCCTCCGCAAAGGCACAACTATGCACTTCCGTGCCCAAAAGACATCAAGGGATACTCTCCCAAGATGGCATGCTCAAAGAACATCAAGGGATACTCTCCCAAGACTACATTTTCCAAAGGACGTCAAGGGATACTCTTCTACGACGGCGGGTTTAGTTTAATGATCACGCAATCATACTGTCACAACCCACTTATTATCTTTGAGCATTAGCCAATGCACACATGCTTGTGTCACGGCTCGAAGACTTGTGCGATCCAAGAGGGTTCTTGGGCGATGCCGTGACCGAACCTTGGTACGAGCGACCCTCAACCGTGATCTCCGTATTCTAGGGTTTTCTTGAGTCTTCTAGATTATTCCTAGGGGCGGGTGATACGGTCATTGTATGCCAAGGCATTCAATATAAGTAGGTAGTAGTTGGGGGCTACTCCTATGTAATCAATACGGGTAGGTAGTAGTTGGGGGCTACTCCTATGTAATTAATACGGGTAGGTGGTAGTTGGGGAGATGCAATCTCCACCGTTAGATCGAGGAGGGATCTACAGATACGGTGTGCCTATACTTGTATAAATAGGGGCTCCTCCCCCCTCATTGTAGGTATCTCATTCTACACAAGAAATAGAAAACTAGAGCTTCTCTCTCTAGAGTTTCTCTCTCTAAGAGTTGTGTGAGTTTGAGTGGAAAGGCTGCTTGGGAGAAATCCTAAGGCCGTACGGGTGCAAAGGAACAAGGAATCGATCGGCCCGTGACAAGTGGTATCAGAGCGAGTTCATTCCTAGGCACAATGGCTGAATCCTATCCTGAAGTGTTGATCGTGCTGGCAGCGGATCAAGAGGAGCGTGGAAGGGCTGCCGCCAAAGGCACCAATGGGAGAAAGAACCGTGCTGGTTTCGGTTCGAGGGATGCTCTAGGGGATTTGGATCATCGGGTGATAAAGGTGGAGCTATTCACCTTCGAGATCCAAGGATCGGTCGATGACCTGACCCAGACCATCAAAGGAGTTGAAGTTGGTAAGGAGGAGCTCGAGGCCGAAGTGCTAGAGCTCAAGACCAGCATGGGAGAGCTCCGAGACGAGTTGCTGGGGACCCTGAGGCAAGAACTGGAACAATGGGGAAAAACCTTGGAGGCCATGATGGTGGCTATGCGTGTTGAGGTTGAGGAACTCAAGGGGAAGCTCGCTGAATCAGAAGTGGCACGCGTGAACGGAGTCGTCATGGTGCATGCTGGTCCACGAACGGACGCACCCAAGCCGGACAAGTTCAGAGGCTCGCGGGTGGCCAAGGATGTGGACAACTTCCTATGGTACATGGAACGGTACTTCCAGGCCATGAGGATCAACGACGACCTTACTCGGATAAACACTACATCTATGTACGTAGTTGATAATGCATTGTTGTGGTGGCGTCGTCGGTCGGATGGGAGGAGTGGCGATCCCATCGTGACATGGGAAGGATTCGTCGAAGAATTCCGACGGATGTATTACCCTTCGTACGCGGAGGAGGATGCTCGGAATGAGCTGAAACAGCTCGAGCAAAGGGGTGCGGTGTGTGATTACATCAAGTGGTTTTCGGAGTTGCTACTCTAAATCCCTTCGATGAGTGACACGGAGGCGTATCATCAGTTCATGGGTGGTCTCAAGCCATGGACCAAACAGGAGCTCAAGCGGTGCAGCGTGGGAGATCTCACGGCGGCCATTGCAGTAGCCGAGTCGTTTGTGGAGTACAAAACACCTTCTGTACCCAAGCAAAAACCTCGACCAAGGGACAAGGCCTTTGGTGGGGGAGATCGAGGGAGATTCCATCGTCCGTATGGAGGCAGACCCCCGGCCGGCCCTCCTAGATTTCATGCAGAGTCAAGCAATGGAGGACAAAGGAAGGTACGCACATATAAGTGCTTTTTCTGTGATGGTTCACATATGGCACGTGATTGCCCGAACAAGGCCAAGCTGGCGGCCCTTTGTAAGGAGGATGAGCCAAAGGAGGAATCGCAGCTGGGTTCGTTGTGTATGCTCAGTTCCCTCAAGACGAAGAAAGCTAAAGAGTCTAAGGGAATGATGTTCGTGGATGTAAAGATCGATGACACCACGATGAGTGCACTCGTGGATACCGGGGCATCCGATCTTTTCATTTCACAAGAGGCCGCGAAGAAACTCAATCTTCCGGTCGAGAAAGGAGCTGGTTGGCTCAAGACGGTGAACTCCAAGGAGGTCCCGACTAGCGGATTGACTAGAGACGTGGAGCTTCACCTCAGACCATGGTCAAGCAAAGAAACTATCGAGGTAATTCCCCTAGACGACTATGATTTTGTTCTAGGTCTAGGATTCTTCGATAGGATTAATGCGGGTGTGCTACCATTTGCGGATTGCATCTGCATTCTAGATAAGCGGTGCCAGTGCATGATTCCAATCCATCGTGCATCGGGTCGCGATCGGAAGATGCTATCGGCCATGCAACTCTCGAAGGGAGTTCGGAAGGGTGAGGTGACCTTCCTAGCCACGGTGAAAGTTGAAGAAAGTGAGGGCAAGGTGGAGGAGATTCCCACTGAGGTAACCCGAGTTCTCAACACATTCGCAGATGTGATGGCATCCGAGCTTCCTAAAAAGCTCCCACCTAGAAGGGAAGTGGATCATCGGATCGAGCTAGTGCCTGAAGCTCGACCACCGGCCATGGCACCCTATCACATGGCACACCCGGAATTGGAAGAATTGAGGAGACAACTCAAGGAGCTGCTCGATGCGAGGTATGTTCGGCCGTCCAAGTCTTCATTCGGTGCGCCGGTCCTTTTCCAAAAGAAGCACGATGGGTCACTTCGGATGTGCATTGATTACCGGGCACTGAACAAGCTCACAGTGAAGAACAAGTACCCGATCTCTCTCATCGCGGATCTATTCGATCAACTTGGAGGAGCACGATGGTTCACCAAGTTGGATCTCCGATCGGGTTACTACCGGGTTCGGATCATTGAAGGGGACGAGCCGAAGACCGCATGCGTGACGCGATACGGATCGTACGAGTTCCTCGTCATGCCGTTCGGTCTCACCAACGCTCCGGCCACTTTTTGCACGATGATGAATAAGGTACTACATCCGTTCCTTGATCGGTTCGTAGTAGTTTATCTAGACAATATTGTAATCTATAGCCGGACGTTGGAGGAGCACATCGAGCACGTAAGGCAGGTCTTCCAAGTCTTGCGTGAGAACGAGCTATCCATAAAAAGGGAGAAGTGTGCCTTTGCCCAGAAGGAAGTTCCTTTCTTGGGGCACATTGTCGGGGGCGGTCGTGTTTGGATGGATGGGGCAAAGATCCGAGCAATAGTCGAATGGAAGTTGCCGACCAAGGTGACGGAGTTGAGGCCATTCCTTGGCCTCACCAACTACTACCGGCGCTTCATTCGAAGCTACTCGAGCATCACGGTGCCACTCACGGACATGCTGAAGAAGGACAAGCCATGGGAGTGGACCACGCGATGCTAAGAGGCGTTTGATCGGTTGAAGCAAACCATGACCAAGGAGCCGATGCTGGTGTTGCCCGATCACGCAAGACCCTACGAGGTAGAGACTGACGCTTCCGACTTTGCTATAGGTGGTGTTCTCATGCAGGATGGCCATCCGGTTGCGTTCGAGTCCCGAAAACTTAACGATGCCGAACGACGATATACCGTCCAAGAGAAGGAGATGACCGAGGTGGGCCATTGCCTTTGGACATGGAGGCATTACATTCTGGGAGCCAAGTTCGTCGTGAGGACGGACAACGTGGCCACGAGTTACTTCCAGATGCAAAAGAAGTTGAGTCTGAAGCAAGCTCGATGGCAGGATTTTTTGGCCGAATTTGACTACGTGTTGGAGTACAAGCCCAGGAAGTCCAACTCCGTGGCGGACGCACTGAGTCGAAAGGCAGAGCTAGCCAACATCGTAAGTCGACTGGATTGCCCGTGGATCGACCATATCAAAGAGGGGATCAAGCATGATCAAAAGGCTGAAGGTCTCCTACGTTACGCGCGAGAGAGCAAGACCCGCCAATTTTGGTGTGAAGACGAGCTTCTCTACACCAAGGGACGGCGACTGTACGTGCCACTCCATGGGAAACTGAGGAAGCAAGTGCTGCGAGAGTGCCACGATTCGAAGTGGGCGGGTCATCAAGGGATCCACCGTACATTGGCGCTTGTTGAGGAACAGTTCTACTGGCCTCAAATGCGGGACGACATCGAGGCGTATGTGAAGACTTGTCTTGTATGTCAACAAGACAGGCTCGAGCAACGAACGTCGCCGGGACTTCTGGAGCCTCTTCCTATCCCCACACGTCCATGGGAGAGTGTCTCCATGGACTTCATCGTCAACCTACCAAAATCTGAAGGGTGTTGGACACTTATGGTGGTGGTTGATAGGTTCTCCAAGTACGCGACATTTGTACCGGCAACGAAGGATTGCCCAGCCGAGGAGGCAGCCAAACTCTTCTTGAAGCATGTGGTCAAGTACTGGGGAGTGCCACAAACGATCGTGAGCGATCGTGACCCCCGATTCACGGGACGATTCTGGATGGAGCTCTTCAAACTGCTAGGGTCGGAGCTGAACTTCTCCACGAGTTTGCATCCACAAACTGACGGTCAGACGGAACGGACCAATGCACTCCTGGAGATCTACCTTCAGCACTACATGAGCACAACACAAGTGGACTAGGCAAAGCTGATTGACGTGGCCCAGTTCTCCTATAACTTGCAACGGAGCGAGTCGACCGGCCGGAGTCTGTTCGAGATCGCGATGGGGCAACAACCGCAAACTCCAAGTGCGGTTGCATCGGGCTACAAGGGGAGTAGCCCTCCAGCTTTCAAGTTCGCAAAAGATTGGCACAAACAAGCGGACTTGGCTTGGGCGTGCCTACACAAGGCATCGAAGCGCATGAAGAAATGGGCGGACCGAAAACGTCGGCACATGGAGTTCCAAGTCGGAGACCAAGTGTTAGTCAAACTACACGTGGTCTTTCGATACAAAGACGTGCACAAGGGATTGATCCGACGCTACGAGGGGCCGTTCCGTGTGCTTCAACGGGTCGGAAAGGTCGCATACAAGCTGGAGTTACCGCCTAAGCCAAATGTACATCCGGTTTTCCACGTAAGTATGCTTAAATCTTTCCATATAGATGCGGAAGATCCGAACCGAGAGGAGTCGTAACGGGCACCCATGGGAGCTAAGACCTCGTATGACTGAGAGGTTGACCACATCATGGCCGACCGAGTCATATGGAAGCGGTATTGTGCACCGAAGCGGGAATACATGGTTCGATGGAAGGATCTTCCGGAGAGTGAAGCAAGCTGGGAACCTGCAGATGCTCTTTGGCAATTCAAGAAACAAATTGAAGCATTCCATGCCAAAGACGCGACGAGGGCGTCGCCCGATTAGGTGGGGGAGAAGTCACGGCTCGAAGACTTGTACGATCCAAGAGGGTTCTTGGGCGATGCCGTGACCGAACCTTGGTACGAGCGACCCTCAACCATGATCTCCATATTCTAGGGTTTTCTTGAGTCTTTTAGATTATTCCTAGGGGCGGGCGATGCGGCCATTGTACGCCAAGGCATTCAATGTAAGTAGGTAGTAGTTGGGGGTTACTCCTATGTAATAAATACGGGTAGGTAGTAGTTGGGGGCTACTCCAATGTAATTAATACAGGTAAGTGGTAGTTGGGGAGATGCAATCTCCACCGTTAGATCGAGGAGGGATCTACGGATACGGTGTGCCTATACTTGTATAAATAGGGGCTTCTCTCCCCTCATTGTAGGTATCTCATTCTACACAAGAAATAGAAAACCAGAGCTTCTCTCTCTAGAGTTTCTCTCTCTAAGAATTGTGTGAGTTTGAGTGGAAAGGCTGCTTGGGAGAAATCCTAAGGCCGCACGGGTGCAAAGGAACGAGGAATCGATCAGCCCGTGACACTTGCATATAATACTTCAAATCCTTTTGCATAAAAGCAGTCCATTTTTGGTGTCCCTCGGACAAACCATTTTTCCCTATTTTGTGAAAATGACATGATTCATGTGGATGTTCATGCAATGACACATCTAATTAACTTCATAAAATCAAGACACATGAAATTATGCACAATTTTAGCTTATGGATGAACAGTGCACGTGAACAGTATAGTGAATAGTGATATTTCAAATTTTAATAATTAAATAATTAAATTCAAAAATTAAAATAACTTAAACATTAAATACAGAAATTAAATAAATCATTAATTAAAAAAATTAATCAAATTAATCAAGTAATTAAGGAAAAACATGTTTAATTAACACATAACACACAATTAAGCATAATCAAGCACAATTAAGCATAATTCAGCAAGATTAAGCTAATTTTATCTTAACCATCTAACCACCTATCTTAAGGCTATGCAACTTAATTAAACTTCTTAAACCAACATTAACACTAATTAATTCAACCCTAAGCAAGTTTAGGCACTAACTAAGGGATTATGGGCTAAACTCACCCGTTAAGCGGGCCGGCGACACGAACGCGGCAGCAATGACGAACCCGACATTCGGGAACCTCTACTAAGTGATTCAAGGCAGTCCTGGGCTTAACACAGCAGCAACAAACTCAGATTCCCCACTGAACTTCTGAAAAATTACACTACTTGAAGAGAAAGTGGTTGATCGGAGTTGAACGGGCTGCCCGGAGCTTCGATGAGCAATTCGCCGGCGATCAACGACACCTGGGGGTTGAGGGGGAATTGCTGGTGGTTGGGATAGGTAGTGGTTCAATCGAAATGTGAGGAAAATGGCTGAAATAGGCGGAACCAGCATAACTGCCACTATAGTGGACGGTCCCATGAGTAATCACTTCCGTCCGACTGGCGGGTTGGCCGGCGGCTCTGATCGGCGATCGGCCACCACCACCTGAACATAAATTTTCTTTTGAATAAAATGGTGGGTGGCACAAGCCGTAATCACACAGGAAGGGCATGAACAACTCGATTTTTCGGAGGAAGGTCAGAAGGAAAAACTGAAGGAAGGAAGGGAAACCAAGGAAGAAAGTGGTGTGTGATTTTGGAGGAGATGAAGGTGAGAGAGAGAGTGGAATGAGGGCTGAAGATAGGTCTCATTAAGGCCTTTAATGGCATGGTTCAACTCCCAAGCAAGATGACATCATCTTCTCTCTCTTCTTTTGACTTTTCTTCAAAATATCCAAGGGCAAAATGGTCATTTCCATCTTGCACATTTTCCAATTTGCCCTTGGGCTGACAATGAAGGGCATATCTAAGAAACGGGCTAGAACATAAATAGGAACGGGCTTTGGAATCCATTGAGCTCAAATCAGCTCAAGTTTACATAATGGGCTTGGGAGGCTAAATGGCCGGTTTGGTCCAACGGGCTCACTTGCTTGCCTCGGGTCTACCACGGTGGCTGTCCCACCTTTGGCATGAGGCCCACACTATTCTTGCTCGGCCCACGTCCTTGTAGGCTCGTTTCCTCAATTCGTAAACCCCTTTTCCAAAAACTCGGCTCAACTGGCACTGTTGACTGTTTAAGAAGCATCGTCAAAAGTTTGTCTTGGATGTTCCCAAAAATTCGAAGTCCAATCCTAGATTCTCATGTCTTGTCAATTTCGCCCAAATGCCATTTTGGTACAACTCAGACTAATTGGCAGCTTCGAGAATTCATGTGTAGCCCACTCGTGCCAAATTACATTCAAGATATCTCGACACATGGACATCCTTGACTACATGAAATTGTGAATAATAGATTCTTATTTTAAAGTACATGATTACTGAGGATTGACATAAGGTCACTCGCAAGCTCAATAACAATAAATAGAATCACTCGTCGTCCCATTATGTTCTATCTGCGAATCGACTTCTATTCGTCCTTAGAATCAGCTTGCATATCTACAAGATTGTCTTTACGCAAGTCTCACGGTCGAGTCGTTTTCCTAGGTCAAGTTCTTTAGTCGCACAAGTTTTGTCCTCATTAGCCTTTCCTCGTAAGATTAGTATCTTAGGAGTGATCAGTTTCGAGTGAGATCGACCAATAATGCACTAGTGAAATTAACATTCATTCCTCCCTCAAAGGGCTTGAATTTCAGAACGTCACACTTATCTTCCTCTAAGCATTCCTACAATGCTAACAGTTACTCCAATTCCTTGATCCAAAAGGTTGTGACCTCAAGATTACTCATCCTAACAGACTTAGACGACTCAAACTCTAGGAATGGTTCAACTAACTTAAACATCAATTGATCGTCAATCCCCTTTCCAACCAATCAAACTTACTAGGTGAGATAGCAGCAACAACGGCGGCAACAACAACAACAACTTGAGTCTAAGCTTGCTACCCTATCTCAATACCCAAGGCTTCTAATGCCTGTAAAATTTCATCAAATCTAGGATCCTCTAGTGCTTTTCCTTTAGCACTAGCCCATCCTTCGACTGCCTTACCACAAGGATTCTTGAATCAGGATCATTCATCTAATAGAATTATCACAGAACGTTATTTCCAACCCCACAAGGAATTAGAAACCGTGAACGACCCGCTTAAAGCCAAAGAATCAAATAAACAAGCACAAGGACGGGGTGCTTTCCTAACTAACTATCCCAAAACCTATCGCACCTTATCACTCCATGCGTTGACTAGGCTCTGATACCAAAATCGACAGGGTTGTCACACCGCGACCCTCGAGCATGCGACAACCACTATTCTCTTGTGGTCATTTAGATGTAACATCCTAGGACGTGTTGCCGGCCATTATTTTTATCTTTTAATTAAACGCTTGCGGAAGCGAATCACAATTTTTCAGTTAATTACAAAAGCAGAGATAGTAGGAAAACCCAATAATAACACATTTCAAAGTGCCGCTTTATTTATCTACTGACTAACCCTAGAAAGTTTACAAGTATAAGCCCTTACCACTGGTATCTTTCTATGGAGCTAATGAAACCAACAAGCTAGTGTTAATCTACTCCCTTAAAAAATGGCCACAAGTCGTAACACGCATTGATCCTCCATCATAAGAACCTGAAAATGATCAGTGAGATAAAATCTCACTAAGTCAAAATCCTAAGCCTCGGTTAGGAATTTTGCTCGCCTCGAGAGTAGTCTAATCATGCAACCTAGTTCCGGCAAACAACACATATCACACCTCAAGTAGAATTATCATACAACAATTTAATAAGCAAATGCAAATTTAGGTGACCCTATCTGGCCTTGGCATATGCAAGCTACAAAAATTGTCATTTAAATCGTCACAACATTAAGAGGTATGCAAATAATTAGAGCATTGCACACAACTTTCTCATGTCTCAATTGAATATGCGAAAAATAAAAGTAAGGAAGAAAAAAGAGGGCAAGTAGGAAGTTTTACGTGGAAAACCCTTCCAAAATCAAGAAAGGAAAAATCACGGTGCCGCACTAGGCAATCTCTTCACTATCAGTATCAGTGTTACAAGCTTGGGGTTACAAAGTTTCAACATTACAACTATGAAAGAAATTGCCCTATTTATAACAGGAGTCTAGGGCATACATATTAAAGGAAATTACATATATGCTATTAGTAGTAATATAAATTTTATTTCCTCTAATATCTCAGGATGGTGGACCTACTGGGAAGTGCCTACCCACAATAATATTTTTCCTCCATCAGACTCCACAATTCCATCAATCTCCCACTTGGAGGCTGATCTTTAAAAAATAGTAATAATCTTTTATAGTCTTCATCTTTTCAACCCAAATTGTCCTAATGCGGCGACCCCCCTCATCACTTACCATGGAGACCAACTAAGGCAATCGCAGCCTCAGTTTCTTAGTGGTGACAACTTTTATTAACATATCTGCTGGATTTTCTGCACCAAGAATCTTCTTTAATGACAATGTCCCGTCATCTATCAACTAACAAATTTGATGATATTTTAACTTAATGTATTTTGTCCTTGAGTGAAATATTGGATTCTTTGCAAGACAAATAGCACTTTGACTATCACTAAAAAGAACACCGTTATCTTGCTCCTTGCCTATCTCCTTCAGAAAATTTTTCAACCAAATCATCTCCTTACCAGTTTCAGATATAGTCACATACTCTATTTCAGTGGTTCAGAGAGATAAACAAGTCCGAAGTCTAGACATCCAACTAATTGCAGTGCCACCTAAGGTAAAAACATAACTTGAGATGCTCTTCCTATTATCCAAGTCACCACCAAGATCTGCATCAACAAAGCCTTGTAAAGTTGCACTATTTTTCATAAAACATAATGACATATCAGAAGTGCCTTTCAGGTATCTTAATAACCATATTACAGTTTCCCAATGTTTTATTCTTGGATTTGCTATGTATCTGCTTACAACTCCCATTGCATGAGCTATGTCTGGTCTAGTACACACCATTGCATATATTAAACTACCAATAACTAATGCATAAGGCACTTTAGCCATGTACTCTCGCTCTTCATTCGTCTTTGGTGACTGCTCCTTTGAGAGCTTGAAGTGACTTCCTAAAGGAGTATTTCTGGGCTTTGCATTATGAACTCCGAATCTGTCAAGCACTTTTTTAATATACTTTTCTTGAGATAACTTTAGAATTCCTTTAGATCTATCCTGCTTGATCCTCATCCCAAGAATCTGATTCGCTGTGCCCAAGTCCTTCATCTCAAACTCTTTTGACAATTGCTGCTTTAGTATGTTGATCTCTCTCATGCTAAATCTTGCAATGAGCATATCATCCACATACAACAGCAAAATAATATAGCAGTCATCAAAATTTTTGAAATAATAACAGTAATCCATGTCACTTCTAGTGAACCCGTTACCACAGATAAATGTGTCAAATTTTGTGTATCACTGTCGAGGAGCCTGTTTCAAGCCATACAGACTTTTCTTCAATTTTCAAACATAATTTTCTTTTCCAGGATCTTAAAAACCTTCCGGTTGTACCATATAAATATCCTCCTTCAAATTACCATGAAGGAATGTAATCTTAACATCTAGCTGCTCTAGATGTAAATTCTTTACAGCAACAATACTCAATACTGATCTGATGGTAGTTAATTTCACAACTGGAGAAAAAATCTCTGTATAATCAATTCCTTATTTTTGCTGAAACCCTTTTACTACTAACCTTACTTTGTACCTCTTGCTGCTATCGGGTTCTTCTTTGACCCGATACACCCACTTGTTCTATAATGCCTTCTTTCCATCTGGTAACTGAGTTAACACCAAAGTTTTGTTTTTCTTGAGTGAATCCAACTCATCCTGCATTGCTAACTCCCACTTAATAGAATCTTCAACTTGCATTGCTTCCTAAAAATTTTCTGGTTCGCCAGTGTCAGTTAAAAGCAAATACTGCAATGATAGAGAATATCTCCGTACAGGTTTATGTATTCTACTACATCTTCTCAAAGTGGCATAAGGTGTACGTGATTCTTGTTCAACAACAGTTTTAGGAATTTCAACTAGAACACTTTTAGAATTCTCTTCCAATTCAATCTCTGTATTCTCCACCAAATTTTCCTTCACACTAGATTCTGCCACGGATTTGTCCTTGTACAACATGTTCTCATTGAACGTAACATCAGCAGTTCTTATTATTTTTCTATTTTGTTCATCCCAGAACCGATAGCCAAAATAATTAGAATCATATCCAATGAAAAAACACTTTTTAGCTTTTGCATCAAGTTTATCTCTATTTTCAGAATCTACGTGGACATAGGAAACACAATCAAAAACTTTCAAATGTGAGAGACTTACCTTCTTTCCACTCCATTATTCTTTTGGTAACTTAAAATCAAGTGGAACTGAAGGTCCTCTATTAATTAAATATGTTGCCGTATTAATTGCATATGCCCTAAACATCTTGGGTAATCCTGCATGCAACCTCATACTTCTTGCAGGTTCATTCAGGGTTATGTTCATCCTCTCAGCAACTCCGTTTTGCTACGGTCTATTGGGAACAATTCTTGTCTTTATGATTTCGTTCTTTGTACAAAATTGCTTGAATTCCTTGCTATCATATTCATCACCATTATCAGACCTTAAACATTTAATTTTCAGGTCAGTCTCGTTCTCCACTTCAGCTTTCCATTTTTTGAAAATAGTAAACACGCCAGATTTATTGTTTTAGAAAATAAACCCATACCTTTCTAGTGGAGTCATCAATAAATGTGACATAATAGCGCGAGCCTCCAAGGGATTGCACAAGAGCTGGGCCCCATACATCTATATGCACCAACTCTAATTTTTCTTTCTTTGGTTCTTTTCCAATCTTTGAAAAAGTAACACGTTTATGCTTACCCATAACACAATCTTTACATAGACCAATATCTATGGACTTCAAATCAGGCGATTTTCCCTTAGATGCTAATATCTTCATTCCTTTTTCGCTCATATGTCCAAGCCTGCGGTGCCATAATTTAGATCAATTTCTGATTCAACAATTGCTGTAGTTTCTCTATTGATTTCAGTCATGTAGAGCATTCTTGACTTTGTTTTACGTGCTACAATCAGAGCACCTTTAACAATTTTCCAAGAGCCATCCCCAAAAATAGTCCTGTAACCTGTGCTGTCTAGTTGATTTATAGAGATTAGATTTCTCTTAAGTCCTGGAACATATCTGACATTATACAACTTCCATTGATATCCATTAGTAGATCTTATATAAATATCACCCTTTCCCATAATATCCAAAGGTTCATTATCAGCAAGATAAACCTTTCCAAATTTTCCAACAACAAAATTGTGCATTAATTCTTTGCATGAAGTAGAGTGAAACGATGCACCTGAGTCAAGAATCCATGACTCAATTGGACCGTCAATGCTCAAAATTAAGGCATCACTATTTTGAGTCTCTTCAAAAGTTATATTAACAGATTTTTCTTTCTCTTGATTTCGATCTCGATATTGAATTTTCTACTTTGGAGCTCTACAATCTCGTTTTAGATGTCCCTTCTTTTCGCAATTGCAGCAAATAATTTCACCACGAAGTCTCGATTTGCTTCTCCCTCTGGACTTTGATCTACCATGGTACTAGTTTCGTCCCCTTTGATTGCTTCTCCCTCTGCCTTCAATATTTAAGGTAGCACTCGAAAATTCACCCGATTCTCTTCTGCAAATATCTTCGCTAAGAATCAAATCTCGGATTGCTTGAAGCTTCAATTTTTTCTTACCAGACAAACTGCTTACTGCAGTCACAGTTGCACTCCAACTTTCAGGTAGAGAAGATAATAAAATTAAAACCTTTACATTTTCATCAAATTTGATATTTACTGAACTCAATTGAGTTGTGATCACATTGAATTTGTTGATGTGATCTGTCACAGAAGCACCCTCGTCCATCATCAGATTGAAAAGACGACGCATCAAATATACCTTGTTTGATGCAGAAGGCTTCTCGTACATGTCAGACAACACCGCCATCAAATCCTCCGTTGTCGCCTCATTGGCAATGTTGAAAGCAACGTTTCGCGCCAATGTAAGATGAAACAAACCTAGAGCTTGTCGATCTAACAATTCTCATTCTACTTCATAGATTTTGGTTTCTTTCCAGACAGAGGTTGATGCAAATTCTTCTAATATAGCATATCCTCGATCTGCATCTTCCAGAAATCAAAATCCTTGCCATCGAACCGATCAATCTTCACCTTTCCTTCGTCCATATTCGCTCCCACTATTTCGCCAAAACTAGGCTCTGATACCAGTTGTTAGGGAACGCAAATATGAGAAAAATAAAAGTAGGGAAGAAAAAAGAGGGCAAGTAGGAATTTTTACGTGGAAAACCCTTCCAAAATTAAGAAGGGAAAAAACACGGTGCTGCACTAGGCAATCTCTTCACTATCAGTATCAGTGTTACAAGCTCAGGGTTACAAAGCTTCAGCGTTACAACTATAAAAGAAATTGCCCTATTTATAACAGGAGTTCAGGGCATACATATTAAAGGAAATTACATATATGTTATTAGTAGTAATATAAACTCTATTTTCTTTAATATCTCAGGATGGGTGACCTATTGGGAAGTGCTTACCCACAATAATATTTTTCCTCCATCAGACTCCACAATTCCATCACAACATCCGCACATGCTCCGATTATTATGACCCCCAGGGCCACAGCACAACCTTATGGTTGGTGGTCAACTGGTCATAGACCAGGCATCGTCCTCCCCTATGAGGCACGGCAACATCGTGGGCTCTCCCCCATCAATGGCATTCCCTAAGGAGCATGGGTGTGGCCTCTATGCTGAGTACAAGGTGATTCTCGATTGTCATGTAATCATGAGGGGTTAATTGCTCACGTTGAGTACAGGGCCAAAATAAAATCGGTTTAACGTCATTCGCAGTCAATATCGAAGTCGTGTAGAATAACCCGCAATTCGACCTCATACTTCTACCGAATCGATTTATTTCCGTTCACTAATTGGCCTGCAATAGTGTGGTATCATTCTTCTTTGATAGTTATGGTCAAGCGACCTATCCCTGATTGAATTTATTAGTTATATACGTATCGATCCTTAATTGCCTTTCTTAATAGTTAGTTAACTTATGATGGGCTAACTCAGAGTAAACTTAAGTAATAGTGCATTGACAAAGTAACCATTTCATTTATCTTGAAATGGGTTGAAATTCAGGATGTTACAGCTCTAGCTTCAGGAATTGTTCTACCAGTTTGTGAATCGGTCGCACACGCACTCATTCTCGAAATGCCCTTGGATTAGAACTGAAGAGCAGCAAAGTCCCAAATTTAAATTTTCGGCCCAACAATCCTTTTTCCGACGTTTCTGAGCAAACCAAAAATTTTGGAAATTAATGTGCCTAAAATTCAATAATTTAATCATGATGTCCTAGAAAGTTCGATAGCTGAATTCAGATTAAAAATCATGAATTAGAAAAATCCAAAATAGTTCAAAAAATTTAGGACGTCACACACACAAACTTGAACAAATGTGCTATCTCTCTATTGTTGCCTAGACTAAATTCTATGCACAAAGACTTGCTTAGTAATTAATATTATCCTAGTAATCTTGGATCAAGTGAGAGATGAAATCTATGGCAAATAGCTTGAATCATATGAGTGACAAAAAAAATGCTACATGAAAATGGTACTACATCATTTTTCAATAGATCTACAAACCTCAACAAGTATTACAAGAAGTGATGTACAATTTATATTTTTTTAAGGAAAATGGTGCTGGAAGAAATTAGCCCTTGATCATTCTCTCTTAACTTTCGATTATGGGCAATTATCATCCTGAAAAAAAAAAAAAAAAAGGTGACCGCAATTGTGTAAGTGTATTTTTAGTGATAATCTCAAAATTAGTACGGTTGGAAGGGTGTTGGACGATTTTCAGGAGGAGATTCCCCATTAAAATCGCACTAACAGAATTTAGCCGATTTCATGGGACTTGCAAGTTATTTAATGGGCTTTCAAGTAGAGGAATCTTCATGCTTGTGTCCTTGGATTATCAAATTTTAGAGGCTGAAAATTCACCTTTTTAATCGTTATTAAGATAGAAAATAATGTCATCTACTCCTTCTCTGATATTCAATCTCTATATTGTTATTGAGGTATTATCACAACAACGATTGCTTTGCCTCAACAAACACTCAACCAAACCAACAAACTATCAACAATATATATTCAACCCCCTTAAGCCACATCCAAAATACAACTCTAAAAGTTCCCCATCAATAGCACCTCGCCCTAGTTGCCGCTAATCTAGGAACCCAAAAATATGAAAGATAAGTGGAATGAATAACTATAGTTCAGTGAATAATATATATCTTCTAAATAGATTGATCAATTACTATGTATATTTAAAACACACATATAAACTCATTTACACCAAATCTAGAACACAACAAACTTCACTATCAAAAGGGGTTATCTATGACAAAATCTTGCAAATTAAGTTAATGCGAAAATATTAGAGAAATAAAAGAGAAATAATAAAGACAACAAAGATTTATATGGTTTGGTTGGAGTATTGTACCACATTTTACGGGGAAAGCCAGCGGCAAATAATCCACTATAATAGGAGAATTAAAGTTACAATCACTCACATGCTCGAGTGGATTCTATACCTAGATTTA
The DNA here is from genome assembly GCA_014182735.1 of Corymbia maculata. NCBI lineage: Eukaryota > Viridiplantae > Streptophyta > Magnoliopsida > Myrtales > Myrtaceae > Corymbia > Corymbia maculata. Next base: position 18,858,157 of record CM024688.1, on the reverse strand, counting down.
AGGACAAACTACTGGTGTTTACAAATAAATAACTCAATTGACATGTAAACTCATGGCGCAAATCACTGCCTATTCAATCCTAAAGCAAAGGCTCTATGTACACCAAGAACAAGAACCTATCTGATTGTTCTTTCTTTTCCTATAATGGCTTCACGTTCGCTTGGCAGCTTTCTTTCCTTGCATGGCACTTATCTCGCTGACAAAAAGAAGTCTCCTTTAATTTATATGGATGTGGCAGGAAACAAACCCTTTCTTGCACCAAGGCAAAGAAGAAAAAGACATGAAGGTCCTTTTGAAATCGTGCAATAAATGGAGTCCTCTAGTAAACCGGTCAAGCTCTAAAAAGAAGAAATCAAACCTGTTGATCGAATCTTGATATATATATATCCCCAACAAAAATAACAAATTTTCAATTATACAAAGTAACCACTGCCCAATAAATTCATAACTTGAATTAATTTGTATAGTCACATTTTGGATATTTATCCAAATTTATAAACTCTCAAGAGATAAGTTAACAATTCTCCAACTTGGCTTAATGTTAGAAGCCAAGTTTTAGTGCTCATCATCTATGCTATTCTCCCAATGCCTCGGTGGGAGTTTACTCTTCATATATGCCAATTGAGCTCAAGCAAAACTTGAGCTTTGCCAAAAGAACGGGCTTAGTCATCATGTATACTAGATTCTCTACTGTAGCAATCTTTTTCACAATAACTTTGCCCATTCACTAAGACATCTCAAATGAAGTGGTACTTGATGTTGATATGTTTTGTTCGCTCTTGATAAACTGGATTATATGCAAGATATATTACACCTTGATTATCATAGTGTCAACACTTTATTGTTCTACCCGAAAGTCCGAGAGTAAACTTTATAACCATATCGCCTTCTTTGTTATAAAGGTTAGTGCCTTGTACTTTGCCTTAATCAAAGACAAGGTAACATGATCCTGCAAGGATGATTTCCAACTCATTGCACCACCCACTAGCACAAACATATACCCTGTTAAAGAATTGCAATCATTGAAGACATTAGTGTGATCCAAACCCACATAATTAGTGGTCTCATTGCCATTGCTGTCTTACCAATACACTCTAGCCATGTCAGTTGTCCCTTTCAAATATTTGAGGGGGAAAGTACAGCGCAAGTGCCAAAACTTGGCACAAAGGGACACTTAAGTGCCAAAAGTTACAAAATGTACACTTAAGTGCCACTTTTAAAAAAAAATTGGATCACTTAAGTGCCAAGTCGCCGGAACCCCGCCGGAAATCCTACGTGATATTTTTTTATTAATTTTCTTGCCTACGTGGCTCGCCGGAAACTGAATCGGCCAAAAATCAGCCAAAACGACGTCGTTTTGGCTGACGTGAATTTAAAAATTATTAATAAAATAATATTAAATAATTAAAAATATATTAAATTAAAATCGATTTTATTTAAAAAAGAAAAAAAAAGAGGGGATCGGCGAGGGCTATGCAGCCCTCGCCGATCCTCTCCCTTTTTTTTATAATAAAATCGATTTTAATTTTTCGACAATTTTTAAAAAAAAAATTGCCACGTGGATTTTTTATTTTGAAAAAAATGCCACGTCAGCAAATAAAGTCGCCGGAAAATGGACACGTGGCAATTTGGCCGGAATTTTCGCCGTTGGCACTTAAGTGATCCATTTTGCTCCGATTTTGGCACTTAAGTGTACCTTTTGTAACTTTTGGCACTTAAGTGTCCTTTGTGCCAACTTTTGGCACTCCAGAGGTCCGCATGTCAATATTTGAGACTTCATAGCTTCCCAATGAGATTTACCAATATGCTTCATATAGTGACTAACAATGCTTATAACTTGTGAAATATTAGGCCTAGTGCATATCATAGCATACATAATGCTACCCAATGCACTGCAATGAGGAACATGGGACATATGCTCCTCCTCCTCAGTCTACGATGATAATTTATCAAAAAGTTCTAAGTGCTTCACTAAATGCATACTTATAGATTTCGTTGATTGCATATTGGAAGGTGCTACAATCTTCTCAATATATTTATTTTGAAATAGATGTAAAGGTCTTGTAGCTTATCATGCAAAAATCTTGATGCCTAATATCTTCTTTGCAACACCTGAATCTTTCATCTTAAATTTAACACTCAACCGCTTCTTCAGCACATCAATATCAGACATATTCTTAACTGTTATTAGCATATCATCAATGTATATTAATAGGTAAATCAAAGAACCATCCTTTGATCTCCTAAAGTAAATATAAATATCCCTATGAATATTGAAATAGTCCTAATTAGTCATGAAAGCATCAAAATTGTTATACCACTTCCTAGGAGACTATTTTAACTCATATAAAGATTTCTTTAACAAGCAAATATGATCTTCCTTATCCAGAATAGCAAATCCCTCTGCCTACCTCATGCAAATCCACTTCTCCAACTCACCATGAAGAAACACAATTTTCACATCTAACTGCTCTAACTCGAGATCCTATACAGCAACTAAATTAAGTAAAACACGAATAAAAAAATGTCTTAACACAAGAGAGAACACTTAGTTGTAGTCAATGCTCTCCCTTTGTATACATTCCTTCACTAGAAGTTTTACTTTATACCTTGCTACCTTGACATAAGGAATGCCCTTCTTCCATTTAAAAACCTATTACTTCTGACAATCTTCTAGCTCTTGGGTACTTTGACTAGCTCTCATGTTTGATTCCGATAGAGTGATTCAATTTCTTTGCTCATAGCCCTTAGCCATTATGACGACTCACTACTAGCTATCGTTTTAGAGTAAGATGAATGCTCATCTATTTACAAATCGTTACCTATAGTCAATGCATAAGCAATATCTATATAATCATAATGTACTAGTGATTTAATTTGCCTTCTCGGTTTGTCTACGACTTAAGTGTGCTACGACTATGCTAGCTGTTCAATAACACCAACTTTAGGAACTACGGCCTCATCTATAGTCTTAACTTCTATTATCTTCGAGGTATTCGGAGTTTCCACCTGAAGCTCCACTTCATTATTGACACCATGATTCATATCCTCCGTTGGTTGTGTCTCAAAACTCCTCTATTAAAGCATTGTAGTCTTGTTGAAGATTATGCCTTGTTGATTGAAAAATCTGGTGATTTGGGATCAGTACACCATAGCCGATAGCTTTTCACCCTATGTATATAACCAATAAATATGCATTTTTTCACTCTTGGCTCAAACTTACCATCACTAGCATAAGCATACGCATGACATTTGAATATTCATAATTTGGAGTGATCAGTAAGTTTCCTCGACCATACTTCCTCTTCCACATGATAGTAGATGATGGAAACCAATTTACCAGGTAACATGCCATATTCACTACTTCTTCCCAAAATTCCTTGCCTAGTCTTACATGCGAAAGCATGCATCGAGTTTGCTTAAGTAAAATTTTGTTCTTTTGTTCTACTATGCCATTTTGTTGTGATGTCCTAGGTTCTATGCAATGTCTCACCATCCCTGCTGTTATCGGTTCTCGGGTAGCTAATTTGTTTATTTTGCTACTTCTTTATCAATGCCTTAAATTTCTTAAACCGATTGAACACATTAGATTTGTGCTTCAAGAAGAATACATATACCTTTCTCGAATAGTCATTGATATAAGTCAGTATCTATCGAGTACTACCTTTAAAACAAATCAGAGATGCCCTAGATGTCTTAATTAATATACTCAACCGGTCATTTGGTTAAACGAATAGTTGTAGTAAACTTAATTTAACATTGCTACCTAAAGATGTAATTCTCACACAAGTTTAGCTTCCTTATCTTTTGACCCTTTAACAACCCTTTCATCATTGTCATTGCACCTTGAGAGATCTTTGTTGGGAGTGTAGAGCAGAAGCCTGATATCTTCACTTGGAGAGATTGCCAAGATATAGTCAAAGTTCGAGCCCGTCAACTTATCTAGTTGAACCAACTTTCACTCAAAAACTTAAGTTAATGAATTATGAGCCAACTAGCATATCCAGTCAAATCCACCACATCAATTCTCCAATGTGGAACTTCTTTAACACAATTCACCCACATGTGCATCCATCCTAACAAATTATTCTCTCATGTGTGAGTTCAATACTAAGCTTGGCTCCCTAATGATTTAGGTTTTATTCTAGCCCAACTTCATCCTTACAGGTCCGAGTTGCTATGGCATAACTCCCACCTGCCCAAAAATCGTAACTATTGACTCTAATACCAATTGTTTTAATATAATACACGGAAACGAAGAATCTTGCAAATTAAGTCACTGCAAAAATACTAGATAAATTAATGAGAAATGATAAAGACGCCATATATTTACGTGGTTTGGTCCAAATATCGATACCTACATTAACGGGGAGAGATAGCAACAAATAATCCTATATAATTTGAGAATAAGAGTTGCAATCACTTACAAACTCAAATGTTTCCCACACCTACATTTAAGCTCCAAGCCCTGATGTTTACAAATAAACAACTCAATTGAGATGTAAACTCATAGCACAAATCACCGTGTATTCAAGCCCTAAACAAAGGCTCTACATATACTAAGAACAATAACTCGTGTAATCATTCTTTCTTTTTGTACGGTGGCTTCATGTTGTCTGCACACTTTCTTTGCTTGTGTGGCACTTATCTTGCTGAAGAAGTCTCCTTTCATTTTATAGGAATGTAGCATGAAACAAAACCCTTTCTTTCACCAGCACAAAGTAAAAAGACAAGGCCCTTAAATCGTGCAGTAAATGGAGTCCTTTGGTCAACTGGTCAAACTCGGAAAAGAAGAAACCAATCTTGTTAATTGAATTTTGAGATATATATCCCCCACAAAATAACAAATCTTCGATTATACAAAGAAATCACTGCCTAAGAAATCCATAACTTGGATTAATTTGTTCAGTCACATTTTGGATATTTATCCAAATTTATTTAATAGATCAAGTTTGGTAAATATTCGAACTCAAGACATTAACTCAACAATATATTATGACAGAAATACCCATTTATATTAGTAATATTGAAAGAAACATTAATGGTACAATCCACTTATCATTCTCAACATACATGTTAAAAGGTTGAGCTCAAATATCAATTATGATCACACATAATGTCCCTTGTCATGCATAATGCCCCTTGATAAGGTGACCAAGGTCCCACCTTTGGCAATATCTCCATCTATATTATCTACGGTTGGCTTACAATGATATCTTAAACTAATATGCAAACCCACAACCCCTCACCGGGGTCATATCGATATTAAGCATCAATACCAATCTACAACAACATCATCCACAATCTACAAAGCCCAATTCAAACAATATTATAATGTGTTTCCTATACTCCTTTGAACTCAATTTCGTAAACTAGTTCATGAATAAGTATATAGCCTTTTGTCTAAGTATATAGCCTTTTGTATATTTAAAGTTAAGGACTTCTCATGAGTCTTTCCAAAAAGTTTTGCAAATCCATTTGCAGGCAAACAATTAAGACCATAATTTAAAGATAACATTTCCATATCTAATACACATATGATAGTAAATGCTTAATTCAATTTATACAAGAACTATTCTTGTTCTTAACTCTTAACATAACTAATCCAATTCATTTTTGAAATATGAGTATATAAAATTATAGTAGATATAGTATCACTCACCTTGGAATGCCCACAACCAAATAACAAACGTTATTGGAATTGTCGGACTTGCAATGTTAACAAATAAGCGAGAAACAACGTTAAATCGAGTACAACTCAACTTTAACTACGAAATAACTAAATTATGCTTAAACGCTAACAAAATGACTCCTATGGCTAACAAATCACTCACTCAAAGTAGTTATTTAAACATAAACGCAATGTGAAACTTGCATGAAAACCTGAAGGTTTTGCTTCGACCAGAGGTTGCTTCAAAAGGACTTTCGTTAAAACCCACAGTTCCATGACACCATAATCCACCATTTCAATAAAATCTCAAAGCACAATAATCTAAGAATTGGACTTTGCAGTCCAAATTTCCCAAAATTATGAATTTACGCTGAAAAACGAAAATGCCTCCGATTGAAAGAATGGGGGCATGAGCACTTACTAGGCGTTACATGCATAGTTAAGTTAGCTTGGCGAGACTTTTGTGACAAGCACGCACAAAAACTCCTCCTTTTCTCCTCTCTTCTTTCTTCTTTTTCTTCTTCTTTCTTTCTTTCTCCTCTATTTCCTCCCCTTGCGCGAGCGAGTTCTCGATCTTAAAATGCAGTTCACTGTGCACCTTTGTTGAATGAGTCTTCTTTCTTTTTTGTCTTTTCTTTTTCTTTTTTCACTAATCCCTTTTGACCTTTCGACTTTTCAAAAATCCCATATTTTACGGAAAGAAGCGAAAGCAATTCATAATTTTGGCAAGAGGCAGGAAATTAAAGAAGACAATTTTTAATGCCAACTTCATCCACTATTTTATTTCTCACACAGTTTTTTCCTAGGAAAATAATAGTCCAAGTGTCAAAACTTAGCATGAGAGGACATTTAAGTGCTAAAAGTTACGAAATGTACACTTAAGTGCTACATTTTTTGAAAATTGGATCACTTAAAGAAGAGTATTGTTTCTATAAAACTTCAAGATGTTTTCTGAATTCTGGTATATGTATGAAGGAGGTCCCAACTCCTGGTTTTGAATGATTTTACTCAGATTCATTGTGCTCAAAACAACTTGACAGGCTATGAGATGATTAAATTGGTCATAAAATTGATCCACAAGTTGCTTTGTGGCCGATCTACTGTTACCAACCCTCTTCATCATTCCACTGAACCTGCTAAGAGAGATGATCAATTTACCCTTAGTGGTATGGCTGATCAAAGCACGATGAATATCAGATGAAAATGAGGCATTACATTTTTGGAGAAATCCTTCTTATTCGATGAGGAGTCGTGAAGGCAGACTGCAAAAGAAATTATGAAGCTGTTGGTGTTTTAGGAGATCGTACTCAAATGGAAATCCCATTGGGTGCTTAGATCTTTAAGTCCTTGTCGGAGACTGAGCAATTAATTGTAATGGGAGAGTTCACAATTGGTTTTAGAGGTCGAAGATAGTTGGAGATGGACTGATTGGGTTTCTTGACAGCATTCTATAATTAAGTTTTAGTTCAATTACCTTGTCTGCGCTGTGAGCATTGTAATATATATATCTATAGGTCAAGAAAATGCATTTTCTGATGCTAGTTATCAAAAAAGATAAAATAAAATAAAATAACTCAGCTGCTAGAGCCGATTAAATGTCCAAACATTTGAAACAGTAACAAGAGTTAGTGAAAAAGAAAATAACAGGAGTTAGGATTTGCGAGGTTACTTCTAATATTAGCTTGACTGTGTCCGAACTCCAATTCTCCCATTCCGGGTATCGTTCTGTTTCTCTAGGACATCGGCTCCAACTCCTTGTCCTATAAGAGCAAGCCAAATCTTCTGAAATGTCCAAAGGTCGTGAACTTCATGGAAAACCTCGACTTTGAGGGCTGAATTGATTAAACTATAGAGACACTGATCTTTCTTGACCCAAGTGAAATACGAGGGATTGATCACCACAGTCCCATTGTGATTTGGAACAAGCTTTGGCAGATACGCAAAAGATCCATCCACATGGCTCAGAAGATCATTACAGATTAGAATAGGCTCAAGCTAAAATTTTCATAAAAGATGGTTTCTCGCATCAAGCTTGATGAAGATGACACTTGTGCCGTTGGGAACGGTGGGGAAGAGGTGATGAGAAATCGGGATTGATGGAAATAGAAATTAATGGGTAAAGACACGGTAGACACGAAGAAAATTTGGGGATGCATCCGAAATGGAAATGGGAACGAAGAAAGTGTTGATTTGGGGTAGAGATGTCGAAGAGTTTGATGGTTTTTCTTGCTCTGATAGTATGTTGTATTTAAAGTGATAGAGAAGGTAAAGATGGAGTGTTTATGGTGGCTTGGCCCCAATCATGGTTGGGTGATAAGTACGTATAATAATAATTTATTACAGTCAGGGTACTAATAAAAATATAATAATCGCACAAAGACCCCATAATGTAAATCAGTTATATATTGATACATATGCCAGGTTCATTTCCTGTCCAGCTTTTAAAGCATGTCGAAGCAAAGTAAATGTTATAAGATTGTACTTTTCCTTGGCATCAACTAGGAGTTGATGAAATCGTATCCAAAGCAGGACGATGACAAGGGCCTTTTTGTCAAAAAGCTGCACTTAGTTTTGATAATCAAACAAATCAAATGCCAAATGTTGATGTCTTCCACTTTATTGAACTAAGAAGGCAATGGACAGTGAGGTTCACAATGAAACAAACACATAGCAACAGTCGTCTATGGCATTGTACGGTCACCATTTTAATTGGTGAGGGGCTTCATAATCATCTGAAGAATATATCAGCTTGCTTTTCCAGTTCTTTGACATCCTTCATGAAATCTCTCAGTTTCATCTTGATGTCTGGTAATCCGAGCTTCAATGCTTTTGGGCCCATCTCAAGTGCAAAATCAGCTCTGTGCAAGAGTCTCTTGATATCTATCATGCTGGAGACCTTTGCCCAAGTGCGTATGCTCTTGAGCGTCTTGTTGATATTCTTCTTCTTGAGCTTCTCGTCGATCTTCTTGATATGCTTTTGAGATTAGAACCGCTTCCGAAGTCACAACCAGTATCATGCTAGAGACCTTTGCCCAAGTGCGTATGCACTTAAGCTTCTCGTTGATCTTCTTCTCTTTGATCTGCAACTTCTCGAAAATGGACCTTTGTTTCTTGTGAATAATCTGAAAGATCTCGAAGAACTTAGTCGAAAGGTCTCTAGTCTTCCTGAAATTCGTCAATTTCTCCAGGGCGTTTATGTACCTAAATTTTGCCAAAGTTTCGAAACTAAACATGTGTATACCTCACCACCTTAACCTTGTAATTTTAGGATATTATATCTCTTAATCAAGCGTGGTCATATTTTTTTCCTAATTCACGAGTGTCTTCTCATTGAACTAGCCTGCATGATCATCAGCAAAAGTTCAGATACCACAATCTGCGTAAGATCTAAAACCATAATAGGAATACAATCCAACAAGAAAGATATCTAACTCTTCTAGCGCAATTGAATATAAATTGGGCTTTTCTTTACCTAAATGACCTGCTTCTTGCAATTGACTACTCTGCGGGATGGAAGTTAGAAAAGATCGGGGGGGGATCGCTTGTTGAATGTAATGAAGAAGAAGCCCCCTCTCATGTGAATTTATATTTTTTTCAATTGGAGGATAAACTTTGTCAAGATGTTTTTAAATTTTGGGTATAGTTACCGAGAATGCTCATACCACATTAGTGTTTCTCGTGAAAATTTGTCAAGATTAAGAGAAACTAGCTTTCGAGACTATATGTTGATACTTAGCTTGTTTCGCATGAAAAGTTAAGTGTCACATTTATATAGATTTTTGGAATATAGATTATTGCATCAAATGAACATTATGATGCTTCCAAATTTACTAGATGAAAAAAACCTAGCTATTGTGCGAAACACACATTTAGTGATTGGACAATTGCCATTATAAAACCTTGACAACCAATCTTTCCTTCTATTGAAATGTGTCAAAGATAGAAAATGTTATAAACCTTCTAGATAATCCAAATGTGCCCTTCACCTAGGAACACACATTTAGTGATTAGACACTTGCCATTATAAAACCTTGACAACTAATCTTTCCTTTCATCGAAATGTGTCAAAGATAGAAAATTTTATAAGCCTTCTAGACAATCTAAATGTGCCCTTCACCTAAGAACGCACATTAGTGATTGAACACTTGCCATTATAAACCTTGACAACCAATCTTTCCTTCTATCAACATGTGTCAAAGATAGAAAATGTTATAAATCTTCTAGATAATCCAAATGTGCCATTCACCTAGGAATACGTGTTTAGTGATTGGACACTTTCCATTATAAAATCTTGACAACCAATCTTTCCTTTTATTGAAATGTGTCAAAGATAGAAAATTGGCATAAGTACAGCCTAAGTGCCAAAAGTTACAAAGGTACACTTAAGTGTCAATTCTGACGAAGATTGCTAGAATTTCAACATAACTTATTTTAATAATATAAATTGTTTATGTGACTTGCCAGAAACTGAGTCGATGAAAAATCAGCTAAAACGATGTCATTTTGTGTTGACGTGGATTTTAAAAATATATTTATTAAATAATATTAAATAATAAAAAATTATATTATTATAAAATTGATTAACTTTTTTAAAGAAAAGGAAGAAGAAAGAGAGGATCCGGCGAGGGCTGTGCAACCCTCACTGCCGCCACAATCGCCGCCCCACCATCGTTGGGAAGAAAAATTGGGGATGCATCCAAAATGGAAATGGGAACAAAGAAAGTGTTGATTTGGGGTAGAGATGTCGAAGAGTTTGATGGTTTTTCTTGCTCTAATAGAGAGAGTAGAGACATAGTATTTACGGTGGCTTGGCCCAAACCATGGTTGTGTGATAAGTATATATAATATTTATTAATTACAGTCAGGGTACTAATAAAAATGTAATAATCACACCAAGACCCCATAATATAAATCGGTTATATATTGATAAATATGCCAGCTTCATTTACTGTCCAGCTTTTTAAGCATGTCGAAGCAAAGTAAATGTAATAAGATTGTACTTTTCCTTGGCATCAACTAGAATTGATGAAATCGTATGCAAAGCAGGACGATAATAAGGGCCTTTTTGTCAAAAAGCTGCACTTGGTTTTGATAATCAAACAAATCAAATGCCAAATGTTGATGTCTTCCACTTTATTGAACTAAGAAGGCAATGCACAATGAGGTTCACAATGAAACAAACACATAGCAATAGTCCTCTATGGCACTGTACGTTCACCATTTTAATTGGTGAGGGGCTTTATAATCCTCTAAAGAATATATTGGCTTGCGTTTCCAGTTCTTCGACATCCTTCAGGAAATCTCTAAGTTTTCTCTTGATGTCTGGTAATCTGAGCTTCAATGCTTCTGGTCCCATCTCAATCGCAAAATCAGCTCTACGCAAGAGGCTCTTGATGTCTATCTCCAAAAGGTCAATAAGACTTCCAATCGTGTCCAGGTCCGTGAGAGCAACATAGGTCCTGATCTGTAGAGAGTTTTTAGTTTTAAGAATTTATTCATGTAAATCATGGTTTCTTGCATTTTGGACTCCTAGACGTTGTTCCCATCATTATAGCTACTCGAAAATCAAGCCAGCCTCGCAATGTTCATTATATTTGACGTGAGGACTTCAAGGGGAAACTATTGTTTTGAACTTAACGGGAATGTTAACTGGGTTTGACGAAATTGTGGGGATGGTCACTGTAATAAGGGAGAAAAAGGTTTGTAGTACTCACTCGCATTGAGTTGATCACTTCCTCCTCTTTCTTCACTTTATTCTCATAATTCTTCCAAATAGAGTCGATGCAGTTGCCCACCAACTCCATGGGAAAGGCAGCTGCAGCCGCTAGAGCGGGGGCAACTGATGGGGCAACCACTGCAGCAATCATGAAAGAATTGATCAGAACGGCTTCGGAAGTCGCAACCATTATCATGCTAAAGACCTTTGCCCAAGTGCGTATGCACTTGAGCTCCTCGTTGATCTTCTTCTTCTTGATTTGCAACTTCTCGAATATGGACTTTTGTTGCTTGTGGATGACCTGAAAGACCTCTCGGAACTCAGTCAAAGGGACTCCGGTGTCCCTGAAATTCCTCAATTTCTCCAAGGTGTTTGAGTACCTAAATTTTTCCAAGGTCTCTGCATCAGTTTATCACGAAACAGAACATGCGTATTCCTCACCAACTTAACCTTGTAATTTTAGGATATCAAACTCTAGAAATCAACTCGATCTCATTGGCATGTTAGGAAATAAAGTTGAATGATATGGCAGAGAGAAAAGAGGAGAGATTGAAAGCCTTAGCAATAGTCGCTCAAGAACCAAGTGTACTAAGATACACGTGCTATCCATGAAGTTCCTTGAGAATTAAGACATACCTGCTGTCTCCATTCCTGTCTTCTTCTTCGAAGCAACCAAGTGCGTCACAAATCAGCAATTGGGCATCGCGCACATACTTCAAGCAATTCTCGAGGGTGGCACAGAAACATAGGATGTACAAGCCATTCAGGTAGTCATCCCTGACAAGCTCGAACAACTCCGGAAGGTTTCTTCTGATGTTGGAATCTCCCATTGACCTTTAGGTGAGATCATCAGGTTAACAAAAGGGAGGGAAAGTACACTAAAAGGAAAATTAATGAAGCAGTCACAGAAGTGTTTCCCCTTTGGAGAATTTTAAAGCATGTAAAATTGAAATTTGAAGGAAGAGAGCATGGGAAGGAACTTTAAGTAATGAAAATATGTAATATTGTACGAGTATGATGAAAGGCTTGAGTAGTTTCCAATATCCATGTCCTATATTTAAGCACTAAAAGGATGCGAAATTCTTTTCTTTGTTTTTTTGGATGTAGGAGCAATTACTGAGCAGTGCAAACTAAAGACTCCATTGAAAAACTAGAAATTTTATCATTGATTGTTTTGAGAAAAAGAGTTAAATGGTAAAAGAAATTTCTGAAGTCCAAGAAAAATGAGTTCAAGGACCGAGAAACACAAAGAATAGAAAAAAAAGACGACTTAATAAATTTGATATACCTTTTTTTATTTTATAAATACGATAAATATAATTTGCTATTGAATGTTTTTGGATTGGACCGCATTTTAACAAATGGTTGGAATTTTTACACAGAACATGACGCCAAGACGAGATGAATCTAATCCTTATCATTAAGGAAGATGGCTTGCTAAAGATCCCCAAAGTTATTATGATTAGGTAATTAAGAAGCTAAGAAAAGGTGTGATCTCTCACAAAATCCCCACTTAAATTGTTTGTCCAACCCTAAGAAAAATTCAATTCTCACTCAGCATATTGACATGCACATAGATCACCGTACATCGGAAGTCAAGCCGGCTAAACATGCACTTAAATGGAAAAACAAATGGAATCCATTGACCACAATACATATATAATCAAGCCGGCCAAACCTAAACTCTGATGGAAAACGAATGTAATCTGCCGACCACAATAAAGCCGGCGAAAGATAGACTCAGATGTAAAATTGAATGGAATAACACTGATAACTGTGATCATTATCGTTAGGTCATTAACGAACAAAGAGCAGCCGAGCATAATGATCCGCCTCTTGCTTATGAATGAGGTGACTTTGCAGTGCTCAAATCATGAAGATTCCCTAACGGGAGCCATTTCAAGGTCTATCCGTGAGTCATCCTATCGAGTGGGCTAATACATTCATTTTACACTGTTGAATATAAGTTAGATTTTTCTTTACCTAAATGAGCTGCTTCTTGCAATTGATTGCTCTGCGGGACAAAAGCCAAAAGAGAGAGAGAGGGGGGCAAGATGACTTGTTGAATGTAATGAAGAAGAAGCACCCTATCATGTGGATTTATATATATTTTTTTAATTGAAGGATGAACTTTATCACAATGCCATAGAAAGTGTCCAGCGAAAGCTTTAGAAATTTTGGGCATAATTGCCGAGAATGCTCATACCATATTGGAATTTCTCATTCTCGAGAAGATTCCGAGAAATTATGCTTAGAAATGATATATTGACATCTAACTTGTTTCGATTGAATAGTTCCGTATCATATTTACATAGATTTTTTGAATATAGATTATTACGTCAAATGGATATTATGACACTGCCATATTTACCAAATGACAGAAACCTGGATAGTGTAGAACACAGTTTTAGTTATTGGACACTTGCTGATATAAAACCTTAACAACTGATTTTTCCGATCGTTCCTTCTATTGAAATGTCTTAAAGATAGAAAATGTTAACTTGTACTATACCTCCTATTATTTTACCTGGAGATATTACTTCTTACATTTTCTATATTATGCTTTGCATCTTGTATCTTCTCAAATTAGAATTTGGCATCTTCTATAGTAATATTGCGTTGCTGCAGGACAAGTGGCCATCAGTTATAAGCCTTCTAGGTAACCCATATGTGCCTTTAGCCTACGATCTATGCAACACCAAATAGTATGTTAGCACACAAGCTGGAACAAACGTGCTCTTTCTCTCTTGTTTTTCGAATTAAATCCTAATTGTAGTTATTTTTCTTGGACAAGTGCCAGACATTTCACGTGGAGAGAAAATCATGGAGAAAGAGAGAGAGATATCATGTAATAATGGAGAAATCTATGCGCAAAATCGAATGATGTGATTGAATTTTGTTGAAAATTAACTTTACATTTAAGAGATTCATAGGATCATCGGGTTGAGGAGAAGGGGAGTGCATGTAGGGCTGACCCTGACCCTTATTATAGTTATAGTGACCATCTAGGTGGATGACTTATGTCCAGTCACCGAAGTTTTATCCTCCCTTCTCGCCCTTTTTGTTCATTCTTGTTATACACAAAATCATGCTTAATAATTAATATTATCCGAGTAATTTTAAATCAAGTGAGAGATGAAATCTATGGGAAATAGCTTTGATCTTATGAGAGACAGAGAAAGATGCTCCATCAAAAAATAAATTGATCAAGGAAAATGGTGCTCCATTATTTTTCAGTAGTTCAAATAACCTCAACAAGTATTACAAAAAGTGAAGCACCATTTATACTTTTTTAAGGAGAACGGTGCTAGAAAGAAATTAGTTGATCATTCTTTCTTGACTTTTAATTCCAGGCAGTTAGCATCCTAAGAAAAGATAGGGGCCGTGTAAATGCATATTTTAAAAATTTAGGTTGCATTTTGTTTCGTGGATAATGAATTTGTTGAAAAATATTTTTTGTAAAAATAATCGTTTCTATCTTTAAAGTGATTATTCAAAGAAAAATATATTCATCATCACAACAATGAAAATATTTTCATTTACTGATGTATATAAATGACATAGGCGATCATTTTTAAGAAAATATTCTTCAACTCATTAAATTTTTACGAAACAAGCACACCCTTAGAGTGTCAATCTCAGTATTGGTATAATTGATCAAGGTGTTGGAGGATTTTCAGTTAAAGAGCAGGAGGAAGTTGCCCCGTCAAAATCCCACTCACAGAATTTAGCTAATTTCATGGAAGTTGCAAGTAATTTAATGGGCCTTTAGGTAGAGGAATTTCTATGCTTGTATCCTTAGATTATCAAACTTTAGAGTGTGAAGATTCCCCTCAATAATAATATTGGGATGGAAAATAAAGTTATCCACTCCTTCACTGGTCTACACTGTTATCATAACCACGATAGATTTGTCTTCAACACCGAATGCCTTGCCTCCGAAAGAAACACCCAAATATAGAGGTTATACCATGACCCTTGAGAAAGTGACATGGTCTTTGGATATCTTTTTTTTCTAGCTATCCTCCCTTAATCCTCCTAATGATAGTGGAAGATGATATTCTAATTAATGAAAAATCTTGGACCATAAACACTAACTCCCTTAAGCCATACCCAAAATACAGCTCACAAAAGTTTTCTACTGATAGCACTATTGCCTCTTTTGTTGCTAATCTAGGTATTTGAAAATATGAAAGATGAGTGGAAGGAGCAATTATAGCCCAATGAGTGATATATTTCTTCTGAATAGATCAAGTAACCATTATGCACATTTACAACACTCACATAAACTCATTTCCACTAAATCCGGAATACAACAAACTTCAAGATCAAAAGGGTTATATATATATATATATATATATATATATATATATATATATATATATATTATGGTTGAAATACTCATTTATATTAGTAATATCGAAACAAACATCAATGATCTAACCAACTGATCAATCTCAACACACACATGTCGATTGTTGAGCTTAGATATCAACCATGATCACGCATAACATCCCTAACAAGGTGACCAAGCTCCCACCTTTAGCAATGTCTCTACCTATATTATCGTAGCTGGCCCCCAAAGATATTCTAAATTAGTACGTATACTTACAAGCCCCTCATTCGACTTACAACGATGTTGAATATCCACACCAATCCACAACAATATCATCCACAATCTACAAAGCCAAATCTAGAAACCATTTCATATATTATAATGCATTTCCTAAACTATTTCAAATTCCATTGCCTAAACCAGTTTACAAATCAAATGCAAAATGTTGACGTCTTTTGCTTCATTGAATTAAGAAGGCAATGCAAATTGAGGTTCACATTTTATCCTTCACAATGAAACAAACACTTATCGATAGTCCTCTAGGGCACTATAGGGGCACCATTTCAATTGGTGGGGGCTTCATACTCCTTTGAAGCACATATTGGCTTGCTGCTCTAGTTCTTAGACATCCTTCATGAAATCTCTCAGCTTCTTCTCGATTTCTGCTATTCCGAGCTTCACTGCTTTTGCTCCCTTCTCAATCACAAAATCAGCTATCTGCAAGAGTCTCTTGATTTGTAAAGGACATGGATATTGGTAACTACTCAAGTCTTTTATCATACTCGTACAGTATTACATATTCTCATGTAATATTGTACGAGTATGATAAAAGACTTGAGTAGTTACCAATATCCATGTCTTATATTTAAGCACCAAAAAGATGCGAAATTCACTTATGCTCCCTCCTCAATCACAAAATCAGAGCAACCACCGTAGCAGTCACAATCGAATAGATCATAATAGCTATGAAAGTTGTAGCCGGTATCATGCTGGAGGATGAACTTTGTCAAGATGACATAGAAAGTGTCCAGAGAAATCTTTTCAAATTTTGCGTAGAGTTACCGAGAATGCTCATACCACATTAGTGTTTCTCGTTCTTGAGAAGATGCCTAGAAACTAGCTTTAGAGATGATATTTTGATACTCGGTTTGTTTCGCATAAATAGTGTAGTCTCATCTCTATATAGATTTTTGGAATATCGATTGTTGCGTTAAATGGACATTATGATGCTTCTAGATTTACCAAATGGAAAAAAAAACATAGCTATTGTGCGTTAAATGGACATTATGATGTTTAGTGATTGGACACTTGCCATTATAAAATCTGGACGACCAATCTTTCCATCTATTGAAATGTATCAAAGATAGAAAATGTCATAAGCCTTCTAAATAATCCATATGCAACATTCACCTTGGAAAACAAGTTCAGTGATTGAACACTTGCCATTATAAAACCTTGAGAACGAATCTTTCCTTCTATTGAAATGTGACAAAGATAGAAAATGTTATAAGCCTTCTAGATAATCCAAATGTGCCCTTCACACATTTAGTGATTGGACACTTGCCATTATAAAACCTTGACAACCAATCTTTCCTTTTATTGAAATGGGTCAAAGATAGAAAATGTTATAAGCCTTATAGATAATCCAAATGTGCCCTTCACCTATGATATATACAACGGCAAATAATTTGTTAGCACACTATTACACCCCGAATCTTGAGCACGCAATGACCCCTATTCTCTTTTGATCAAATGAGTGCAACATCTTAGGATGCATTGCTGACCATTCATTTTATCTTACAATTATGTGCATGCGGAAATGAATGTTTTAAACCCTAGTCAAACAATAACAATAGGCATAGTCAAAAAGACAAATGGTTCAAAAGCAATCTTGTCCAAATAAATCCTAAGGAACAGTTATATGTACAACCCTATAGGTGAGTATTGTCCCAATGACCAACCAAAAAGATATAAGGGAAAAAGGGTTAATTTACTTCATCCCTTTTCCTTAGGGGTCAAGGTTTGTCAGTTCAAAAAGTTCGTGGCCAGGCACGTCCATCAAGGACTTGAAAATGGTTAAGCCATAACCAATGAGATAAAATCTCAGCAGGTTAAAGCGCTAAGCCTCGGCTAGGGTGCTGATTAGTCTCGAGGGTACCTAATAGGCACATTTCTCATTACCACAACTAGCAATTAATTTGATTCACAAGCACCCTTCAACAACCAACAACTAAATATTTTCACAGGAAAAAATCATTATAGCAATCAACATTCAGGTTGATTCATAGACAACCCTACCTCACAGCTGCACATTGCCTGCACGATACCGCTCAAATGTGCTATTTATAATATAGACAAATTCTCACATAATCAAAACACCGCACATATAATATCACATGCACATAATAGTTAGACATGTTCCAATTATACACCTCCCTATGTAAGCACGCATCAGGGCTCTACCTTTTCTTTGCGTAAACACGTATAAGGGCACATCCACCTCTATCTCGTTATGTAAGTACGCCTCAAGGCTTTGTCTTTTCCCTGTGCAAATGCCATCAAGGCACAATCTCCCCTCTCTGCGTAAACACACCTCAAGGCTCTACCTCTTCCTCATGTAAATATGCATTAGGGCATTGCCCTCCACCCTACGTTCGTATGCCTCAAGGCCTAATTATACACCTTCTCACGTAAACATGCATCAGGGCTCTACCATTTTCCCCGTGTAACCACGCATTAGGGCATATCCACCTCTATCTCCCCACGTAAGTACGTCTTAGGGCTCTGCCTTTTTCCCACGCAAATGCGCATTGGGACACAATCTCCCCTCCCTGCATAAATACAACTTAGGGCTCTACCTCTTCCCTGCATAAATACGCATCACGGCATGCCCTCCACCTTGCGTCCGTACGCTTTAGGGTTTAAGTGGTCACGCGAGCACACAATCACGTAAATTCACATAATTCAAAAAGCACTCGCACCACTATCCACATGGGACGTGCATAAAATTCACACATTATGCAACTGATATCCCACATAATATCTATCAATTATCACATTGGAATAATCCGATAGTTAATTATTCCCATAAATCAAATTTCATCACAATCAATTATCATGCAAACAATTAATTTACACATGCAAAAAATATCCTAATCAATTATTGTCAAAATGGTTAATCGCAATTAATTATCTCAAACAATAATTTATTATTATAAAAATAATAAATCTATATTTAATTATTTCTAAAATAATTAAATATAAATAAATATTTTATATTAAACTAACTTGTTTAGTTAGCCCAAAGTACGATTAATATATAGTTAATTACCACTAATAAAGATTAACCAAATTAATCATCATTTACTTAAATTAACCATAATTAACCACCTAATCTCGATTAGTCATAAACTAAACTAACCCTAATCAAGAGGAATACGTTAATCAAGAGATTAGCGCTGTAACATCCCGAATTTCGATAAGCCCGAATTATTGGAAAAGGATTCAACGGGCCGAGTTTTGGAGCCAAATATTTGGGAATTTGTGCTTCAAGAGCAAAAAGACCAAATTGCCCTTTCTAGAAGCTTTTTAAGATTTTGTCTTGTTTTCTTTTCTTTTCCCCCATCCCCTCCACACGTTCTCTCTCCCCCTTTTCTCTCTCTTCCTCTTCACGTTTCCCCCTTGTCGACATCCCCTTCCCACTTGCCCTTATCCTCTCTCTTTTCTCCCCCTTTGACTAGTCTTCTCCCTTATCTCTTCTTCTTTTTGCCCTACTCGTCTGACACCCATTTACTTCTCTCTCTCTCTCTCTCTCTCTCTCTCTCTCTCTCTCTCGTATGCGCAGCACGTTCAGTCCCCCCAGCAGCTACTTCTTCTTCTTTTTCTTCTTCGGTCGACATCCTGGCTTGCTGCTGCTGCCCTTTCTTTTGTTGCTGCCCCTACTGGCGACCACCACCCATCGCCATCGCAGCACCGCCGCCTCGCCGGCACGTCGGAACGCCGGTGGGTCGCCGTTCGAAGCCGAGCTAGCTGTCTTCTTCCTCTGCAAACCCTTCCCTTTTGCTGCTGCAGCTGCACTTTTCTTCTGGTTTGCCTCTGTCCTCGCCATCCAACCACCGCAGCAGCTTCGACTGGGTACTGAACCACCGTAGGACGCCGGAGTTGCTACCACGACAGCCGCCCGAAGCCAGCCGAGTCGGCTGCCTCGCCCGAGCTGCTGCACCGCTCATCTCCTATGTCCGAGTGTGCTGCTGCCCTATTCCAGTTCTGGTCGCCGGAGCAGCGAGCTGCCACCTCGCCGTCGCTCGGCCACCATCGCCCTTCGCCGGACCATCCCGAACCGAGCTGTTGCTGCCCTCCCCATTCTTCTTCTTCTTCCTCGGTTTTGGGCCGAACCAAATCTGTGGACGCCTTGAGCTTGCAGCAAGTTGCTTTGCCTCACGTCGCTCGGCCGCCGTCGTCCCTCGCCCGGTCGCATTGTCGAAAGTCGCCCGACCGGCTAGCCACCTCTCGTCCTCCGTATCCCAGCTTTTCGCCGCGTGGACAGCCGCCCTTGGCCAAGATTCGGTCCCGGCTACCTCGTCCCGACGCGCCGAAGTTCTCGGGCGTTCCCCTCGCTGCCGCCGTCGCGCTCGTGTCGTCAAAATCGCTAAACTGTGAGTCGATTTCCTAATCCTTATTTAGGGGTTAATCTTATGAGTAGTTTGATTAGTTTAATTATCGATTAGTGTTTTGGATGATGATTATTAGTGTTTTGATACTATTTGATTAAGCTTTACTTAGTGTTAATCATGGTTAGTATTAATAAATATTATTATTATTTTTGGGATAAATAATAATAATTATTTATTATTTTCTAATATTACTATTCATTGCTGAAAATTAATTATTTTTGGAGAAAATAATTAATTGTGATTTTTTATTGGAAATGGTTTTAATTGAGTAATTTTGGGGGAAAATTACTATGGTCTATTTTTCCAAAGTCAGTAGTATTTATATACTACATTATTAAATGACATTGGTTTATTAAAGAAGGGTTTTACTAAATGGAATTATTTGGGTTGGATAATTAATTATGGGATTAAGAATTTTTTTATCGGAACAATTGACTATATCATGCTTCTTAAATAAGTATTTTGAGTATAATTATAGTTTATACTTATTTTTGGGATAATTGAGTATTATTGGGGAATAGTTGATTGTTGTAGTCGTGAGGACATGTATTTATTTATTATTGAATATTGAGACGTGTTGTTGGGCACCGTAATTATTGAGATACGTGCAAGTGTTGTGATGTTTATTAGTCGGAATTGATTGTCAGACTGTGACTTGAACTACTGGTGTTGCAAGTTTCGTAAGCGATTGAAATGCTGCTGTTGTGCGTGATTGCTGGACACTATTGCATTTCATTATACGTATGCCAACTGCAAAAGCATGTTTGCGTGAGCACAAACTATATGTGCATTCACGACCGAGCAAAGAAATGAACAGATTGTTTGATGACGTGTTGCATGGTCACATTAAGAGGAGAGCCCGGCGCTGCCAGTAGACCGCCAACCCTTGGGGTTGTGCCGTGGCCTTTTGGTCGTCCTGACTTCGGTCGGTTGCCTGACAGTGGTCGGTTGCGGGGCTGTGGCAGTGAGCGGGCCCCATGCTCCATAGGGAATGTCGTCGATGGGAGAGAGCCCGTGACGTCGCTGTGCCTCATGTGGGAGGACGATGCCTGGTCTACGACCGGTTGACTGCCAACCATAAGGTTGTGCCGTGGCCCTAGTGGTCGTAATAATCGGAGCATGTGTGAGTGTGAGACATGGGAAAGTTGTGTGAGATGCTCTGATTATTCATATGCTCTCAATGTCATGATGATTGAAATGACAGTTCCTGCAGGTTGCGTGTGCTAAGGCCAGGTAGGGTCGCCTGTGTTTGCATCTGCTTATTGAACTGTCGTATGATAATACTACTTGAGGTGTGGTATGTGTTGTTTGCCGAAACTAGGTTGCATGGTTAGATTGCTCCCAAGGCGAGCGAAGTTCCTAATCGAGGCTTAGGACTTTGACTTGCTGAATTTATCTCAACCGTCATGGTTAACAATTTTCAGGGCCGTAGAATGGAGAATCAACGCGTGTTTCAGTTCGTGGCCGTCTTTGAAGGCAGTAGATTAACCCTGGCCTGTTGGTCTCATTGGCTCGATAGGAAGATGCCCATGGTAAGGGCTTGTACTTGTAAAACTTCCTAGGGTTAATCAGTTAGTTAATAAAGCGATACTTTTGATGTGTTCTTGTTGAGTTTTCCTACTATTCCTATTTTTGTATTTGACTGGGGTATTGTGTTTTGTTTCCGCATGTGTTTAATTAAAAGATAAAAATAACGGTCGGCGACAGATCCTGGGGAGTCGCAAATCAAATGATCGCAAGTGAACAGGGGTTGCCACGTGCTCGAGGGTCGAGGCGTGACAAGCGCCATAACACACTGTTTAGTGATGATGGTGGTATGGTTGTGACGACAGCGGCGATACGGACACACGGATGCCTCTGGTGCATTGAGACAAGGTAGCACGAGGTCGGATCTCGGCTAAGGAGGTTTGGACCAAGCTGGTCAGCAAAGGAGAGGATGTGCGCACGGCTCCGGTAAGGCTGGTGGATGGCTTCGGTCAGCTAAGGGTGGCTGGTGGTTGGCTTGGTTCAAACCAAAACCGAGCAAGAGAGAGAGGGAAAGATGGCTGGTTCAGCAGAGGATGAGTGGCGACTCGTAGTGGTTCGTGGCGAGCAGGCAACAGTTTTTGAGCAATTTAGTGTTTGGGCGAAGGCGGATGATGTTGCAACAATGGCAATTGACGGTCGATGGTCGATGACTGAGGCAAAGAGGATGTAGCAATTACTGCAGGTAATGAAGGAGGAAGGAGGAAAGAGGAGGAATGGGATTGGTTTCCGATGGAGGTGGCTTGTGGTAGTGACTCATCGACGGTTTGGTGACGTGTCAGTGAGACAATACACTATGAGGGTTGTGGCGGTAGTCAACAAGCCAGCGATAGAACAAAAACACAGCAGCAACAATAGTAGCCGATAGGTCGGCCAAGGAGAAAAAGAAGAAGAAGAGAAGTAGCAGTTGGGTGTGCGGCTTGGCTGGAAGAGAGAGAGAGAAGCTTGAAAAGTAAAAAATGATAGGGGAGTAGGTGGGGCATGTAGAGGAGAAAAAGGAAAAGCAAAGATAGAGGGGATGTGAGGGAGGAGAGGGAGCATAGCAGAAGGAGGGGAAAAAGCAACTTAAATAAAAGAGAGGGAGAAGGGTCGTGTACATCCCCTCCCTTCCCAACACCTCTGTCTTCAAAACTTTTGTCCCAAACCCATAAATGGTGAGAGGGACAAATCCATCTTTTCCCATCATTTGGCACACTCATTCTTGAAATTCCATTAGATCAGAACTAAAGAGCAGTGAAGTCCTGAATTTAAATATTTGGCCCGGCAATCCTTTTTTTGACGTTTTTGAGCAAACTGAAAATTTTGGAAATTAATGAGGCTAAAATTGAATAATTGAATCTAGACATCTTGGAAAGTTCAATAACTGAATTTGGATTAAAAATAATGAATTAATAAAATATAATTAGTTCAAAAAATTCAGAATGTCATAACTTTTCCCTATACAGAAATTTTGTTCTCGAAATTTTTAACGCTACTTAAATCCTCAAACAGATGGGGGTATTAACACCTCATTACTTCCTCATTTTCCCACGTGACTCTTTCTGTTCCATGATGTTGCCATACCACTTTGACCAAGGAAATCGTCTTGTTCCTCTGCACGCACTCCTTTTGATCCATGATACATACCAGTCTTTCCACGTATGACACCCTATCGTCCATGTCAATTTCCTCAAAGTTTAATATGTTGGTCGAATCTAGCTCATACTTTCTCAACATTGACACATGAAAGACATCATGCACTTGTGCAAGTCTCGAAGGCAACATGAGACAATAAGCCAAAGTTCCAATCTTTTCCAAAATTTCAAAGGGTCCTACATACCTCGAACTCACCTTTCCCTTTTTGTTGAATTGAAGTACCTCACATTGGTGACACCTTCGAGAATACATGATTGCCAACTTGAAAATCTAACGGTCCGCATCATAGCTTATCCGCATAGCTTGAATCACCTGGATTGCATCCATCGAATATTGGACTAGCTCTAGACCCATAATTTTCCACTCACCTATTTTGTTCCAACAAAGTAGGGTTTTATAAGGTCTACCATACAATGCCTCAAACAAGACCATCTTAATACTCTGCTGATAGTTGTTGTTGTAAGTGAACTCAATTAGGTGAAGTTACTCCTCCCAACTTCCTTTAAAATCCATAACGTAAGCTCGCAACATGTCCTCATGGCCTATAATATAATGCGTTTGGATCATCCTTTCCAACTGACCATCCATCTACAGATGATAAGTTGTACTATATTGTAACTTTGTTCTCATGGCCTCTTGTAGACTTTTCCAAAATGTTGATATGAATTTTGGGTCTTGGTCTGACGTTATCGACATTGGTACTTCATGAAGGCATACAATATATCGGATGTACAACTCTACATACATTTCCAAGGTAAAATCCTTTCATATGGTAATAAAGTGCATAGACTTCATCAATTTGTCCACCATAACCCAAATTGAGTCGTTACCCTACTGACTCCTTAGTAACCCCATCACAAAGTCCATCATTATATGTTCACACTTTCATTCGGGGATCTCGAGAGGATGTAGTAACTATCTAGGTTTGTAGTGTTGTGCTTTCACTTGTTGGCACATTAAGCACTTAGCTACGTACTTGGTGATGTCAAACTTCATGCCATTTCACCAATAATGTTGTTGCAAGTTTTGGTATATCTTTGTGCTACCCGAATGTATACTATAACTGTTATAGTGGGCTTCTAACAAGATTTCCTTCTTATGTTTCGCATCGTTGGGATGCACAACCGTCCACGGAATTTCAAGATCCCATCCTCGGATACATGAAAATCAGCTTTCCTCTTAGCTGCATCCATTTGTAGGATCTTTTGGACTTCAAGGTCCGTTGGTTTCGAGCTTTTAATCCTAGTTCGCATTTTGGGCTCGATTATGAGAGTAGCTACTAGACTTGAGAGGTGGCTTAACTCAAACTTGAACTTTGAGCCTTGAACTCCTTCTGGTATACCCATTCTTGAACCATCATGTGTGCGATCAAAGACTTCCGACCAAGTGTGCCTTCAACCTTGTTAGCCTTGTTAGGATGATACAGAATTTCGCAAGCTTGAGCTTCATCCATTGGCACTGTCTCATGTTTAATTTTTTTTCTAAGAAAATAAGTACTTTAAGCTCTGATGGTTTGTATAAATTTGAAATCTTTATCTACATAGGTAATGCCTCCAAGTCTTTAGCGCAAAAATGATTGCCGCTAATTCCAAATCGTGGACGGATAATTTGTCTCATGAGGTCTTAATTGATGGGACACATATGCAATCACTCTTCCATGTTACATTAAAATGCATCCTAATTCTTTATAAGACACACCACTGTAGATATCATATCCACCAAGGGCCAGATGGAATTGTCAATGCCGGTGTGGTAGTTAGCTTATCTTTAAGCTCTTGGAAACTACGCTCGCACTTATCCGTCTATTTGAACTTTTTGTCTTTCTTTAACAACCAAGTCAAAGGCATGGCTATAGTAGAAAACATTTCCACAAACTGTCTTTAATGGCTAGCCAATTCCAAGAAACTCCTAATTTCGGTCACTGTCATGGGCTTTGGCCAATTCATAATTGCTTCGATCTTAGCTAGGTCCACAAAGAATTCTTCTCCAAAAATCACGTGGCCAAAGAATGCTACTTGAGTCAACCAAAATTCACACTTACTAAACTTAGCATACACCTTGTGATCTCAAAGGGTCTACAGCACTATCCTTAAGTGTTGCTCGTGTTCCTCTGAACTCTTCGAGTATACTAAAATGTCGTTAATGAACACGATCATGAATCGGTCCAGATACTCCTTTAACACATGGCTCATTAAATCCATAAAAGCTATAAGGGCTTTAGTTAGACCAAATGGCATCATAGTAAACTCATAATGACCATAATGCATACAATGTTGTCTTCAATATATCCTCTTTTCTAATCCTCAATTGATGATAGCTTGTACTTAGATCTATCTTGAAAAATACCAAAACTCATTGGAGTTGGTCAAACAGGTCATCAATCCTTGGCAATAGATATTTATTCTTGATTGTCACATTGTTGAGTTGTTGGTAGTTGATGCAAAGACGCAATGATATTTTTCCTTACGAACAAAATTGGCGCTCCCCATAGAGACACACTATGATGAATGAATTTATTCAACAGCTCTTACATTTGCACCTTCAGCTCCCTTAATTTTGACAACTACATCTGATAAGGTGCTTTTGAAATTGGCTCCGTTCTAGGGGCTAACTCAATTACAAATTCTATCTCCCTTTTCAGGTGGTAACCATGGCAACTCATTGAGAAAAATATCCGAAAAATCACGTACTACTACAATATTTTCCATCCTTGGTTCCTCCACCAATGTGTCCACTACGGTTGCCAAATAACTTTGGCAACCTTCATCCAACAAGTGAGTCACTTCAAGTGGCAAAGTCAATGGGATTGAAGGTCCTCTCCGATTTCCATTAAATTTAAAACTACTATTCCCAATAGGATTAAACT
This sequence comes from Corymbia maculata, assembly GCA_014182735.1. NCBI lineage: Eukaryota > Viridiplantae > Streptophyta > Magnoliopsida > Myrtales > Myrtaceae > Corymbia > Corymbia maculata. Next base: position 18,831,736 of record CM024688.1, on the reverse strand, counting down.
AAATTATCTTTCCATGACAATCCATTGTGGCTCGTTGCTTGGTGAGCTAGTCCATGCCAATAATGACACCAAAATCATACATTTCCAGCACAAGCAAGTCTATACTTTCCTCTCTATCACCAAATGCTAATTTGCATCAAGGACATCCTACTGCAGAAATTACACTATTCTTGAGCAGGGTAAAAATATTAAAAACTACTCCCAATGGTTTAAAACTTAATCCCGCTAATTCAACAAATTACTCAGTCACGAAAGAATGGGTAGCACCAAGGTCAAACAAAGCATAAACAGTATGGTTGTGTAAAAGCACCATACCTATAACCACAGAGGGCGAATCCTCCATTTCCTTTCGGGTGATAGCATACCCTTCCTTGCACTGGGGCCTATTCAAGTTATTTGGCGGAGCATTCCTTGCAGATTATCCTACTGGCCTTGGTGGCACTTGTGCTCCTATGGACCTATGGGGGCAACTTCTCACTTGATGGCCTTGGCCACATCTAAAGAATGCTCCCATCTTAGTAGGACACATGGTATTCTCATGCCTCCTTCCACAAAGTAGGCACACTCCATTTGAATTGGACGCTTGCTTCCCTTCACCATTCCTTCGGTTTGGTGGTATGTGATGCCTTCCTCCTAGCATTGGCCATTTCCCAAATTGATGGTTGTCTCTATTCGGCACAAACCGTGATCCAAATGTGGTTGCTCTTTCAGCCAGGTGTTTCTCAATCATCTGAACTTTTGCATCTGACTCATTATAAGCCTTCAAGTTCAAGGACACTAGATGGTCCTTGATTTCCAATTTCAGTCCGTCTCTGAACCTCTTAGCCTTATCCATATAGTCCTCGATCAGTCTCGACGCATACCTCCACAGTTCAGCAAACTTCACTTCATACTGATCTACTAACATCTAGTTTTGTGGAAGTTACTAAAACTCCACCATCCTTTGCTCTTTGGCACACTCTAAAAAGTATTTGCCATAAAAAACTTCCACGAAGGCACCCCACACTAAGGCCGTACCTTCAAGAAATGCCCTTCTTTGGATAGCCTCCCACCAAGTACTAGTATTGCCTTGCAACTAATAAATTGTCCAATGTCACTTTCTCTTTCTTCAAACACATCAATAGTGCAAAATTTTTCTCAATCTCCTTGACCCGAAGGGTTGCAGCTTTAGGGTCACCCACCTCAGTGAACTTAGGTGGCTTTTGTCACGTCTCGACCCTCGAGCATGCGGTAACCCCTGTTCTCTCATAGTTATTTAGATGTGACGTCTCAGGACGCGTCACCGACCATTATTTTTATCTTTTAATTAAATACATGTGGAAGCAAATCACAATCCCTCAGTCAATCACAAAAGTAGGGATAGTAGGAAAACCCAACAATAACACATTCCAAAGTACGCTTTATTTATCTACTAACTAATCCTAGGAAGTTTACAAGTACAAGCCCTTACCACGGGCATCTTTCTATGGAGTCAATGAAACCAACAAACAAGGGTTAATTTACTCCCTTCAAAAATGGCTACAAGCAATAACACGCGTCAATCCTCTATCCTACAGACCTGAAAATGGTTATTCAATAACTAGCAAAATAAAATCTTAGTAAATCAAAATCCTAAGCCTCGGTTAGGAATTTCGCTTGCCTGGAGGGTAGTCTAATCATGCAACCTAGTTCTAGCAAACAACACATACCATACCTCAAACATAATTATTAGACGACGATTTGATAAGCAGATACAAACACATGCAACTCTACTTGGCCTTGGCACACGCAACTTGTAGAAACTGTCATTTAAATCATCACGACATTAAGAGGCATGCGAATAATCAAAGCATTGCATACAGCTTTCTCATGTCTCAATATCCACATATGCTCTGATTATTACGACCCATAGGGCCACAACACAACCTTATGATTGGCGGTCAACTGGTCGTAGACCAAGCATCATATGGCGACATCATGGGCTCTCCCCCATCGACGGCAATCCCTAAGGAGCATGGGTCCAGCCTCTATGCTGAGTATAGGGTGATCCTCGATTGTCTTGTAATCATGAGGGGTTAATTGCTCATGTTGAGTATAGGGCCAAAACAAAATTGGTTTAATGTTGTTCACAGTCAATATCGAAGTTGTGCGGAATCACCCGCAATCCGACCTCGTACTTCTGCCGAATCGATTTATTTTCATTCACTAATTGGCCTACAATAGTGTGGTATCCTTCCTCTTCGATCCTTATGGTCAAGTGGCCTATCTTGATTGAATTCACTAGTCGTATGCGTATTGATCCTTAATTGTCTTTTCGAATAGTTAGTTAACTCATGAGGGGCTTACTTAGAGTAAACGTAACTAACAGTGCATTGACAAAATAATCATTTCATCCATCCCAAAATGGGTCAAAATTCAGGATGTTACAACTCTTCCCTCCTTATAGAAATTTTGTCTTCGAAATTTGCCGAACTTCCAATATCCTTAAACAGATGAGGGTACTAATGCCTCATTGTATCTTCACTTTTCCAGGTCGTTTGTTTCATACCTTGATATTACCAAATTACTTCCAATTCCTTTTTGGTTCCCATAGGCTATGCATTATCCGATTTTGCCAAAAGCAACTTTGCTATCACCTCCCAATTTCGAATTCTCAATTGGACCTTGTAGAGCTTTATCCCACATACCACTAAGCCGAGGCACTAGTAGTGTCCAACTCTATATGTCCCTCTCATCAATGAAACCTTAAGGAAAACGCAACACTAAACTTAATAATTCAATGGTCTTAGTCTTTTGTCCAAATCGCTTTTTGGTGATTTTGCATTGTCCTTAGCTTGTCCCTGATATCTTTATAATATCCACTCACTACCAACAATCTCTAGACTAGTGATCATCCTTTCTCTAATCTTGTAAAAGCTTGACCACACTTTAGTTACACCCTTTTAATAATAATCTTATCCTTGAAACATTCTCTTTTTGCTCAGTTCGTAGTTCGGTTCACTTTTGCCCTTTCGATCTCCTAGAAGCCTGCCAAGAGTCGCTCTTTGCTCATGCACTCTAGCCTCTTGGTGACCACTCCTCGCCTCGGTGGATCAATCGTCATGAGCATCTTCGAACTACACCACTACTAGTAAAAGTCCTTAGACATGCACTATCTCATAGAGGTATTATCTGCTTTAGCCCGTCCCTTACCAAGCCTCATGGTTTTAACCTTGTTTGAGCATTCCAAAGTGCAAAACTTTCTCCAGCCCGTCAATCCATGAGCTCGTTTACACAGGGTCACTTATCGACACTTGAAATTTGATTCACCGAATTTCCATCAAATCGCTATCCAAATTTCACAAGCCACCAATTTTCCTTCAAACATTCCTTTCCGTGCATTTGATACCTAGTCCAAAATTTCACCTCAACCACTTGAACACTAGCACAAGCCAAATGTCATTTATTGCACCAAAAGCTTTCGGGTATTTTCTTCAAATCCTTACTAATACCTTGAAAAGAAAATCATCAATAATGCTACTTCACCATTTATCCACCTAGCATTGAGGGATAATTAATTCTTAATCTACCAAAGACAAAAATCCATTCCTCAAATCCCAATTTTAATTACCTCTCGAAAGAATCCACCTTGGGTAAATTCATCTCTTAATCGAATCTAAGACTTCTGAGCAATAAATTATCCACCTTAAATCTTATCAAAGATTATCACCATCTAAGAGATCATCACTTATGATCCAATACCTACAACTCCTAAAATCATCAAGATAAAACTTAATTGACTTCCATTAAATCCAATGACCTCAATTGTCGTAATGTGTAAGCAACTAATCTTCTTTGTTGCCTTACTACGCAGTCAAATCCCTATACGACATTTCACTGTAAATTTCATAATCTCTGATACTAGACTAAATCCTCAAAATTGGTGTGCTAATCAGTTTATACTTAAACTCTTAAACATTATGCTTGCACTTATTCGTTCATTCAAATTCTTATGTCCTTCATTAACATTCACATCAGAAGCGTAGCTATTGTAGAGAACCTTTCTACGAATCGTCTATAATAATCCGTCCGACTTAGAAAACTCCGAACCTCTGTCACTGTCATAAGTCTTGGCCAATTCATGACTACCTTGATCTTGATAGATCCACAAAAATTCTCTCATCTAAAGTCACACAATAACGAAAGCAAAGCGAGTAAATCCAAACTCGCACGTAATAAACTTAGCATATTGTTTATTCTCTTGAATGGTCTATAGCACCACCCTTAAATACTGTTCGTGTTCCTCTAAATTCCTTGAATATTTCCAATATATTGTTCACGAACACAATTACTAATTAATCCAAGTAAGCCTCAATCGCTCAATCCATCGAATCCATAAAAACAATTGGCACATTAGTTTATCCAACTAGTAGTACAGTAATCTCATAGTGGCCAAATAACACACGGTATGTCGTCTTTAGTTCATCCTCCGTTTTAAATCCTCAACTACTAATAGCCCATCCTTGGGTCTATCTTGGAACATATCGAAGCTCCTTGAAGTGGGTCAAACAAGTCATTTGTCCTTGGTAATGGATACTTGCTCATGACCGTCCTTTTTAATTAGTCAGGCCCCCTTTGTACCATCCACCATAGTCCTTCGGGTTCGAGGGCACCAACTGCTCCTTGATTTCCAATTTCAAACCATCCTCAACCTTTTGACTCGGTCTACTAGATTCCTAATCATTCTCTATGCATACTTCGAGAGCTCTGCAAACTTAACCTCCTATTGCACAACTGACAAATGGTTCTTATGAAGTTGTAAGAATTTAGTTACCTTATGCTCTCGCAAGCACTCAAAAAGTATTCTCCATTGAATGCTTCATCGATAGTACTCCACTCGAGGACAATATCTTTAGGCAAAACCCTTTCTTGGGTTACTTTCCACTACGTGTTAACATTACCTTGTAATTGGTACTTTGCTAGGGCTATCTTATGTTCCTCTAGGCATTCCCGCAATACTAACACTTACTCCAATTGCTTGATCCAAAAGGTTGTGATCTCAAGATTACTCATCCTAGTAAACTTAGACGACTCAAACTCTAGGAACGGTTCAACCAACTTAAACATCAATCAATCGTCAATCCCCTTTCCAACCAATGGAACTTACTAGGCGAGATAGCAGCAACAATGGTGGCAACAACAACAACAGCTTGAGTTTAAGCTTGCTACCCTATCTCAATACCTAAGGCTTCCCCTAGTGCTCTTCCTTTAGCACTAACCCATCTTTCAATTGCCTTACCACAAGGACTCTCAAATCGGATTGTTCGTCTAATAGAATTATCACAAAAACCTTATTTCCAACTCCACAAGGAATTAGAAACCATTAACGACCCGCTTAAAGTGAGAGAATCAAATAAACAAGCGCAAGCACAGGGTGTTTTCCTAACTAACTATCCCAAAACCCATCGCATCTTATCACTCCATGCATTGACCAGGCTCTAATACCAAAATTGATGAGTTTTCGCATTCCGACCCTCGAGCATGCGGTAACCCCTGCTCTCTCGTGGTCATTTAGATGCGATGCCGACCATTATTTTTATCTTTTAATTAAACGCATGTTGAAGTAAATCACAATCCCCCAATCAATTACAAAAGCAAGGATAGTAGGAAAACCCAACAATAACACATTCCAAAGTGCCGCTTTATTTATCTACTGACTAACCCTAGGAAGTTTACAAGTATAAGCCCTTACCATGGGCATCTTCCTATGGAGCTAATGAAACCAACAAGCCAAGGTTTATCTACTCCCTTCAAAACGGCCACGAGTTGTAACAAGCGTTGATCCTCCATCCTAAGGACCTGAAAATTGTTATTCAATAACTAGTGAGATAAAATCTCAGTAAGTAAAAATCCTAAGCCTTGGATAGGAGTTTCGCTCGCCTTGAGGGTAGTCTAATCATGCAACTTAGTTTCGGCAAACAGCACATACCACACCTGAAGTAAAATTATCAAACGATAGTTTAATAAGCAAATGCAAATACAGGTGACCTTACCTGGTCTTGGCACACGCAACTTATAGAAACTGTCATTTAAATCATTACGACATTAAGAGGCATGCTAATAATCAGAGCATTGCACATAGCTTTCTCATGTCTCAACATCCACACATGCTCCGATTATTACGACCCCTAAGGCCACGGCACAACCTTATGATTGATAGTCAACTAGTCGTAGACTAGGCATTGTCCTCTCCCATGAGACACGGCGACATCGTGGGCTCTCCTCCATCGACGGCATTCCCTAGGGAGCATGGGTCTGGCCTCTATGCTGAGTATAGGGTGATCCTTGATTGTCATGTAATCATAAGGGGTTAATTGCTCACGTTGAATATAGGGTCAAAAGAAAATTGGTTTAACGTCATTTGTAGTCAATATCAAAGTCATGCAGAATCACTTGCAATCTGACCTCATACTTCTACCGAATCGATTTATTTCCGTTTGCTAATTGGCTTACAACGATGTGGTATCATTTCTCTTTGATCCTTATAGTCGAATGGCCTATCCCTGATTGAATTCACTAGTCGTATGCGTATCGATCCTTAATTACCTTTCTGAATAGTTAGTTAGCTCATGAGGGGCCGATTTAGAGTAAACGTAACTAGCAGTACATTGAGAAAATAACCATTTCATCAATCCTGAAATATGCACATTTTCACTCTCGACACAAACTTACCCTCACTAGCATGAGCATAACCATATGCATGACATCTAAATATTCGAAATCCGAAGTAATTAATAAGTTTCCCTGACTATACTTCATTTTCCACTTGATAGCAGATGATGGAAACTAATTTACCAAGTAATATGCCATATTCACTACTTCCCAAAATTCCTTGCCTAGTCTTACATGCGAAAACATGCATTGAGCTCGCTTAAGTAAAGTTCTCTTCTTTTGCTCTACTATGCCATTTTGTCGTGATGTCTTAGGTATTATGCAATGTCTCACAATCCCTGCTTTCTTGCAAAACTCAATAAAATCTTTACCACATTACCCCATACCATTATTGGTTCTCCGGCAGCCATTCTGTTTATTTGACTACTTTTCTATCAATGCCTTAACTTTCTTGAACCAATTGAACATATTACATTTGTGCTTCAAGAAGAATACATATACCTTTCTCGAATAGTCATTGATATAAGTCAATATATATCGAGTACTGCCTTTAAAAAAAAATCAGAGATGCCTTAGATGTCTTAATGAATATACTCAACCAGTCACTTGGTTAAATGAATAGTTGTAATAACTTTAATTTAGCATTGTTTCCTAAAGATGCAATTCTCACACAAGCTTAGCTTCCTTGTCTTTTGACCCTTCAACAATCCCTTCATCATTGTCATGGCACCTCGCGAGATCTTTGTTGGGAGTGTAGAGTAGAAACCTAATATCTTCACTGGGAGAGATTGTCAAGACAAAGTCAAACCCGTCAACATATCCAGTTGGACCAACCTTCACTCAAAAGCTTAAGTCAATGAATTTTGAGCCAACTAGCATATCCAGTTGAATCCACCACATTAATTCTCCGATATGGAACTTTTTTTAACACAGCTCACACATATGTGCATCCATCCTAACAATTTTTCTTTCATGTGTGAGTTCAGTATTAAGTCTGGCTCCCCCTTTATTTAGGTTTTATTCTGGTCCAACTTCATCCTTACGGGTCCATGTTGCTATGGCACAACTCCCACCTACTTGGAAACTGCAACCATCGACTCTAATACCAATTGTTCAATATAATACACGGAAACGATGGAATCTTGCAAATTAAGTGAGTGCAAAAATACTAGATAAATTAACGAGAAATGATAAAGACACTATATATATATATGTATGTATGTGGTTTGGTCTAAGTATCAATACCTACATTAGCGGGGAGATGAAGTAGCAAATAATCCCATATAATATGAGAATTAGAGTTGTAGTCACTTATACACTCGAATGTTTCCCACACTTACGTTTAAGCTCCAACCCCTAGTGTTTACAAATAAACAACTCAATTGAGATGTAAACTCACAGTACAAATCACCATGTATTGAGTCCATAACAAAGGCTCTACGTACACTAAGAACAATAACTCATGTAATCATTCTTTCTTTTTGTACGATGGCTTTGCGTTCGCTGCACACGTTCTTTGCTTGTGTGGCACTTATCTTGCTGAAGACGTCTCCTTCCATTTTATATGAATGTAGCAAGAAACAAACTCTTTCTTTCACCAGCACAAAGTAAAAGACAAGGTCCTTAAATTGTGCAGTAAATGGAGTCCTTTGATCAACTGGTCAAACTCGGAAAAGAAACCAATCTTGTTGATTGAATTTATGATATATATCCCCATAGAATAACAAATCTTCAATTATCCAAAGAAATCACCGCCCAAGAAATCCAAAACTTGGATTAACTTGTGTAGTCACATTTTGGATATTTATCCAAATTTATCCAATGGATCGAATTCCGTAAAAATTCAAACTCGAGACATTAACTCAACAATATATTATGGCAAAAATACCAATTTATATTAGTGATATTGAAAGAAACATTAATGGTCCAATTCACTTATCATTCTCAACATACATGTTAAAGGTTGAGCTCAGATATCAATTATGATCACGCATAATGTCCCTTGTCATGCATCACGCCCCTTGATAGGGTGACCAAAGTCCCACCTTCGGCAATATCTCCATCTATATTATCGGCGGCTCACTTACAAGAATATTTTAAACTAATATGCATACCTACAACCCCTCATCAAGGACATCGATATCAAGCATCAATACCAATCTACAACAACATCATTCACAATCTACAAAGCCAAATTCAGACAATATTTCATATATTATGCTGTGTTTCCTAAATTCTTTCAAACTCCGTTTTGTGAACTAGTTCACAAATCAGTATATAACCTTTTATATACCATATTTAAAGTTAAGGACTTCTCATGAGTCTTTCCAAAAAGTTTTGCAAATCAATTTGCAAGCAAGCAATTAAGACCATAATTCAAAGATAACATTTCCATATGTGTATCTAATGAACATATGATAGTAAATGGTTGATTTAATTTATGCAAGAACTATGGGGTTGGGACACCAGGGGTGCCATTACTTTCATACGGCATTTACTTTGGTGCCAAAACTTTTTTTTCACTCACTTGAATGCCACATCGGAGTAAAATCGATCACTTGAGTGCCACATCACTGGAAAAGCTGACGTGGTCGCCGGAATGCTAACGTGGCAACTGGAAAATAATAATTTAATATTTTAATTAATTTTTTGGTTTTTTTTTTTTTTAAGGCTGGCGAGGGCCACCGTTGATGTCATGTCCCGACTCTCGAGCTCGCGACAACCCCATTTCACTTGAGATCTAATTGTACGACATCCTGTGTACTGTCGTCAACCAATTCATTTTATCTTATAATTAAGCACATGCAAAAACGAACGACTCCCAAACCAAAGAACAAGGATAGCAACAACAACAATAGAGGAAAGACAAATAGTATTTTATATGTCTAAAGGTTAACCAGCACATCAGCAAATACATACCCACCTTACTGCATGCGACAAGCTAAGGCCTACTCAAAAAGAGACCGGCCTAACTAACCTAGCACTGTACAAGTGCCTACTCGCTGGCCTCGGTGGGATCGCTCTCTTCGATCCTCAAGTACTGCATCATCTAGGGCCTGAAAAGGTTCACCACGACGGGTTGAGATAAACTCAACAAGTTAAAGCCCTAAGGCCCAGTTAGGAACTTCGCTCGCTTCGAGAGTTTAACATACAACCTAATTCATCAAATCAACCAACGCCACCTCAAAGAAATAAAGCAGAAGATAGTTTGATAATCAGGCACAACCACAGGCAACCTTACCTAGCCTTGGCACACGCGACCTGCAGAAACTGTCAGTTAAATCATCACGACATTAAGAGCATGCAAATAATTAGAGCATCGCACACAGCTTTCTCATGTGTTACACACACCCATGCTCCGATTATTACGACCCCCAAGGCCACGGCACAACCTTATGGTTGGCAGTCAATTGGTCGTAGACCAGGCATCGTCTTCCCTCATGAGGCACGGCGACGTCATGGGCTCTCACCCACTAACGGCATTCCCTAAGGAGCATGGGTCTGGCCTCTACCGCGACTCCGCAACTGACCACTGTCAGGCAACCGACCAAAGTTAGGACGACCAAAAGGCCACGGCACAACCCCAAGGGTTGGCGGTCTACCGACAGCGCTAGGCTCTCCTCTTAATGTGACCATGCCTAACATATCATCAACCAATCTGTTTATTTCTTTGCTCTGTCGTGAATGCACATACCATTCATGCTCATGCAACATGCTATTGCAGTTAACACACGTAATGTTATGCAGCAATATCCAGCAATCACGTATAATAGCAGCAGTCCAATCATTCACAAAAGTTGCAATAATCAGCAATTCAAGTCACAGTCTGACAATCAATTCTGACCAATCAACATCATAACACTAGTATACTTGTCCAAAATAATCATGTACCTCAATAATTATCGGTACCCACTTACGTGACTCAATGTTCAACAATAAATAAACACGTGTCCTCACGACTACAACAATCAACCATTCCCATAATTAATTACCCAACCCAATTAATTTCATTTAATAAAACCCTTCTTTAAACCAATGTCATTTAACAAAGTAGTATATAAATACTATTGACATTAGAAAGTTAGACCATAGAAATTTTCCCACAAAAATTACTCAATTAAAAACATTTCCCATAAATAATCACAATTAATTATTTTCCCCAAAAATAATTAATTTTCAGAAATGAATAGTAATAACAATATTAATAATAATAATTCGAAATTATAATTTAATTTAATTAATTAATAATTCCGAAAATAATATATAATTATTATTTAATCCAAAAATAATTATTATTATTAATACTAACCATGGTTACAAAATTAACTCAACCCTAGTTAATCTAACCTAACCATGATTAACATTTAACCTTGATTACTTTAAAACTAACTATAGTTACTTTAATCAACTAACTATAGTTACTTTAACACTAACTCTAGTCAACATACTAATCTCAATCAGCCTAATTAACCATACTAATCCACTAATTAACTCTAATTAAACACAAACATACAAATACACTAATTACCCCTAAAACAAGATTAACCCCTAAACAAGGATTAGGAAATCAACTTACTTGGATCGGAAATTCGGCGACACCGGCTCGTAGAAGGGAACTGGGGCTACGAGGGGTAAGCTCGGGGATGACAACAGATGATGAATGGTGGCCGAAACGGGCCAAAACAATCAAGATTTACTGTTCACGCGGAATCGGTGCAGCTGAGCGAAAAAGGCCGAAACGAGTGGTTCGGGGTGACCAGGGTTGTATGGCTGGCTTCCTAACTTCCATGACTACACTATGGGTGGTGGCGGCAGCGGCAGCGGCAAGGCTGTTTTCCGGCTGGACAATAGCAAGGACAGCAAGAAACAGTAGAAATGGAAGGGAAAAGGAAGAGAAAAAAGGAGAGAGAGAGGGGCTGCTGTGCTGAACGAATTTGGGGAGAAAGGAGGAGAGAGAAAGCTGCTGGAAACTTGAGGGAGAAGCGAAGGCAAGTGGGCTTGCCACTTGCTTCAAGAACCAATCAAAAACAAGCAATAAACAAGCAAAAACAAAGCCCACTTGGGCCCAAATGGAAAAAGCCAAAAGAGAGAAGCCCATGGGCTGAGGAGGGAGAGGAGAATGGGCTAGCTTGAGCCCCCTTTGGGCTGAGCTGGATGGGCGCAAGACCCATTGGGCCGCCGGTCTTGGGTCGGCTCACCCGTGAGCCCGAAACCCAGTCTAATTTTTCCTTTTTCCGACACTTCCGCATCCAACTGAAAATCCAAAAATAAATGAGGTGACGTCCAAGTATTTAATCTTGATATCACTGAGAAGTCGGTTCCCAAAATCAGATTAAAAATTGGGGCTAAATTAAGTCGATTGCAACCGTAATACAATTTGGATTATCAGGTGCCTTTTTAGGATTTTCCTTACTTTTGACGCGTGGTCAATCATTCTTTGATCCACGTTAACATCAATTCTCGAGTCAGGGCCGTCCCTCGATTGTCGTGTGATCCCGAGGGCTCAATTGATAATCTCGAGTACTAGATGAAAATGATTCGGTTTACTGTCGTTCGTAGTTCGTATTGAAGTCGTGCGAAAATCACTTGCGATCGACTTCGTACTTCCTGTCGAATCGATTTATTTCCATTTCCTTAATAGTCTAGTACTTAGAGGATATCGTTTCTTCCTGTGTCCTCATGGTCGAAGGATTCGTTCGATTGAAATTGCGAGTCGTACACGAATCATTTCCTTTCGACGCCTCCCTGTAATCCACTATCCTACGAACACATAGTTCGGAGTATTTGTACCGACTAGGCCTTCAATTGATATTGCCCTTTTATAAAATCCCTGAATGGGGTTGATTTTCAGGATGTTACAGTTGACCCTCGTCGGCCGCCGAACCCTCGCCCAATTTTGGGCGAGGGCCCCTTTGCCGTCGGCCACGAAGGCCTTGAGTGAGGCCGTCGACGGCTTCACCCGCGGCGGCGATGGCGAAGGGCAGGCGGCCCTTGCCTAGATCTGGCCCTAAGCAAGGCCGCAATGGCCCTTGGCAGCCGCGGAGGTCGCGACGGCCTCACCTAAGGCTCTTCGCGGCCAACGGCAAGGGTCCTCTCGCCCAATTTGGGCAAGGGTTCCGCGGCCGGTGAGGGTCAACAGTGGCCCTCACGGGCCTTAAAAAAAAAAAAGACAAAATATTAAAAAAATTAAAAAATTAAAATAATATTTTCCGGTTGCCACGTCGCTTTTTCGGCAATGTGGCACTCAAGTGAACGATTTTACTCCGATGTGGTACTCAAGTGAGCGAAAAAAGGTTTTGGCACCAAAGTGAGCGTCGCACGAAAGTAATGGCACTCCTAGTGTACTTACCCTCAAGAACTATTATTGAGACCGCCGCCTTACCAGATGTCGGACCGCTCAAGGACCGCCGCCGTGAGCCACTGCCCTGCTACTTTCCGTCACTACTCTCTCTCTTTCTCCCTTTTCGTGTCTGGCTAGCCGACCGCCCGACGCCGAGCGGCGAGCTGCGCGCCTTGCCGTCGCTCGGTCCACGCTTGTCGTCCGCCCGGCTGCCGCCGAAGCCGACCGACCAGCCAGCCGAGCCAACCGCCTCGCTCGGACTGCTGCACCGCCTCCCTTCTTCCCCTTTCGGTCTGCTTCTGTCTTCGCCATCCAGCCGCCCTCCGCCGCCGTCTGGGAGCCATCCTAGCGGCCGCCATCGTCACCGTTCTCTCTCTCTCCCTCTCGGCTCCTCTGGCCGTGACCTAGAGAAGTGGCCAGCAGCCTTGCCGCTGCACGCCACCACCAGATACTGCCGTAGGCTCGTCGGAGAATCGTTCCCGAGCCCCCTCCGCTGCCCGGAGCCGCTGCGGAGACTTCCTTCCTCGATGGTCAGCTTGGTCCGAGACGTTTTGGCCGAGACCTGGTTCCGAAACACTTGATTTTGGTGAATCGGAGGCACCGCTCGTCCGCCTTGTCGTCGAGGTCGCGCTGGTGTCGTCATTTTCGTCGCCAGGTGAGTTTACACTCTAAACCTTCGATTAGTCCATTAAACTTGTTTAGGGGGAGATTAGATTAGGGTTTATATTAGTTAGGAGGCCGATTAAGTTAAATGGGATTATATGTGTTTACATGATTAATCGTGGTTCGGGAATTATCGGTGATTAGTTGGAGTAATTAAGGATGAGCGGATAATCCGTAGGGGTGATCAGGTCCAAGGTGGATAGGGTCTAGACCTCGACCCTGTACCCGACCCTGTTATAACCAGTTCCCATTTTTTGGACCCTGTACCCGACTCTGTTTTCATTGGACCTGTTTTGGGCCTGACCCTGTTTTTCTGGTCTAGGAATAGGGTCTACCCTATTTTTATTAGAACATGTTTTTTAACCACTTAATATCCTATACGATTTCAAATTTTACATTAATTCGCAAGAAAACAATAACATAATTATCATAATTTGACCAACAAAAAAGTGCAAAAATCATAACATTGCATAAACATTATCAACAAATATGGTTTAACATTAGCCTTGTTCTCACAACTACTAATTCAACTTTGCATTTCATTCAATATTCCACCAAACACAATTAATTTGCATAAAAAATAAGCAATTTAATTTGCTTGGACAGCGAGGTGGCGACGTGGTTAACTTGAATATGCTTGAACATAGAACCATTTTTCTCCTCCTTTGCTCTAACACCCACTCTAACTCTTTTCCTCCATTTGGCGAGCAAATCGATCGCCCACAACACTTGTGCAAAATCTCTAAAAAAGACCTGCAATTCATGCACAAAGAAAAATCAACAAGAAACCATGCTCTAGAGACATGTGCAAAGTTATAGTTTAATGAAGTCTATTTACTTACCACAAAATTGGAGTTTCCACAAAATGGTTTATTTTCCAATGACGATGTCCTCGATAAGACAATCCAAATCTAAAAACCAAAAAAGAGATCAAACAAAGCATTTACTCAATAAATACTTATATGAATGAATTACAAGATAAAAAGAAATATATGCAACTTACCCGCCTCAAACTTTTCTACATTCTCAATGCACTCTTCAACATTAATCGGCACACGAACAACTCTCAACTAATCTTGAGTATAAATCAAACTTTCCACCACCCTAGGAATTAAAGAACTTCGAAAGCCATCAAGTACATGTCTTGATGTACTAAAAGTTGACTTTGAAGCAACAGTAGTTACGGGAATAGACAAAACATCCCGGACCATCAAAGATAAGATTTTATACTTTGACCCACTACTCTTCCACTACATCAAAATGTCAAGTTTAAGGACATCTTCACTTTCGGCTTCAAGATACCGATCAAGCTCAGATTTGTTTTGATTGACCACTTTTTTCTTCGAATGGAGAAAGCTTTGATGCCAAGCTTCAATTTCACACTCATTATCATCAGTATTGGCATTGGAAGCAGTACTACTAGTACTTACATTTGAACCATCATCATTTTTTTAGTAGAAGAACCAATAAAAGATTGCTCATAAAATTTATACAACCGCTCCAAGGCAACCTTGACCTTATCATGCATCTCATCAACTATCGCTTCATCATCATATATTTGTTCAAAATAGAACCTCACATAAGTTAACTTCTTTGTAAGATCCAATGCAACTGCAATCAATACCATCACATTTATTTTATCCAAACTCCCATAATACTTGTCAAATTTGTCTTTCATTTTTATACCCATGGCTTGAAGCTTTGGGTTCAAAGAATTCACCGCATTATTCAAATATTTATACAACATAGCCATCCCCTCAAAATATTCATTTGATGTTACATATGAGCTCCCCGACATCCTTTTAGTTGCGTCATAAAACCGTTTCAAAAATTTACAAAGAATGGTGGCATTTTCCCAATCTTTATCTTGAGGAGCATCATGGTCAATTTCTCTTAAGAAATATAAATCATCTTCTTCCATCCTTTGAAAAGCTTTCTTGAACTTTATAGCGGTGTCTAATATCATGTAAGTGGAGTTCCATCTAGTGGCAACATCAAGACAGATTGAACCTTTATATGTAATCCTCACACTCTCAATACAATATTGGAATGTTTTAGCTCTTGTGGGAGAGCTCCTCACATACCTAACTACGTTTTGGATACGTGCAATAGAATCACGCACCTCATTCAATCCATCTCTTACTATTAAGTTAAGTATATGAGCAGTACATCTCATATGTAAAGCATCGCCATTCAGAATAAAAAACCCTTCTTTTGAAAAATTTTCCTTCAAATAACAAATGGCCACATCATTTGAACTAGCATTATCCACGGTTATTGTGGACACCTTCTTTTCTATTCCCCAATCATAAATGCATTTCTCAACCATTTTCCCAATCTCTCTACTCTTGTGACTATGCATCACCACAAAATTGATGATTCTTTTATGCAACTTCCAGTTTTCATCAATAAAATGTGCAATGAGACATAAATAGTTCAAATTTTGAATGGAACTCCACATGTCAGTCATCAATGCAATCCTAGAATTAAGCTTATCAAAGTAAGCTTTCAAACAAGTTATTTCACTCAAATACAATTTCATACAATCTCTAGCCACTGTAAATCGTGAAAGATGTTGGAAAAAAGGTTGTAATTTAGGCTCCGTTCGTTTCACGGAAAATGTTACTTTTTTGGAAAATATTTTCCAAGAAGTTATTTTCTAGGAAAACGTAATTATTTTCCAGTGTCCGATAAAACTTGATTTTGAAGTGGAAAATATTTTCCGCTGTTCGCTTGGAAAAATATTTTCCTTTATAAACTCTTTTTCAATAATTTTTTTATTATTTTATTTTTAAAATAGTTATTTATTATTTTTAAATAGATTATTAAATTATTATTTTCTTTATCTTGTGTTCTCTCCTTCCTTGGCCGGTCGCCGACCATGCCTCAAGCTCACCTTGCTAGCAAGGCTCGAGGCTCGCCTACCTCTGGCGAGCTCGCATGATCAACTTACCGATAAGGTGAGCTGAAAGCAATGAGGCTCGAGCTTCGTAGATCGGCATCGCAAGTTATGCAGCTTCAATTCGGAAAGTAGTTGAACTACTAGGAGGAAGAAGAAGTACAAGCCATGAAAATGTTGAGTAGGGAGATCGACCAATTAGGGCAAGTGATTGACTTTGTTCTACTTTAAAAAGAAGGGATTTGATTGTTTTGAAGGGAGCAAAGAGAGGCAAGCACGGGGGCGCTGGGTTCGTGAAGCGAGGGAAGAGAGGATTATAGTTTTTTATTTTGAAAAATGGGTAAATTTGGAAATAAGTTTCCGTCTTGTAATGCTCGGGCGTCACCAATCTGGCGAGCTTGGTTCGCTGTCATCGGTCACCGGCTGTTGTCGTGGCCGACGACCGGTCGAAAAGAAAAACAGCAAAAAGAAAGACAAAAAATAAAGAAAATAAAAAATCGATTTTATTAAAAAATAACAAAAATATTCGAATTTATGAAAAAAAAATCTAAAAATAAAAGAAATAAGTGAGGACTAATGGAGAGTGTAAGATAAGAGAGAGTGAATGTGGAAAATGTTTTCCACTTTTCAAAAGTGGAAAACATTTTCCCTCACTTTAGAAGACTTTTTTTCCTTCATGGAAATTGTTTGCCTGAATGAATTTATTTTCCGTAAAACGAACGTTGGAAAATCTGGAAAACGTTTTCCTAGAAGTTATTTTTCGTGAAACAAACGGAGCCTTAGTAATAAAATCACGAAAGCCAACTCACTCGACTATAAAAAAGGGTTGTTCATCAATAATAATTATTCGAGCAAGCATGTATCTACAATATTCTTGATCAAACTTCCACGTTGTTAAGACGTTGCCATCACCAGTAGTATTTTCTCCCACCTCACCAGCCACATCTTTGTTACGTGGTGCAAACAACATTTGCTTCTTGTCGGTATGAGGATACTTTTTACACTTTTTCAAGTGCTTCCACATAGTAGACGTTCTATGATCAACATTATACCCATACTCAATCCCACAATGAATACACTTCACTTTACTTGTTTTCTGTGTTTTCTCATCTATGATTCTCAAATAATTATCCCAAACCTCTGATTGATTAGCTCGCTTTTTACCTAGAGGAGGACGAGAGTTAGGTACGCTCACCTTGTTTGTCGCACTTACAGTCGTGGATTCCACTTCATTAACTCCATGGAATGACAATTCCATAAGTGGACTCATTTCATTTTGTCCATCCACTTCCATTTATATGTTTTTTTCTTGATCCATCGACTGAAAATAAATTATAAAACAATGTCAAGGTTCTACTAAATCAGAAATATAAACTTGTACCAATTTACAAACAAAATGCATTGCAATATGGCAAAATGAACCTGCTGAGTATACTAACTTGTTATGGTAATATTAAGTTGCTAGCCTAGAAAAGACTTGGTGGCCTATTTGAATATGGCAATACTTCAAATTTAACAAGAAACACCAGTTATTCCACATTATGCCAAATAATAGCTTTGATAGGCATAGTTAGGTTAATAAGATGCAAAGCAATCTCTCTAAAGTAGGATGTTCAAATGCATCATCTCTAGCATAACAAAGAAGGTACCAAAAGGTTCAAAGACTTTAATTTGTTCAAAAGAAACAACACCCATCTAGAAAGTTTAAGCATTCAGAGAATAATAAGAAAAGTCAGCACTTTTTCCCGTGGAGAATTATTTTTTCACCTTCAAAAGCATTCAAACAGTCCTCATAAACATAACCAAATAATTCTTAATATGAAGACGGGGCACGTTTCTTATGGTTGTAAAATCAAAGCAACATGGAAATACCATTTTAAGGAGTCATTGCTTAAACGACGCAATAAATGGAACTCCTACTAAAAAACTACATAGAAGGTTGTATTATCATGAGAATTTCAATGTGGGTCTAGTAATTTCTTGAAATACAATTGGTTCAATCTATTAGAATGAGTTTAAAACTATAACTTCTTGTAGCATCTACAATGAAAAAAGTGATCAAACATAGTGTAAAGCCAATAGAATCCTTTTGCTCAACAATGCGATATGCATATAGCTTAAGCTTCTGCACACCAATTCTACAAATCTTCTCAGCGTGGTTAAAGGCTTAGAGATGTAGAGATTTTAAGAGGATTAGAAGAACACTTCCCTCTCCCTTTTTCCTATCAATCTCACACTTTGTTATCTATGAATTCTTGGCATCTTACAATTCAAACATACTCTCAAACACGGGGCATCTCAACATCCATAGATAAGTTATGTGTCAACATCCAAACCGCAAACAAGTGTTAAATTCAGCCGGCCCCGGAAGTCCAAAACCAGCCCTGGAGCGAGATCAAGTTGACATAATACTCTAGAAGTTTTATAAGGAATGGTGTGCTTTTTTTTAATCTTAAGATGATGCATCGGCACCTTCCGCATGACTGATCCTCACATGTAAATGCAAATCACATTGTTCGCAAAAATCGGGTAAGGCTCGATCTATAAAGTAGAGATGGGACACGACCCACAAGTTTCCTCTGGGCGAGAGAGTCGCCATTCGAATAAGACATGTCCACCCTATCCGAACCAAGACAACTAAAGTACCATGGCCATTGACTTATGGCTGGAAGATCATGTGCTTTTCTTTAGTCGAACGTCTCGACCAAAGCTCCCCTCAGAACATGGCCCTAGTTCAGCTCAACCTCAGACCAACGCCCCCTACCCAGATCAACCACCTTCCCGATCAGGTTTGTCAGGTGCGTCGTGGACACAAACACACACACAACACAAGGACATAGAGGGAGAGGGAGAGGGAGAGAGGGAAAAAATCGATTACCTTGACAAGCAGCGGTAGTCGATTCGAGGAGAAGAAATGAGAACTGAGTAGCAATTGTCCAACCTTTGCGGACCCAGCACTCGTCGTCGGGACTCGGGGGAGAAAAAACGACCAGCAATCGTCACCTCGTCAGTTGAGCAGCGGCGGAGCGTAGATCTGGAGAGAAACAGTGAGCAGCGAGGGAGAAGAGCAAGGAGAAGAGCAACGAGGAAGAAGAGCGGGGAGAAGATCGGCGAGGGAGAAGAGTAGGGAGAAGAGTAGCGAGGGAGCAACGAGGGAGAAGAGCAGCGATGGGGAGAAGATGCTAGGGCTGCACTTTGTAGATTCCATTCTTTCTTTTTTTAATAAAAAAACCGGTCCGAGCCGGGTGGGTTTCCCTATGAAACCGGTTCCCGGACCAATTCCAATCGGTTCCCACAAGCTGGAACTGGTTCCTGGACCGGTTCCACTAGGAATCGGTTCCCGGACCAGTTTTTTCGGGTGGTCCGGTCCGGTTCCCGAGTCAACCCGGTCTGGTTGAACACCCTAGTATTATTATTATTTGATTAAAAAGAAATAATCTATTTTTAATATTATTTATTTAATTTCGAAAATATTTATTATTTATTAAATTCCGAAATTATTATTGTTTATCGAAATTCGGAATTATTAGTATTTGTAGAAATTCGGAATTAATATTATTTGTGGAAATTCGGAATTATTAGTATTTATTTAAATTCAGAATTATTATTAATTATTTTAATAATAATTGAATATAGCTTAATTGTGAATAATGCTGTTTATTTATAATTAAATTGTGGGGATTATTGGACATGTCGTTTATTATGAAAGCATGTTGGATTGTTGTTTGGATTAATTACTTTTCGATAAGTAATCGTGGTAATTAGTGATTTATGAGAATTACCGATCGTCACATTATTGTGATGAATATTGTCTAAGGCAATAATTAATTAATTGATTTGCTGATTGCTTATTTATGCCTTATTGATTGAAGCACGTATATTCCAGGAATTATGTGGTATGCTCTTATGAAATTGGTTGATTATTAGATCATCGCAATGTGGCGATTCATGAATAATATGTAGAATACTTACTGCTTCGTATGTGGACCTCATGCATGTCGTGTGTAGATTATAACGTGTGCTTATGAGTCCACTTGTGCCCTAAGGCGTGTGTGACACAGGGTGGAGGGCGGCCTTGATGTGTGTTTACGCGGGAAAAAGGTAGAGCCCTGAGGTGTGTTTACACGGGGAGGCGGAGTGATTGTGCCTTGAGGTGTGTTTACATGATGATGCAGAGTGATTGTGCCCTAATGCGTGTTTACGTGGGCAAAAGGTAGAGCCCTAAGGTGTGTTTACATGGGGAGGTAGAGTGATTGTGCCCTGAGGTGTGTTTACACGGGGAGACAAAGGAGATCATGCCCTGAGGCGTGTTTACGCGAGGAGGTGCATAATTGGAACACGCATGAATGCAAAAGTGCATGAGAGACAAATGACATTGTGTTCTAATTATATTTGTGCTTGTTGCACTGTTTATGATATGCCTGAGTTGGTATCGTGTAGGGTATGGCAATGGCCAGGTGAAATCGCTTGCGATACGACTTGAGTGTAATTGATTAATGTAATGTTGAGAGTGCAAGATGCATTACTGGTGAATTGCATGTGTATTTACCGTGCAGGGTATGGCATGACCGGGTAAGGTCGCTTGCAAGTCGATTGCTTGTCGATGTGCTCATGATATATTGTATTAAGTCATTGCCTAAGATGTATGGTTGTTTTGCTATTGACCTGCTTGAGGTATTAGATTGCGCCACAGGTACCCCGAGGCAAGATGGTGTCCTAGCTGGGGATTAGGGCGAGAACTCACTGAGATTTATATCTCACTAGTTATTGAATAACCATTTTCAAGTCCATTGGAGGCAGATTCGACAGGTGGTGCGTTTTGTAAGAAGTAGATTAACCCTGGCCTATTTGCTCGGTCAGCTCTGTAGGAAGTAGCCCGTGGTAAGGGCCTGATTGTGTAGACTTCTTAAGGTTAATCAGAAGATGAATAAAATGGCATCATTGATGGTGTTTTTGTTTGACTTTCCTAGCTATCACAATTTGTTAATTGTACGGGGATTAATTATCGCTTCCGCATGCGTTTAATTGAAAGATAAAAAGAATGGTCGGCGATGCGTCCTGGGACGTCACATTCAAATGACCAAAAGAGAAAAAGGGGATCGTCGCGCGCTCGAGGGTTGGGACATGACATTAATAAATTTGCATTTGAGGCAAAGTGTGAGTCAATAGGCGCTTCCTTCGCAAAGTAGAGGTAGAGATGGTGAGACATCTTCTCCTTCATTGTTCTTGGACAGATTGTTTTGGGTGGCCTCTTATGCTTTCATTGGGCTAACTCTGGTTGCAGGATCAGAGGATCTATTAAGCATGAATTATGGGCTTGCAGGGCCCTCATTTACCTAGCCTTAAGAAAGAATAATCTTTTCAATCCCTCATTCGGGTTCTTGGTTGATTTGGAAAGAAAGAACATAAGAAGAGAGCAAAGGAGAGAAGATGCCTGTCTTGGCAATTATTGAGGACTGGCTGAAAATAATTACATCTTTCGGTATAGTGTAACCTTGTGAATGCATATGCTTGGATTAACATTGCAGATCTTGATGTTGTTATTCAAGCACTTTTTTGGTTCTATATGTTTTCTTTTAATATGGATTTGCACCCCCTTGCTGCCTCATAGTAGTTTATCTTTAGTCCATCAAAAGAAGAGTATTGTTTCTATAAAACTTCAAGATGTTTTCTGTACGCTCTTATATGTATGAGGGAGTTCCCAACTCTTCTGGTTTTGTATGTTTTTACTCAGATTTATTGTGCTCAAAACAACTTGACAGGCTGTGAGATGATTAGATTGGTCATCAAATTGGTCCATAAATTGCATTGCGGCCGATCTGCTGTTACCGACCCTCTCCATCATTCCACCGAACCTGCTAAGAGAGATGACCAATTTACGCTAAACAATTATAACGTATTAATTGAGTTATGTAAACAATATAGACAATGTTTCAAGAATTGTTTTGATTGAACTTGAAGAGATAATTAAAGGATCTGTTCCCTTTTTCCTGACCAGTGATAAAGATGTTTCTGAAAAGATTAAAAGTGAGGTTACATTCTCTATCCAAATAATCCTGTTTCAAATTCAGTCCTACTCAAAATGTTACTTGTCACAAGGCACTCCCAATATAAATAGCCCATTAGGATCGGTTGTGCATCATGAGTATCTTACAACAATATTGACAAGATGTCTTGTTGAGCATCTAAATAATTGATCTGCACATTCTACCAACAGATAGATGAACTTTGTTCTGTTTTTTCAGTATCCCTATATGCCAAGTGGACTGAGCTTAAATTGTTCATTGCAGCGACCAGAATTGTGTTTGAAGTCAAAAATATGCTGCTGAAAATGGTCTACTAATCCTAAAAATATGTTGCTTCCAATGACAAAGGGGTTTATGCATGCTTCCAGGAGTTGCGGGCATCTCTGGATTCAGGTTGTCATATTTTAGCATCTGTTTTGACTCAGGTAGCGGCAGGGTTATATTTCTAGCTGAAACATCCAATACGAACCTCACAAGTAGTCATAAATAGGAACCAAATATCGATGGCTTGGTGATAAAGATTGATCATATGTTGGTAGGATTCATCCAAGGCAAACTTTCTAATGCAGAAGCAAATTCATTAATTTTTTCATGTGGAACTTCAGAATGTATGTCTTAATAAGCACCTATTTCAAGTTTTGACATGAAAAATCAGGTGGCATGTCTTGTAGTTTCTCAAAATATGAATTTGTCCTATGGAATATAAGGAAAATGAAATCATACTTTTCTCCTTTCCGGATGATATAGGTAATGAAATCTTCTTGATTTCTTTTATTACTTAAAAAGAAAATATTCATGAATTGTAGTGCCCATATCTTGAGCTGAAATAGGAAGAAAATAGGATGGCAAATATTGTTTCAGGAAAAGACAGACAAAAGAAGAGTAATCTTGCTAACGGTGAAAATGAATCGTGGAAGAAGTCCTGTATATTGTCCCTTCCAGCTTGAGAAGCTTCTTTTTCTATTGCGCTGTGAATGTCACAGAACATGAGTTCTCCTGTACTCATGAACCCTTGTGAGTAGAGTTTGGGTTTATTGAGTGAAAATTGACTGATGTAGAAGGAAGGAATACAACTATTCTGTGAGAGTGGTATCAAGAAGGTTTGTGCTAAGAGTTCTAGGATAAACAGATTATAAGTTGGCCTCCTATGCACAAACTGGTCGGAAGCTAATGTCACTCTCCTGATGAGGCTATGGCAAATTGAAATTAGTTGTTGAGCTTAAAGAGATTTGCTATCTCGGATGTCTATATGATGTAACTATTGGCTACAATTATCATTGTCCTTGATCATCTGACTAACGGGTCTTGTATGCTCTTTGTATACATGTGTCTTGCTCCCCCTAATAGCTGAAGCTTTTGGGTTGGATTTAGTAGCATGGTATCAGTGTTAGCGCTATTCCTTTCAGGTTTGTGTGTCCAACCCTCATCAGTCAAATTCCATGTGCCGCTCTTAATCCAGCTTGCATATGAGAGGGATTCTTAATTTATTATTCCACAATACTTGACAATGGGTCTTATATGCTCCTCAAATACTTGTGCTTTCCCTTTACCTAATAGTTTAAACTTTTGGGTTGAACTTTCTTACACTTTCATGGACAATGTGTTTGGTCCACACTTCTTTCCTAATGGGCACATTCTGCTTCAAAGGCAGTTGCTCTCGCACTTCCATTGTTAGGCCATTTCCCTTATCCAGGAATAGAAAGGCAGAAAGGAAGCTCTCATGAAGTGCCTTCTCATTGCTATTAGAGTTATCTTCTTTTCCTGCACGTTACATATGTCACATTTTTCTTATCAATCTCGTTTAAAAGGTATGTTTCTTTCGTTTGTGCACATCTGGCATCTACAGCCAATTTTAACATTTGGCCATGGCCAATTGCTAGCTCTAGCAAAGCTGTCATTACTTGCAACAGTGCCAAGCATTGATCAAGAATAATCCAGAATCTGCAAATTCTTCCTCCAATATTTCTTGTCAACGATGCTGAAATTTGTCTTACTCTATATGCTTTGGTCTTTAGATGTCTAGATTTGCCAAGTAGTTTTCTTGAGGAATACTCTTAAGTGAGGAATATTTGCAGGATATGTTTTCTTCTCGTGGATGATTTCATTTTGCTGAGTTTCTGCAGTCTGGTCATTCATTCGGTTTATGCAGCTTTCATCTTTTGTCAGACTTGAAATGGACATTTCTCACGAACATAATGACCTCTTCACATCTGTCGGAGCTAGGAATTTCTGCTTTTGGCAAGAACTTGGCCATTTTTTTTAACAGTTCAGTTTTGTACCAGTCATTTGAACTTGTTTGATGAACGTATGGAACTAGACATAAAAGCAACTAAAACAAGGGCTTATTACTTAAACTTTGAATATAGAGAACTTTCCATTCTACCCTACAGTTCCAATTGTTCATCGAACCTTATCAGTGTGACAAGGAAGTTTTGTCATTGGTTTTGACAAGATCTCCACATGATTCAGTTGCTAAGGTGACTTAGTTGGGGTCGTGGATTTATAATCTTAGATCCAAATATAAAATTAGCAAGGAAGCATCGTTGCAAATGTCATCCTGGAAGGTTGTCACGAGAATGGACATGTCAAACCACGTTTCTCTATCATATTGTTGATATTTGGAGTCACAAAGAGAGCAGCGACAGAGTTGTAGAGAGTAGTGACAAAGTATTTATGGTGAGTTGAACCAAATTAGGTTTGCGTGATATATATTTATAATAACTATTAATTACAGTCAAGGCACCAACAGAAATATAATTGTAGAACGACACCATAATACATTTTAACTACATATTAATGTCCCATCAATCCAAAGTAGGTATAACAATTTAGGGATTGGATATCAATAGCTTGTTTTGCCCTCTCGGTAGTCCCTTGGTGAAGATGTCTATCAACTGATTCACTATAGGAGTGTATCACTAGTCATGTGTGCTGATACTCTACTGTCAAGATACCATAAAGGATCATAAGTCTCCCCAACCGAGAGAGTTGAGAAGGAACTAGAGAGATCAATTGTAATGAAGGAATGGTTGAATCGTTGTAGACCATTATAGCGTGGTGTGCCTATGTCCGTCACAAATTTGACAAATAAGGTGATGCGTAGATTCAAGAATGCCTCCCCAAGTGTATGAAGGAACATGGGGCCTTGGACCACTGTTGGGTCGGACCAGAGGAGGCGGAGAGCGATCAACATGGGGGGCCAAACTGTGAACCGAGCCAATCATAGGAGGATCGCGAACTCGATCGATTACTGGAGAACCGTCTACCATGTCATTGACCAGATTTTGACCCCTACAATTATGTCTACCTAAGGACCCTCAAGGGATGGGTTTATTGGCATGGCTGATCAAAGCATTACGAATATCGGATGAAAATAAGGCATTACATTTTCCGAGAAGTCGTTCTTATTGGATGAGGTGTCGTGAAGGCAGATTGCAAAAGAAATTATGAAGCTGTTGGTGTTTTTAGATATCGTACTCAAATGGGGATCCCATTGGGGGCTTATATCTTTAAGTCCTTGTTGGAGACTGAGCAATTGACTTCAGATGTCGAAGATAGCCGAAGATAAACTGATCGGCTTTCTTGACAGCATTCTATAATTAAGTTTTAGTTCAATTACCTTGGCTGCGCCGTGAGCATTACAATAGATATCTATAAGTCAAGAAAATGCAACTTCTGATGCTAGTTATAAAAAAAAAAGGGGAAGAAAAAAAAAAAAAACTCAGCTGCTAAAGCAGATTAAATGTTCAAAACAGTTGAAACCGTAACAAGAGTTAGTGAAAAAGAAAATAACAGGAGATGTCAAAGAGTTTGATGATTTTTCTTGCTCTGATAGTATATCGTATTTAAAGTGATAGAGAGAGTAGAGATGGAGTGTTTATGGTTGCTTGGCCCTAACCACGGTTGGGTGATAAGTATATATGATAGTAATTAATTACAATAAGGGTATTTTTAAAAACATAATAGTCACACAAAGACCCCATAATATAAATCGGTTATTTATTGATACATATGCCGGCTTCATTTCCTGTCCAGCTTTTTAACCATGTAGAAGCAAAGTAAATGTAATAAAATTGTACTTTTCGTTGGCATCGACTAGGAATTGATGAATTCGTATCCAAAGCAGGAAGATGATAAGGTCCTTTTTGTCAAAAAGCTGCACTTGGTTTTGATAATCAAACAAATCAAATGCCAAATGTTGATGTCTTCCACTTTATTGAACTAAGAAGGCAATGCACAATGAGGTTCACAATGAAACAAACACATAGCAACAGTCCTCTATGGCACTATACGGTCACCATTTTAATTGGTGAGTGGCTTCATAATCCTCTGAAGAATCTATCAGCTTGCTTTTCCAGTTCTTCAACATCCTTCATGAAATCTCTAAGTTTCATCTTGATGTCTGGTAATCCAAACTTCAATGCTTCTGGTCCCATCTCAATGGCAAAATCAGCTCTGCACAAGAGGCTCTTGATATCTATCTCCAAAAGGTCAATAAGACTTCTGATCGTGTCCAGGTCCGTGAGAGCAACATAGGTCCTGACCTGTAGAGCTTTTAGTTTTAAGAATTTATTCAGGTAAATCATGGTTTCTTGCATTTTGGACTCCTAGACGTTGTTCCCATCATTATAGCTACTTAAAAATCAAGCCAGCCTTGCAATGTTCATTATGTTTGACGTGAGGACTTCAAGGGGAAACTATCGTTTTGAACTTAACAGGAATGTTAACAGGGTTTGACGAAATTGTGGGGAAGGTCACTGTAATAAGAGAGAAAAGGGTTTGTAGTACTCACTCGCATTGAGGTGATCACTTCCTCCTCTTTCTTCACTTTGTTCTCATAATTCTTCCAAATGGAGTCAATCCAGTTGCCCACCAAATCCATGGGAAAGGAAGCTGCAGCCGCTAGAGCAGGGGCAACTGATGGAGCAACCACCGCAGCAGTCATGAAAGAATTGATCAGAATGGCTTGGGAAGTCGCAACCATTATCATGCTAAAGACCTCTGCCCAAGTGCGAATGCACTTGAGCTCCTCGTTGATCTTCTTCTTCTTGACCTGCAACTTCTCGAAAATGGACTTTTGTTGCTTGTGGATGACCTGAAAGACCTCGCGGAACTCAGTCAAAGGGACACCGGTGTCCCTGAAATTCCTCAATTTCTCCAAGGTGTTTGAGTACCTAAATTTTTCCAAGGTCTCTGCATCAGTTTATCTCGAAACAGAACATGTGTATTCCTCACCACCTTAACCTTGTAATTTCAGGATATCAAACTCTAGAAATCAACTTGATATCATTGGCATGTTAGGAAATAAAGTTGAATGATATGGCAGGGAGAAAAGAGGAGAGATTGAAAGCCTTAGCAATAGACGCTCAAGAACCAAGTGTACTAAGATACATGTGCTATCCATGAAGTTCCTTGAGAATTAAGACATACCTGCTGTCTCCATTCCTGTCTTCTTCTTCAAGCAACCAAGTGCGTCACAAATCAGCAATTGGGCATCGCGCACATACTTCAAGCAATTCTCGAGGGTGGCACAGAAACATAGGATGTACAAGCCATTCAGGTAGTCATCCCTGACAAGCTCGAACAACTCCGGAAGGTTTCTTCTGATGTTGGAATCTCCCATTGACCTTTAGGTGAGATCATCAGGTTAACAAAAGGGAGGGAAAGTACACTAAAAGGAAAAATAATGAAGCAGTCACAGAAGTGTTTCCCCTTTGGAGAATTTTAAAGCATGTAAAATTCAAATTTGAAGGAAGAGAGCATGGGAAGGAACTTTTAAGTAATGAAAATATGTAATATTGTACGAGTATGATGAAAGGCTTGAGTAGTTTCCGATATCCATGTCCTATATTTAAGCACTAAAAAGATGCGAAATTCTTTTCTTTTTTCTTTGGATGTAGGAGCAATTACCAAGCAGTGCAAACTAAAGACTCCTTTGAAAAACTAGAAATTTTATCATGATTGTTTTGAGAAAAAGAGTTAAATGGTAAAAGAAATTTCTGAAGTCCAAGAAAAATGAGTTCAAGGACTGAGAAATACAAAGAATAGAAAAAAAAAAAAACGACTTAATAAATTTGATATACCTCTTTTTATTTTATAAATACGATAAATATAATTTGCTATTGAATGTTTTTGGATTGGACCGCATTTTAACAAATGGTTGGAATTTTTACACAGAACATGACGCCAAGACGAGATGAATCTAATCCTTATCATTAAGGAAGATGGCTTGCTAAAGATCCCCAAAGTTATTATGATTAGGTAATAAAGAAGCTGAGAAAAGGTGCGATCTCTCACAAAATCCCCACTTAAAATGTTTGTCCGACCCCAAGAAAAATTCAATCTCACTCAGCATATTGACATGCACATAGATCACCGTACATCGGAAGTCAAGCCGGCTAAACATGCACTTAAATGGAAAAACAAATGGAATCCACTGACCACAATACATGTATAATCAAGCCGGCCAAACCTAAACTCAGATGGAAAACGAATGTAATCCGCCGACCACCGTATGTCGGTAATAAAGCCGGCAAAACATAGACTCAGATGTAAAATTGAATGGAATAACACTGATAACTGTGATCATTATCGTTAGGTCATTAAAGAACAAAGAGCAGCCGAGCATAATGATCCGCCTCTTGCTTATGAATGAGGGGACTTTGCAGTGCTCAAATCATGAAGATTCCCTAACGGTTGCCATTTCAAGGTCTATTCCGTGAGTTATCCTATCGAGTGGGCTAATACATTCATTTTCAACCTCAACAAGATAGCTCTGTGAGTTAGGGTATATCTCATAATCAAGTGGTCATGATTTTTTTCAAATTCACGAGGGCCTTTCAATTTATCTAGCCTGCATGATAATCAACAAAGTTCAAATACCACAATCTGCATATGATCTTTAACCATAACAGGAATACAATCCAACGAGAATGATAGCTAACTCTTCTTGCACTGTTGAATATAAGTCAGATTTTTCTTTACCTAAATGAGGTTCTTCTTGCAATTGATTGCTCTGCGGGACAAAAGCCAAAAGAGAGAGAGAGAGGGGGCAAGATGACTTGTTGAATGTAATGAAGAAGAAGCACCCTATCATGTGGATTTATATGTATTTTTTCAATTGGAGGATGAACTTTATCCCAATGCCATAGAAAGTGTCCAGCAAAAGCTTTAGAAATTTTGGGCATAATTGCCGAGAATGCTCATACCATATTGGCATTTCTCATTCTCGAGAAGATTCCGAGAAATTATACTTAGAGATGATATATGGACACCTAACTTGTTTCGATTGAATAGTTCCATGTCATATTTACATAGATTTTTGGAATATAGATTATTGTGTCAAATGGATATTATGATACCGCCATATTTACTAGGTGACGAAAATCTGGATATTGTGTAGAACACAGTTTTAGTTATTGGACACTTGCTGATACAAAACCTTAACAGCGATCTTTCCATCTATTGAAATATCTTGAAGAAAGAAAATGTTAACTTTTTCTATACCTCCTATTATTTTTTATTGAGATATTACTTTTTCCATTTTCTTAAGATGCTCCATCAAAAAAAATTGATCAAGGAAAATGGTGGTCCTTCATTTTTCAGTAGTTCAAATAACCTCAACAAGTATTACAAAAAGTGAAGCACCATTTATACTTTTTTAAGGAGAACGGTGCTAGAAAGCAATTAGCCCTTGATCATTCTCTCTTGACTTTTAATTCCAGGCAGTTAGCATCCTAAGAAAAGATAGGGGCCGTGTAAATGCATATTTTAAAATTTAGGTTGCATTTGTTTTGTGGATGATGAATTTGTTGAAAAATATTTTTGTAAAAATAATCGATTCTATCTTTAAAGTGATTATTCAATGAAAAATATATTCATCATCACAACAATGAAAATATTTTCATTTACTGATGTATATAAGTGACTAGGCGATCATTTTTGAGAAAATATTCTTCAACTCATTAGTATTGGTATAATTGGTCGAGGTGTTGGAGGATTTTCAGTTAAAGAGTAGGAGGAAGTTGCCCCGTCAAAATCCCACTCACAGAATTTAGTTAATTTCATGGAAGTTGCAAGTAATTTAATGGGCCTTTAGGTAGAGGAATTTCCATGCTTGTATCCTTAGATTATCAAACTTTAGGGTGTGAAGATTCCCCTCAATAATAATATTGGGATGGAAAATAAAGTCATCCACTCCTTCACTGGTCTACACTGTTATCATAATCGTGATAGTTTTGTCTTCAACACTGAATGCCTTGCCTCCGTAAGAAACACCCAAATATAGAGGTTATACCATGACCCTTGAGAAAGTGACAAGGTCTTTGGATATCTTCTTTTCTAGCTATCCTCCCTTAATCCTCCTAATGATAGTGGAAGATGATATTCTAATTAATGAAAAATCTTGGACCATAAACACTAACTCCCTTAAGCCATACCCAAAATACAGCTCCCAAAAGTTTTCTACTGATAGCACTTTGCCTCTTTTGTTGCTAATCTAGGTATTTGAAAATATGAAAGATGAGTGGAAGGAGCAATTATAGCCCAATGAGTGATACATTTCTTCTAAATAGATCAAGCAACCACTATGCACATTTACAACACACACATAAACTCATTTCCACTAAATTTAGAATACAACAAACGTCTAGATCAAAAGGGTTATATATATATATATATATATATATATATATATTATGGTAGAAATACTCATTTATATTAGTAATATCGAAACAAACATCAATTATCTAACCAACTGATCAATCTCAACACACACATGTCAATTGTTGAGCTTAGATATCAACCATGATCACGCATAACATCCTTAACAAGGTGACCAAGCTCCCACCTTTAGCAATGTCTCTACCTATATTATTGGTGGCTAGCTCCCGAGGATATTCTAAACTAGTACATATACTTACAAGCCTCTCATTCGACTTACAACGATGTTGAATATCCACACCAAATCCACAACAATATCATCCATAATCTACAAAGCCAAATCTAGAAACCATTTCATATATCATAAAGCATTTCCTAAACTATTTCAAATTCCATTGCGTAAACCAATTTACAAATCAAATGCAAAATGTTGACGTCTTTTGCTTCATTGAATTAAGAAGGCAATGCAAATTGAGGTTCACATTTTATCCTTCACAATGAAACAAACACTTAGCGATAGTCCTCTAGGGCACTATAAGGGCACCATTTCAATTGGTGGGGGGCTTCATACTCCTTTGAAGCACATATTGGCTTGCTGCTCCAGTTCTTAGACATCCTTCATGAAATCTCTCAGGTTCTTGATTTCTGTTATTCCAAGCTTCACTGCTTTTACTCCCTTCTCAATCACAAAATCAGCTATCTACAAGAGGCTCTTGATTTGTAAAGGACATGGATATTAGTAACTACTCAAGTCTTTTATCATACTTGTACAATATTACATACTTTCATGCATTAATAATGTGACTCTATCCATGTAAGAATGGAGTAAAACTCATCAATATCATCTAATATTTGTCTTAAACTCCAAGAGACATAATATATGCATTACTTTAAGACAAATATTAGATGATATTGATGAGTTTTACTCCATTCTTACATGGATAGAGTCACATTATTAATGCATGAAAATATGTAATATTGTACGAGTATGATAAAAGACTTGAGTAGTTACCAATATCCATGTCTTATATTTAAGCACCAAAAAGATGCGAAATTCACTTCTGCTCCCTCCTCAATCACAAAGTCAGAGCAACCACCGCAGTAGTCATGATCGAATATATCATAACAGCTATGAAAGTTGTAGTCGGTATCATGTTGGAGGATAAACTTTGTCAAGATGACATAGAAATTGTCTAGAGAAATCTTTTCAAATTTTGCATTAGAGTTACCGAGAATGCTCATACCACATTAGTGTTTCTCGTCCTTGAGAAGATGCTTAGAAACTAGCTTTAGAGATGATAATTTGATACTCGGCTTGTTTCGCATAAAAAGTGTAGTCTCATGTCTATATAGATTTTTGGAATATAGATTATTGCGTTTAATGGACATTATGATGCTTCTAGATTTACCAAATGAAAAAAACATAGCTATTGTGCGTTAAATGGACATTATGATGTTATGATGTTTAGTGATTGGACACTTGCCATTATAAAATTTGGACAACCAATCTTTCCATCTATTGTAATGTGTCAAAGATAGAAAATGTTATAAGCCTTTTAAATAATCCATATGCAGCATTCACATTGGAAAACAAGTTCAGTGATTGAATATTTGCCATTATAAAACCTTGACAACCAATCTTTCCTTCTATCGAAATGTGTCAAAGATAGAAAATGTTATAAGCCTTCTAGATAATCCAAATGTGCCCTTCACACATTTATTGATTGGACACTTGCCATTTTAAAACCTTGACAACCAATCTTTCCTTTTATTAAAATGGGTCAAAGATAGAAAATGTTATAAGCCTTATAGATAATCCAAATGTGCCCTTCACCTATGATATATACAACAGCAAATAATTTGTTAGCACACTATTACACCCCAAACCTTGAGCATGCAATAACCCTTATTCTCTTTCGATCAAATGAGTGCAACGTCCCTAGATGCATCGCCGACCATTCATTTTATCTTTCAATTATTCACATGCGGAAATGAATATTTTAAACCCTAGTCAAACAACAACAACAGGGATAGTCAGAAAGACAAA
Organism: Corymbia maculata; assembly: GCA_014182735.1. Classification (NCBI taxonomy): domain Eukaryota; kingdom Viridiplantae; phylum Streptophyta; class Magnoliopsida; order Myrtales; family Myrtaceae; genus Corymbia; species Corymbia maculata. The sequence continues at coordinate 18,798,470 of CM024688.1, read as the reverse complement.
TAATTCAAAAGCAATCTCATCTAAATTAATCCTATGGAACAGTTATATGTACAACCCTATAGATGAGTATTGTCCCAACAACCAACCAAAAAGATATAAGGGCAAAAGGGTTAATTTACTTCATCCCCTATCCTTAGAGGTCAAGGTTTGTCAGTCCAAAAAGTTCATGGCTAGGCACGTCCATCAAGGACCTAAAAATGGTTAAGTCATAATCAATGAGATAAAATCTTAGTAGGTTAAAACGCTAAGCCTCGGCTAGGGTGCCAATTAGTCTTGGGGGTACCTAACAAGCACATTTCTCATAACCAAAACTAGCAATTAATTTGATTCATAGGTACCCTTCAACAACCAGCAACTAAATAGTTTCACAGGCAAAAATCATTATAGCAATCAACATTCAGGTTGATTCATAGACAACCCTACCTCGCGGCTGCACATTGCCTGCACAATACCGGTCAAACGTGCCATATATAATATAGACAAATTATCACATAATCAAAACACCACACATATAATATCCCATGCACATAACAGTTAGGCATGTTACAATTATACACCTCCCTATGTAAGCACACATAAGGGCTCTACCTTTTCTCTGTGTAAACACGTATAAGGGCACATTCACCTTTATCTCCTCGTGTAAGTATGCCTCAGGGTTCTACCTTTTCCTTGTGCAAATGCACATCAAGGCACAATCTCCCCTCCCTGTGTAAACACGCTTCAAGGCTCTACCTCTTCCTCACGTAAATACGCATCAGGGCATGCCCTCCACCTTGCATTCGTATGCCTCAAGGCCTAATTATACACCTTCTCGTGTAAACACACATCAAGCCTCTACCATTTTCTTTGCATAGTCACGCATCTGGGCATATCCACCTCTATCTCCCTATGTAAGTACGCCTTAGGGCTCTACCTTTTTCCCGCACAAATGCACATCAGGACACAATCTCCCCTCCCCGCGTAAATACAACTTAGGGCTCTACCTCTTCCCTGCATAAATACACATCACGGTATGCCCTCCACCCTGCATCCGTACGCCTCAGGGTTTAAGTGGTCACGTGAGCACACAATCATGTAAATTCACATAATTCTCAAAGCACTCGCACCACTATCCACATGGGACGTGCATAATATTTCACACATTATGCAACCAATATCCCACATAATATCTATAAATTATCACATTGCAATAATCCAATAGTTAATTATTCCCATAAATCAAATTTCATCACAATCAATTATTATGCAAACAATTAATTTACACATGCAAAAGTAAAAAATATAGGGAAGTAGGTGGGGCATGTAGAGGAGAAAAAGGAAAAGCAGAGATAGAGGGGACGTGAGGGAACAGAGGGCCACAACAGAAGGAGAGGAAAAAGCAACTTAGATAAGAGAGAGAGAGAAGGTTCGTGTACATCCCCTTCCTTCCCAACACCTCTATCTTCAAAACTTTTGTCCCAAACCCATAAATGGTGGGAGGGACAAATCCATCTTTTCCCATCATTTGGCACACTCATTCTCAAAATGCTGTTGGATCAGAACTAAAGAGCAGTGAAGTCCCAAATTAAATTTTTTGGCCCAGCTATCCTTTTTCGAACGTTTCTGAGCGAATTGAAAATTTTGGAAATTAATGATGCTAAAATTGAATAATTTAATCCAAATGTCTCGGAAAGTTCAATAATTGCATTCAGATTAAAAATAATGAATTAATAAAATCTAAAATAGTTGAAAAAATTCAGAATGTCATAACTCTTCTTCATACATAAATTTCATTCTCAAAATTTTTACCATTACTTAAATCCTCAAACAAATGGGGGTATTGACGCCTCATTACTTCCTTATTTTCCCATGTGACTCTTTTTGTTCCATGATGCTGCCATACCACTTTGACCAAGGAAATCATCTTGTTCTATAGCATGCGGTCCTTTTGATCCACTATTCATACTGGTCTTTCCACGTATGACACCCTATCGTCCATGTCAATTTCCTCAAAGTTTAATATGTTGGTTGGATCTGGCTCATACTTTCTCAACATTGACACATGAAAGACATCATGCACTTGTGCAAGTCTCGGAGGCAACATGAGACAACAAGCGAAAGTTCCAATCCTTTCCAAAATTTCAAAGGGTCCTACGTACCTCGAACTCACCTTTCCCTTTTCGTCGAATTATGAAGTACCTCGCATTGGTGACACCTTTGGGAATACATGATTGCCAACTTGAAAATCTAACAGTCTACGTCACTTATCCACATAGCCTTTCTAGCGACTTCAAACTGTCTTTAGCCTATCTCAAATCACTTGGACTGCATCCATCGACTATTGGACTAACTCTAGACTCATAATTTTCTGCTCAACTATTTCGTTCCAACAAAGTAGGGTTTTACAATGTCTACCATACAATGCCTCAAACGGGGCCATCCTAATACTTTATTGATAGCTGTTGTTGTAGGCAAACTCAATTAGGTGAAGTTGCTCCTCCCATCTTCCTTTAAAATCCATAATGCAAGCTCGCAACATGTCCTTATGGCCTATATTATAATGTGTTTGGATCATCCTTTCCAATTGACCATCCATCTATAGATGATAAGTTGTACTATATTGTAACTTTGTTCCCATGGCCTCTTGAAGACTTTTCCAAAATGTTGATATGAATTTTGGGTCTCAGTCTGATGTTATTGGCACTGGTACTTCATGAAGGCGTACAATATACTAGATGTACAACTTTGCATACATTTCCAAGGAAAAATCCTTTTGTATGGTAATAAAGTGCGCAGACTTCATCAATCCGTCCACCACGACCCAAATTGAGTTGTTACCCTACTGACTCCTTAGTAACCCCATCACAAAGTCCATCGTTATATGTTCCCACTTTCATTCAGGGATCTTGAGAGGTTGTAGTAACTGTCTAGGTTTGCAATGCTATGCTTTCACTTGTTGGCACATTAAGCACTTAGCTACATACTTAGTGATGTCCAACTTCATGCCATTTCACCAATAATGTTGTTGCAAGTTTTGGTATATCTTCGTGCTGCTCGGATGTATACTATAGCTGCTACAGTGGGCTTCTGACAAGGTTTCCTTCTTAAGTTTCACATCGTTGGGACACACAACCATCCATGGAGAAAATCAGCTTTCCTTTTAGCTACATCCATTTGTAGGATCTTTTGGACTTCAGGGTTCGTTGGTTGTGTGCTTTTAATCATGGTTTTCATTTTGGGCTCGATTCTAAGAGTAGCTACTAGACTTGAGAGGTGGCTTAACTCAAACTTGAACTTTGAGTCTTGAACTCCTTCTAGTAGTACCCATTCTTGAACCATCATGTGTTTGATCAAAGACTTCAGACCAAGTGTGCCTTCAACCTTGTTAGCCTTGTCAAGATGATACATAATTTCACAAGCTTGAGCTTCATCCATCGACACTGTCTCATGTTTAATTTTTTTTCTAAGAAAATAAGTACTTTAGGTTTTGATGGTTAGTATAAATTTGAAATCTTTCTCCGCATATGTAATGCCTCCAAGTCTTTAGCGCAAAAATGATTGCTGCTAATTCCAAATCATGGGTCAAATAATTTATCTCATGAGGTCTTAATTGATGGGACACATATGCAATCACTCTTCCATATTACATTAAAATGCATCCTAATCCTTTATAAGACACACCACTGTAGATATCATATCCACTAGGGGCTAGATGGAATTGTCAATGCCGGTGTGGTAGTTAGCTTATCTTTAAGCTCTTGGAAACTATGCTCGCACTTATCCGTCCATTCGAACTTCTTGTCTTTCTTTAGCAACTAAGCCAAAGGCATGGCTATAGTAGAAAACATTTCCACAAACCACCTATAATAGCCAACCAATTCCAAAAACTCCTAATTTTGGTCACCATCATGGGCCTTGGCCAATTCATAATTGCTTCAATCTTAGCCAGGTCCACAAAGATTTCTTCTCCAGAAATCACATGGCCAAGGAATGCTACTTAAGTCAACCAAAACTCACACTTACTGAACTTGGCATACAACTTGTGATCTCAAAGGGTCTGCAGTACTGTCCTTAAGTGTTGCTCATGTTCCTTCGAACTCTTCAAGTATACTAAAATGTCGTCAATGAACACGATCACGAATCGGTTTAGATACTCCTTAAACACATGGCTCATTAAATCCATAAAAGCTACAGGGGCGTTAGTTAGACCAAATGGCATCACAATAAACTCATAATGACCATAATGCGTACGCAATGTTGTCTTCAGTATATCTTCTTTCTAATCCTTAATTGATGATAGCCTATACTTAGGTCTATCTTGAAAAATACCATAGCTCCTTAGAGTTGGTCAAACGGGTCATCAATCCTTGGCCATAAATATTTGTTCTCGATTGTCACATTGTTGAGCTGTCGATAGTTGATGCAAAGATGCAATGATCTTTTTCCTTACAAACAGAACTAGCGCTCCCCATGGAGACGTACTATGATGAATGAATCCTTTATCCAACAACTCTTGCATTTGCACCTTTAGCTCCTTTAATTTTGACAACTATGTCCGATAAGGTGCTTTTGAAATTGGCTCCATTCTAGGGGCCAGCTCAATTACAAATTCTATCTCCCTTTTCAGGTGGTAACCATGGCAACTCATTGAAAAAAATATTTAAAAAATCCCATACTACTATAATATTTTCCATCCTTGGTTCCTCCACCAATGTGTCCACTACGGTTGCCAAATAACTTTGGCAACCTTCATCCAACAAGCAAGTCACTTCAAGTGGCAAAGTCAATGGGATTGAAGGTCCTCTCCGATTTCCATTAAATTTAAAACTACTATTCCCAATAGGATTAAACTAAATTATCTTTCCATGACAATCCATTGTGGTTCATTGCTTGGTGAGCTAGTCCATGTCAATAATGATATCAAAATCATACATTTCCAGCACAAGCAAGTCTATACTCTCCTCTCTACCACCAAACGCTAATTTGCATCAAAGACATCCTACCGCATAAATTACACTATTCTTGAGCGGAGTAAAAATATAAAAAACTACCCCTAATGGTTTAAAACTTAATCCTAGTAATTCAACAAATTACTCAGTCACGAAAGAATGGGTAGCACCAAGGTCAAACAAAGCATAAACAGTATGGTTGTGTAAAAGCATCGTACCTATAACCATGGAGGGTGAATCCTCTACTTCCTTTTGGGTGATAGCATATACCCTTCCTTGCATTGGGGGCCTATTCAAGTTATTTGGCAGAGCATTCCTTGCAGATTATCCTACTAGCCTTGGTGGCATTTGTGCTCCAATGGACCTATGGGGGCAACTTCTCACTTGATGGCCTTGGCCACATCTAAAGAATGCTCCCATCCTAGTAGGACATGAGGTATTCTCATGCCTCCTTCCACAGAGTAGGCACACTCCATTTGAATTGGATGATTGCTTCCTTACACCATTCCTTTGGTTTGGTGGTATGTGATGCTTTCCTCCTGGCATTGGCCTTTTCCCAAATCAATGGTTGTCTCTATTCGGCACAAACCACGATCTAGATGTGATTGCCCTTTTAGCTAAGTGTTTCTCAATCATCTGAACTTTTGCATCTATCTCATCATAAGCCTTCAAGTTCAAGGACACTAGATGGTCCTTGATTTCCAATTTCAGTCCGTCTCCAACCTCTTAGCCTTATCCATATGGTCCTCGATTAGTCTTGGCACATACCTCCACAGTTTAGTAAACTTCGCTTCATACTGATTTACTAACATCTAGTTCTATGGAAGTTGCTGAAACTCCACCATCTTTTGCTCTTTGGCACACTCTGTAAAGTATTTGCCATAAAAAACTTCCACGAAGGCACCCCACACTGAGGCCATACCTTCAGGAAATACCCTTCTTTGGATAGCCTCCCACCAAGTACTAGTATTGCCTTGCAATTGATAAACTGTCCAATGTCACTGTCTCTTTCTTCAAATACATCAATAGTGCAAAAGTTTTCTCAATCTCTTTGACTCAAAGGGTTGCAGCTTCAGGGTCATCCACCTTAGTGAACTTAGGTGGCTTTTGTCACGCCCCGACCCTCGAGCATGCGACAACCCCTGTTCTCTCACGGTCATATAGATGTGACATCCTAAGATGCATCACCGACCATTATTTTTATCTTTTAATTAAACGCATGCGAAAGTGAATCACAATCCCCCAGCCAATTACAAAAGCAAGGATAGTAGGAAAACCCAACAATAACACATTCCAAAGTGCCGCTTTATTTATCTAACTGAATATCCCTAGGAAGTTTACAAGTACAAGCCCTTACCACGGGCATCTTCCTAGGGAGTCAATGAAAATAACAAGCCAGGGTTAATCTAGTCCCTTCAAAAATGGCCACGAGTTATAACACACATTAATCCTCAATCCTACGCACTTGAAAATGGTTATTCAATAACTAGTGAGATAAAATCTCAGTAAGTCAAAATCCTAAGCCTCGGTTAGGAATTTCACTCGCCCCAAGAGTAGTCTAATCATGCAACTTAGTTCCGACAAACAACACATACCACACCTCAAGCAGAATTATCAGATGACAGTTTAATAAGTAGATGCAAACATAGGGGACCTTACTTGGTTTTGGCACACGCAACTTGCAGAAACTTTCATTTAAATAATCACAACATTAAGAAACATGCGAATAATTAGAGCATTGCACATAGCTTTCTCATGTCTCAACATCCACACATGTTTCGATTATTACAACCCCTAGGGCCATGGCACAACCTTATGGTTGGTGGTTAACTGGTCATAGACCAAGCATCGTTCTCCCCCATGAGGCATGTCAACATCGTGGGCCCTCCCCCATTGATGGCATTCCCTAAGGAGCATGGGTCTGGCTTCTATGCTTAGTACAGGGTGATCATTGATTGTCATGTAATTACAAGGGATTAATTGATCACACCACGTACATGGCCAAAAGAAAATCGGTTTAACGTCGTTCGCTGTCAATATCGAAGTCGTGTGGAATCACCTGCAATCCGACCTCGTACTTTTGTTGAATCGATTTATTTCTATTTGCTAATTGGCCTGCAATAGTGTGGTATCATTCCTCTTTAAAATCCTTGATTGAATTCACTAGTCATATGTGCATCGATCCTTAATTGTCTTTCCGAATAGTTAGTTAACTTATGAGGGGCCAACTTAAAGTAAACATAATTAATAGTGTATTGACAAAATAACCATTTCATCTATCCCGAAATGGGTCGAAATTCAGGATATTACAATTCTTCTTGCCAAACTTCCAATATCCTTAAACACTAATGCCTCATTGCATCCTCACTTCTCTAGGTTGTTCATTTTGTACCTTGATATTACCAAATTACTTCCAATTCCTTTTTGGTTCCCATAGGCTATGCATTATCCGATTTTGCCAAAAGCAACTTTGCTGTCACCTCCCAGTTTCGAATCCTTAGTTGGACTCGTAGAGCTTTATCCCACATACCACTAAGCCAAGGCACTAGTAGTGTCCAACTCTATATGTCCCTCTCATCAAGGACACCTTAAGGAAAATGCAACACTGACTTAATAATTCAACAATCTTAGTCTTTTGTTCGTATCGCTTTTCTAGCAATTTTGTATTGTCCTTAGCTTGTTCGTGATATCTTAATAACATCCACTCACTACCATCAATATCTGGACTAGTGATCGTCCTTTCTCTAATCTTGTACAAGATTGACCACACTTCTGTTACACCCTTCTGATAATAATCTTATCCTTAAAACATTCTCTTTTTGCTCAGTTTGCAGTTCGATTCACTTATGCCCCTTTTGACCTCTTAGAAGCTTGCCAGCAGTCGCTCCTTGTTCAGGCACTCTAGCTTCAGTGACCACTCCTCGCCCTCGGCGAATCAATCGTCATGAGCATCTTCAAACTACACCACTACTAGCAAAAGTCCTTAGACATGCACTATCTCATAAAGGTATTATCCGCTTTAGCTCGTCCCATACCAAGCCTCACAGTTTTAACCTTATCTGAGCATTCCAAAGTGCAGAACTTTCTCCAGCCCATCAATCCATGAGCTTGTTTTCACAGGGTCACTTATTGACACTTGAAATCTGATTCACCGAATTTCCATCAAATCACTATCCGAATTTCACAAGCCACCAATTGTCCTTCCAACATTCCTTTCACGTCCATTTGATACCTAGTCCAAAATATCACCTCAACCACTTGAACACTAGTACAAGCAAAATGTCATCTATTGCACCAAAAGCTTTTGGGTATTTTCTTCAAATCCTTACTAATACCTTGAAAAGAAAATCATCGATAATGCTACTTCATCATTTATCCACCTAGCATCAAGGGGTAATTAATTTTTAATCCACTGAAGACAAAAATCCATTCCTCAAATCCCAATTTTAATTATCTCCCGAAATAATCCACCTTGGGTAAATTCATCTCTTAATCAAATCTAAGACTTCCAAGCAATAAATTATCCACCTTAAATCTTATCAAAGATTATCACCATTTAAGAGATCATCACTTATGATCCAATACCTACAACTCCTAAAATCATCAAGATAAAACTTAATTGACTTCCATTAAATCCAATGACCTCAATTGTTGTGACATGTAAGCAACCAATCTTCCTTGTTGCCTTACTATGCAGTCAAATCCCTTATACAACATTTCACTATAAATCTCATAATCTCTTATACTAGACTAAATCTTCAAAATTGGTGCGGTAATCAACTTATACTTAAGCTCTTAAACATTATGCTCACACTTATCCATCCATTCAAATTCTTACGTCCTTCATTAACATTTGCATAAGAAGTGTAGCTATCGTAGAGAACCTTTCTACGAATTGTCTATAATAATCCATCCGACTTAGAAAACTTCGAACCTTTGTCATTGTCATAAGTCTTGGCCGATTCATAACTACCTTGATCTCGAGATCCACAAAAATTCCCTCATCTAAAATCACACGATAACAAGCAAAGCGAGTAAATCCAAACTCGCACGTATTCGACGCGGCTCGCCTACCGGCGGCACGCCAGCCGCCCCGGGAACGTCGCTGCCCTGTCCTGGCGGATTGCGAGCGGAACGGCCCCAACAGCAAGCCGGACCGGTGATTTCGGCTGCCCAGAAGTCGGAAACAGGCCAAAAGACCACCCTAGAATGGCCCCAGAATGCCTAGAGAACTCGCCGGCTTGACCCATTCGCGGCATTTGGTGGGGATTTTGCGGTTTGGGTCCAGTTTCCGGTCGAAAATCTCGAACAGCGGGCAGCCAGATACGCCCGTACGGACATCCGGAGGCCGAGCCCCACTTGCCCAGCCCCGAGAGGCCCCAAACCGAGCAAAAAAGTTGTCTATGTTGTAAATTTCGACGCGGCTCGCCTACCGGCGGCACGCCAACCGCCCCGGGAACGTCGCTGCCCTGTCCTGGCGGATCGCGAGCGGAACGGCCCTAACAGCACGCCGGACCGGTGATTTCGACTGCCCAGAAGTGGGAAACAAGCCAAAAGACCACCCCAGAATGGCCCCAGAACGGCCCCAGAATGCCTAGAGAACTCACCGGCTTGACCCGTTCGCGGCATTTGGCGGGGATTTTGCAGTTTGGGTCCGGTTTCCGGTCGAAAATCTCGAACAGCGGGCAGCCGGATACGCCCGTACGGACATCCGGAGGCCGAGCCCCACTTGCCCAGCCCTGAGAGGCCCCAAACCGAGCAAAAACTTGGTATACTGTTTATGCTTTTGAACGGTCTATAGCACCTCCCTCAAGTATTGTTTGTGTTCCTCTAAATTCGTCAAATATTTCCAATATATTGTTCACGAACACAATTACTAATTGATCCAAGTATGCCTCAATCACTCAATCCATTGCACCCATAAAAGTAACTGGCACATTAGTTTATCCAACCAGTAGTACAGTAATCTTGTAGTGTCCAAATCACACACAGTATGTTGTTTTTAGTTCATCCTCCTTTTTAAATCCTCAACTACTGATAGCCCATCCTTGGGTCTATCTTGGAACATATCGAAACTACTTGAAGTGGACCAAACAAGTCATCTGTCCTTGGTAATGGATACTTGCTCATGATCGTCCTTTTTAATTAGTCGGGCCCCCCTTATACCATCCATCATAGTCCTTTGGGTTCGAGGGTACCAATTGCTCCTTGATTTCCAATTTCAAACCATCCCCGACCTTCTGACTCAGTCTACTAGATTCCTAATCATTCTCTGTGCATACTTCGAGAGCTCTGTAAACTTAACCTCCTATTGCACAACTGACAAATGGTTCTGACGATGTTGGAAGAATTCGGTTACCTTTTGCTCTCGCATGCACTTAGAAAAGTATTCTCCATCAAACACTTTGTTGATAGTACTCCACTCGAGGATAGTATCTTTGGGCAAAACCCTTCCTTGGGTTACTTTCCACTAAGTGCTAATGTTACCTTGCAATTAGTACTCTGCTAAGGCTATCTTATTGTCATGCCTCGAACCCCAAGCATGCGACAATCCCTTACCATGGTCAATTGAAAGCGACGTCCCAAGACTTGTCGACGACCATTCATTTTAATCTTTCAATAAGCACAAGCAAAAAATGAACCATCCCCAATCCAAACAGACAATCACACAATCAAATAGGGATAGATGGATGAACAGTAGAAACCCCAACTACTCATTTATACAATTCACTAGATTAACCAACGGAGGATCGTTTCCGAATACAAGCTCGACAAAATGGTCGATCCATCCTCTAAGCCAAACCAAGAAGGAACTAGGCTAAGTTAATCCAACTATACAAAATGAACCCTTGGGTTCAACACCACTTTTACTTGGACCCATTGGACTTAGGCTCCATCGGGTCAATCATTGGAAGAGCAGGGACATGATTCTCCACTGCGCCAATTTAAGGGCTTGAAAGTAGTTATACAATAACCGGTGAGATAAAATCTCAGCGAGTTGTTCTCCTAAGCCTCGGTTAGTACACCAACTCAACCCGGGGTATCTCTCTAGAACCACCCCTTACACATCCCAACCACAAACAACCAACAGTCAGCAATCAAACAATAGATAGGGTCAACCAACAATCAAAAGTCGATTCGCATGCGACCTTACCCGGTATGCCATACCTTGCACGTTATATTTTAGCACAATATATACAATGCACACAGCCATTAGATGATGCAGTTCACTAATCACATGCGAGTCATGTCACAAGTTATCTCACCTAGCCATTGCCACACCCTGCACGTTATCAATTCATGCGTGCATGCCATAAATGATGTGATCATCTCATGCGTAATTGGAACCAATGATGCCATGTTTTCTCATGTACTCATGCATCTACACGTGTTCTGATTATTACTGCCCCTCCGGGCTACAACTGAGGTACAACGGCGCTACGGTGCCTTTTGTGACGTCCTGAAATTCGAGCCCTCTGAGGGAGGACTGAACGTTAATTTCGCTAGTGCATTGTTGGTTGATCTCACTCGGAACTGATCACTCCTGAGATACTGACCTTGAGGGGAAAGGCTAATGAGGACGAACTCGTGCGACTAAAGAACTTGACTGGGAAAACGACTCGACCGTGAGACTTGCGTAAGGACGATCATGTAGTCGAGCAGGCCGATTTCGGGGACGACTAGAAGTCGATTCGCGGACAGAAATAATGGGATGACGGGTGATTCCGTCTACCGTTATCGAACCAAGTGAACGACCCTATGTCGATCCTTGATAATCGTGTACTTTGAAATAAGAATCGATCCTTCGCAATTTCATGTAGTCAAGGACGTCCATGTGTCGAGAAGTCTTGAACGTGGTTTGGCACGAGTCGGTTACGTGTGAATCCTCGAAGCCGCCCGTCGGGCTCCGAATTATACCAAAATGACATTTGGGCGAAATTGACAAGGCGGGAGAATCCAAGATTGGACTTCGAATTTTCGGGAACGTCCGGGGTGGACTTTTGGATGATGCTTCCTTGACAATCGATGGAGTCGGTCGAGCCAAGTTTTGAGAAAGGGATTTTGGATCGAGAAACAGAGCCTATGAGGATGTGGGCCGGGCAAGAACAATGTGGGCCTCACGCCCAAGGTGGGACAGCCACCATGGAAGGCCCGAGGCAAGCAAGTGAGCCCGTTGGGCCAAACCGACCATTTACCCTTCCTAGCCCATTGTCTAAACCTGAGCCAATTCGAGCCCAATAAATTCCCGAGCCCGTTCCTATTCATTTTCCGGCCTTTTCCTAGGCCCGTCCTCCATTTTCAGCCCAAGGACAGATTGGGAAATGTGCAAGGTGGAAATGACCAAAATGCCCTTGGATATTTTGAAGAAAAGTCAAAAAGGAAGAGAGAGAAGATGAGGTCATTGTTTGGCAAGTGGGGCAAGCCTTGATGGCTTGGATAAGGCTTATCCTTCAGCCTTCACTTCACTCTCTCTCTCTCTTCATCTTCTCCAAAATCGCAGCCCCTCTCTCCCCTTCTTCCCTTGCCTTCCTGCAGTTTCAGTTTCTGACCTCTCACTGAAATTGGAGTTGTTCGTTGCCTTCCCGGTAGAATCTCGGGGCGTGCCACCCACCGTTACGCTCGGAAGAGAGAATCCGTACGGATGGCGTCGGCCGTTCGTCGATCGGAGCTGCCGTCCGATCCGTACGGCGGCCGGAAGTCGGCTGTTTCCGGACCGCCTACTGTAGCGTCGCCCTCTGCACACAGCTCCGCCTTTTCTTCTGTTTCTCTCCATTTCCGGCCAAACCACCACCCATCCCAGCCACAAGTGGTTCCCCCTCGACCCCAGGTGCCGTTGGTCGCTGGCCCGCCGCTCGCCGGAGCTCCGGGCAGCCCGTTCAACTCCAGTCAGCCCCTGTCCTCCTCCTGCAGTGCTGTTTTCTGAAGTTGGGGGTGTGAGCAGAAGCTTTTGCTGTGATTTCCGTCTCGGGACTGCCTTGGAGTGTCGTGGGAGAAGTCCCCGGGTGTCGGGTTCGTTGCCGCCGCCGCGCCGGTGTCGCCGGCCCGCTTAACGGGTGAGTTTAGCTCCTAATCCCTATTTAGTGCCTAAACTTGCTTAGGGTTGGGTTAATTAGTGTTAATACTGGTTTAGGAGGGTTAATTAAGTGTATTAGCCCTAAGATAGGTGGTTAGATAGTTGATTAAGATTAGCTTAGCTTAATCTTGCTTAATTATGCTTGATTATGCTTAAATATTGCTTATGTGTGGTTTATGTGATAATTAAGCATGTTTAGCTTAATTGATTGATTAATTGTGTTTAATCAATGTTTTGTTTAATTTCTGAATTTAATTTATTATTAATTGAATTTCGAAAATTACTGTTCACGATTACTGTTCACGTGCACTGTTCACGATTACTGTTCACGGCACTGTTCATCCGAAAGTGAGATTGTGCATAATTTTATGTGTATTGATCATATGAAGTGAATTGGATATGGCATTGCATAAGCATTCGCTTGAATCGTGTGATTTTCACAAAAGAAAGAAAATGATTTGTCCGAGGGACTCTGGAAATGGACCGCCTTTATGAGAAAGAAAGTGATTTGTCCGAGGGACATTGGAAATGGACCACTTTTATGAGAAAGGTGGGAAAAATGGTTTGTCCGAGGGACACTGAAAATCGATTGCTTTTATGAGAAAGGATCTGAGGTTTTATATGCAAGCATGTGTGCATTGGCTAATGCTGCTCAAAGATAATAAATCGGTTGTGATGGTATGCTTGCGTGATCACTAAGTTGAACCCGCCGCCCGGCCGAAGTTCGGGGGTGATAGTCCGATTTATCGGAAACCCGGCGAGGGCACGGAAGGGCATGGTTGCGTCTCTGCGGAGGAAGGGCGCCGTAGCGCCGTGGCGCCTCGCCAGAGCCGGATGCGGAGTCGTGGTAGAGGCCGGGCCCATGCTCCTTCGGGAATGCCGTCTTGGGAGGGAGCCCTTGACGTAGCCGTGCCTCATGGGGGAGGGCGATGCCTGGCTATGCCGGTAGACACCGGCGGGAGTTCGCCTTGTAGCCCGAGGGGCGTAATAATCGGAACACGTGTGGATGCAAGAGTGCATGAGAAATATGGTATCATTGGTTCCGATTATGCATGAGGTGATCACATCATGATTTATGGCACGCACGCATGATTTTATAACGTGCAGGGTGTGGCAATGGCCAGGTGAGATCGCTTGTGGTGCGACTCGCATGTGATTGATGAACCGCATCATCTAATGGCCATGTGCATTGCGTGTATTGTGCTGACTTATAACGTGCAGGGTATGGCATACCGGGTAAGGTTGCATGCGAACCGACTATTCGATTGTTGGTTGCATTGCTTGTGCTGTATGAGATTTAACGTGCAGGGTATGGCATATCGGGTAAGGTTGCATGCGAACCGACCTCTGATTGTTGGTTGAACCGTCTGTGGTTTGATTGCTGATTGCTGGGTGTTTGTGGTCGGGTTGAGTGAGGGGTGGTTCTGGAGAGATACCTCGGGTTGAGTTGGCATACTAACCGGGGCTTAGGGGGAAGAACTCGCTGAGATTTTATCTCAACCCGTCGTGGTTAACATTTTTCAGGCCCCTAGAATGGCGCACCCATTGTGGAGAATCCTGCCCCCCTGTTTCTCCAGTGATCGACCTGACGGAGTCGAGTCCGATGGGTCTGAGTGACCGTGGTGTTGAACCCGAGGGTTCATTCGGTATAGCTGGATTAGCCTAGTTTCTTTTTGGCCTGGCTTAGAGGATGGATCGGCCCCTTTTGTCGGGCTTGTAATTCAAAAGACGATCCTCCGTTGGTTAATCCAAGAAATTGTGTAAATGAGTAGTGATGGTTGTTCTTGTTATTCATCCCTCTATCCCCGATTGATTGATTGATTGATTGATTGTTGGACTGGGATGGTTCGTCTTCCGCTTGCGCATAACAAAAGATTAAAATGAATGGTCGTCGACGAGTCCTGGGACGTCGCTTTCAATCGACCAAGAGAAGGGGTTGTCGCGTGCTCGGGGTTCGGGGCGTGACACCTTTCCTCCGCAGAGGCGCAACTATGCACTTCTGTGCCCAAAAGATGTCAAGGGATACTCTCCCAAGATGGCATGCCCAAAGAACGTCAAGGGATACTCTCCCAAGACTACATTTTCCAAAGGACGTCAAGGGATGCTCTTCCAAGACGGCGGGTTTAGTTTAGTGATTTATAAGTATTTTGTTGGACTTAAATTATTTTACCGAAACCATCGACTATAGTATTACATGCTTCTTAAATGAGTATCTTTGAGTGTAATTATAGTTTATACTTATTTTTGGATAATTGAGTATTTATGGGAATAGTTGATTGTCGTAGTCGTGAGGACACGTGTTTATTTATTATTGAACATTGAGACATGTGATTGGGTACCGGTAATTATTGAGGTACGTGATTATTTGGAAAAGTTTGCAAGTATCATCATGTTGATTGGTTAGAATTGATTGACAGACTATGACTTGAACTACTGATTGTTGCCACTTTTGTGAATGATTGAACTGCTGCTATTGTACGTGACTGCTAGATACTACTACATGACATTATACGTGTATTAACTGCAATGGGATGTCGCATGAGCATGAGCGATGTGCATTCACGACCAAGCAAAAGCAAAGATAAGAATGAACTGTTTGTTGATGTGTTGCATGGTTAGATTAAAGTTCATAGCTCGGTTAAGTCGGATGACTGCCAATGCCCATTGGGGTTGTGTCGTGACCATTAGGTTGCCTGACAGTGGTCAAATGTGGGGCTGTGAGCGAGCTCCATGCTCTATAGGGAATGGCGTCGATGGGGGAGAGCCTATGATGTTGCCATGCCTCATGAGGGAGGATGATGCCTGGTTTACGACCAGTTGACCACCAATCATAAAGTTGTGCCGTGGCCTAGAGGGTTGTAATAATCGAAGTATATGTGTGAATGTGAGGTATGAGAAAGTTGTGTGAGATGCTCTAATTATTCACATGCTCTTAATGTCGTGATTATTTATGGCATGCATGCATGAGTTGAAAGTCATGCAGGGTGTGGCAATGGTCAGGTGAAATCACTTGTGATGTGATTCACATGTGATTGATGAACTATATCATCTGATAGCCATGTGCCTTGCTTGCATTGTATGAGATGTGATGTGCAGGGTATGGTAGACCAAGTAAGGTTACATGCGAACTGATTTTATGATTGTGGGTTGCCTTGTCTGTTGTTTGCTTGCGGGTTGCTGGTTGTTTGTTGTTGGTTTGAGTGAGGGGTGGTTCTGAAAAAATACCTCGGGTTGAGTTGGGGTACTAACCAGGGTTTAGGGGGAGAATTCATTGAGATTTTATCTCACTAGTTGTTGTATAACCACTTTTAGGCCTCTAGAATTGTGTACCCATAGTGGAGAATCCTACCCCCGCTCCTCCAATGATCGACCCGACGAAGCTTGAGTCTGATGGGTCTGAGTGACTGTGGTGTTGAACCCAAGGGTTCTTTGTGTACTGTTGGATTAACCTAGTTTCTTTTTGGTTTGGCTTAGAGGATGGATCGGTCCTTTTTGTCGAGCTTATAATTTAGAAAATGATCCTCCGTTGATTAATCCATTAAATTGAATAATTGAGTAGTTGCTATTGTTCTTGTTGTTCATCCCTCTATCCCTGTTTGATTGTTTTGTTTGTCTAGGGATTGTTCGTCTTCTGCTTGCACTTAACGAAAGATAAAATGAATGGTCGTCGATGGGTCTTGGGACGTCGCTTTCAATTGACCATGGAAATGGGGTTGCTGCGAGCTCGAGAGTCGGGGCGTGACAACCCCGTCGATTTTGGTACCAGAGCGAGGTCGAGACTTGAAGTGATAATGTGCATGGGATTTTTGGGATAGTGAGATAGGGATGGCTTTTATATTACGTGCTTGTGATTACTTTTATGGTTTTGTGTGGTGGCGGGTTGCTCATAGTCTAGAGTGATGAGCAATTCTGAGCAAAGAGAGCCCTTAGGCGTAGGGCAGCCAGTGCTAGGGGTAGCGTGTAAGCAGATCCTAGATTAGATGGGATCTTGTTGGTTCTAGAGACCTTGTTAGGGCAGCAAGCTGAGTGCTTCTACTGTAATCCTTGTGGTTCCCTTAGTGAGAGGAGAGGTCTATGAGAGACTAATGCCTAGGCTGGTAGAGCAGTTCTTGAGATTGAAGCCACCGAGGTTCAGTGGCATGGGTGACCCTAAAGCTGGGGCCCTTTAGATAAGGGATTTCGAGAGGACTATTATAGTGCTGAGGTGTTCAGAGGAAGATAGGGTACTTCTGGTGGCTTATTAGCTTCGAGGTAAGGCCATTACTTGATGGGAAGCCACTTAAGGAAGAGTGTTCCCTGAAGGCACGATTCAGACATGGGGTGCCTTTCGCGAAGCCTTCAAGGGGAAGTACTTCTTGGACAGTGCGAGGGAGTCAATGATGGTAGAGTTCCAATAGTTTTGTCAACATCAAATGTCAATGGATCATTATGAGGTGAAGTTCACTGAGTTGGCCCAATATGTGCCAAGGTT
Organism: Corymbia maculata; assembly: GCA_014182735.1. NCBI lineage: Eukaryota > Viridiplantae > Streptophyta > Magnoliopsida > Myrtales > Myrtaceae > Corymbia > Corymbia maculata. The sequence goes on along the minus strand of CM024688.1, from coordinate 18,780,997 downwards.
AGTGGAGGACCCTTGGATAGGGTGAGAATATGATCAAGAGGGCAATCGCATTTGGCTCGCGATTCGTGCTTAATAGAGACAATCATCGATTTGGAAAGGGATCGATGATAGGGAGAAGGAATCTCATCCCACCCAATAGAAAGTGGATTGTCATGGAAAGACAATTCAGTATAACCTAGTAGTGGGTGACAATTCTGAGTTTGTGAGAAATCGAGGAGGACCCTCGACCCCTTTGAAATTCATCATTGGAAGTAACTTGTTTATTGGATGAAGGTTGATAAGGTTATTGGACAACTTAGGTTAATTGGTTAGTTGAAGAATCAAGGATGGATCGTTGCACTTATGCATCACTTATCAATAGCTCAACCAAGGGATGGTCATGAACAAGTATCCATTACCAAGGATGAATGACTTGTTTGACCCACTTCAAGAAGCTTCAATATGTCCCAAGATAAACCCAAGGATGGGCTATCAGTAGTTGAGGATTAAAAGGAGGATAAACTAAAGACAACATATTGTGTGTGATTTGGTTACTACGAGATTATCGTACCGTTGTTTGGATTAACTAATGCGCCAGTTACTTTTATGGATTTGATGGACTGAGTGATTAAGGCGTATTTGGAGCAAATTGTAATTGTGCTTGTGAATGATATGTTGGAATATTCGAGAAATTTAGAGGAATGTGAACAACACTTCATGGTGGTGCTATAGACCATTCAAGAGCATAAATAGTATGTCAAGTTTAATATGTGCGAGTTTGGGTTTACTTGCGTTGTTTTGTTGGTCATATGATTTTGGATGAAGGAATTTCTATGGATCCACTAAGATCAAGGCAATCATGCATATGTCAGGACTTATGATAGTGACAGAAGTTCGAAGTTTTCTAAGTCGGACAGATTAGTACAGATGATTCATAAAAAGGTTCTCTACGATAGCTACGCCTCTAATACGAAGGTTAATGAAAGACGTAAGAATTTGAATGGACGAATAAGTGAAATTTTTAAGAGCTTAAGTATAATTTGGTTGCCGCACTAGTTTTGAGGGTTTAGTCTAGTACTAGAGAATACGAGATTTACAGTGAGATGTCGTATAAGGGATTTGACTGCGTGGTAAGGCAACGAGCAAGATTGGTTGCTTACGCATCACGACAAGTCATTGGATTTAATGGAAGTTAAATAAGTTTTATTTTGATGATTTGAGGAGTTATAGGTATGGAATCATAAGAGATGATCTATTAAATGGTGATAATCTTTTATAAGAATTACGGTGGATGATTTATTGCTCAGAAGTCTTAGATTTGATTAACATATGAATTTACCCAAGGTGGATTATTTCAGGAGATATATAAAATAGGGATTTGAGGAATGGATTTTTGTTTTCAGTGGATTAAAAATTAATTATCCCTTGATGCTAGATGGACGAGTGGTGAAATAGCATTATCGATGATTTCTTCTCGAGGTATCAGAAAGGATGTGAAGAGATACCCGAAAGCCTTTGGTGCAATAAATACTAATTTTCAAGTGGTTGAGGCGAATTTTTGATTTGGTTATTAAATGAACGTGAAAGGAATGTTGAAAGAAAAATCGGTGGTTTGTCGAATTCGAATTCTGGTTCAATGGAAATTCAGTGAATAAGATTTCAAGTGTCGATAAGTGACCCTGTGGAAACAAGCTCATGGATTAACGAGCTGGAGAAAGTTTTGCACTTTGAGGTGCTCAAACAAGGTTAAAACTGTGAGTCTTGGTATGGGATAGGGCAAAGCGAATAATACCTCTATGAGATGGTGCATGTCTAAAATGAACTTTTGCTAGTAGTGGTGCAGTTCGAAGATGCTTGTAATGACTGATCCGACGAGGGTGGGGGGAGTGGTCACCAGGACCCCCTCCCCACCGTCACCGACCTTTCTCGATGATGGTGGGGTGGTGACGGTGGCAGTGGCAAGGGTTGCACAGCCCTTGCCTGATCCCTCCCTCTTCCTTTTTTTTTTTTATAGTAAAATCGATTTTTTAGATTTTTTTTTTCTAGTATGACTTTTTTTTTTTTTGCCACGTGAAAATTTCGTTGTTTTTAAAATTACTATGTGGATATTTATTTTGAAAAAATTGCTCTGTCAGTAAATAAAATTGTCAAAAAATGGCACATGTACAGCTTGGCCGGATTTTTTTTTTCTCGTTGGCACTTCACTAATCCTTTTTGTTTCGATTTTAGCACTTAAGTATAACTTCCAAATTTTTGGCACTTAAGTGTCTCTTCATATCAAGTTTTGGCACTCCGAGGGTCCGCACATCGTTTTTTCCTCCTTAATATTATAGGATGCTTTTGATCACAAAATTGAAATGTTAAATTTAGGCACACAACAAAGCAATTTTCAAACCAAGCATCAACTTCTTATCCAATCTTCAAGACAATTATTTCTGTCTTTTACAATAACGCATCGGAACTAACTAATTTTCCGTGAAATATAAAAATATGAGACAGAGTTATTTCCTTTTAAAGGTAGAAATGGGTCATAAGAAATGCCAATTTAAGGCAAAACCATTTTGAAAGAATCACTTACCATCCGACGGACCGTTTATCGCGCCCAAAATATCAAGTCGATCAAAGATTTGAGACCCAGCAAATCCACGCTCACGTCCTCCTCAACAGGCCTCAGGTCCGGGCCAATTCCGCGCAGTGAACCTCGAATACTTCCACAGGGTCCTCGACTGATTCGAAACCCGACTATGTTCTGCTTGAGTTCCATGATCAGAGTCCATCCCAAGAGCCCGACCCCTGCAGAAAAGCTTCCACTCTTTCAACAGGATATGGCATTGCGGCTTGTCGCTGGACAATTACACTTTCAAATTCTTGGTTCGTGGGTGCCCCAAGCTTCTTGCGTGCAGGGTGGGGGAATCGGTTCACGGTGCGCTCATGAGACACGGGTTCGAGAGTGACCCGCATGTTCAGAGGGTTTTAATATGTATGTGGAGATGGGTTGTTTAGAATCGTGTCATTAATATGTATGCGGAGATGGGTTGTTCAGAATCGTGTCATAGGATGTTTGGAAGGATTCTTGATCATGACGTGGTGCGTCCGAGCGCTTCCACCAAATATGGCAATGTCGCGTTTGCTAAGCAGTTGTTTGATGAAATGCTCAAGAGAATACTGTTGGAATGCGATAATTGCAGGGTATGTCTTTGTGGGGAATCAGGGCAGGCGTTGAATATGTTCCATGAGATGCAACTGGAAGGTGTGACCATTAGTTCTGGTTCTATCTTTGTGCACTCTTAGGTGCACTAGATAAAGGGAGGTGGGCTCATGTATATATTGAAAAGACCAGGCATCGGATTACGTTGACGCTAGGAACTGCATTAATTGATAGGTATGCCAAATGTGAAGACATGGATAAGGCCATGGGGGTTTTCTGGGGGATGACAGAAAGAAACGTTTACACATGGAGTAGTGCCTAAAATGGACTAGCCATGAATGGAGCTGGTAAGGAATTTCTCGAGCTTTTGTTGCTCATGAAGAAAGATGTGGTTATCCTGAATGGAGTGACGTTCGTGTGAGTATTAAGAGGCTACAGTGTAATTGGGGAGCTTTACTAAATGATTGTAAAATTCACAAGAATATGGAAAGAGATGAACTTGCTTCAAGAAAGATGCTGGAGCTTGAAGCAAAGAGTCATGGTGCTTACGTGCTTTTGTCCAATATCATTGGTGCAAAACAAAAGCTGGGAAGGGGTGAGCCATGTGTGGCAGGTGATGAAGTCCAGAGGCGTGAAGAAGCTTCCAGGCTGCAGTGTTGTAGAAGTTGATGATGAATTTCATGATTTCTTTGTTGGAGATAACTCCCTCCAAATGTATAACGAAATTAAAGTGATGCTGGGTGAGATCCTCTGTGTTTGATATAGAAGAAGAAGAGAAAGAGAATGCTCTGTCTCTACCCAATGAGAAGATTGCCACTGCATTTAGTTTGATCAGATTGAAGAAAGACGTTCCTATAAGAATTGTTCAAAACCTTAGGATCTGTTGGGATTGTCATGATTTTATGAAAATGTTGCTCGAACTTTTGATAGGGAAATTGTTGTGGGGGACAATAATTGGTTTCACCATTTCAAAGGTGGTGGATGCTCTTGCAGTGATTATTGGTGAGAATTGACAGTTTAGTTGTACAAATTATTATTGCCAGTACATCTTCATATGCATTGTTTGTCCATGAATCCAGAGCCAACTGTGTAGAGCTTTTTACTAAGAAATCATGAACCCAAATCAGCCTGTTCTATTATCACATATCCTGCTTCATGAATTTGCAAACAAAAGACTATCCTTTTGTCCTTGAGCTCAGGGGCATTGACCCAGTAAATCAGGTGAATGCTGCTGATTTTGAGTTTCATTTACAAAGCCAGTGGCTTTATTGAGCTGTCCTAGTCTTGTTGATTGTGAAGCAGATAACAAGAACAATATGATCAGGGAGTCAACAAGTTCAATGTCCAGGCCTGAGGCTTAGCAAGAAATGAATTTAATTTCTACTGTGTAACTGGTGTGTTTTGTGCAACCTCAATGCCGTCAACATCTCCAACATCGGGAAGGGGAAAATGGACATACTTTGAATGATAGCAGTCCATTGATGGGCGAAGCACTCGGGGAATCACTTGATCTTTTGAGAAAAGCCTATGACTAGAAACTAAAACTTTTGCTAGTTTTAGTTTTTCTGTAAAATTTTGTTTCAATTTGTTAGAATAATGGAGGCAGAGAGGTGTTTCCTTGGAGAGTTATTTAGAAAGTGAGAGTGCCAACTTGACTCTCTCTCTCTTTTTTTAAGCAGCTTGCAACATATTCTAACCTTAATAAGTTTGCATTAGAGGCAAAGGGTGAGTCAATAGGTGCTTCCTTTGCAAAGCAGAAGCAGATAAACTGAGACAGCTTCTCCTTCATTGTTCTTGGACAGATTGTTTTGGGTGGCCTATCATGCTTTCATTGGGTTAACTTTGTTTGCAGGATCAGAGGATCTATTGAGCTTGAATTATGGGCTTGCAGGGCCGCGATTCTCCTAGCGTTAAGAAAGAATGATCTTTTCAATCCCTCATTCTGGTTCTTGGTTGATTTGGAAAGAACATAAGAAGAGAGCCAAGGAGAGAAGATGCCTGTCTTGGTAATTATTGAAGACGGGCTGAAAACAATTACATCTTTTGGTATAGTGTAACCTTGTGAATGCAAATGCTTGGATTAACATTGCAGATGCTTGATGTTGTTATTCAAGCTCTTTTTTGGTTCTATATGTTTTCGTTTAACATGGGTTTGTACCCCCTTGCTGTCTCATAGTAGCATATCTTTTATCTTTCTAAAAAAGAGTATTGTTTCTATAAAACTTCAAGATGTTTTCTGAATTCTGGTATATGTATGAAGGAGGTCCCAACTCTTCTGGTTTTGTATGTTTTTACTCAGATTCACTGTGCTCAAAACAACTTGACAGGCTATGAGATGATTAAATTGGTCGTGAAATTGGTCCATAAGTTGCTTTATGGCCGATCTACTGTTACTGACCCTCTTCTCATTCCACTGAACCTGCTAAGAGAGATGATCAATTTACCCTTAGTGGCATGGCTGATCAAAGCATGATGAATATCGGATGAAAATGAGGCATTACATTTTTGGAGAAATCGTTCTTATTGGATGAGGAGTCGTGAAGGCAGACTTTAAAATAAATTATAAAGCTGTTGGTGTTTTAAGAGATCGTACTCAAATGGGGATCCCATTGAGTGCTTAAATGTTTAAGTCCTTGTCGGAGACTGAGCAATTGATTGTAGTGGGAGAGTTCACAATTGGTTTCAGAGGTCGAAGATAGTCGGAGATGGACTGATCGGGTTTCTTGACAGCATTCTATAATTAAGTTTTAGTTCAATTAACTTGGCTGCGCTGTGAGCATTGTAATATATATCTATAGGTCAAGAAAATGCATGTTCTGATGCTAGTTATCAAAAAAGGTAAAATAAATAAAAAAAAACTCAGCTGCTAAAGCCGATTAAATGTTCAAACATTTGAAACTGCAACAAGAGTTAGTGAAAAAGAAAATAACAGGAGTTGGGATTTGCGAGGTTACTTCTAACATAGACTTGACTCTATCCAAACTCCAATTCTCCCATTCCGGGTATCGTTCTGTTGCTCTAGGACATTGGCGCCAACTCCTGAAATATCCAAAGGTCGTGGACTTCATGGAAAATCTCGACTTTGAGGACCGAATTGATTAAACTATAGAGACACTGATCTTTCTTGACCCAAGTGAAATACGAGGGATTGATCACCAGAGTCCCATTGTGATTTGGAACAAGCTTTGGCAGATACGCAAAAGATCCATCCACATGGCTCAGAAGATCATTACAGATTAGAATAGGCTCAAGCTAAAATTTTCATAAAAGATGGTTTCTCGCATCAAGCTTGATGAAGGTGAGACTTGTGCCGTTGGGAACGTTGGGGGAAGAGGTGATGAGAGATCGGGATTGATGGAAATAGAAAAGAATGGGTAAAGACACGGTAGACATGAAAAATTGGGGATGCATCCGAAATGTAAATGGGAACAAAGAAAGTGTTGATTTGGGGTAGAGATGTCGAAGAGTTTGATGGTTTTCTTGCTCTGATAGTGTGTTGTATTTAAAGATAGAAAAGGTAGAGATGGAGTGTTTATGGTGGCTTGGCCCCAATCATGGTTGGGTGATAAGTACGTATAATAATAATTTATTACAGTCAGGGTACTAATAAAAATATAATAATCGCACAAAGACCCCATAATGTAAATCGGTTATATATTGATACATATGCCAGCTTCATTGACTGTCCAGCTTTTTGAGCATGTCGAAGCAAAGCAAATGTTATAAGATTGTACTTTTCCTTGGCATCAACTAGGAGTTGATGAAATCGTATCCAAAGCAGGACGAAGACAAGGGCCTTTTTGTCAAAAAGCTGCACTTCGTTTTGATAATCAAACAAATCAAATGCCAATGTTTTGATGTCTTCCACTTTATTGAACTAAGAAGGCAATGGACAGTGAGGTTCACAATGAAACAAACACATAGCAACAGTCCTCTAAGGCACTGTACGGTCACTATTTTAATTGGTGAGGGGCTTCATAATCCTCTGAAGAATATATCGGCTTGCTTTTCCAGTTCTTCGACATCCTTCATGTAATCTCTCAGTTTCATCTTGATGTCTGGTAATCCGAGCTTTAATGCTTCTGGCCCCTTCTCAATCGCAAAATCAGCTCTGTGCAAGAGGCTTTTTGTATCTACCACCAAATGGTCAATAAGAATTCTGATTGTGTCCAGGTCCGTGGGAGCAACATAGGTCCTGATCCATAGAGCTTTTAGTTTTAAGAATTTGTTCATGTAAATTATGGTTTCCTGCATTTTGGACTCCCAGACATTGTTCCCATCATTATAGCTACTTAAAAATCAAGCTAGCCTCACAATGCTCATTAGTTAGACGTGAGGACTTCAAGGGGAAGCTATTTTTTTTTATTATCTTAACAGGAATGTTAACTGGGTTTGACGAAATTGTGGGGATGGTCATTTTAATAAGGGAAAAAAGGTTTGTTGTACTCACCAGCATTGAGGTGATCCTCTTCCTTTACTGTATTTTTGTACATCGTTCAGAGGGAGTCGATCCACTTGTGCACCGAATCCATGGGAAAGGCAGCTGCAGCCGATAGAGCGGTGGCAACTGACAGAGCAACCACTGTAGCATCACGACTGAAAATATCAGAATGGCTTCGAAAGTCGCAGCCACTATCATGCTGGAGACCTTTCCCCAAGTGCGGATGCTCTTGAGCTTCTTGTTGATCTTCTTATTCTTGAGCTTCTCATCGATCTTCTTCTTCTTGATATGCTTTTGAGATCAGAACCGCTTCGGAAGTCGTAACCACTATCATGCCAGAGACCTTTGCCCAAGTGCGTATGCACTAAAGCTTCTCGTTGATCTTCTTCTCTTTGATCTGCAACTTCTCGAAAATGGACCTTTGTTCCTTGTGAATAATCTGAAAGATCTCGAAGAACTTAGTCAATAGGTCTCTAGTCTCCCTGAAATTCCTCAATTTCTCCAGGGCGTTTATGTACCTAAATTTTGCCAAGGTTTCTTCATCTGTTTATATCGAAACTAAACATGTGTATTCCTCATCACCTTAACCTTGTAATTTTTGGATATTATATCTCTTAATCAAGCGTGGTCAAGTTTTGTTCCTAATTCACGGGTGTCTTCTCATTGAACTAGCCTGCATGATCATCAGCAAAAGTTCAGATACCACAACAGCATAAGATCTAAAACATACAATCCAACAAGCAAGATATCTAACTCTTCTAGCGCAATTGAATATAAATTGGGCTTTTCTTTACCTAAATGAGCTGCTTCTTGCAATTGACTACTCTGCGGGATGCAAGTTAGAAAAGAGGGAGAGAGGGGGGGAAGATGGCTTGTTGAATGTAATGAAGAAGCACCCTCTCATGTAAATTTATTATTTTTTAAATTGGAGGATAGACTTTGTCATGATGTTTTTAAATTTTGGGGTATAGTTACCGAGAATGCTCATACCACATTAGTGTTTCTCGTGAAAATTTATTGAGATTCCAAGAAACTAGCTTTCAAGATGATATGTTGATACTCGGCTTGTTTCACATGAAAAGTTAGTGTCACATTTATATAGATTTTTGGAATATAGATTATTTCATCAAATGGACATTATGATGCTTCCAAATTTACTAGATGAAAAAACTTAGCTATTGTGTGGAACACACATTTAGTGATTGGACACTTGCCATTATAAAACTTTGACAACCAATCTTTCCTTCTATTGAAATGTGTCAAAGATAGAAAATGTTATAAACCTTCTAGATAATCCAAATGTGCCCTTAGCCTAGGAACACACATTTAGTGATTGGACACTTGCCACTATAAAACCTTGACAACCAATCTTTCCTTTTATTGAAATGTGTCAAAGATAGAAAAATTTATGAGCCTTCTAGATAATCCAAATGCGTGCTTCACCTAGGAATGCACATGTAGTGATTGAACACTTGCCATTATAAAACATTGACAACCAATCTTTCCTTCTATCAAAATTTGTCAAAGATAGAAAATGTTATAAGCCTTCTAGATAATCCAAATGTGCCCTTCATCTAGGAATGCACGTTTAGTGATTGGACACTTGCCATTATAAAATCTTGACAACCAATCTTTCCTTCTATCGAAATGTGTTAAAGATAGAAAATGTTACAAGCTTTCTAGATAATCCAATTGTGCCCTCCACCTAGGAATACGCATTTAGTGGTTGGACACTTGTCATTGTAAAATCTTGACAACCAATCTTTCCTTTTATTGAAATGTATGAAAGATAGAAAATGTTATGTGCCTCCTGGATAATCCAGATGTGCCCTTGACCTAGGAACACATGTTTAGTGATTGGATGCTTGCCATTATAGAACCTTAATAACTACCCTTTCCTTCTATTGAAATGCGTCAAAGACAGAAAATGTGATAAGCCTTCTAGATAATCCAAATGTACCCTTCACCTATGATATATGCGATGCCAAATAATTTGTTAGCACACAAACTTGAACAGATTTGCTATTTCTCTATTTTACTCGAACTAAATTCTATACACAAAGACATGCTTAGTAATTAATATTATCCGAGTAATCTTGGATCAAGTGAGAGATGAAATTTATGGGAAATAGCTTGGATCATATGAGCAACAAAAAAGATGTTGCATGAAAAAGTAAATTGATGCAGGAAAATGGTGCTATATCATTTTTCAATAGATCTACTAACCTCAACAAGTATTACAAGAAGTGATGCACAATTTATATTTTTTTTATGAAAAATGGTTCCAGGAAAGAAATTAGCCCTTGATCATTCTCTCTTGACTTTCGATTCCAGGCAATTAGCATCTTAAGAAAAAAAGACAGTGACTGCAATTTTGTAAGTGTATATTTTCAAAATTTAGTGACAATCTCAAAATCAGTATGGTTGGTTGGGGTGTTAGACGATTTTTAGGAGGGGGTTGCCCCGTTAAAATCTCACAGACAGAATTTAGTCGTTTTCATGGGACTTGCAAGTTATTTATTGGGCTTTTAGGTAGAGCAATCTTCATGCTTATGTACTTGGATTGTTATCGAGATGGAAAATAAAGTGATCCACTCGTTCTTATTATTGAGGTGTTATTACAACACTGGTTGCTTTGCCTCAACAAACACCCAACCAAACCAACAAACTATCAACAATATATACACAACTCCCTTAAGCAATGCCCAAAATACAACTCCAAAAGTTTCCTACCAATAGTACTCTTGCCCTATTTGCCGCTAATTTAGGAACCTAAAAACATGAAAGACGAGTGGAATGAATAACTACAGCCTAGTGAGTGTTATATCTCTTCTAGACAAATCGACTAATCACTATGCACATTTAAAAAATATATATAGTACTCTCGCCCAACTTGCCGCTAATATAGGAATCTAAAAACATGAAAGGTGAGTGGAATGAATAACTATAGCCTAGTGAGTAATACATCTCTTTTAAATAGATCGACCAATCACAATGCACATTTAAAACACACATAAACTCATTTACACCAAATTCAGAACACAACAAAGTTCAAGAGTAAAAGGGGTAATCTATGTTGTAATATAATATGCGGAAATGATAGACTCTCTCAAAATTAAGTCAATATGAAAATACCAGAGAAATAAAAGAGGAATAATAAAGACATCAGAGATTTACATGATTTGGTCTGAGTATCGGTATTTACATCCACGGTGAGAGCCAGTAGTAAATAATCCACCACAATTGGAGAATCAAACTTACAATCGCTTACATGCTCAATTATTTCCCACGTTAGATTTAAACACAAATTCCTGGTGTTTACAAATAAACAACTCAATTGAGATGTAAATTCACAGCATAATCATTGTGTATTCAAGCCTAAAGCAAAGGCTCTACATACACCAAAGCAAGAACAGGTCTGATCGTTCTTTCTTTTCCTACACCAGCTTCGCGTTCGTTGGGCAGCTTTCTTTACTTGTGCGGCACTTATCTTGTTGAAGAAAAGAAGTCTCCTTGTATTTCATTTGGGTGCGGCAGGAAACAAACCCTTCCTTTCAGTAGCACAAAGAAGAAAAAGACAAGAAGGTTCGTTTTAAATCGTGCAATAAATGGAGTCCTTCTTTGGTCAACCAGTCAAACTCAGAAAAGAAGAAATCAATGTTGTTGATTGAATCTTGAGATATATATATCCACAACAGAATAACAAATCTTCAATTACCCAAAGAAACCACCGCACAAGAAATCCATACCATGGATTAATTTGGGTGGTCACATTTTGGATATTTATCCAAATTTATTCAACGGATTGAGTTCCGTAAACTCCTAAGATATTTAATTTAACAATTGTCTACCTCGATTTGACATTTGAAGTCAAGTTATAGTGCTAATCATCCATGCTACTCTCCAATGCCTTGTTAGGTGCTTACTCTTCACAAACGCCAATTGAGCTCATGCAAAACTTGAGCTTCGTTGAAGGAATAGGTCATCATGTATGCGGGATTCTCTACTATAGCAATCTTTTTCATAATAACCTTACCTTTTGTCAAGACATCTTCAGGTGAAGTGATACTTCTTGTTGATATGTTCCTTTTGCTCATGATAAACTGGATTATATGCAAGATGTATCACACATTGATTATCACAGTGTATATCAACACTTTTCTATTCTAACCCAAAGTCCGAGAGCAAACTTTGTAACACTATCACCTCCTTTGCTATAAAGATTAGTGCCTTGTACTTTGCTTTAGCTGAAGACAATGGAACATGATCTTGTAAGGATGCTTTCCAACATACTGCACCACTTGCTAGTGTAAACATGTGCCCTACTAAAGACCTGCAATCATCCAAGTCATTGATGTGATATGAATCCACATAAATAGTGGTCTCATTGCCATTACTGTCCCTTTGGTACACAATACCCACATTTGTTGTCCCTTTCAAATATTTGAGGATCCAATTCACAGCTTCCCAATGAGCTTTATTAGGATGCTTCATATAGCTACTAACTACGCTCACAACTTGTGAAATATTAGGCCTAGTGCATAACATAGCCCACATAATGCTACCCAATGCACTAGAATAAGGACAATGGGACATATGCTTCTCTTTAGTCTACAGTGATAATTTATGAGAAAGTTGAAAGTGCTTTGTTAAAGGAATACTTACAGATTTCACTAACCATATATTAAAACATGCCACAATATTCTCAATATATTCCTTTTGAGGAAGACGTAAAAGTCCTAGAGCCTATCACGCAAAATCTTCATACCTAATATCTTCTTTGTAGTACCTAAATTTTTCATCTCAAATTCAACACTTAACTACCTTTTCATCACATCAATATCGGACATATTCTTAGCTACTATCAGTATATTATTAACATATAGTAATCGGCAAATTAAAGAACCCTCCAATCCCTTAAAGTAAACACAATTATCCATATGACTTTTCGAATAGTTTTGACTAGCCATGAAGGCATCAAAATGCTAATACCATTGCCTAGGAGACTATTTCAGCCCATACAAAGATTTCTCTAACAAATAAGGGTGAGCACGGTTCCCGGATAGAACCAGGAACTAGAGAACCGCACCGGAGGATCTGGTTTTAGGGAGTCCGGTTTCAGTTCCTGGTTCCTCATTTTCTGGAACTGGAATTGGAACCGGTCCAATCCAACGTTCCTCCTTCCCAAAAAAATCCCCAATTTCTAACCTTATTTTCCCCCCTTTCTCTCTTCCCTCTCTCCCCGATGCCTCTCTTCTCACCGTCAACATTCTTGGCTTCTCGCTGCCGACCGAAAGTCACCCGCCGCTCGTAAAATAGGAACCGGTGGAAGACTGTGACACTCTTGGGTTTTCGCTTAAGGATTTCGAGTGAGGGCTCCCCGAGGTTGATCGACCCCGCGTAAGGATTTCAATTCTGTTTCTCAAGCTGCTTGATTGTTCTTGGGGTCTTGGGTTTTCGCTTTTTGAGGTCCTTCGAGTCGTGGAGTTGATTTGTTTCCTCTGCTTTTCATACACATAACGCTCTTCTTGAGTAGGTTTTTTAACCGTAAGATGACCAGCAGTGAAGTTTGTCATGTTCTCATCTTTGGGTGCATCTCCACTTCCTGAGTAATAATTAGTTGATGACAATCGAGTGATGAAGACAGGAAGGGGCAAAGAACTGCACCAAATAATTTAAAATGTCCTATTTTGGTGGTTAATAGTGCATAAAATCCGAGAGAATAAGGTGTGGTTCTTTTGCAATATTTAGTGTTTACTATGTTGTGCTGCTATATAGATAATGTTTGCATAGATACCAAAGCTTGAGGTGTTTTCACTCTTTATCATCTCAGACATTATGCTTTAACATTTTTTAAAATATCAATGTTCTGGATTCGATGATTCCTCTTCTAAAACAAATACCGCTGTGAGCTCTGCTATGTACGGGTAGTTCACCTGTCTACAATTGGCTTTTAAGTTTCCCTTTTTGTGAGTTGTAATACTTGTTTTGACATGAAACTTCTGAAGCATAATACATAACCTATGTAGCCTATAGATGTCATTGGACATACTTAATCTAGGTATGAAGCCTAAGGATAGGATTTGGAAATTGTCTGAATTTCACTTCAAAAGATATCACCATTCCTGTTATCTGCATTAGCATCTGTTTGTCAGTGAAGTCTTTTAGTGATGTAGGATTGCCTTTCCACTTTATCCTTTGAGGGCATTTAAAATAAGGCTGGGAAGTTGGCTTCCTCTTTTTGCTGATGAGTCCTACTGTTGGTGACAGAAAATGTTTGACTTTTATCGTGTTCATCGTCAAGTTTGCGATCACTGTAGGTGTAGCTTGCTTGAATTCAATGTTATGGGCTTTTGAATGAACATCAATAGCCTACATTGTCATGCAAGTCTTAAATATTCTATTCCTCCACCTGTTTTGTCTTGTCAGTGAGGCTGACTTGACTTAAGTTTGTAAGATTTCTTTACCGAGTGAAGAATTTAGAGAAAAGAATTGTGGTAATTCTCAGTGTTATTTTTACCACAATTACAAAGCTATTATAAGACAACTTTGAGTGTCAACCAAAAAATAAAATAAAATCTGAAAGATCCCACAAATTAAGGGATACTAATAAATCATTTCCTAACTAATTCTTTACAGCTATTTCCTAATAATCAAGACCTAAAAATCAGGATCAAATAATCAGATCAAATATTCATAATAGTTAGGTCAAGAAAACAAGATATTTCAACACTCCCCCTCAAGCTGAGGAATAGATGTCTTCCATTCCCAGCTTGGAAATTATTTCATGGAAGATCCCACCATTAAGTCCTTTGGTTAGCACATCTGCTAGCTGATTTCCAGAAGGTATGTAGGACATGCAGATCAATCCTTCTTCTAGCTTTTCTTTGATGAAATGTCTGTCGATTTCAATATGCTTCGTCTTGTCATATTGTACAAGGTTATGAGCAATGTTAATTGCTGATTTATTGTCACAATATAGCTTCATAGGACCCTCCCACTTGACTTTTAGATCTTCCAGAATGATTATGAGCCACAATAGCTCACATATTCCTTGGGCCATTGCTCAAAATTCTGATTCAGCACTTGATCTTGCAACTACATTCTATTTTTTACTTCTCCAAGTCACTAAATTTCCACCAAGAAATGTGCAATAACCAGATGTTGACCTTCTGTCTACCATAGATCCTGCATAGTCAGCATCGGTGTAAGCTTGTAGCATCAGTTTTTAATTTCTTCTGAATAGGACTCCTTTTCCAGGGACCTTTGCCCAAGTGCGTATGCACTTGAGCTCCTCGTTGATTTTCTTCTTCTTGATCTGCAACTTCTCGAAAATGACTTTTGTTGCTTGTGGATGATCTGAAAGACCACGCGGAACTCAGTCAAAGGGACTCCGGTGTCCCTGAAATTCCTCAATTTCTCCGAGGTGTTTGAGTACCTAAATTTTTCCAAGGTCTCTGCATCAGTTTATCTAGAAACAGAACATGTGTATTCCTCACCACCTTAACTTTGTAATTTTAGGATATCAAACTCTAGAAATCAACTTGATCTCATTGGCATGTTAGGAAATAAAGTCGAATGATATGGCATAGAGAAAACAGGAGATATTGAAAGCCTTAGCAATAGTAGCTCAAGAACCAAATGTACTTAGATACATGTGCTATCCATGAAGTTCCTTGAGAATTAAGACATACCTGCTGTCTCCATTCCTGTCTTCTTCTTCGAAGCAATGAAGTGCGTCGGAAATCAGCAATTGGGCATCGTGCACATACTTCAAGCAATTCTCAAGGGTGGCACAGAAACATAGGATGTACAAGCCATTCAGGTAGTCGTCCCTGACAAGCTCGAACAACTCTGGAAGGTTTCTTCTGGTGTTGGAATCTCCCATTGACCTTTAGGTGAGATCATGAGGTTAACAAAAGGGAGGCAGAGTACACTAATAGGAAAAATAATGAAGCAGTCACAGAAGTGTTTTCCCTTTGAAGAATTTTGGAGCATGTAAAATTGAAATTTGAAGGAAAGGAACTTTGAGTTAGAAGATGGTCGTCGTATATCTTAATTGTATAAACTATCAATAGAGCAATGATTCGAGACCATGTTAAATAATTTGAAATGAAATAACTAGTATAGACCAAACCCATAACATAGAACTCCAATTAGAGAATTGAATCTACGTAGGTTGATGAACAAAGCCAATTGTAATGCATATACCACGTGTCTCTTGGGGTTCAAGACAAATATTATATAATATTGATTAGTTTTACTCCATTCTCACATGGATAGAGTCACATTATTAATGCATGAAAATATGTAATATTGTACGAGTTGAATAGTTACCGATATCCATGTCCTATATTTAAGCACCAAAAAGATGCGAAATTATATATATATTTTTCGTGTAAGAGCAATTACTGAGCTGTGCAAATTAAAGACTCCATTGAAAAACTAGAAATTTTATCATGATTGTTTTGAGAAAAAGAGTTAAATCAAAAAGAAATTTCTGAAGTCCAACAAAAAAGAGTTCAAGGACCGAGAAATACAAAGAATAGAAAAAAAAAAAAAACAACTTAATAAATTTGATATATCTTTTTTTATTTTATAAATACAATAAATATAATTTCCTATTGAATGTTTTTGGATTGGACCGCATTTTAACAAAATGGTTGGAATTTTTACACAGAACATGACGCCAAGATGAGATGAATCTAATCTTCATCATTAAGGAAAATGGCTTGCTAAAGATCCCCAAAGTTATTATGATTAGGTAATTAAGAAGCTAAGAAAAGGTGCGATCTCTCACAAAATCCCCACTAAAAATGCTTGTCCAACCCTAAGGAAAATTCAATTCTCACTCAGCATATTGGGCATAAGTACACTAGGAGTGCCATTACTTTCATACGGCGCTCACTTTGGTGCCAAAACATTTTTTTCGCTCACTTGAGTGCCACATCGGAGTAAAATCGATCACTTGAGTGCCACATCGCCGGGAAAGCTAACGTGGCCGCCGGAATGCTGACGTGGCAGTCGGAAAACATTATTTTAATATTTTAATTAATTTTTTTGATTTTTTTTTTTTTTTCCCTTTTTTTTAAGGCCGGCGAGGGCCACCGTTGACCCTCGCTGGCCGTGGAACCCTTGCCCAAATTGGGCGAGGGGGCCCTCACCATTGGTCGCAAAGGCCTTGGGTGAGGCCGTCGTGACCTCCCGTGGTTGCCAATGGCCATTGCGGCCTTGCCCAGGGCCAGATCTAGGCAAGGGCCACCTGGTCTTCGTCGTCGCCACCGTGGGTGAGGCCGTCGATGGCCTCGCCGACCTCACCTAGGGCCTTCGACGGCTTTGCCGGCCTCACCCAAGGCTTTCGCGGCCGACGGCAAGGGGCCCCCTCGCCCAATTTGGGCGAGAGTTCGGTGGCCGGCGAGGGTCAACAAAGTGGCCCTCACCGGCCTTAAAAAAAATCAAAAAAATCAAAAATCAAAAAAATTAATTAAAATATTAAAATAATGTTTTCCGGCTACCACGTCAGCATTTCGGCGGCCACGTCAGCTTTTCCGGCGATGTGGCACTCAAGTAATCTATTTTACTCCGATGTGGCACTCAAGTGAGTGAAAAAAAAATTTTGACACCAAAGTGAGCGCCGTACAAAAGTAATGGCACTCCTGGTGTCCCAACCCCCAGCATATTGGCATGCACATAGATCACCGTACATCGGAAATCAAGCTGGCTAAACATACACTTGAATGGAAAAACAAATGGAATCCACTGACCACAATACATGTGTAATCAAGCCGGCGAAACATAAACTCAGATGGAAAAATGAATGTAATCCGCCGACCACCGTATGTCAGTAATGAAGCCGGCGAAACATAAACTCAGATGGAAAAAATAATGTAATCCGCCGACCACCGTTTGTCGGTAATAAAGCCGGCGAAACATAAATTCAGATGTGATCATTATCGTTAGGTCATTAACGAACAAAGAGCAGCCGAGCATAATGATCCGCCTCTTGCTTATGAATGAGGTGACTTTGCAGTGCTCAAATCATGAAGATTCCCTAACGGGAGCCATTTCAAGGTCTATTCCGTGAGTCATCCTATCGAGTGGGCTAATACATTCATTTTCAACCTCAACAAGATAGCTCTGTGAATTAGGGTATATCTCATAATCAAGTGTGGTTATGATTTTTTTTCAAATTCAGGAGGACCTTTTAATTTATCTAGCCTGCATGATAATCAAAAAGTTCAAATACCACAATCTGCATATGATCTTTAACCATAACAGGAATACAATCCAACAAGAATGATAGCTAACTCTTCTTGCACTGTTGAATATAAGTTAGATTTTTCTTTACCTAAATGAGGTTCTTCTTCCTGCAATTGATTGCTCTGCGGGACAAAAGCCAAGAGAGAGAGGGCAAGATGACTTGTTGAATGTAATGGGGAAGAAGCGCCCTATCATGTGGATTTTTATTTATTTATTTTCAATTGGAGGATGAACTTTATCACAATGACATAGAAAGTGTCCAGCGAAAGCTTTAGAAATTTTGGGCATAATTACCGAGAATGCTCATACCGTTAATGTTTCTCATTCTCGAGAAGATTCCAAGAAATTATACTTATAGAATATATATTGACATTTAACTTGTTTCGATTGAATAGTTTCATATCATATTTACATAGATTTTTGGAATAAAGATTATTAAGTCAAATGGATATTATGATACTGCCATATTTACCAGATGATAGAAACCTGGATATTGTGTAGAACACAGTTTTAGTTATTGGACACTTGCTGATATAAAACCTTCAACAATTGATCCTTCCTTCTATAGAAATGTCTTAAAGATAGAAAATATTAACTTGTACTATATCTCCTATTGTTTTTCCTGGAGATATTACTTTTTACATTTTCTATATAGTTATGCTTTGCATCTTGTATTTTCTCAAATTAAAATTTGGCATCTTATATTGTAATATTGCGTTGCTACAGGACAAGTGGCCATCAGTTATAAGCCTTCTAGATAACCCATATGTGCCCTTAGCCTACGATCTATGCAACGCCAAATAGTCAGTTAGCACACAAACTGGAACAAACGTGCTCCTTCTCTCTTCTTGTCCGAATTAAATCCTAGTTGTAGTTATTTTTCTTGGACAAGTACCAGACATTTTAAGTGGAGAGAAAATCATGGAGAAAGAGAGAGAGAAATCATGTAATAATGGAAAAATCTATGGACAAAATCGATTGTCGTGATTGAATTTTCAAAAAAAAAAATTAACTTTACATTTAAGAGATTCATAGGATCATCGGGTTGAGGAGAAGGGGAGTGCATGCAGGGCTGACCCTGACCCTTATTATAGTTATAGTGACCATCTAGGTGGATGACTTGTGTCCAGTCACCAAAGTTTTTATCCTCCCTTGTCGCCCTTTTTGTTCATTCTTGTTGTACACAAAGTCATGCTTAGTAATTAATAATATCCAAGTAATCTTAAATCAATTGAGAGATGAAATCTATGGGAAATAGCTTTGATCTTATGAGAGACGAAGAATGATGCTCCATCAAAAAATAAATTGATCAAGGAAAATGGTGCTCCATCATTTTTTAGTAGTTCAAATAACCTCAACAAGTATTACAAAAAGTGAAGCACCATTTTTACTTTTTTAAGGAGAACGGTGCTAGAAAGAAACTAGCCCTTTATCATTCTCTCTTGACTTTTAACTCCAGGCAATTAGCATCCTAAGAAAAGATAGGGACCATGTAAATGCATATTTTAAAAATTTAGGCTGCATTTATTTCGTGAATAACGAATTTGTTGAAAAATATTTTTCTAAAAACAATCATTTCTATCTTTAAAGTGATTATTCAATGAAAAGTATATTCATTATCACAACAATGAATATATTTTCATTTACTGATGTATAAGCGACATGGGCAATCATTTTTAGGAAAATATTCTTCAACTCATTAATTTTTTTACGAAACAAGCACACCCTTGGAGTGTCAATCTCAGTATTGGTATGATTGGGTCAAGGCGTTGGAGGATTTTCAGTTAAAGAGCAGGAGGGGGTTGCCCTGTTAAAATGCCACTCACAAAATTTAGTTGATTTCGTGGAAGTTGCAAGTAATTTAATGGGTCTTTGGGTAGAGGAATTTCCATGCTTGTATCCTTGGATTATCAAACTTTAGAGTGTGAAGATTCCCCTCAATAATATATATTGGGATGGAAAATAAAGTCATCCACTCCTTCATTGGTCTACATTGTTATCATAACCGTGATAGATTTGTCTTCAACACCGAACGCCTTGCCTCCGGAAGAAACACCCAAATGTAGAGGTTATACCTTGACCCTTGAGAAAGTGACATGGTCTTTGGATATATTCTTTTCTAGACACCCTCCCTTAATCCTCCTAATGATAGTGGAAGATGATATTCTAATTAATGAAAAATCTTGGACCATAAACACGAGATAAGAATAGCGGGAGTGCCAAAAGTTGGCACGGAGGGACACTTAAGTGCCAAAAGTTACAAAAGGTACACTTAAGTGCCAAAATCAGAGCAAAAGGGATCAGTTAAGTGCCAACGGCGAAAAATTCCTGCCAAATTGCCATGTGTCCATTTTCCGGCGACTTAATTTGCTAACGGAGCATTTTTCTCAAAACAAAAAATCCACGTGGCAATTTTTTTTTTTTTTAAATTGTTCACGTCAGATTTTAAAAAAATTAAAATCAATTTTATTTAAAAAAAAAAAAAAAAGGGGGAGGAGGGGACCGGCGAGGGCTGCCGCCGCCGTCGCCGCCCCACCTCGCCGAAGGGCCGACCCTCCCCCACCCTCGTCGGCCCTTCCCGGCGAGGTGGGGCGGCGACGCGGCGGCGCGCGGCGGTGGCGAGGGCTGCACAACCCTCGTCGATCCCCTCCTCCCCTTTCTTTCTTTTTTTTTTTTTTTTTTTTAATAATAAAATCGATTTATATATATTTTTAATTATTTAATATTATTTAATTAATAATTTTTAAAATCCACATAAGCCAAAACGACATTGTTTTTTATGATTTTTGGCCGATTTAGTTTCCGGCGAGCCACGTAGGCAAGAAAATTAATAAAAAATTGCCACGTAGGATTTCCGGCGGGGTTCCGGCAACTTGGCACTTAAGTGATCCATTTTTTTTAAAAAGTGGCACTTAAGTGTCCCTCCGTGCCAACTTTTGACACTCCCGCTGTTTTTATCTCCCATAAACACTAACTCCCTTAAGCCATATCCAAAATACAGCTCCCAAAAATTCTCTACTAATAGCACTCTTGCCTCACTTGTTGCTAATCTAGTTATTTGAAAACATAAAAGATGAGTGGAATGAGTCATCATAGCCTAATGAGTGATACATGTCTTTTGAACAGATTGAGCAACCACTATGCACATTTACAACACACACATAAACTCATTTTCACTAAATCCGGAATACAACAAACTTCAAGATCAAAAGGGTTATATATATTATGGCAAAAATACTCATTATATTAGTAATATCGAAACAAACATCAATAGTCTAACCAACTAATCAATCTCAACACACACATGCCAATTGTTGAGCTAAGATATCAACCATGATCACACATAACACTCCTGACAAGGTGACCAAGCTCCTCACCTTTAGCAATGTCTCTACCTATATTATCAGTGGCTAGCCCCTAAGGATATCCTGAACTAGTATGTATACCCACAAGCCCCTCATTTGACTCACAACAATATTGAATATCAACACCAATCCACAACAACATCATCCACAATTTACAAAGCCAAATCTAGAAACCATTTCATATATCATAATGTGTTTCCTAAACTATTTCAAACTCCATTGTGTAAACTAGTTTACAAAACAAATGCAAAATGTTAACGTCTTTTGCTTCATTGAATTAAGAAGGCAATGCAAATTGAGGTTCGCATTTTATCCTTCACAATGAAACAAACACTTAGCAATAGTCCTCCGGGGCACTATAGGGGCACCATTTCAATTGGTGGGGGGCTTCATACTCCGCTAAAGCACATATTGGCTTGCTGTTCCAGTTCTTCGACATCCTTCATGAAATCTCTAAACTTTTTCTTGATATTTGCTATTCCGAGCTTCACTACTTTTGCTCCCTCCTCAATCACAAAATCAGCTATTTGCAAGAGGCTCTTGATTTGTATAGGACATGGGTATCGGTAACTACTCAAGACTTTTATCATACTTGTACAATATTGCACATTTTCATGCATTAATAATCTGACTCTATCCATGTGAGAATGGAGTAAAACTCATCCATATTATCTAATATTTGTCTTAAACTCCAAGAGACATAATATATGCATTACAATTGGCTTTGTTCATCAACTTACATAGACTCAGTTCTCTAATTGGAGTTTCATGTTATGGGTTTGGTCTGTACTAGTTATTTCATTCCAAATCTATTTAACATGGTCTCGAATCATGATTCCATATTATGTCTCTTGGAGGTTAAGACAAATATTAGATAATATGGATGAGTTTTACTCCATTCTCACATGGATAGAGTCAGATTATTAATGCATGAAAATGTGCAATATTGTATGAGTATGATAAAAGACTTGAGTAGTTATCGATATCCATGTCTTAAAAGATGCGAAATTCACTTCTGCTCCCTCCTCAATCACATAATCAGAGCAACCACCGTAGCAGTCATGACCGAATAGATCATAATAGCTATGAAAGTCGTAGCCAGTATCATGCGGGAGGATAAACTTTGTCAAGATGACATAGAAAGTGTCCAAAGAAATCTTTTCAAATTTTGGGTGGAGTTACCAAGAATGCTCATACTACATTAGTGTTTCTTGTTCTTGAGAAGATTCCCATAAACTAGCTTTAGAGATGATATCTTTATACTCTGCTCATTTCAGTAAAAAGTGTAGTCTCATGTCTATATAGATTTTTGGAATATAAATTATTGTGTTAAATGGACATTATGATGGTTCCAGATTTACCAATTGAAAAAAAAAAACATAGCTATTGTGCGTCAAATGGACATTATGATGTTTAGTGATTGGACATTTGCCATTATAAAACTTGGACAACCAATCTTTCTATCCATTGAAATGTGTCAAAGATAGAAAATGTTATAAGCCTTCCAGATAATCCAAATGTGCCCTTCGAACATTTACAAACTATACACTTGCCATTATTAAACCTTGACAGCGAATCTTTCCTTCTATTGAAATGTGTCAAAGATAGAAAATGTTATAAGCCTTCTAGATAATCCAAATGTGCCCTTCACACACGTTTGCTAATTGTACACTTGCCATTATAAAACCTTGACAACGAATCTTTCCTTCTATTGAAATGTGTCAAATAAAGAAAATATTATAAGCCTTCTAGATAATCTAAATGTACCCTTCACACGTTTAGTGATTGGACACTTGCCATTATAAAACCTTGACAACCAATCTTTCCTTTTATTGAAATGGGTCAAAGATAGAAAATGTTATGAAGCCTTCTAGATAATCCAAATGTGCCATTCACCTATGATATATGCAACGCCAAATAATTTGTTAGCATACTATCACACTCCAAACCTCGAGCATGTGACAACCCCTATTCCCTTTCGGTCAAATGAGTGCGACATCTCAAGACGTATTGCCGACCATTCATTTTATCTTTCAATTATGCGCATGCAAAAATGAATATTTTAAACCTTGGTCAAACAATAACAACAGGATAGTCGGAAAAACAAATGATTCAAAAGCAACCTAGTCCATATTAACCCTAAGGAATAGTTATATGTACAATCCTATAGGTAAGTATTGTCCCAACGACCAACGAAAAAGATATAAGGGCAAAATGTTTTATCTACTTCATCCCTTTTCTTTAGGGGTCGAGGTTTGTCAATCCAAAAAGTCCATAGCTAGGCACGTTCATCAAAGACCTGAAAATGGTTAAACCACAACTAGTAAGATAAAATCTCAGTAGGTTAAAGCGCTAAGCCTTGATTAGGGTACCAATTAGCCTTGGGGTTATCTAACAAGCACATGTCTCATAACCACATCTAGTAGTTAATTCGATTTGCAAGCACCCTTCAACAACCAGCAACTAAATAGTTTCATAGGTAAAAAATCATTATAGCAATCAACATTTAGGTCAATTCGTAGACAACCCTACCTCGCGATTGCACATTGCCTGCACGATACCATTCACACATGCCATATATAATACAGATAAATTATCACATAATCAGAAAATCGCACATATAATATCCCATGCATCTATTAGTCAGGCGTGTCCTAATTATACACCTCCCCGTGTAAACATGTATCAAGGCTCTAGCTTTTCCCCATGTAAACATGCATCAGGGCACATCCACTTCTATCTCCCTTCGTAAGTATGCCTCAGGGCTCTGCCTTTTACCCGCATAAATGCACATCAGGACATAATCTCCCCTCCTTGTGTAAACACGTCTCAAGGCTCTACCTCTTCCCCATGTAATCAAACATTTGGGCATTCCCTTCACCCCGCATATGTACACCTTAAGGCTTAATTATACACCTCCCCATGCAAACACGCATTAGGGCTCAACCATTTTCTCCACGTAACCATGCATCAAGGCACATCCACTTCTATCTTCTTGCATAAATACGCCTCAGGGCTCTACCTCTTCCCTATGCAAATGCGTATCAGGACACAATCTCCCCTCCTTGCATAAACACACCTCAAGGGTCTACCTCTTTCCTGTGTAAATACGCATCGGGTCATGCCCTGCACCCACGTCCATACACCTCAGGGCTTAAGTGGTCATGCAAGCACGCAATCATGTAAATTCACATAATTCTCAAAGCACTCGCACCACTATCCACATGGGACGTGCATAAAATTCCACACATATCCCACATAATATCCATCAATTATCACATTGCAATAATCTAATAGTTAATTATTCCCGTAAATCAAATTTCACCACAATTAATTATTTTGCAAACAATTAATTTATGATGCGAAAAATATCCTAATTAATTATTTTAATTATCACTAAAATAACTAATCTCAATTAATTACCTCAAACAATAATTTATAATTATAAAATAATTAAATATAAATAAATCTTTTAAATTAAACTAACTTGTTTAATTAGCTCAAAGTACCATTAATATATAGTTAATTACCACTAATCAAGATTAACCAAATTAATCGTCATTTACTTAAATTAACCATAACTAATCAGATAATCCCGATTAGTCCTAAACTAAATTAACCCTAATCGAGATTAATATTCTAATCAAGATATTAGTGTCATAACCCACCGTTTAGCAACAATGGCAGCGCGATTGCGATGGTGGCGGAGAGACAGACACACCGATGCCTCCAGTGTGTCGAGACAAGGCAGCACAGGGCAAATCTCAATCGAAGAGGTTTGGACTAGGCTAGTCCGTGGAGGAGAGGATGCATCCGCGGCTTTGGCAAGGCTAGCGGATGGATCTGATTAGCTGAGGGTGGTTAGTAGCTAGCCAACCATCATGGCCAGCTTAATTCAAACCAGAATTAAGAGAGAGAGAGAGAGAGAGAGAGAGAGAGAGAGAGAGAGAGAGAGAGAGAGAGAGAGAGAGAGAGAGAGAGAAGGGGAAGATGGTTAGTTCGGCAGAGGATGGGCGATAACTCATAATGGTTTGTGGTGAGCAGGCAATGGTCTTCGAGCAATTTGATGTCTGGTCGAACGTAACATCCTGAAATTCGAGCCCTTTGAGGGAGGAATGAATGTTAATTTCGCCAATGCATTGTTGGTTGATCTCACTCAGAACTGATCACTCCTAAGATACTGACCTTGAGGGGAAAGGCTAATGAGGACAGAACTCGTGCAACTAAAGAACTTGACCTGAGAACACGACTCAACCGTGAGATTTGCATAAAGATGATCTTGTAGATATGCAGGTCGATTCTGGGTATGAATAGAAGTCGATTCGTGGACAGAACATAATGGGACGACGGGTGATTCCGTTTACTATTATCGAGCCCACGAGCAACCCTATGTCGATCCTTGGTAATCATGTACTTTAAAATAAGAATCAATCCTTCACAATTTCACGTAGTAAAGGACGTCCATGTGTTAAGAGGTTTTGAACGTGAATTGGCATGAGTCGATTATGTGTGAATCCTCAAAGTTGCCTGTCAGTCTAAATAGTACTAAAATGGCATTCGGGTGAAATTGACATGGCATGAGAATCCAAGATTGGACTTTGAATTTTCGGGAACATCCAGGATGGACTTTTGGACAATACTTCTTCAATAGTCGATAGTGCCAGTTTAGCTAAGTATTTGGAAAAGGGATTTTCGAATCGAGGAAATGAGCTTACGAGGACGTGGGCCAAGCAAAATCAGTGTGGGCCTCATGCCCAAGGTGGAACAGGCACCATGGAAGGCCCGAGGCAAGCAAGTGAGCTCGTTAGGCCAAACCGACCATTTACCTTCCTGAGCCCATTGTCTAACCTTAAGCCGTTTCGAGCCCAATAAATTCCAGAGCTCATTCCTATTTATTTCTAGCCCATTTCTTAGGCCCACCCTTCATTTTCAGCCCAATAGCATATTGGGAAACGTGCAAGGTGGAAATGACCAAAATGCCCTTGGATATTTTGAAGAAAAGTTAAAAGAAGAGAGAGAAGATGATGTCATGTTTCTTGGGGACTTGAACCAAGCCATTAATGGCCTTAATGAGCTTATCCTTTAGCCTCCACTTCACTCTCTTTCTCTCCCCTTCAACCCTCAAAACCGCAGACACTTCTCTCCCTTGTTTCCCTTCCTTCCTTCTTTTTTTCAGTCTGACCTTCCTCCGAAAAATTGAGTTGTTCATGCCCTTCCCGTGTGAATCATAGCCCATGCTACCCACCATTGTGTTCAGGAGACAAATCCATTCAGATGGCATTGGTTGTTGGCCAATCCATACGGGGCTGAAAACTAGCTGGTTGCTAACCGCCTACTGTAGTAGTAGCTTTGCACAGTTTCACATTTTCAGAAGTTTTCCTCCCATTTCAACCAAACCACCACCCATCCCAGCCACCAGCAGTTCCCCCTCAACCCCCAGGTGCCGCCAATCACTGGCCCGCCGCTCACCGGAGCTCCGGTTAGCTCCATTTAGCTCCTTTCTCCTTCAAGCAATGTTATTTTCAGAATTTCAAAGGGAATCCGAGTTTGTTGTTGTTGTTGTTGTTCTCAGCCCCGAACCTACCTTGGATCGTCTTGGTAGAGGTCCTCGGGTGTAGGGTTCGTCGCCGCCGCTGCGCTCATGTCACCAGCCCGCTTAACGGGTGAGTTTAACCTTAATCCCTATTTAGTACCTAAACTTGCTTAGGGTTGGGTTAGTTAGTGCTAATGCTTGTTTAGATGGTTTAATTAGATTGTATTAGTCCTAAGATAGGTGGTTAGATAGATGATTAAGATTAGATTAACTTAATTTTGCCTATTAAGATTAATGGTATTTAATTATTGCTTAATGGTGGGTTATGTGATTTTTGTGGATTAATTAAGCATGTTTAGTTTAAATTGCTTGATTAATTATTTTAACTAATTTTTTTCTAGTTTCTGAATTTAATGTATTAATTAATTAAATTATTTTATAATTTCGAATTATTAATATTTCTGAAAATTAATTATTTTGAGGAAAATAATTAATTGTGATTATTTATGGGAAATGGTTTTAATTGAGTAATTTTGTGGGAAAATTACTATGGTATAATTTTCTAAAGTCAATAGTATTTATATGCTACATCATTAAATGGCATTAGTTTATTAAAGAAGGGTTTTATTAAATGGAATTATTTGGGTTGGATAATTAATTATGGGATTGGAAAATAATTATAAGTATTTTGTGGGACTTAAATTATTGTATCGGAACAATCAACTATAGTATTATGTGCTTCTTAAATGAGTATCTTTGAGTATAATTATAGTTCATACTTATTTTGGAATAATTGATTATTTATGAGAATAGTTGATTATTGTAGTCGTGAGGACACGTGTTTATTTATTATTGAATATTGAGACACATGATTGGGTACCGGTATTTATAAAGGTACGTGATTATTTTGAAAAAGTATGCAACTATTGTGATGTTGATTGGTTAGAATTGATTGTCAGACTATAACTTGAATTGCTAATTGTTGCAACTTTCATAAATGATTGGACAGCTGCTATTGTACGTGATTGTGGATACTGCCGCATGACATTATACGTATGTTAACTACAATAGCATGCTGCGTGAGCACGAATTATGTTGCATTCATGACCAAGCAAAAGCAAAGACAAGAATGAACTGTTTGCTGATGTGTTGTATGGTCAGATTAAAGTTGATAGCCCGGTTGAGCCGGATAACTACCAATCCCCATTAGGGTTGTGCTGTGACCATTGGGTCACTTGACAGTGGTCAAATGCAGGGTTGCGGCAGTGAGCAAGCCCCATGCTCCATAGAGAATGCCGTCGGTGGGAGAGAGCCCATGACGTCATCGTGCCTTATGGGGGAGGATGATGCCTAGTTTACGACCAGTTGACCGCCAACCATAAGGTTGTACCGTGGCCTAGAGGGTCATAATAATCGGAGTATATGTGTGGGTGTGAGACATAAGCAAGTTGTGTGAGATGCTCTGATTATTCGTATGCTCTTAATGTCGTGATGATTTGACACATGCATTGACAATTGTGAAAGGTGTGGCAATGGCCAGGTGAGATTGCTTGTGACGTGACTCACGTGTGATTGATAAACTTCATCATCTAATGGCCATGCGCCTTGCTTGTATTGTATGAGATTTGACGTGCAGGGTATGGCAGACCGAGTAAGGTTGCATGCAAACCGAATATTGATTGTTGGTTTGCCTTGTCTATATTTTAGTCTACTGTTTGCTAGCTGTCTATTGTTGGGTTGAGTGAGGGGTGGTTCTGGAGAGATACCTCGGGTTGAGTTGGCGTACTAACCGAGGCTTAGGGGGAGAACTCGCTAAGATTTTATTTCACTGGTTGTTGTATAACCACTTTCAAGCTTCTAAAATGGTGTACCCGTAGTGGAGAATCCTACCCCAGCTCCTCCAGTGACCGACCTGACGGAGTTTGAGTCCAATGGGTCCAAGTGATCGTGGTGTTGAACTCAAGGGTTCTTTATGTACTATTGGATTAGCCTAGTTTCTTTTTGGTTTGGCTTAGAGGATGAATTGGCCCTTTTTGTCGAGCTTGTAATTTGAAAAATGATCCTCAATTGGTTAATCCAGTAAATTGAATAATTGAGTAGTCGATGTTGTTCTTGTTGTTCATCCATCTATCCCTTTTTGATTGTTTATTTGTCTAGGGATGGTTCGTCTTCCGCTTGCACTTAATGAAAGACAAAATGAATGGTCATCGATGGGTCTTTGGATGTCGCTTTCAATTGACCATGGAAATGGGGTTGCCGCGAGTTCGAGAGTCGGGGCATGACAACCTCGTCGATTTTGGTATCAGAGCGAGGTTGACACTTGGAGTGATAAGGTGCATGGGATTTTTTTGGGATAGTGAGATAGGGATGGCTTTTATATTACGTGCCTGTGATTGCTTTTGTGATTTTGTGTGGTGGTGGGTTGCTCATAGTCCAGAGTGATGAGCAATCTTGAGCAATTAGCCCCTAGGTATAGGGCAGCATCTAGTTAGACTCATGCTAGAGGTAGTGCGTAAATAGATCCTAGGTTAAACGAGATCCTACTAGCACTAGAGACCTTGTTAGGATAGCAAGCTGTGTGCTTCTATTGTGGCCCTTGTGGTTCCCCTAGTGAGAGGAGAGGCTTGTGAGAGACCGATACCTAGGCTGGTAGAGCAGTTCCAAAGATTGAAGCCACCGAGGTTCAGTGGCATGGGCGACCCTGAAGCTGCGACCCTTTGGATAAGGGATTTCAAGAGGACTTTCGTAGTGCTGAGGTGCTCAACAAAAGACAGAGTGCTTTTGGTGGCTTATTAGCTTCAAAGTAATGCCATTACTTGGTGGGAAGCCACTCAAGGAAGAGTGTTCCCTGAAGGCACGGCTCAGACTTGCGGTGCCTTTCATGAAGTTTTCAATGGAAAGTACTTCTTGAATAGTGCGAGGGAGTCATCAATGGTAGAGTTCCAACAGTTTTGTCAGAATTAGATGTCAATGGATCAATATGAGGCAAAGTTCACTAAGTCGACGCATACTTGGCCAAGGTTAGTGGAGGACCCTTTGGATAGGGTGAGACATTTCAGAGATGGCTTAAAGCCAGAATTGAAAGCTAGCTGGTGCCCTTGAGTTTAAAGAGTTTTGATGAAATGCACAAGAGGGCCTAGATGATAGAAAAGAATATGATTGAGAGGGCGACCGCATCTGGCTCGCGGTTCGTGCTTAATGTAGACAATCATTGATTTGGAAAGAGAACAATGATGGGGAGAAGGAATCTCATCCCACCCAACAGAAAGTGGATTGTCATGGAAAGACAACCCAGTAGTGGGTGACAGTTTTGAGTTTGTGGGAAATCGATGAGGACCCTCGACCCCTTTGAAATTCGTCATTGGAAGTAACTCATTTATTGAATGAAGGTTGCTAAGGTTATTGGACAACCGAGGTTAATTGGTTAGTTGAAGAATCAAGGATGGATTGTTGCACTTATGCATCACTTATTAGTAGCTCAACCAAGGGATGATCATGAGCAAGTATCCATTACCAAGGATGGATGACTTGTTTGACCCATTTCAAAAAGCTTCGATATGTTCCAAGATAGACCCAAGGACGGGTTATTAGTAGTTGAGGATTAAAAATAAGATAAACTAAAAACGACATATCATGTGTGATTTGGTCACTACGAGATTACCGTACCGCTGTTTGGATTAACTAATGCACCAGTTGCTTTTATGGATTCGATGGATTGAGTGATTGGAGCAAATTGTAATTATGTTTGTGAACAATATATTAGAATATTCGAGGAAATTAGAGGAACACGAATAGCACTTGAGAGTAGTGCTATAGACCATTTGAGAGCATAAATAATATGCCAAGTTTAATACGTGTGAGTTTGGGTTTACTCGCATTGTTTTGTTGATCATATGATTTTGGATGAAGGAACTAAGATCAAGGCAGTCATGAATATGTTAGGATTTATGATGGTAACAGAGGTTCGAATTTTTCTAAGTCAGACAAGTTAGTACAGACGATTCGTAGAAAGGTTCTCTATGATAGCTATGCCTCCGATACAAAGGTTAATGAAGGACGTAAGACGTTGAATGGACGAATAAGTGAAATTTTTAAGAGCTTAAGTATAAGTTGATTACCACATCAGTTTTGAGGATTTAGTCTAGTATTGGAGAATACGAGTTTTAGAGTGAGGTGTCGTATAAGGGATTTAACTTTATGGTAAGGCAACAAAGAAGATTGATTGCTTACGCGTCACGACAATTGAGGTCATTGGATTTAATGGAAGTCAGATAAGTTTTATCATGATGATTTGAAGAGTTGTAGGTATGTGATTATAAGAGATGATCTATTAAATGGCAATAATCTTTGATAAGAATTACGGTGGATGATTTATTACTTGGAAATCTTAGATTCGATTAAGATATGAATTTACCCAAGGTGGATTATTTTAGGAGATAGGAGATAAATAAGATAGGGATTTGAGGAATGGATTTTTGTCTTTGGTGGATTAAGAATTAATTATCCATTGATGCTAGATGGATGAATGGTCAAATAGCATTATCGATGATTTCTTCTTGAGGTATCAGAAAGGATGTGAAGAGATACCTTAAAGCTTTTGGTGCAATAAATTACATTTGGTTTGCACTAATTTTCAAGTGGTTGAGGTGAATTCTTGGTTTGATTATTAAATAGATGTGAAAGGAATGTTGAAAGAAAAAATCGGTGGCTTATGGAATTCAGATAGCGATTTGATGGAAATTCAGTAAATCAGATTTCAAGTGTTGATAAGTGACCCCGTGGAAACAAGCTCATGAGTTGACGAGCTAGAGAAACTTTTGCACTTTGAGGTGCTCAGACGAGATTAAAACCGTGAGACTTTGTATAGGACAAGCCAAAGTGGATAATACCTCTATGAGATGGTGCATGTCAAAAAGGGACTTTTGCTAGTAGTGGTGTAGTTCGAAGATGCCCGTAACAACTGATCCGACGAGGGCAAGGAGTGGTCGCCAGGGCTAGAGTGCCTAAGCAAGGAGCGACTCCTTATGGGCTTTTAAGATGTCGAAAGGGGCAGAAATGAATTGAACTACGCACTGTGCAAAAATAGAGTACTTGTGGGAAAATATTTTATAAGAATAGTATAACAGAAATATGGTCAAGCTTAATGGTGTTTAATTATTGCTTTGAGTGGTGGGTTATGTGATTTTTGTGGATTAATTAAACATGTTTAGTTTAAATTGCTTGATTAATTATTTTAATTAATGTTTTTGTCTAATTTTTGAATTTAATGTATTAATTAATTAAATTATTTTATAATTTCAAATTATTAATATTTCTGAAAATTAATTATTTTGGGGAAAATAATTAATTGTGATTATTTATGGGAAATGGTTTTAATTGAGTAATTTTATGGGAAAATTACTATGGTATAATTTTCTAAAGTCAATGGTATTTATATGCTACATCATTAAATGGCATTAGTTTTCTAAAGAAGGGTTTTATTAATGGAATTATTTAGGTTGGATAATTAATTATGGGATTGGAAAACAATTATAAGTATTTTGTGGGACTTAAATTATTTTATCGGAACAATCGACTATAGTATTATGTGCTTCTTAAATGAGTATCTTTGAGTATAATTATAGTTTATACTTATTTTGGGATAATTGATTATTTATGGGAATAGTTGATTATCGTAATCGTGAGGCCATGTGTTTATCTATTATTGAATATTGAGACACATGATTGGGTACCGGTAATTATAGAGATATGTGATTATTTTGAAAAGGTATGCAACTATTGTGATGTTGATTGGTCGGAATTGATTATCAGACTGTGACTTGAATTGCTAATTGTTACAACTTTCGTGAATGATTGGACTGCTGCTATTGTGCGTGATTGTGGATACTGCCGTATGACATTATACGTGTGTTAACTACAATAGCATGCCACATGAGTACGAATTATGTTGCATTCATGACCAAGCAAAAGTAAAGACAAGAAAAAACCATTTGCTGATGTGTTGCATGGTCAGATTAAAGTTGATAGCCCGGTTGAGCCGAATGACTGCCAATCCCCTTTGGGGTCCGTGACCATTAGGTCGCCTAACAGTGGTCAAATACGGGGTTGTGGCAGTGAGCAAGCCCCATGCTCCATAGAGAATGTCGTCGGTGGGGGAGAGCCCATGACATCGCCATGCTTCATAGGAGAGGACGATGCTTGGTTTATGACTAGTTGAATGCCAACCATAAGGTTGTACCGTGACCTAGGGGGTCGTAATAATCGGAGCATATGTGTGGGTGTGAAACATGAGAAAGTTGTGTGAGATGCTTTGATTATTCGCATGCTCTTAATGTCGTGATGATTTGATGCATGAGTTGACAGTCGTGTGGGGTGTGGCAATAGCCAGGTAAGATTGCTTGTGACGCGACTCGCATGTGATTAATAAACTGCATCATCTAACGATCATGTGCCTTGCTTGCATTGTATGAGATTTGACATGTAGGGTATGGCAAACCGGGTAAGGTTGCAAGCGAACCTAATATTGATTATTGGTTTGCCTTGTCTATTGTTTGGTCTACTATTTGCTTGCTGTCTATTGTTGGGTTGAGTGAGGGGTGGTTCTGGAGAGATACCCTAGGTTGAGTTGGCATACTAACCAGGGTTTAGGGGGAGAACTCGTTGAGATTTTATTTCACCGATTATTGTAAAACCACTTTTAGGCCTCTAGAGTGGTGTACCCGCAGTGGAGAATATTGCCCCGCCCCTCCAGTGATCGACCCAGTGGAGCTTGAGTCCGATGGGTCCAATTGACCGTGATGTTGAACCCGAGGGTTCTTTGTGTAATGTTAGATTAACCTAGTTTCTTTTTGTTTTGGCTTAGAGGATGGATCGGTCCTTTTTGTCAAGCTTGTAATTCAAAAAATGATCATCTGTTGGTTAATCCAGTAAATTGAATAATTGAGTAGTTGATGTTGTTCTTGTTGTTCATCCCTCTATCCCTATTTGATTGTTTGTTTGTCTGGGGATGGTTCATCTTCTGTTTGCACTTAATGAAAAATAAAATGAATGGTTGCCGATGGGTCTTAGGACCTCGCTTTTAATTGACCATGAAAATAGGGTTGTCACGAGCTTGAGAGTCGGCGTGTGACAGTGAAGGTGGCTAGTGTTACAATGGTGGCAGCCGACGGTCAATGGCTGACGCAAAGAGAACATAGTAGTTATCGTAGGGGATGAAGGAGGAAAGAGGAGGATTAGGATTGGTTTCTGGTGGAGGTAGCTCACGGCAATGACTCGCTAACAGGTTCAACAACATGTCAATGTTAGCAAGACAACAGAGTGCAAAGGCTGTGGCAACCATCAACAAGCCAACGGCAAAGTAGAAACACAACAACAGCAGACGGGTCAGCTAAGGAGAAGAAGAAGAAGAAGAGAAGTAGCAATTGGGTGTGTGGCTTAGTAGGAAGAGAGAGAGAGACAAAGAAGTTTGAAAAGTCAAAAACTATAGGGGAGTAGGTGGGGTGTGCAGAGGAGAAAAAGGAAAAGTAGAGATAGAGGGGATGTGAGGGAGTAAAGGGTGCGTGGCAAAAGGAGGGGAAAAAGCAACTCAAATAAGAGAGAGGGAGAAGGGATGTGCATTAATTTTTGTACGTCGCTTCCCTTCCCAACACTTCTATCTTCAAAACTTTTGTCTCAAACCATAAATGGTAGGAGGAACAAATTCATCTTTTCTCATCATTTGGCACACTTATTCCCGAAATGCCCTTAGATCAACATTGAAGAGTGGCAAAGTCCTGAATTTAAATTTTCAGCTTGACAATCCTTTTTTTGACGTTTTCGAGCAAACTAAAAATTTTGGAAATTACTGAGGCTGAAATCCAATAATTTAATTCTGACATCCCAAAAAGTTTGATAACTGAACTCAGATTAAAAATCATAAATTAATAAAATTCAAAGTAGTTCAAAAAATTCAGGACGTCACAACTCTTCCCCCCTTATAGAAATTTCATCTTCGAAATTTGCACCACTACTTAAATCCTCAAACAAATGGGAGTATTGACGCCTCATTACTTCCTTCTTTCCCATGTGGCTCCTTCTGTTCCATGATACTGCCATACCACTTTGACCAAGGAAATTGTCTTGTTCTGCAGCACACACTCTATTTGATCTATCATTCACACAAGTCTTTCCACGTACGGCACTCTGTCGTCCACGTCAATTTCCTCAAAGTTTAGTACGTGGGTTGGATCTGGCTCATACTTTCTCAACATTGACACATGAAAAACATCATGCACTTATGCAAGTCTTGGAGGCAATGCGAGATGATAAGCCAAAGTTCCAGTCCTTTCCAAAATTTCAAAGTGTTCCACATACATTGGACTCAACTTTCCCTTTTTGTTAAATCGTGAAGTACCTCGCATTGGCGACACCTTCAAGAATACATGATCGCCAACTTGAAACTCTAATGGTTTACGTTGCTTGTTCGCATAGCTTTTCTAGCGACTTTGAGCAATCTTTAGCCTATCTTGAATCACCTGGATTGCATTCATCGACTGTTGGATTTTCCGCTCACCTACTTCATTCCAACAAAGCGGGGTTCTATAGGGTCTACCATACAATGCCTCAAATGGGGCCATCTTAATGCTCTATTGGTAGCTTTTATTGTAAGCGAACTCAACTAGGTGAAGTTGCTTCTCCCAACTTCCTTTAAAATCCAGAACGCAAGCTCGCAACATGTCTTTAAGTGTTTTGATCGTCCTTTCCTATTGATCATCCATTTGTGGATGATAAGTTGTACTATATTGCAGCTTTATTCCCATGGCCTCTTGCAGAATTTTCCAAAATGTTGCCATGAATTTCGGGTCTTGGTCTAACATGATCGTCAACGGTACTCCATGAAAGTGTACAATATGTTAGACATACAACTTTGCATACCTTTCCAAGGTAAAATTCTTTCGTATAGCAATAAAGTGTGTAGATTTCGTCAATCTATCCACCATGACCCAAATTAAGTCGTTACCCCGTTGACTCCTCAGTAACCCTATCATAAAGTCCATCGTTATATGTTCCCACTTTCATTCAGAGATCTCGAGAGGTTATAGTAACCCTCAAGGCTTGCAGTGCTGCACTTTCACTTGTTAACACGTTAAGCACTTAGCCACGTGCTTGGCAATGTCCAACTTCATGCCATTTCACCAATAATGTTGTCGCAAGTTCTGGTATATCTTCGTGTTGCCTGAATGTATACTATAGCTACTACGGTGGGCTTCTAACAAGATTTCCTCCTTATGTTCCGCATCGTTGGACACACACACAAAAATATCCTAATTAATTATTATTCACTAAAATAATTAATCGCAATTAATTATATCAAAATTTTATTATTATAAAAATAATAAATCAATATTTAATTATTTATAAAATAATTAAATTTAAATAAAAATTTAAAATTAAACTAACTTGTTTAATTAGCCCAAAGTACAATTAATGTATAGTTAATTACCAATAATCAAGATTAACCAAATTAATAGTCATTTACTTAAATTAACCATAACCACCTAATCCCGGTTAGTCCTAAACTAAACTAAGCCTAATCAAGATTAATATGCTAATAAAGAGATTAGTACCATAACCCATTGTTTAGCGATGGTAGTGACATGGTTATGACGGCGGCGGCGAGACGGGTGCATCGAGACAAGGCAACACAAGGCCGATCTCAACCGAGGAGGTTCTAGCCAAGCTGGTTCGTGGAGAAGAGGATGCGCGCATGGCTCCAGCAAGGCTGGCAGATGGCTTTGGTCAACTGAGGGTGATTGGTGGCTGGCCAACCATTGGTGGTTAGCTTGGTTCAAACTAAAACTGAGAGAGAGAGAGAGAGAGAGAGAGAGAGAGAGAGAGTTGGTTTGGCGAGGATGGGTAGCGATTGGCAGTGGTTCGTAGCAAGCAGGCGATGGTCTCCAAGCAGTCTAGTGTCATGCCCTGAACCCCAAGTATGCGACAACCCCTTCACTTTGGTCAATTGAATGCGACATCCTAGGACACGTCATCGACCACTAATTTTATTCTTTCATTATGCGCAAGTGGAAACGAACTAACAACCAGTAAATCAATCAATCACAATAGGGATAGAAGGATGAACAATATCATAGCAGCAAAACCAACTCATTTATTTAATTACTAGATTAACCATTAAGGAACATTTTCTAATTACAAGCCCACCGGCGAGTCAGTTTCTTTTTCCAAGCCAAACAAAAAGAGGCCAAGGCTAGGTTAATCTACTCCCTCAAAAAGAATGCTCAGGTTCAGTAAGTCCATTAGGGACTACCAAAGTGCAAAAACCCATTGGACTCAGGCTCCATTAGGTCGTAGTCAAAGGGGTACGGGTCGGTTACAGGTAGGGTAGGGTCAAGATCCACCATGGCTCCATTTGGAGGGTCCGGCTCCATAGGATCTTAGTCTGCGTCCTTGGGGCCTCTACCAAATGGCCCATCAAAACCGTGTAGAGGATCGATCAAGAGATCATCCTCCTTAATGTGCCACGCCAGGAACCGATAGAGAACCCACAGCCCCGGTCCTTCATCCACCCAGATGGTGGAAATGTACTTCTCGTAAAGATGTATTCGACTTGGGAAGCGATGGTGTGTCACAATGGTCTCCCAGTCCTTGGGGACCCCAAATTGCACCAAAGGGTGCGCCATCCTAAGGATTTGAAATGTTTTAATACAACAATGAGATATAATCTTAGCGAGTTCTCGCCTTAAGCCTCACTTAGGACATCATTTCATCTCGAGATACCTAACATAAGAACAACCCCTCATGCAGATCAATGGCGACAATACTAACTACCATAGTCAAGACATGATCTATTCAATAAACTCATGAATAACATTGACAAACAGTCGACTCCCAGGCAACCATACCTAGTCATGCCATACCCTACACGATAACACACATATATATCACGATTAATGCATACCACATCTTAGTAATGCATTCAATCAGTCACATTCGAGTTGTATCACCAACGATATCACTTGGCCATTGCCACACTCTACATGTTATCAACTCAGGCATATCACAAATGGTACAACCACCACATGCATAATTAGAACCAATGACACCATGTTTCTCATGCACTCTTGTAGTCATGCTTGTTTCAATTAAGGCTACAACCAAACTCCCGTTGGTGTCTATGGCATAGCCCTCCCCCATGAGGGCAGGGTCAGGATCCACCATGGCTCCATCTAAAGGGTCCAACTCCAAAGGATCCCACTTTTGCATCCTCAGGGCCTCTACTAGATGGCCTATCAAAATCGTGTAGAGGACCGATCAAAAGATCGTCCTCCCTAATGTACCACATCGCGAACCGATGGGGAACCCACAGTCTCGGTCCCTTATTTACCTAAATGGTGGTAACATACTTCTCATGAAGATGCATCCGACCTGGGAAGCGATAGTTCATCACAATGGTCTCTCAATCCCTGGGGACCCCAAATTGCATTGGGGGGTGTGCCATCTTAAGGACTTGAAATGTTTTAATACAACAATGAGATATAATCTTAGCGAGTTCTCGCCTTAAGCCCTAGTTAGGACTCTCATATTGAGGTATCTTTCATAAGAACAACCCCTCATGTAGATCAATGGCCACAATACTAACTGCCTTAGTCAAAACATGATCTATTCAATAAACTCATGAATAACATTGGCAAAAAGTCGACTCACAGGTAATCTTACCCAATCATGCCATACCCTACACGATAACACGCATGCATATCACGATTAATGCATACCACATCTTAATAATGCATTCAATCAGTCACATTCGAGTTGTATCGCAGACGATCTCACCTAACCATTGCTACACCCTACACGTTATCAACTCAGGCACACAAATGGTGCAACCAATACATTCATAATCAGAACCAATGACGCCATATTTCTCATGCACTCTTGCATTTATGCATGTTTTGATTATTAATGCCCTTTAGGGCTACAACCGAACTCTCATTGGTGTCTACTGGCATAGCTAGGTATCGCCCTCCCCCATAAAGCGTAGCTACGTCAAGGGCTCCTTCCCATGATGGCATTCCCAAAGGAACATGGGCTCGGCCTCTACCATGACTCCAAATCCGAACTCTAGCCTAGATTTCCGACAAATCAGACTTTGTCCTCCAATCTCCTACCAGGGTGATGAGTTAAATTTAGTAACCACGTAAGCATACCATTACAACCCATTTTAATCTTGAACATTAGCCGATGCAACATGGTACATGCTTGCAAAATCAGTCAAATAATCATATGTGGTCACGTGTTATTCAAAAAACCGTCCAACCTCCATGCATTATAAACAGAACATGCCCTTTCCAATTTCATGGCAACATTTGACATAAACATACACTCGACACCTTAGGATTTTCCTTTTATATACCCATGCGATTTCATTAAAATGTAAATTATACACTTAAGTCATCATCCATACATGCAACCAATCAACATGCCTTAACAATCACGAACGCATCGAATTAAGACTATAATTCCCTTATGCATGAAAAGTACTGTATGAACAGTAATTCGTGAATAGTAACTCGTGAACAGTATTATTCATAATTTAATAAATAATAATATAAATTCTTAATTTCATAAATAAATTATTAAAAGAAAACAATTTTTTTTAATAGAATAATGCTAATCAAGATTACCTCCTCATCCTTCATTATTCTAATTAATCACAATTAATGAGTACTAAGCAAGATTAACATTTTAATCCAAACTAACCATGATTAACTAAACTAACCATGCTTTAACTATGATTAATTAACCCAATCTTGGTTAATTAATCAAACCATAATCCAACCTTGGTTAATTAACCTAACTTTGGTCATCTTTCTAACCAACCTTTTAACCTTAGTTAGCCTTAATTAAACCCCTAAATAAGATTAACCAAAACTAAACTACCCCTAAACAAGTTTAATGGACTAATCAATGGATTAGAGTGTAAACTCACTTTTTAGTCGGGTCGGAGACACTAGTGCGGCAACAGCAACAGTGGTGAGGCTACACACGGGGACCTTGACAACGTTGACCCAAAGCAGCCTGGGGTGAAAACAATAGTCGCAAGGGTTGGTTCTCCTCTATTATGTAGAAAACCAAGCTGAACGGGGGGAACCACGATTGGTCGGACTAATCGGTGGTCCAGCGACCTGCTAGCCAGCATTCAACAACTCTAAGTGACTGAAGGGAAGATGCTGGTGACTAGTCCGAGTGGCATTAAGGCGAAAACAGGTGTGGTTGAACATTTCCAACCGATACAGCAACTGGAAACACAAGTGGGCAAAATAGTGGCAACTTTTGGATGGTTGGCGGGTTGATCGATGATCAGGACTGGTGAGCATCGGCGACAAAGGGCATGGATTAGAGCTCTTGGTTGTTGCTACAGGTGGCTCAGGCAATGACAAGGATGAACCAGCTGTGAAAATGGAGGATAGGAAGGAAAGGAAGAAGAAGAAGAAGAAAGAGAGGGGAGGGGTGGTCAGCCAGCTTAAGGAGTAGAGAGAAGGAGGAGGGAGAAAGAAGATAAAGACCTAATCCACCTCTTCAATGCCCAACAACCCTTGTTCCTTCCCTATGCAAATGTCATCATCATCCAAGACTCTCTCTCTCTCTCTCTCTCTCTCTCTCTCTCTCTCTCTCTCTCTCTCTCTCTCTCGTCTTCCATCCATTAATGCTAAGAGGGGCATTTTAGTCATTTCCACCTTGGGCACAATCACCAAATTGCCCATGGGCTGAAAATGAAGAGAGAACCTAAGAAATGGGCTAGAAATTAATAAGAATGGGCTCGGGAATTTTTGGGCTCAAATTGGCTCAAAAATATTTGAATGCTCACTCGGGTTAGCGGGGGATAATGGGCTAGAATAGGTCAAGTGTGCTAATTGGGCTCAATGGGCCCACACTTGTGGCCGCCTATCCTTAGGCATGAGGCCAACTTGGGTCTTGCTTGGCCCACTTCCTTGTGGGCTCAATTTCTCGATCTGTTAAATCATTTTCCAACAATTCAGGCTTATGGATAGTTTCGAAGGTTATTGAAACATCGTCCAAAGGTTCATCTCTAACGTTCCTAAAAAATTCAATGTCCAATATCGGATTTACATACATAGCCAATTTCGATTGAATGCAATTTTAGTATGTCTTGGACTAATAAGCGGCTTCGAGGATTTATGCGTAATTGACTCATGTTTGACTCAGTGTTAAACCACAGTCAATTTTTCTCGACACATGGATATCCTTGACTATCATGAAATTGCAAAGGATCATTCTTATTTCAAAGTACACAATTACTGAGAATTGACTTAGGGCCGACCGCGGTCTCAATAACAGTAAACGTATTCACTTGTCGTCCCATTACACCCTGTACAGGAATCAACTTCTAGTCACTCCTTGAATCGGGTTATATAACCACGGGATCGTCCTTACGCATGTTCCATGGCCAAGTCATTATCCTAGGTCAAGTTCTTTAGTTGTACGAGTTTAGTCCTCATTAGCCTTTCCCCTTAGGGTTAGCATCTCGGGAGCGATTAGTTCCGAGTGAGATTAAATATTAATGCATTGACGAAATTCATGTTCATGCATCCCTCAAAGAGCTCAAATTTTAGGACGTCATATTTAGTGTTTGGACGAAGGCAGTTGGTGTTACGATGGTGGCAGTCGATGGTCAACGGTTGAGGTAGAGAGGACATAGCAACTATTGCAAGGGACAAATGAGGAAGGAGGGGGAATGGGACTAGTTTTTGGTGGAGGTGGCTCTTGGCAACGACCCGTCGACAGTCCAGCAGCATGTCAATGAGACGATAGAGTGTGAGGGTTGTGGCAGCCATCAACAACCTAGTGGCAGAGCAAAAACACAGCAGCAGCAAATGGGTTAGCCAAGGAGAAAAAGAAGAAGAAGGAGAAGAGAAGTAGCAGTTGGGTGTGCGGTTCAACAAGGGGGGAGAGAGAGGGGTTTGAAAAGTCAAAAATGATAGGGAAAGAGGTGGGGCATGTAGAGGAGAAAAAGGAAAAGCAGAGATAGAGAGGACGTGAGGGAGTAGAGAGGGCGTGGCAGAAGGAGGGGAAAAACTCAGATAAGAGAGAGGGAGAAGGGACGCGCATTAAATTTTGTACATCCCCTCCTTTCCCAACACCTCTATCTTCAAAACTATTGTCCCAAACCCATAAATGGTTGGAGGGACAAATCCATCTTTTCCCATCATTTGGCACACTCATTCTCGAAATGCCCTTGGATCATAATTAAAGAGCGGCAAAGTCCCGAATATAAATTTTTGGCCCGACAATCATTTTTTCGACGTTTTCAAGTGAACCGAAAATTTTGGAAATTAATGAGGCTAAAATTCAATAATTTAATCCTGACGTCTCGGAAAGTTCAATAATTGAATTTAGATTAAAAATCA
Source organism: Corymbia maculata (assembly GCA_014182735.1). NCBI lineage: Eukaryota > Viridiplantae > Streptophyta > Magnoliopsida > Myrtales > Myrtaceae > Corymbia > Corymbia maculata. The sequence goes on along the minus strand of CM024688.1, from coordinate 18,738,849 downwards.
TGAATTGATAAAATCCATAGTCATTCAAAAAATTTGGGACGTCACACACAAACTTGAACAAATGTGCTATCTCTATTGTTGCCCGGACTAAATTCTGTACATAAAGACATGCTTAGTGATTAATATCATCCTAGTAATCTTGGATCAGGTGAGAGATGAAATCTATGGCAAATAACTCAGATCATACGAGTGACACAAAAAGATGCTACATGAAAAAATAAATTGACGAAGGAAAATGGTATTACATCATTTTTCAATAGATCTACTAACCTCAACTAGTATTAAAAAAAGTGATGCACAATTTATATTTTTTTTAAGGAAAATGGTGCTGGAAAGAAATTAGCCCTTGCTATTCTCTCTTGACTTTTGATTATGGGAAATTAGCATCCTAAAAAAAAAAGTGACTGTAATTGTGTAAGTGTATTTTTAGTGACAATCTCATAATTAGTATGGTTGGCTAGGGTGTTAAACGATTTTCAGGAGGAGATTCCCCCATTAAAATCGCATTGACAAAATTTAGCCGATTTCATGGGACTTGCCAGTTATTTATTGGGCTTTCAAGTAGAGGAATCTTAATTCTTGTGTCCTTGGATTTTCAAAATTCAGAGGGCAAAATTCACCTTGTTAATCGTTATTGAGATGGAAAATAATGTCATCCACTCCTTCTCTGATATTCAATGTCTATATTGTTATTGAGGTGTTATCACAACATTGGTTGCTTTGCCTCAACAAACACCAGACCAAACCAACAAACTATCAACAATATATATTCAACCCCCTTAAGCCACATCCAAAATACAACTCCAAAAGTTCCCCATTGATAGCACCTTGCCCTACTTGCCGCTAATCTAGGAACCTAAAAATATGAAATATAAGTGGAATGAATAACTACAGTTCAGTGAGTAATACATTTCTTCAAAATAAATTGATCATCACTATACATATTTAAAACACACATATAAACTCATTTACACCAAACCTAGTATGCAACAAACTTCACAATCAAAAGGGTTTATCTATGTGGTATAATAATACACGGAAATGACAAAATCTTGCAAATTAAGTCAATGCGAAAATATTAGGGAAATAAAAGAGGAATAATAAAGACAACAAAGATTTATATGGTTCGATCCAAGTATTGTACCTATATCCACAGGGAGAGCCAGTGGCAAATAATCCATTATAATAAGAGAATCAAAGTTACAATCACTCACATGCTCGAGTGGATTCCATACCTAGATTTAAGCACAAACCACTAGTGTTTACATATAACAACTCAATTGAGATGTAAAATCACAGCATAGATCACCGCTTATTCAATCCCAAAGCAAAGGCTCTACGGACACCAAGAACAAGAACTTGTCTAACCACTCTTGCTTTTCTTACAGCAGCTGCACATTCGCTTGGTGGCTTTCTTTCCTTGTGTGGCACTTATCTTGCTGAAGAAAAGAAGTCTCCTTTTATTTCATATGGGTGTGGCAGGAAACAAACCCTTTCTTTCGCCAGGGCAAACAAGAAAAAGACATGAAGGTCCTTCTAAAATCAAGCAATAAATGGAGTCCTTCTTTGGTCAATCGGTCAAACCCAGAAAAGAAGAAATCAATCCTGTTGATCGAATCTTGAGCTATATATCCCTGATAAAAATAACAAATCTTCAATTATCCAAAGTAACCATTGCCCAAGAAATCCGTAACTTGAATTAATTTGTGTGGTCACATTTTGGATATTTATCCAAATTTATCTAACGAATTGAGTTTCATAAAAATTAAAGCTCTCACAAGATTAATTTAACAATTCTCCAACCAGGCTTGATGTTAAAAGCCAAGTTATAGTGCTCATCATCTATGCTATTCTCCCAATGCCCTGACGGGTGTTTACTCTCCATAGACACCAATTGAGCTCAAGCAAAACTTGAGCTTTGCTAGAGGAATGGGCTTAGTCACCATGTTTGCTGGATTCTTTACTATAGCAATCTTTTTCACAATAACCTTGCCCTTTTGCTAAGACAACTTACATGAAGTGATACTTGATATTGCTATGTTTCTTTGGCTCTCGATAAACTAGATTATACGCAAGATATATTGCACCTTAATTATCATAGTGTCAACACTTTTCTATTCTACCCCAAAGTCCGAGAGTAAACTTTATAACCATATTGCCTTCTTTGTTATAAAAGTTAATGCCTTGCACTCTGCCTCAGTCGAAGACAAGGCAACATCATCTTGCAAGGATGATTTCCAACTCACTTCATACCCTGTTAAAGACTTGCAATCATCGAAATCATTGGCATGATCCAAACTCACATAACTAGTGGTCTCATTGCCATTGCTATCTCTCTAGTACACTCTACCCACATATGTTGTCCCTTTCAAATATTTGAGGACTTCATAGCTTCCCAATGAGATTTACCAATATGCTTTGTATAGTGACTAACTATGCTCACAACTTGTGAAATATTAGGCCTAGTGCATATCATAGCATACATAATGCTATCCAATGCACTACAATAAGGAACATGGGACATATGCTCCTCCTCCTTAGTCTACAATGATAATTTATCATAAAGTTCTAAGTGCTTCACTAAATGAGTACTTACAGATTTTGTTGATTGCATCTTAAAATATGCTATGATCTTCTCAATGTTTTTCTTTTGAAATAGATGTAAAAGTCCTGCAGCCTATCACACAAAAATCTTGATGCCTAAGATCTTCTTTGTAGCGGTTAAATCTTTTATCTTAAATTCAACACTCAACTACCTCTTCAACACGTCAATATCAGGCATATTCTTAGTTGTTATCAACATATCATTAACATATATTAATAGGCAAATCAAAGAACCATCCTCCAATCTCCTAAGGTAAATATAGCTATTCATATGAATTTTGAAATAGTCCTGATTAGTCATGAAAGCATCAAAATGTTTATACCATTGCCTAGGAGACTGTTTCAGCCCATATAATGATTTCTTTAACAAGTAAACATGATATTCCTTATCGATAATAGTAAATCCCTTTGGCTACCTCATGCAAATCCACTTCTCCAACTCACCATGAAGACATATAATTTTCACATCTAGCTGCTCTAAGTCGAGATCTTGTACAACAACTAAATCAAGCAATACACAAATAAAAATAAGTCTTACCACAAGAGAGAACACTTAGTTTTAGTCAATGCTCTCCCTTTGTATATATCCCTTCACTAGTAGTCTTACTTTATACCTTGCTACCTCGACATAGGGAATGCCCTCCTTCCATTTGAAAACCTATTACTTCTGACAATCTTTTGACTCTTGAATACTTTGACTAGCTCCATGTCTGATTCCAATGGAGTGATTCAATCTCTTTACTTATAGCCCTAGCCACTGCGACGACTTACCACTAACTATCATTTTAGAGTAAGACAAAGACTCATCTATTTACACATCGTTACCTATAGTCAATGCATAAGCAATATCTATATAACCATAATGTATTGATGATTTAATTTGCCTTCTCAGTTTGTCTATGGCTATAGTGTGCTATGGCTATGCTGGTTGTTCAATATCACCGACTTTAGGAACTATGACTCCATCTACAGTCTCAACTTCTATTACCTCTGAGGTCCTAAAAGTTTCCAGCTGAATCTCCATCTCATTTTTTACACCATGATTCGTCTCCTCCATTGGTTGTGTCTCAAAACTCCTCTGTTAAAGTATTGCGGTCTTGTTGAAGATTATGTCTTTGCTGATTGAAAAATCCGGTGATCTAGGATCAATGCACCATAGTCGATAGCTTTTTACCTCACATATATAACCCATAAATATGCACTTTTTCACTCTCGACTAGAACTTACCATGACATCTGAATATTCGTAGTCTAAAGTAATTAATAAGTTTTCTCAACCATACTTCCTTTTCCACTTGATATCATATGATTGAAACTAATTTACCAGGTAATATGCCATATTTACTACTTCCCAAAATTCATTGCCTAGTCTTACATGCAAAAGCATGAATTGAGCTTACTTAAGTAAAGTTCTCTTCTTTTGCTCTACTATGCCATTTTGCTATGATGTCCTAGGTGCTTTGCAATATCTCACAATCCCTGTTTTCTTGCAGAACTCAATAAAATCTTTGCCACATTACTTCATACCGTTATTGGTTCTCGGGTAGCTAATTTGTATATTTGACTACTTCTCCATCAATGCCTTAACTTTCTTGAGCTAATTAAACATATTACATTTGTGCTTCAAGAAGAATACATATACCTTTCTCGAATAAGCGTTGATATAAGTCAGTATATATTGAGTACCGCCTTTAAAAAATATACTCAACCAGCCGCTTGGTTAAATGAATAGTTGTAATAAATTTAATCTAGCATTACTTCCTAAAGATGTAATTCTCACACAAGTTTAGCTTCCCTGTCTTTTGACCCTTCAGCAATCCCTTCATCATTATCATGGCACCTCGTGAGATCTTTATTGGGAATGCAAAGCAAAAGCCCGATATCTTCACTTGGAGAGATTGCCAAGACAAAATCAAAGCCCATCAACATATCCAGCTGGACCAACCTTTACTCAATAGCTAAAGTTAATGAGTTTTGAGCCAGCTAGCATATCCAATTGAATCCACCACATTAATTCTCCAATGTGGAACTTCTTTAACACAGCTCACACACATGTGCATCCATCCTAACAATTTTTCTCTCATGTGTGAGTTCAGTATTAAGTTTTGCTCCCCCATGATTTAGGTTTTATTCTAGCCCAACTTCATCCTTACGGATTCGTGTTGCAATGGCACAACTGCCACCTACTTGGAAACCGCAACCATCGATTCTAATACCAATTGTTATAGTATAATACATGGAAACGATGGAATCTTGCAAATTAAGTGAATGCAAAAGTACTAGATAAATTAACAAGAAATGATAAAGACACCATATATTTATGTGGTTCAATCCAAGTATCAATACCTACGTTAACGGGGAGAGGAAGTAGCAAATAATCCCCTATAATCTAAGAATCAAAGTTGTAATCACTTACACACTCAAATGTTTCCCACACTTACATTTAAGCTCCAACCCCTGATGTTTGCAAATAAACAACTCAATTGAGATGTAAACTCATAGCACAAATCACCATGTATTCAAGCCCATAACAAAGGCTCTACGTATACTAAGAACATTAACTCATGTAATCATTCTTTCTTTTTGTACAGTGGCTTCGCATTCGCTGAACACTTTCTTTGCTTGTGTGGCACTTATCTTGCTGAAGAAGTCTTTTTTCATTTTATATGAATGTAGCAAGAAACAAACTCTTTCTTTCACCAGCACAAAGTAAAAAGACAAGGTCCTTAAATCGTGCAGTAAATGGAGTCCTTTGATCAACCGGTCAAACTCAGAAAAGAATAAACCAATCTTGTTGATTGGATTTATGATATATATCCCCATAGAATAACAAATCTTCAATTATCCAAAGAAATCACCGCCCAAGAAATCCAAAACTTGGATTAATTTGTGCAGTCACATTTTGGATATTTATCCAAATTTATCCAACAGATTGAATTCCATAAAAATTCAAACTTGAGACATTAACTCAACAATATATTATGGCAAAAATACCCATTTATATCAGTAAAATTGAAAGAAACATTAATGGTCCAATTCACTTATCATTCTCAACATACATGTTAAAGGTTGAGCTCAGATATCAATTATAATCACGCATAATGTCCCTTGTCACACGCATAACGCCCCTTGACAGGGTGACCAAGGTCCCACCTTCGGCAATATCTCCATCTATATTATCGGCGGCCAGCTTACAAAGATATCTTAAACTAACATGCATACCCATAACCCCCCATCACGGTCATATTGATATCGAGCATCAATACCAATCTACAACAACATCATCCACAATCTACAAAGCCAAATTCAGACAATATTTCATATATTATGCTGCGTTTCCTAAACTCTTTCAAATTCCATTTTGTGAACTAGTCCACAAATCAGTATATAACCTTTTCTATACCATATTTAAAGTTAAGAACTTCTCATGAGTCTTTCCAAAAAGTTTTGCAAATCCATTTGCAAGCAAGCAATTAAGACCATAATTTAAAGATAACATTTCCATATCTAATACACATATGATAGTAAATGCTTGATTCAATTCATGCAAGAAAAACTCATAATATAACTAATCCATTTCATCTTTGAAATATGAGTATATAAAATTAAAGAAGATATAGTATCACTTACCTCGAAATGCCTACAATCAAATAGCAAACATAATTGGAATTGTTGGACTCGCAATGTTAACATATAAGCGAAAGCAATTCATAATTCTAGGAGGCAGGAAATTAAAGAAGACAATTTTAATGCCTACTTCATCCACTATTTTATTGTTCACATATAGTTTTTTTCCTCCTTAATATTATAGGATGCTTTCGATCACATTTTTTAAATGTTAAATTTAGGCACACAACAAAGCAATTTTCAAACCAAGCATCAAGTTCTTATCCAATCCTCAAGACAATTATTTATGTCTTTTACAATAACGCATTGGAACTAACTAATTTGCTGCAAATATAACAATGCAAGACAGAGTTATTTGCTTTTAAAGGTAGAAATGGGTCACAAGAAATGCCAATTTAAGGCGAAAGGACTTTGAAAGAATCACTTACCAGCCAGCGGACCGTTTATAACGCGGGAACACAACAAGCCATCCCCCGGTCGATTCCCTCGGATGCGCCAAAAATATCAAGTCGATCAAATATTTGAGACCCACCAAATCCACGCTCACGTCCTCCTCAACAGGCCTCAGGTCCGGGCCAATTCCGCAACGTGAACCTCGAATACTTCCACGGGGTCCTCGACTGATTCGAAACCCGACTATGTTCAGCTTGAGTTCCATGATCAGAGTCCACCCCAAGAACCCGACCACTGCAGAAAAGCTTCCACTCTTTCAACAGGATATGGCATTGCGGCTTGTCGCTGGACAATTACAATTTCAAATTCTTGGTTCGTGGGTGCCCGCAGCTTCTTGCGTGCAGGGTGGGCGAATCGGTTCACGTTGCGCTCATGAGACACAGGTTCGAGAGTGACCCGCATGTTCAGAGGGTTTTAATATGTATGCGGAGATGGGTTGTTAGAATCGTGTCATTAATATGTATGCACAGATGGGTTGTTCAGAATTGTGTCATAGGATGTTCGGAAGGATTCTTGATCATGACGTGGTGCGTCCGAGCGCTTCCACCAAGTACGGCAATGTTGCGTTTGCTAAGCAGTTGTTTGACGAAATGCTCGAGAGACATACTGTTGAAATGCGATAATTCCAGGGTATGCCCAATGTGGGGAATCGGGGCAGGCGTTGAATATGTTCCATGAGATGCAACTGGAAGGTGTGACCCTTTGATAGTTCTGGTTCTATCGGTGTGCACTCAATTAGGTGCAGTGGATCAAGGGAGATGGGCTCATGCATATATTGAAAAGACCAGGCATCGGATTATGTTGACGCTACGAAATGCATTGATTGATATGTTTGCCAAATGTGAAGACATGGATAAGGCCATGGAGGTTTTCTGGGGGATGACAGAAAGGAACGTTTACACATGGAGTAGTGCCTTGAATGGACTAGCCATGAATGGAGCTGGTAAGGAATGTCTCGAGCTTTTGTCGCTCATGAAGAAAGATGGGGTAATCCCGAATGAAGTGATGTTCATGTCAGTATTGAGAGGCTACAGTCTAATTGAGGAGCTTTACTAAATGCATGTAAAATTCACAAGAATATGGAAATAGACAAGCTTGCCTCAAGAAAGATGCTGGAGCTTGAAGCAAAGAGTCGTGGTGCTTACGTGCTTTTATCCAATATCATTGCTGAAAACAAAAGCTGGGAAGGGGTGAGCCATGTGTGGCAGGTGATGAAGTCCAGAGGCATGAAGAAGCTTCCAGGCTGCAGTGATGTAGAAGATGATGGTGAATTTCATGAGTTCTTTGTTGGAGATAACTCCCTCCAAGTGTATAACGAAATAAAAGTGATGTTGGGTGAGATTTTCAGGAGGATGATTATCAGTACATGGCCAACACAAACCCCATTTTGTTTGATATAGAAGAAGAAGAGAAAGAGAATGCTCTGTCTCTACCCAGTGAGAAGATTGCCACTGCATTTGGTTTGATCAAATTGAAGAAAGATGTTCCTATAAGAATTGTTCAAAACCTTGGGATCTGTTGGGATTGTCATGATTTATGAAAATGGTTGCTCGAACTTTTGATAGGGAAATTGTTGTGGGGGACTAATTGGTTTCACCATTTCAAAGGTGGTGGATGCTCTTGCAGGGATTATTGGTGAGAATTGTCAGTTTAGTTGTACAAATTATTATTGGCAGTACATCTTCATATGCATTGTTTGTCCATGAATCCAGAGCCAACTGTTGAGAGCTTTTTACTGAGAAATCATGAACCCAAATCAGCCTGTTCTATTATCACATATCCTGCCTCATAAATTTGCAAACAAAAGACTATTCTTTTGTCCTTGAGCCCTGGGGCATTGACCCAGTAAATCAGGTGAATGCAGCTGATTTTGAATTTCACTTACAAAGCCAGTGGCTTCATTGAGCTGTACTAGTCTTGTGAATTGTAAAGCAGATAACAAGAACAATATGATCGGGGAGTCAACAAAAACTGCATTGATGAACCCTAAAAACCTGTGTTGAATGCCCAATCCTGAGGCTTACCAAGAAATGAATTTAATATCTGCCGTGTAATTGGTGTGTTTCACACAACCTCAATGCCGTCAACATCTCCAACATTGGGAAAGGGAAAATGGGCACGCTTTGGCTTGATACTTAATGTAGGTATATGCCTCTCATAGATCGTTTCCTAGACCTTTTACTATTTCTAGGGACAAGGAGGCCCTTGTGTTTGAATGATAACAGTTCATTGATGGGCGAATCACTTGGGGAATCACTTGGGAAGTTGATCTTTCAAGAAAAGCCTACGACTAGGAACTAAAACTTTTGCTAGTTTTCCAGATTGGCTATACGCCTCAAAAATCTCTCTAACTTTTGCGGTAAAGATAGACCTTTTATCTGTAAAATTTCATTTCAATTTGTTAGAATAAAAAGTTAATGGAGGCAGAGAGGTGTTTTCTTGGAGATTTATTTGGAGAGTGAGAGTACCAACTAGACTCTCTCTCTCTCTCTCTCTCTCTCTCTCTCTCCCTCCCCGTAAGCAGCCTGGAACATATACTGACCTTAATAAATTTGCATTTGAGGCAAAGTGTGAGTCAATAGGCGCTTCCTTCACAAAGCAGAGGCAGAGAAGGTGAGACATCTTCTCCTTCATTGTTCTTGGACAGATTGTTTTGGGTGGCCTCTTATGCTTTCATTGGGCTAACTCTGGTTGCAGGATCAGAGGATCTATTAAGCATGAATTATGGGCTTGCAGGGTCCTCATTTGCCTAGCGTTAAGAAAGAATAATCTTTTCAATCCCTCATTCTGGTTCTTGGTTGATTTGGAAAGGACATAAGAAGAGAGCAAAGGAGAGAAGATGCCTGTCTTGGCAATTATTGAGGACTGGCTGAAAATAATTACATCTTTTGGTATAGTGTAACCTTGTGAATGCAAATGCTTGGATTAACATTACAGATCTTGATGTTGTTATTCAAGCTCTTTTTTGGTTCTATATGTTTTCTCTTAATATGGGTTTGCACCCCCTTGCTGCCTCATAGTAGCTTATCTTTTATCTATCTAAAGAAGAGTATTGTTTCTATAAAACTTCAAGATGTTTTCTGAATTCTGGTGTATGCATGAAGGAGGTCCCAACTCTTCTGGTTTTGTATGTTTTTACTCAGATTCATTGTGCTCAAAACAACTTGACAGGCTATGAGATGATTAAATTGGTTGTGAAATTGGTCCATTAGTTGCTTTGTGGCCGATCTACCGTTAACGACTCTCTTCATCATTCCACTGAACCTGCTAAGAGAGATGACCAATTTACCCTTAGTGGCATGGCTGATCAAAGCATTATGAATATCGGATGAAAATGATGCATTACATTTTTGGAGAAATCGTTCTTATTGGATGAGGAGTCATGAAGGCAGACTGCAAAAGAAATTATAAAGCTGTTGGTGTTTTAAGAGATCGAACTCAAATGGGGATCCCATTGAGTGCTTAAATCTTTAAGTCCATGTCGGAGACTGAGCTATTGATTGTAGTGGGAGAGTTCACAATTGGTTTCAGAGGTCGAAGATAGTCAGAGAAGGATTGATCGGGTTTCTTGACAGCATTCTATAATTAAGTTTTTGTTCAATCACCTTGGCTGCGCTGTGAGCATTGTAATATATATGTCTATAGGTCAAGAAAATGCATGTTCTGATGCTAGTTATCAGAAAAGATTAAATAAAAACTAAAAAAACTCAACTGCTAAAGCCGATTAAATGTTCAAACATTTGAAACTGTAACAAGAGTTAGTGAAAAAGAAAATAACAGGAGTTAGGATTTGCGAGGTTACTTCTAACATAGACTCGACTGTGTCCAAACTCCAATTCTCCCATTCCAGGTATCGTTCTGTTGCTCTAGGACATCGGCTCCAACTCCTTGTCTTATAAGAGCGAGCCAAATCTCCTGAAATATCCGAAGGTCTTGAACTTCATGGAAAATCTCGACTTTGAGGGCCGAATTGATTAAACTATAGAGAACTGATCTTTCTTGACCCAAGTGAAATACGAGGGATTGATCACCACAGTCCCATTGTGATTTGGAACAAGCTTTGGCAGATACGCAAAAGATCCAACCACATGGCTCAGAAAATCATTACAAATTAGAATAGGCTCAAGCTAAAATTTTAATAAAAGATGGTTCTTGATGAAGATGATACTTGTACCATTGGGAACGTTGGGGGAAGAGGTGATGAGAAATCGGGATTGATGGAAATAGAAAATAATGGGTAAAGACACGGTAGACAAGAAGAAAAATTGGGGATTAACCCAAAATGGAAATGGGAACAAAGAAAGTGTTGATTTGGGGTAGAGATGTGAAGAGTTTGATGGTTTTTCTTGCTCTGATAGTATGTTGTATTTAATGGCCCTAATCATGGTTGGGTGATAAGTATGTATAATAATAATTTATAACAGTCAGGGTACTAATAAAAATATAATAATCACGCAAGGACCTCATAGTGTAAATCGGTTATATACTGATACATATGCCAGCTTCATTTCCTGTCCAGCTTTTTAAGCATGTCGAAGCAAAGTAAATGTAACAAGATTGTGCTTTTCCTTGGAATCAACTAGGAGTTGATGAAATCGTACCCAAAGCAGGACTATGATAAGGGCCTTTTTGTCAAAAAGCTGCACTTGGTTTTGATAAACAAATCAAATGCCAAATGTTGATGTCTTCCACTTTATTGAACTAAGACATCCTTCACGCCACTATCATGCTGGAGATCTTTGCCCAAGTGCGTATGCTCTTGAGCTTCTTGTTGATCTTTTTCTTCTTGAGCTTCTCGTCGATCTTCTTCTTGATATGCTTTTGAGATCAGAACCGCTTCGGAAGTCGCAACCAGTATCATGCTAGAGACCTTTGCCCAAGTGCGTATGCACTGAAGCTTCTCGTTAATCTTCTTCTCTTTGATCCGCAACTTCTCGAAAATGGACCTTTGTTTCTTGTGAATAATCTGAAAGATCTCGAAGAACTTAGTCAAAAGGTCTCTAGTCTCCTGAAATTCCTCAATTTCTCCAGGGCGTTTATGTACCTAAATTTGCCAAAGTTTCTGCATCTGTTTATATCGAAACTAAACGTGTGTATTCCTCACCACTTTAACCTTGTGATTTTAGGATATTATATCTCTTAATCAAGCGTGGTCATGTTTTTTTCCTAATTCACGAGTGTCTTCTCATTGAACTAGCCTGCATGATCATCAGCAAAAGTTCAGATACCACAATCTGCGTAAGATCTAAAACCATAATAGGAATACAATCCAACAAGCAAGATATCTAACTCTTTGGGCTTTTCTTTACCTAAATGAGCTGCTTCTTGCAATTGACTACTCTGCGGGATAAGTTAAAAAAGAGGACCGGGCGCCGCGGGGGGGGGGAGGAAGATGGCTTTTTGAATGTAACGAAGAAGAAGCACCCTCTCATGTGAATTTATATATTTTTCAATTGGAGGATAAACTTTGTCACGATGTTTTTAAATTTTGGGTATAGTTACCGACAGTGCTCATACCACATTAGTATTTCTCATGGAAATTTGTTGAGATTCCGACAAACTAGCTTTCGAGACTATATGTTGATACTTGGCTTGTTTCGCATGAAAAGTTAAGTGTCACATTTATATAGATTATTGCATCAAATGGACATTATGATGCATCCAAATTTACTAGATGAAAAAAACTTAGCTATTGTGTGAAACACACATTTAGTGATTGGACAATTGCCATTATAAAACCTTGACAACCAATCTTTCCTTCTATTGAAATGTGTCAAAGATAGAAATTGTTATAAACCTTCTAGATAATCCAAATGTGCCCTTCACCTAGGAACACACATTTAGGGACTGGACACTTGCCATTATAAAATCTTGACAACCAATCTTTCCTTTTATCGAAATTGTCAAAGATAGAAAATTTTATAAGCCTTCTAGATAATCCAAATTTGCCCTTCACCTAAGAACGCACATTCAATGATTGAACACTTGCCATTATAAAACCTTGACAACCAATCTTTCCTTCTATCGAAATGTGTCAAAGATAGAAAATGTTATAAGCCTTCTACATAATCCAAAGTTGCCCTTCACCCAAGAAGAACAGTTTAGTGATTAGACACTTGCCATTATAAAATCTTGACAACCAATCTTTCCTTTTATTGAAATGTGTCAAAGTTAGAAAATGTTACAGTCTCTTAGATAATCCATAAATGCCCTTGACCTAAGAACACACGTTTAGTGATTGGACGCTTGCCATTATAAAACCTTAATAACTAACCTTTCCTTCTATTGAAATGCGTCAAAGACAAAAGTGTGATAAGCCTTCTAGATAATCCAAATCTTTGTCACAATGTTTTTAAATTTTGGGTATAGTTACCGACAATGCTCATACCACATTAGTGTTTCTCATGAAAATTTGTTGAGATTCCGAGAAACTAGCTTTCGAGACTATATGTTGATACTTGGCTTGTTTTGCATGAAAAGTTAATTGTCACATTTATATAGATTTTTGGAATATAGATTATTGCATCAAATGGACATTATGATGCTTCCAAATTTACTAGATGAAAAAAACTTAGCTATTGTGCAAAACACACATTTAGTGATTGGACAATTGCCATTATAAAACCTTGACAAAGATAGAAAATGTTATAAACCTTCTAGATAATCCAAATGTGCCCTTCACCTAGGAACACACATTTAGTGACTGGACACTTGCCATTATAAAATCTTGACAACCAATCTTTCCTTTTATCGAAATGTGTCAAAGATAGAAAATTTTATAAGCCTTCTAGATAATCCAAATCTGCCCTTCACCTAAGAACGCACATTCAATGATTGAACACTTGCCATTATAAAACCTTGACAACCAATCTTTCCTTCTATCGAAATGTGTCAAAGATAGAAAATGTTATAAGCCTTCTACATAATCCAAAGGTGCCCTTCACCCAGGAATACATGTTTAGTGATTAGACACTTGCCATTATAAAATCTTGACAACCAATCTTTCCTTTTATTGAAATGTGTCAAAGATAGAAAATGTTACAAGTCTCCTAGATAATCCAGATGTGCCCTTGACCTAGGAACACACATTTAGAGATTGGACGCTTGTCATTATAAAACCTTAATAACTAACCTTTCCTTCTATTGAAATGCATCAAAGACAGAAAGTGTGATAAGCCTTCTAGATAATCCAAATATGCTCTTCACCTATGATATATGCTATGCAAAATAATTTGTTAGCACACAAACTTGAACAGATGTGCTATTTCTCTGTTTTGCCCATTCTAAATTCTATACATAAAGACATGCTTAGTAATTGATATTGTCCCAATAATCTTGGATCAAGTGAGAGGTGAAATTTATGGGAAATAGCTTGGATCGTATGAGCGACAAAAAAGATGTTGCATGAAAAGATAAATTGATGCAGGAAAATGGTGCTACATCATTTTTCAATAGATCTACTAACCTCAACAAGTATTACAAAAAGTGACGCACAATTTATATTTTTTTTAAGGAAGATGGTGCCAGGAAAGAAATTAGCCCTTGATCATTCTCTCTTGACTTTTGATTCCAGGCAGTTAGCATCCTAAGAAAAAAAGACAGTAACCGCAATTTTTTAAGTGTATATTTTCAAAATTTAGTGACAATCTCAAAATCAGTATGGTTGGTCGGGGTGTCGGACGATTTTTAGAAGGGGGTTGACCCGTTAAAATCTCACTGACAGAATTTAGTCGTGCTCATGGGACTTGCAAGTTATTTTAATGGGCTTTTTTAAGTAGAGGAATCTTCATGCTTTTGTCCTTGGATTGTCAAAATTTAGAGTGTGAAAATTCGCCTTGCTAATTGTTATTGAGATTGAAAATAAAGTCATCCACTCATTCTCTGATATTCAACGTCTATATTATTATTGAGGTGTTATTACAACACCGGTTGCTTTGCCTCGACAAACACCCAACCAAACCAACAAACTATCAACAATATATATACAACTCCCTTAAGCAATGCCCAAAATACAACTCCAAAGGTTCCCTACCAATAGCACTCTTACCCTACTTGCCGCTAATTTAGGAACTTAAAAACATGAAAGATGAGTGGAATGAAAAACTACAACCTAGTGAGTGATATATCTCTTCTAAACAAATCAACCAATCACTATGCACATTTAAAATACATATATAGTACTCTCGCCCTACTTGTCGCTAATCTAGGAATCTAAAAGCATGAAAGATAAGTGGAATGAATAATTATAGCCTAGTGAGTAATACATCTCTTCTAAATAGATCGACCAATCACTATGCACATTTAAAACACATATAAACTAATTTACACTAAATTCAGAACATAACAAATTTCAGGAGTAAAAAGGGTAATCTATGTTGTAATATAATATGTGAAAATGATAGACTGTTACAAATTAAGTCAATACAAAAATACCAGAGAAACAAAAGAGGAATAATATAGACAACAAAGATTTATATGATTTGTCTGAGTATCGGTATCTACGCTCACGGCTAAGCCAGTAGCAAATAATCCACTACAATTGGAGAATCAAAGTTACGATCACCTACATGCTCAATTATTTCGCACACTTAGATTTAAGCACAAATTCCTGGTGTTTACAAATAAACAACTCAATTGAGATGTAAATTCACAGCACAAACATTGTGTATTCAAGGCTAAAGCAAAGGCTCTACATACACCAAGAGCAAGAACTGGTCTGATCGTTCTTTCTTTTCCTACATCGGCTTCGCATTCGTTGGGCAGCTTTCTTTACTTGTGCGGCATTTATCTTGCTGAAGAAAAGAAGTCTCCTTGTATTTCATACGGGTGTGGCATGAAACAAACCCTTCCTTTCACTAGCACAAAGAAGAAAAAGACAAGAAGGTCCGTTTTAAATCGTGCAATAAATGGAGTCCTTCTTTAGTCAACCAGTCAAACTCAGAAAAGAAGAAATCAATCTTGTTGATTGAATCTTGAGATATATATATCCACAACAGAATAACAAGTCTTCAATAACCCAAAGAAACCACCGCACAAGAAATTCATAACATGGATTAATTCGTGTGGTCACATTTTGAATATTTATCCAAATTTATTCAATGGATTGAGTTCCGTAAAAATTAAAACTCCTGAGATATTAATTTAACAATTGTCTACCTCGGTTTGACTTTTGAAGTCAAGTTATAGTACTCATCATCCATGCTACTTAACCAATGCCTTGATAGGTGCTTACTCTTCACAAATGCCAATTGAGCTCATGCAATACTTGAACTTTGCCGAAGGAAGAGGCTTGGTCATCATGTTTGCTGGGTTCTTTGCTATAGCAATCTTTTTCACAATAACCTTACCCTTCGTCAAGACATCTTCAGGTGAAGTGATACTTGATGTTGATATGTTCCTTTTGTTCATGATAAACTGGATTATATGCAAGATATATCACACATTGATTATCACAGTGTTTATCAACACTTTTATGTTCTAACCCAAACTCCAAGAGCAAATTTTGTAACCATATCGCCTCCTTTGCTATAAAGATCAATGCCTTGTACTCTACTTCAGTTGAAGACAAGGTAACATGAACCTATAAAGATGCTTTCCAACTCATTGCACAACCTACTAGTGTAAACACGTGCCCTACTAAAGACCTGCAATCATCCAAGTCATTGATGTGATCCAAATCCACATAACCAGTGGTCTCATTGCCATTGCTATCCCTTTGGTACACTATACCCACATTTGTTGTCCATTTCAAATATTTGAGGATCTAATTCACAACTTCCCAATAAGATTTATCAGGATGCTTTATATGGCGACTAACTACGCTCACAACTTATGAAATATTAGGCCTAATGCATAACATAGCGCACATAATGCTACCCAATGCACTAGAATAAGGACCATAGGACATATGCTCCTCTTCAATCTATAGTGATAATTTATGAGAAATTTTTAAATGCTTTGCTAAAGGAATACTTACAAATTTCATTGACCGCATATTAAAAGTCCTAGAGCCTATCATGTAAAATCTTGATACTTAATATTTTCTTTGTAGTACATAAATCTTTCATCTCAAATTCAGCACCCAACTACCTTTTCAGCACATTAATATCGGACGTATTCTTAGCTGTTTTAGTATATCATTAACATAAAGTAATAGGCAAATTAAAGAACCCTCCAATCTCTTAAAGTAAACACAGCTATCCATATGACTTTTCGAATAGCTCTAACTAGCCATGAAAGCATCAAAATGCTTATACCATTGCCTAGGAGACTATTTCAGCCTATACAAAGATTTCTCTAACAAACAAACATGATCTTCCTTATCCAAAATAGCAAGTCCCTCTAGTTACTTCATATAAATCCGCTCCTCCAACTCACCATGAAGAAATGCAATTTTCACATGTAGCTATTCTAGCTCGAATCCTATCTAGCAACTAAAACAAGTAAAATATGAATATAAGTATATCTTACCACAAGAGAGAGCACATCATTGTAGTCAATGCCCTTCCTTTGTGCATATCCTTTCACTTGAAGTCTCGCCTTATACCTCGCTACCTCAATACCGAGAATACCCTCATTTCATTTAAAGACCCATTACTTCTGACAATCTTTTGACTTTTGGGTCCTTTGACCAGATCCTTTTTATCTAATTTCAATGGAATGATTCCATATCTTTGCTCATAGCACCTAGCCATTGTGACGACTCACTATCAGCTATCACCTTAGAGTAAGACAAAGGCTCATCTATCTACACATCGTCGGCGATCATTTTTAAGAAAATATTTATCAAATTATTGATTTTTAATGAAACACACCCTTAGAGGGTCCTCAGAATTGGTATAATTGGTCGAGGCATTAGAGGATTTTCAGCTAAACAGCACAGGGAGGTTGCCCTGTTAAAATCCCACTGACAGAATTTAGTTGATTTTATTGGATTTGCAAGTTATTTAATGGACCTTCGAGTAGAGGAATTTCTACGCTTGTGTCCTTGGATTATCAAACTTTAGAGTGAAGGTTCCCCCAATAATTGTTATTGGGGTGGAAAATAAAGTCATCCACTCCTTTATTCATATTCGATATTTATATTGTCTATATGGTTATCATGACAGTGATAAATTTGTCTTCAACACCCAATGCCATGCTTGCAGAAGCACCAGATCAAACCATGAACAGAAGAAACACCCAAATATAGAGGTTATACCTTGACCCTTGAGAAAGGGACACTGTCTTTGGGTATCTTCTTTTCTAGCTAGCCTCTCTTAATCCTCCTAATGATTGTATAAGATGATTTTCTAATTAATGAAAAATCTTGGACCAAAACACTAACTCCCTTAAGTCATACCCAAAATATAGCCCCCAAAAATTCTCTATTGATAGCACTCTTGCCTTACTTGCTGCTAATTCAGGTATTTGAAAACATGAAAGACGAGTGGAACGAGCAATTACAACCTAGTGAGTAATACATCTCTTCTAAGTAGATCGAGCAATCGCTATGCACATTCAAAACACACACATAAACTCATTTCAACCAAATCTGGAATACAACAAACTTCAAGATCAAAAGGGTTATATATCATAGAAGAAATACTCATTTATATCAGTAATATTGAAATAAACATCAATGGTTTAGCCAACTAATCAATCTCAACACACATGTCAATGGTCAAGCCAAATATCAACCATGATCACACATAACACCCCTTGAAAAGGTGACTAAGTTCACACCTTTGGCAAGGTCTCCACCTATACCATTGGTGGTTGGCCCGCAAGGATTTCCCAAACTAGTATGCATACCCACAAGGCCCCAGTTGGGTTCACAACGTTATTTAGTATCAACACCAATCGACAACAACATCATCCACAATCTATAAAGCCAAATCCAACAACCATTTCACATATTATAATGTGTTTCCTAAACTATTTCAAACTCCATTTCATAAACCAATTTACAAATCAAGTGCAAAATGTTGATGTCTTCCACTTCATTTACTAAGAAGGCAATGCAAATTGAGGTTCACTTTTTATCCTTCAAAATGAAACAAACACTTAGCAACAGCCCTCTACGGCACTATAGGGGCACCAATTCAATTTTTGGGGGGCTTCATACTCCTCTAAAGCACATATTGGCTTGCTTTTCCAGTTTTTCGACATCCTTCATGAAATCTCTCGGCTTCTTCTTGATTTCTGCTATTCTAAGCTTCATTGCTTCTGCTGCCTCCTCAATCGCCAAAACAGCTGTCTGCAAGAGGCTCTTGATTTGTACCTCCAAATGGTCAATAAGAATTCTGATTGTGTCCAGCTCCATGAGAGCAACAAATGTACTAGCCTGTAGAGCTTTAAGTTGTAAGAATTTATTCATGTAAATTATGGTTTCTTGCATTTTGTACTCCTAGACATTGTTCCCATCATTATAGCTACTTGAAAATCAAGCCAGCCTCACAATGTTCATTACGTTAGATGTGAGGACTTCAAGGGGAAACTATTTTTTTGAACTTAACAGGAATGTTAACTGGGGTTGACGACATTGCGGGGATGGTCACTCTGATTAGGGAGAAAAAGTTTGGTAGTACTCACCTGCACTGAGGTGATCACCTTCTCCTCTTCCTTTACTGTACTTCTGTAATTCTTCCTAGGGGAATCGATCCACTTGTGCACGGAATCCATGGAAAAGGCAGCTACAGCCGCTAGAGCGGTGGCAGCTGAGAGAGCAACCACAACCACCACAGCAGTCACGATTGAATAGATCAGAACGGCTTCAAAAGTTGCAACCAGCATCATGCTGGAGACCTTTGCCCAAGTGCGTATGCTCTTGAGCTTCTCGTCGATCTTCTTCTTCTTGATCTACAACTTCTCGAAAATGGACTGTTGTTTCTTGTGGATAATCTAAAAGATCTCGAAGAACTCAGTCAAAGGGTCTCTAGTCTCCCTCTCATGTGGATTTATATATTTTTCAATTTCTGTTGTTTATCTCGAAGAACTGACTCTAGTCTCCTCTCATGTGAATTTATATATTTTCAATTGCATGACGAGAGAAAATCTTTTGTAAATTTGGATATAATTACCGAAAATTCTCACACCACATTAGTGTTTCTTGTTCTTGAGAAGATTCTCACGCCGATGAGAATCTTCTCAAGAACAAGAAACACTAATGTGGTGTGAGAATTTTCGGTAATTATATCCAAATTTACAAAAGATTTCTCTCGATGCTTTCTATGTCATCGTGACAAAGTTTATCCTCCACTTTCGAGCCAAGTATCAACATATCGTCTCTAAAGCTAGTTTCTAGGAATCTTCTCGGCTCGTTTCATGTGAAAAGTTTAGTGTCATGTTTATATAGATTTTTGGAATATATATTATTGCGTCAAATGGATATTATGATGCTTCCAGATTTACCATATGAAAAAAACTTAGCTATTGTGTGGAACACCCGTTTAGTGGTTGGAACTTGCCATTATAAAACCTTGACAACCAATCTTTCCTACTATTGAAATGTGTCAAAGATAGAAAATGTTATAAGCCTTCTAAATAATCCAAATATGCCCTTCACCTAAGAACGGATATTAAGTGATTGGACACTTGCCATTATAAAAACTTGACAGCCAATCTTTCCTTCTATTGAAATGTGTCAAAGATAGAAAATGTTATAAGGCTTCTAGATAATCTAAATGTTCCCTTCACCTATGATATATGCAATGCCAAATAATTTGTTAGTACACAAACTTGAACAAATGTGCTATTTCTCTATAGTTGCCCAGACTAAATTCTATACACAAAGACATGCTTAGTAATTAATAAGTAGAAGTATAGCGCAAGTGCCAAAATTTGACATGGCATGATACTTAAGTACAAAATTTTTGAAAAAATATACTTAAGTGTCACTTTTTTTTAGAAAAATTGAGATATTTAAATGCCAACTCTAGCAAAAGTAGCCTAAAATCCAACATGGTTTACTTTAATATAGGTAGCTGAAAATCCGATGCGGTTTATTTTAATAATATAGGTAGCCTATGTGGCTTTCTAGAAAGCTGACTCAGTGGATGACGGTGTGAAACAACGTCATTTTGGCCCCAAAATTGATTAAAAACATTTTCAAAAAAAGGAAGGGGAGTGGGTTCAGCGAGGTCTATGGAGGCCTCATCACCGCTATCCCACATTGCTAGGAAAGGCTAGCGACAGTGCGATGAGCATTGACTGAGATCATGGGGCCCTAGCTAGTGGCCAGTGAGGTCACCATGGCACTCGCCAAACCCTCTCCCCTTCCCTTTTAAAAAAAAATCAATATTGGGCCTTATTGCTGACGTGGCAATTCTTAAAAAGAAAAGCCACGTCGACAATTTTATTTTAAATAATTGCCATGTGAATTTTTTTAAACAATTGCCACGTCAACCAAAAAAAGTCATCAGAAAATGCCATTCAGGCAATTTGGCCAGAATTGCTTACCATTGGCACTTAAATCATCCATGTTTCTTTGATTTTGGCATTAAGTGTACTTTTTGAAACTTTTGGCATTTATGTATTCCCCCAACACTTGGGGTGTCTAGTGCTCATAATTAATATTATCCCAATAAACTTGGATCAAGTGAGAGATGAAATCTATGGGAAATATCTTGGATCATATGAGCAACAAAAAAAGATGCTGCATGAAAAAATAAATTGATTTTCAATAGATCTACTAACCTCAACAAGTATTGCAAAAAGTGATGCACAATTTATATTTTTTTAAGGAAAATGGTGCCGGAAAGAAATTAGCCCTTGATCATTCTCTCTTGACTTTTGATTTTGGGCAATTAGCATCCTAAAAATAAAATAAAAAAGACAACGACTCCAATTGTGTAAATCTATATTTTCAAAATTGAGTGACAATCTCAAAATTTAGTATAATTGGTCGGGCATTAAGTGTACTTTTCAAAAAATTTGGCACTTAAATATTTCCCTATACCAAGTTTTAGCACCTGGGGTGTCTAGCACTCATAATTAATATTATCCCAGTAATGTTGGATCAAATGAGAGATGAAGTCTATGGGAAATAGCTTGGATCATATGAGCAACAAAAAAAGATGCTACATGAAAAAATAAATCGATGCAAGAAAATGGTACTACATTATATTTCAATAGATCTACTAACCTAAACAAGTATTACAAAAAGTGATGCACAATTTATATTTTTTTAAGGAAAATGGTGCCGGAAAGAAATTAGCCCTTGATCATTCTCTCTTGACTTTCGATTCCGGGCAATTAGCATCCTAAAAAAAAAAAAAAGACAATGATTGCAATTGTGTAAATCTATATTTTCAAAATTTAGTGACAATCTCAAAATTTAGTATAATTGGACGGGTCGTCGAACAATTTTCAGAAGGAGGTTGCCCTGTTAAAATCTCATTGACAGAATTTAACTGGTTTCATGGGACTTGCAAGTTGTTTAATGGACTTTCAGGTAGAGGAATCCTTATGCTTGTGTCCCTAGATTATCAAAATTTAGAGTGTGAAAATTCACCTCACTAATTGTTATTGAGATGGAAAATAAAGTCATCCACTCCTTCTTTTATATTCAATGCCCATGTTGTATTTGAGGTGTTATCAAAACACTAGTTGCTTTGCCTTGACAAACACCCAACCAAACCAAAAAATTATCAACTATATATATACACAACTCCCTTAGGCCATACCCATATACAGCTCCAAAAGTTTCCCAACGATAGGATTCTTGCCATACTTTCCACTAATCTAGGAACATAAAAACATGAAAGACGAGTGGAATAAATAAATATAACCTAATGAGTATATACATATCTTCTAAATAAATTGACCTATCACTATGGAAATTTAAAACACACGTATACACTCATTTACACCAAATCCAAAACACAACAAACTTCAAGATCAAAAGGGTTTATCTATGTCGTAATATAATATGCGGAAATGATAGAATCTTGCAAATTAAGTCAATGCAAAAATACTAGATAAATAAAATAATAATAATAAGAAAGACAATAGAGATTTACGTGATTGGGTCCAATTATTGATACCTATATTTACGAAGAGAGCCAACCTTAAATAATCAATTATAATTGGAGAATCAAAGTTACAATTGCTGACATGCTCAAATATTTCCCATACCTAGATTTAAGCACAAACCCCTAGTGTTTATAGAGAAACAACTCAATTGAGATTTAAAATGATAGCATAAATCACCAGTATTCAAGCCCAAAGCAAAGGCTTTATGTACACCAAGAACAAGAACTCGTCTGACTGTTCCTTCTTTTCCTACGGTGGCTTCGCGTTTGCTAGGCGGCTTCCTTTACTTGTGTGGCACTTATCTTCCAGAAGAAAAGAAGTCTCCTTTTATTTCATACGGGTGTAGCAGGAAACGAACCTTCTCTTTCACCAGCACAAAGACTAAACAGATAACAAGGTCCCTCTGAAATCAAGCAATAAGTGAAGTCCTTCTTTGGTCAACTAGTCAAACTCGAAAAAGAGGAAATCAATCTTGTTGACCGAATATTGAGATATATATCCCTAAAAAAATATAAAAAATCTTCAATTATCCAAAGAAATCACCGCCTGAGAAATCCACAACTTAGATTAATTTTTATGGTCACATTTTGGATATTTATAATGGATCGAGTTCCATAAAAATTCAAACTCCTAAGACATTAATTTAATAATTCTCCACTTTGACTCGACGTTTGAACCCAAGTTGTAGTGGCCATCATCCATTCTACCCTCCCAACACCCCAATGGTCCCTTACTCTCAACAAATGTCAATTGAGTTTAAGCAAAACTTGAGCTTCACCAAAGGAGCAAGCCTAGTCATCATGTCTACTAGGTTCTTTGCTATAGCAATCTTTTTCACAATAATCTTACCATTCACTAAAACATCTCAGATGAAGTGGTACTTGATATTGATATGTTTCGTTTACTCATGATAAATTGGATTATATGCAAGATATATTGCACCTTGATATTGATATGTTTTGTTTAACACTTTTCTATTCTACAAAGTTTGAGAGCAAACTTTGCAACCATATCGCCTCCTTTGTTAAGGTTAGTGCCTTGTACTCTACCTTAGTCAAAGACAAGACAACACGAACCTACAAGGATGCTTTCCAACTTGCTACACCACCTACTAGCGTAAATACATACCCTACTAAAGACCCACAATCATCCAAGTCATTAGCATGATCTGAATCCACATAATTAGTAATCTCATTACCATTGTTGTTCTTCTAGAACACTATATCCACGTCTTTTAAATATTTGGGGATCTACTTCATAGTTTCCTAATGAGCTTTACCAGGATGCTTTATATAACAACTAACTACAGTTAAAACTTGCAAAATATTAGGTTTAGTGCATACCAATATCATATATAATACTACCCAATGCATTAGAATGAGGAACATGGGACTTATGCTCCTCATCCTCAGTCTATAGTGATAATTTATCAAAAATTTTAAAGTGCTTAGCTAAAGGAGTACTTATAGATTTCATTAACTGCATATTAAAACATGCCACAATCTTCTCAATATACTTATTTTGAGATAGATGTAAAAGCCCTATAACCTATCATGCAAATTCTCATCACCTAATATCTTCTTTGTAATACCTAAATCTTTCATCTCAAATTCAACACTCATCTACGTCTTCAACACATCAATATCATACATATTTTTAGCTACTATCAGCATATCATCAATATATAGTAATAGGTAAATCAAAGAACTATCCTCCAAGCTCCTAAAGTAAACGCGGCTATCTATAGGACTTTTCAAATATTCCTAAATAGCCATGAAAGCATCAAAATGCTTATACCACTAATTAGGAGACTATTTCAACCAATACAAAGATTTTTAAACAAGCAAACATGATCTTCTTTATCCGGAATAGTGAATCCCTTTGGTTGCCTCATATAAGTCCGCTCCTCCAACTCATCATGAAGAAACACATTTTTCACATCTAGCTACTCTAGATTGAGATCCTATGCAGCAACTAAAGTAAGTAAAATATGAATAGAAGTATGTCTTACCAAAGGAGGGAACACCTCGTTGTAATCAATGCCCTTTCTCCGTGTATACTCCTTCACTCAAAGTCTCACCTCATACCTCGCTGCCTTGACATCAAGAATGCCCTCCTTCCATTTGAAGACCCATTACTTCCAACAATCTTTTGGCTCTTGGGTACTTTGACCAACTCCCATGTTTGATTATGATGGAGTGATTCAATCTCTTCGCTCATAGCACCTAGCCACTGCGACGATTCACTGCTAGCTATTGCGTTAGATGAAGGTTCATTTGTTTATGCATCGTCACTTACGGTCAATGCATAAGCAATATCTATATAACCATAATGTACTAGTGATTTAATTTTCCTTCTCTGTCTATCTATAGTTATAGTGTGTTTTAGTTGTGCTGGTTATTCAATATCATTGATTTCAGGAACTGTAGCCTCATCTATAGTCTCCACTTCTATTACTTCTAGGGTCCTCGGTGTTTCCACTTGAAGCTCCACCTCATTATTGACACCATGACTCATCTCCTTTGCTGGTTGTGTCTCAGAACTCCTCTATTGAATCATTCTAGTCTCGTCAAATATTACTCTCTACTAATTAGAAAATCGAGTGAACTAGGATTAGTGCACCATAGCCAGTAGCTTTTCATCCCACATTCACCCTCGACTCAAGCTTACCATCACTAACATGAGCATACACAATATTCGTAATTCAAAGTAATCAATAGGTTTCCCCAACCATACTTCCTCAAGAATCTTCCACTCGTTAACAAATGATGTAGATCGATTTACTAGGTAGCATGTTATATTCACTACTTCCCAAAATTCCTTGCCTAGTCTACATGCAAAAGCATGCATCAAGCTCGCTTAAGTAAAGTTTTGTTCTTTCGTTCTACTACACCATTTTACTATTTTGTCCCATGTACTGTACGATGTCTCAAAATCCATGCTTTCTTGTAGAGCTTAATAAAATCTTTACCACATAACTCCATGCTGTTATCAATTCTCAAGTAGTTGATTTGTTTATTTGATGGCTTATTTATCAATGCCTTAAATTTCTTGAACCAATTGAACACATAATATTTGTGTTTCAAAAAATATACACATACCTTTCTCGAATAGTCATCGGTAAATGTCAGTATATATCAGGCACCTTCTTTCAAAAGAATTGGAAACGCCCTAGATGTCTTCATGAATATACTCAACCGGTCACTTGGTCAAATGAATAGTTGTAGTAAACTTAATTTAGCATTGCTTCCTCAAGATGTAATTCTCACATGAGTCCAGTTTCCCTATCTTCTAAACTTTCAACAACCCCCTTTATCACTATCATGGCACCTTGAGAGATCTTTGTTGGCAGTGCAAGGTAGAAGCCCGATACCTTCACTCGAAGAGATCGCCAAGATGGACCCAAAGTTCAGACCCGTCAACACATCCAATTGGAGCCACCTTCAATCAAAAGCTTAAATCAATGAGTTATGAGCCAACTAGCATATCAAGTAGGATCCACCACATAACTTTCCAATATGAAACTTATTTAACAAAATTCACTCACACACACATCCATCCTAACAATTTCCCCCTTATGTGTGAGCTCAGTGTTAGGTCTAGCTCCCCCTTAATTTGGGTATCATTCTGACTCAACTTCATTCTTACACGCCCACTTGCCCGAAAAACGTAACTATTGGCATTGATACCAATTGTTATAATATAATAAATGAAAACAACAAAATCTTGCAAATTAAATCAATGCAAAAAAAAATAGAGAAATAAACGAGGAAAAATAAAGATACTAGAGATATATGTAATTCAATCCAAACATCATACTACACCAATGGGAAGAGCTACTAGCAAATAATCCATTATAATTAGAGAATCAGAGTTGCAATTACTCACATGCTCGAGTGTTTTCTACATCTAAATTTAAGCTCAAATTCTTAGTATTTACAAATAAATAACTAAATTTAGATGTAAACTCATAGCACAAATCATTGTGTATTCAAGCCCAAAGCAAAGGCTCTATGTATGCTAAGAACAAGAACTTGAGTTATCGTTCTTTCTTTTCATATGACGGCTTCGCGTTCGTTGGGTAGCTTTCTTTGCTTGTGCAGCACTTATCTTGTTGAAGAAAAGAAGTCTCCTTTTATTTCATATGGGTGTGGCAAGAAACAAACCCTTTCTTTCACCAGCACAAAGAAAAAAGATAAGGAGGTCCTTAAATCATGGAGTAAATGGAGTCCTTCTTTGGTCAACCGATCAAACTCGAAAAAGAAAAAACCAATCTTGTTAACAGAATTTTGAGATATATATCCCGAGTAGCAGAATAACAAATCTTTGATTATCCAAAGAAACCACTGCCCAAAAAATCCATAACTTGGATTGATTTGTGCGGTCACATTTTGGATATTTATCCAAATTTACCCAACGGATTGAGTTTCCTAAAAATTCACACTTGAGGCATTAATTCAACGATATATTATGGTAGAAATACTCATTTATATCATTAATATTGAAAGAAACATCAATAGTCAAATTCACTGATTAATCTCAACGCACGTGTTAAAGGTTGAGTTCATATATCAATTATGATCACGCATAATGTCTCTTATCACACATAACACCCCTTGACAATGTGACCAAGGTCCCACCTTTGGCAAGGTCTCCATCTATATTTCCGATAGCTGGCCCACGATAATATCCTATATTAGTATGCATATGCATACCCACAACTCCGTATTGGGGTCATATCAATATTGAGCATCATTATCAGTTCACAACAACATTATCCATAATCTACAAAGCCAAATCTAGATACCATTTCATATATTATAATGTGTTTCCTAAACTCTTATAAACTCCATTTCATAAACCTGTTCACAAATTGGTGTATAACATTTTATATGCCATATTTAAAGTCAATGACTTCTCATGAGTATTTCCAAAAAATTTCGCAAACCCATTTGCAGGCAAGCAATTAAGACTATAATTTAAAGATAACATTTCCATATTTAATACACCCATGGTAGTAAATGCTCGACCCAATTTCTACAAGAACTATTCTTGTTCTCAACTCATAACATAATTAATCCATTTCATTTTCGAAATATGAGTATACAAAATCAAAGAAAAGATAATAGCACTCATCTCGGAATGCCGACAACCAAATAACAAACGTTACTCGAATTGTCGAACTTGCAATGTTTATAAATGAGTGAGAAATAATGTTAAAATTGAGTACAACTTTGCCTTAGCTACGAAATGGCTAAATCATGTCTAAACACTAACAAAACAACTCCAATGGCTAACAAATTGCTCACTTGAAGCAATTATTTAAACATAAATGCAACACAAAACTTGCACGTAAAACCTCAAAATTTCACTTCAACGAAATGTTGCTTCAAAACGACTTCTATTGTAACCCATGGCTCCATGACACTATAATCCACCATTTCAACAACATCCCCAAGCTCAATAACCTAAGAATCGAACTTCATCACTCAAATTTCCCAAAATCCTAAATTTACACTTAAAATCGAAAATTACTTAGATTGAAAGAACAGAGGACGCAAGCACTTACTAGTCATTGTATACATAGTTGAGTTGGCTTGGTGAGACTTTTGTTGTAAGCATGCACAAAAACCCCTCTTCTTTTTCGCCTCTCTTCTTTCTTTCTTTTTCCTCTTTATTTCCTCTCCTTGGGCGAGCGAGTTCTCAATCTTAAAATGCAATTCACTGTTCACTTTCTTGAATGAGTCTTTTTTCTTTTTTGTTTTTGTTTTTGTTTTTTCACTTATCCCTTTTGACTTTCTGACTTTTCAAAAATCCCATTTTACGAAAAGAAACGAAAGCAGTTCATAATTCTGGCTAGAGGCAGGAAATTAAAGAAGACAAATTTAATGACAACTTCATCCACCTTTTATTATTCACACATAAATTTTCTCCCCTTATTATTAAAGAATGCTTTCAGTGACAAAATTGAAATATTTAGTCATACAAGAAAGCAATTCTCAAACGAGTATCAAGTTCTTATCCAATTCTCAAGAAAATTATTTCTTTCTTTTACAATGACACATTGGAACTAAGTAATTTGCTGTGAAATATAACAATATGAGACAGAGTTATTTGCTTCTAAAAGTAGAAATGGGTCACAAGCAAAAGGATTTTGAAGGATTACTTGGCAGCCAACCGAAGGTTTATAACGCGGGAACACAGCAAGCCACCCCACGGTCGATTCTCTCGGACACGCCAAAAATATCAAATCGATCAAAGATTTGAGACCCAGCAAATCCACGCTCACGTCCTCTTTAACAGCCTCCTCAACAGGCCTCAGGTCTCGGGCCAATTCCTCGCGTACATCGCCGTGAGAAACCCCGAGAACCTCGAGTACTTCCACAGGGTCCTCGACTGATTCGAGAACCCGACTATGTTTATCTCGAGTTCCATGATCAGAGTCCACTCCAAGAGCCCGACCCCTGCAGAAAAGCTTCCACTTTTGCAACAGTGTCGGCATTGCGGCTTGTCGCTGGACAATTACACTTTCAAATTCTAGGTTCGTGGGTGCGCGGAGGTTCTTGCGTGCAGGGTGGGGGGAATCGGCCCACGGTGCGCTCATGAGACACGGGTTCGAGAGTGACCCGCATGTTCAGAGTTGGTTGATTAATATGTATGCGGAGATGGGTCGTTTAGAATCGTGTCATAGGATGTTCGGAAGGATTCTTGATCATGACGTGGTGTGTCAGACGGCAGTGCTGAGCGCTTCTGCCAAGTATGTGGATGTCACATTTGCTAAGCAGCTGTCTGACGAAATGCCCGAGAGATAATGTTGCTTGGAATGCGAAAATTGCTGGGTATGGCCAGTGTGGGGAATCGAGGCAGGCCTTGAATTTGTTCCATGAGATGCAACTGGAAGGTGTGAACATTGCTGGGTATGTTAGCTTTTACTATACCTCTTATTATTTTTTTCTGGAGAGATTGCTTTTTACATCTTATAAATAGTGATTCTTTGTATCTTGTATTTTCTGAAATTAGAATTGAGCATCTTATATTGATATATCGCTTTGCTGCAATACAGGTGGCTGTGATTTATAAGCCTTTTAGGTGACGAAGATGTGTCATTAACCAAAAAAAAAAAGACCTTTGTTATTGGGGTGGAAAATAAAGTCATCCACTCCTTTATTCATATTCAATATTTATATCGTCTATATTGTTATCATAACAGTGATAAATTTGTCTTCAACACCGAATGCCATGCCTGCAGAAACACCAGATCAAACCATGAACAGAAGAAACACCCAAATATAGAGGTTATACCTTGACCCTTGACAAAGTGAAACAGTCTTTGGGTATCTTCTCTTCTAGCTAGCCTCTCTTAATCCTCCTAATGATTGTGGAAGATGATTTTCTAATTAATGAAAAATCTTGGACCAAAACACTAACTCCCTTAAGCCATACCCAAAATATAGCCCCCAAAAATTCTCTACTGATAGCACTCTTGCCTTGCTGCTAATTCAAGTACTTGAAAACATGAAAGATGAGTGAAACGAGCAATTACAATCCGGTGAGTAATACATCTCTTCTAAGTTGATCGAGCAATCGCTATGCACATTTAAAACACACACATAAACTCATTTCAACCAAATCTGGAATACAACAAACTTTGAGATCAAAAGGGTTATATTTTATAGAAGAAATACTCATTTATATCAGTAATATTGAAACAAACATCAATGGTTTAGCCAACTGATCAATCTCAACACACATGTCAATGGTCAAGACAAATATCAACCATGATCACACATAATGCCCCTTGACAAGGTGACTAAGTTCCCACCTTTGGCAACGTCTCTACCTATATTATTAGTGGCTAGCCCGCAAGGATTTCCAAACTAGTATGCATACCCACTTGTTAGGATACACGTGTGAGTTGTGTTTAGAGAAGTAATCCCACATCGGATAATTAATGTGATGTAGAGCAATTAATATATCCTAGTTGGCCCAAAACTCACTAGATTAAGCTTTTGAGTTAAAGTGGGTTCAATTGGATATATTGATGGGCTCGGACATTGGGCTTCCCCCTTAGAGATCTCCCCAATCTAAAGATAGCGGACTTCTACTACGCGCTCCCAACACAAGGCCCCAATTGGGTTCACAACGTTATTTAGTATCAACACCAATTGACAACAACAAGTGCAAAATGTTGATGTCTTCCACTTCATTTTACTAAGAAGGCAATGCAAATTGAGGTTCACTTTTTATCCTTCACAATGAAACAAACACTTAGCAACAGCCCTCTACGGCACTATAGGGGCACCAATTCAATTTGTGGGGGCCTTCATACTCCTCTAAAGCACATATTGGCTTGCTTTTCCAGTTTTTCGACATCCTTCATGAAATCTCTCAGCTTCTTCTTGATTTCTGCTATTCTAAGCTTCATTGCTTCTGCTGCCTCCTCAATCGCAAAATCAGCTGTCTGCAAGAGGCTCTTGATTTGTACCTCCAAATGGTCAATAAGAATTCTGGTTGTGTCCAGCTCCATGAGAGCAACAAATGAACTAGCCTGTAGAGCTTTAAGTTGTAAGAATTTATTCATGTAAATTATGGTTTCTTGCATTTTGTACTCCTAGACATTGTTCCCATCATTGTAGCTACTTGAAAATCAAGCCAGCCTCACAATGTTCATTATGTTAGACGTGAGGACTTCAAGGGGAAACTATTTTTTTGAACTTAACAGGAATGTTAACTGGGTTTGATGACATTGCGGGGATGGTCACTCTAATTAGGGAGAAAAAGTTTTGTAGTACTCACCTGCACTGAGGTGATCACCTTCTCCTCTTCCTTTACTGTACTTCTGTAATTCTTCCTAGGGGAATCGATCCACTTGTGCACGGAATCCATGGAAAAGGCAGCTACAGCCGCTAGAGCGGTGACAGCTGAGAGAGCAACCACAACCACCACAGCAGTCACAATTGAATAGATCAGAATGGCTTCAAAAGTTGCAACCAGCATCATGCTGGAGACCTTTGCCCAAGTGCGTATCCTCTTGAGCTTCTCGTCGATCTTCTTCTTCTTGATCTACAACTTCTCAAAAATGAACTGTTGTTTCTTGTGGATAATCTAAAAGATCTCGAAGAACTCAGTCAAAGGGTCTCTAGTCTCCCTTTCTCCAGGGTGTTTATGTACCTATATTTTTCGAAGGTTTCTGCATCTGTTTATCTCGAAGAACTCAGTCAAAGGGTCTCTAGTCTCCCTTTCTCCAGGGTGTTTATGTACCTATATTTTTCCAAGGTTTCTGCATCTGTTTATCTCGAAGAACTCAGTCAAAGGGTCTCTAGTCTCCCTTTCTCCAGGGTGTTTATGTACCTATATTTTTCCAAGGTTTCTGCATCTGTTTATCTCGAAGAACTCAGTCAAAGGGTCTCTAGTCTCCCTCTCATGTGGATTTATATATTTTCAATTGTTGTCACGATGACATAGAAAATACATAAATCCACATGAGAGGGAGACTAGAGACCCTTTTGACTGAGTTCTTCGAGATAAACAGATGCAGAAAAACTTTGTCACGATGACATAGAAAGCATCGAGAGAAATCTTTTGAAAATTTGGGTATAATTACCGAAAATTCTCACACCACATTAGTGTTTCTCGTTCTTGAGAAGATTCCAACAAACTAGCTTCAGAGACGATATGTTGATACTCGGCTCGAAAGTCAAGATATCAATATATCGTCTCTGAAGCTAGTTTCTAGGAATCTTCTTGCTCGTTTCACATGAAAAGTTTAGTGTCTTGTTTATATAGATTTTTGGAATATATATTACTGCGTCAAATGGACATTATGCTGCTTCCAGATTTACCATATGGAAAAAACTTATCTATTGTGCAAAACACCCATTTAGTGGTTGGAACTTGCCATTATAAAACCTTGACAACCAATCTTTCCTACTATGGAAATGTGTCATAGATAGAAAATGTTTTAAGCCTTCTAAATAATCCAATTATGCCCTTCACCTAAGAACACATATTAAGTGATTGGACACTTGCCATTATAAAAACTTGACAACCAATCTTTCCTTCTATTGAAATGTGTCAAAGATAGAAAATGTTATGAGGCTTCTAGATAATCTAAATGTGCCTTTCAACTATGATATATGCAACGCCAAATAATTTGTTAGTACACAGACTTGAACATATGTGCTATTTCTCTATAGTTGCCCAGACTAACTTCCATACACAAAGACATGTTTAGTAATTAATAGGTAGAAGTATAGCGCAAGTGCCAAAATTTGACACGGCATGACACTTAAGTACTAAAAGTTCTGAAAAGTACACTTAAGTGTCACTTTTTTTTAAAAAAAATTGAGATATTTAAGTGCCAACTTTGGCAAAGATAGTCAAAAATCTTACATGGTTTATTTTAATAATATTTGTAGCTGAAAATCTGATGTAATTTATTTTAATAATATAGGTAGCCTATGTGGCTTGCTAGAAAGCTAACTCAATGGATAACGGTGTGAAGCAACGTCGTTTTGGCCCCAAAATTGATTAAAAAAATTTAATAAAAAAAGGAAGGTCTATGCAGGCCTCATCACCGTTGCCCCACATTGCCAGGAAAGGTTGGCAGCAGTGGGGCGAGGGTTGATCGAGATCATGGGGCCCTAGCCAGTGGCCAACGAGGCCAACCATGGCCCTTGCCAAACCCTTTCCCCTTCCCTTCTTAACAAAAAATCAATTTTGGGCCTTATTGTTCACATGGCAATTCTTAAAAACAAAAGCTCACATGGCAATTCTTAAAAACAAAAGCCACGCAAACAATTTTTTTTCTAAATAATTGCCATGTGAATTTTTTTTTAAACAATTGCCATGTCAGCCAAAAAAAGGTCACTGAAAAATGCCACTCGGGCAATTTGGCCAAAATTTCTTGCCATTGGCACTTAAATCATCCATGTTTCTTCGATTTTGGCATTAAGTATATATTTCGAAACTTTTGACACTTAGGTATTCCCCATACCAAGTGTTAGCACTTGGGGTGTCTGGCACTCATAATTAATATTATCCCAGTAATCTTGGATCAAGTGAGAGATGAAATCTATGGGAAATAGCTTGGATCATATGAGCAACAAAAAAAGATGCTACATGAAAAAATAAATTGATGCAAGAAAATGGTACTACATTATATTTCAATAGATCTACTAACCTCAACAAGTATTACAAAAAGTGAAGCACAATTTATATTTTTTTAAGGAAAATTGTGCCGGAAAGAAATTAGCCCTTGATCATTCTCTCTTGACTTTCAATTCCGGGCAATTAGCATCCTTAAAAAAAGAAAGACAATGACTGCAATTGTGTAAATGTATATTTTTAAAATTTAGTGACAATCTCAAAATTTAGTATAATTGGTTGGGTCGTCGAACAATTTTCAGGAGGAGGTTGCCCTGTTAACATCTCATCGACAGAATTTAGCTGGTTTCATGGGATTTGCAAGTTACTTAATGGGCTTTCAGGTCGAGGAATCTTCATGCTTGTGTCCCTATATTATCAAAATTTAGAGTGTGAAAATTCACCTTACTAATTGTTATTGAGATGGAAAATAAAGTCATCCACTCCTTTGATATTCAATGTCCATATTGTTATTGAGGCGTTATCAAAACACTAGTTGCTTTGCCTCAACAAACACCCAACCAAACCAACAAATTATCAACTGTATATATACACAACTCCCTTAGGCCATACCTAAATACAGCTCCAAAATTTTCCCACCAATAGGATTCTTGCCATACTTGCCACTAATCCAAGAACATAAAAACATGAAAGACAAGTGGAATAAATAACTACAGCCTAATGAGTAATACATATCTTCCAAATAAATTGACCAATCACTATGGAAATTTAAAACACACGTATACACTCATTTACACCAAATCCAAAACTCAACAAACTTCAAGATCAAAAGGGTTTATCTATGTCATAATATAATATGCGAAATGATAGAATCTTGCAAATTAAGTCAATGCGAAAATACTAGAAAAATATAAAAAATGATAATAAAGACAATAGAGATTTACGTGATTAGGTCTGATTATCGGTACTTATATTTACGAGAAGAGCTAACACCAAATAATCCATTATAATCGGAGAATCAAAGTTACAATTGCTCACATGCTCGAGAATTTTTCATACCTAGATTTAAACACAAACCCCTAGCGTGTATAGAGAAACAACTCAATTGTGATTTAAAATGATAGCATAAATCACCGTGTATTCAAGCCCAAAGAAAAGGCTTTATGTACACCAAGAACAAGAACTCGTCTGATTGTTCCTTCTTTTCCTACAGTGGCTTCGCGTTTCCTAGGCGGATTTCTTTACTTGTGTGGCACTTATCTTCGAGAAGAAAAGAAGTCTCCTTTTATTTCATATGGGTGTAGCAGGAAACGAACCTTCTCTTTCACCACAACAAAGACTAAACAGACAAGAAGGTCCTTCCGAGATCGAGCAATAAGTGAAGTCCTTCTTTGGTCAACTAGTCAAACTCTAAAAAAGAGGAAATCAATCTTGTTGACCGAATATTGAGATATATATCCCTAACAAAATAACAAATCTTCAATTATCCCAAGAAATCACCGCCTAAGAAATCCACAACTTAAATTAATTTGTATGATCACATTTTGGATATTTATAATGGATTGAGTTCCGTAAAAATTCAAACTCCTAAGACATTAATTTAACAATTCTCCACTTTGACTCAACGTTTGAACCCAAGTTGTAGGGGTCATCATCCATTCTACCCTCCCAACACCCCAATGGGCACTTACTCTCAACAAACGTCAATTGAGTTTAAGTAAAACTTGAGCTTCCCCAAAGGAACGAGCTTAGTCATCATGTTTATTGGGTTCTTTGCTATAGCAATCTTTTTCACAATAAACATACCCTTCGCTAAAACATCTCAAATGAAGTGGTACTTGATATTGATACTTTTTGTTTACTTATGATAAACTGGATTATATGCAAGATATATTGCACCTCGATTATCACAATGTATATCAACACTTTTCTATTCTACAAAGTCTGAGAGTAAACTTTGTAACCATATCCTCTCCTTTGTTAAGGTTAGTGCTTTGTACTCTAATTTAGTTAAAGACAAGACAACACAAACCTACAAGGATACTTTCCAACTTGCTGCACCACCAGCTAACGTAAATACGTACCCTACTAAAGACCTACAGTCATCCAAGTCATCGGCGTGATCTGAATCCACATAATCAGTGGTCTCATTGCCATTGTTGTTCTTCCGAAACACTATATCTACGTCTATTGTCTCTTTTAAATATTTGGGGATCCACTTCATAGCTTTCTAATAAGCTTTATCAGGACGCTTCATATAGTAACTAACTATGGTCAAAACTTGTGAAACATTAGGTTTAGTGCATACCATATCATATATAATACTACCCAACGCATTAGAATAAGGAACATGGAACTTATTCTCCTCGTCCTCAATCTACAGTGATAATTTATCAAAAAAATTTAAAGTGCTTAGCTAAAGGAGTACTTATAGATTTCATTGACTGTATATTAAAACGTGCCACAATCTTCTCAATATACTTATTTTGAGATAGATGTAAAAGCCCTGTAACCTGTCACACAAAATCTCATCACCTAAGATCTTCTTTGCTTGTGTAGCACTTATCTTGTTGAAGAAAATAAGTCTCCTTTTATTTCATATGAGTGTGGCAAGAAACAAACCCTGCACGAAGAAAAAAGACAAGGAGGTCCTTAAATCGTGGAGTAAATGGAGTCCTTCGGTCAACCGATCAAACTCGAAAAAGAAAAAACCAATCTTGTTAACCCAATTTTGAGATATATATCCCCAGTAGCAGAATAACAAATCTTTGATTATCCAAAGAAACCACTGCCCAAAAAATCCATAACTTGGATTGATTTATGTGGTCGCATTTTGAATATATATCCAAATTTACCCAACGGATTGAGTTTCCTAAAATTCACACTTGAGGCATTAATTCAACAATATATTATGGTAGAAATACTCATTTATATCATTAATATTGAAAGAAACATCAATAGTCAAATTAATTAATCAATCTCAGTGCACATGTTAAAAGTTGAGTTCATATATCAATTATGATCACGCATAATGTCTCTTATCACACATAACGCCCCTTGACAAGGTGACCAAGGTCCCACCTTTGGCAAAGTCTCCATCTATATTTCCGGTAGCTTGCCCATGATGATATCCTAAATTAGTATGCATATGCATACCCACAACTCCTTATTGGGGTCATATCAATATTGAGCGTCAATACCAATTCACAACAACATTATCCACAATCTACAAAGCCAAATCCAAATACCATTTCATATATTATAATGTGTTTCGTAAACTCTTTTAAACTCCATTTCATAAACTAGTTCACAAATTGGTGTATAACATTTTATATGCCATATTTAAAGTCAATGACTTCTCATGAGTCTTTCCAAAAAAATTTGCAAACCCATTTGCAAGCAAGCAATTAAGACTACAATTTAAAGATAACATATCCATATTTAATACACCCATGGTAGTAAATGCTCGACCCAATTTATGCGAGAACTATTCTTGTTCTCAACTCATAACATAATTAATCCATTTCATTTTTGAAATATGAGTATACAAAATCAAAGAAAAGACAATAGCACTTACCTTGGAATGCCTAGAACCAAATAACAAACGTTACTCAATCTGTCGGACTCGTAATGTTAATAAATAAGTGAGAAATAATGTTAAAATTGAGTACAACTCTGCCTTAAAACTACAAAACAACTGAATCATGCCTAAACGCTAACAAAACGACTCTAATGGCTAACAAATTGCTCACTTGAAGCAATTATTTAAACATAAACGCAATGCAAAACTCGCACGTAAAACCTCAAAATTTCGCTTTGACCAAATGTTGTTTCAAAATAACTTCTATTGAAACCCACAGCTCCATGACACTATAATCCACCATTTCAACAACATCCCCAAGCTCAATAACCTAAGAATCAAACTTCGTCGCTCGAATTTCCCAAAATTCTGAATTTACACTTAAAATCGAAAATTACTCCGATTGAAAGAATGGAGGACGCAAGCACTTACTAGTCATTGTATACATAGTTGAGTTGGCTTGGTGAGACTTTTGTTGCAAGCATGCACAAAAACCCCTTTTCTTTTTCCTCTCTTCTTTCACCTTTTTCTTCTTTCTTTCTTTTTCCTCTATATTTCCTCTCCTTGGGCAAGCGAGTTATCGATCTTAAAATGCAGTTCACTGTGCACTTTGTTGAATGAGTCTTCTTTCTTTTTTGGTTTTGTTTTTCTTTTTTCACTTATCCCTTTTGATTTTCTGACTTTTCAAAAATCCCATTTTACAAAAAGAAACGAAAGCAATTCATAATTCTGTCTAGAGGCAGGACATTAAAGAAGACAAATTTAATGACAACTTCATCCACCTTTTATTATTCACACATAAATTTTTTCCCCTTATTATTATAGGATGCTTTCGGTGACAAAATTGATATATTTAGTCATACAAGAAAGCAATTTTCAAACGAGTATCAAGTTGTCATCCAATCCTCAAGACAATTATTTCTTTCTTTTACCATGACACATTGGAACTAAGTAATTTGCTGTGAAATATAACAATATGAGACAGAGTTATTTGCTTTTAAAAGTAGAAATGGGTCACAAGCATAAGGATTTTGAAGAATTACTTGGCAGCCAACCGACAGTTTATAACGCGGGAACACAGCAAGCCACCCCACGGTCGATTCTCTCGGACACGCCAAAAATATCAAATCGATCAAAGATTTGAGACCCAGCAAATCCACGCTCACGTCCTCCTCAACAGCCTCCTCAACAGGCCTCAGGTCTCGGGCCAATTCCTCACGTCCATCGCCATGAGAAACCCCGAGAACCTCGAGTACCTCCACAGGGTCCTCGACTGATTCGAGAAGCCGACTATGTTTATCTTGAGTTCCATGATCAGAGTCCACTCCAAGAGCCCGACCCCTGCAGAAAAGCTTCCACTTTTGCAACAGTATCGGCATTGCGGCTTGTCGCTGGACAATTACACTTTCAAATTCTAGGTTCGTGGGTGCGCGGAGGTTCTTGCGTGCAGGGTGGGGGGAATCGGCCCACGGTGCGCTCATGAGACACGGGTTCGAGAGTGACCCGCATGTTCAGAGTTGGTTGATTAATATGTATGAGGAGATGGGTCGTTTAGAATCGTGTCATAGGATGTTCGGAAGGATTCTTGATCATGACGTGGTGTGTCAGACGGCAGTGCTGAGCGCTTCTGCCAAGTATGTGGATGTCACATTTGCTAAGCAGCTGTCTGACGAAATGCCCGAGAGATAATGTTGCTTGGAATGCGAAAATTGCTGGGTATGGCCAGTGTGGGGAATCGAGGCAGGCCTTGAATTTGTTCCATGAGATGCAACTGGAAGGTGTGAACATTGCTGGGTATGTTAGCTTTTACTATACCTCTTATTATTTTTTTCTGGAGAGATTGCTTTTTACATCTTATAAATAGTGATTCTTTGTATCTTGTATTTTCTGAAATTAGAATTGAGCATCTTATATTGATATATCGCTTTGCTGCAAGACAGGTGGCTGTGATTTATAAGCCTTTTAGGTGACGAAGATGTGTCATTAACCAAAAAAAAAAAGACCTTTGTTTGAACTAGGGATGAACATAATTCAAAGGTAGAACTTGAACCTGAGAGTACCTTGGAATTGGATTGATGGGAATCTATCCGATTCTAAGTTCCAAGAGATTCAAAGTAGGTTATATGTTCCAAAAAATTGAACAATTTGCTTCAATGGGTAGGTTTTAGATTCTAAGCATGCGGGACCTAGAACTTGAAATAAGTTTTTATGTTTTTTTGGTCTATATATTTGTGCAATCCTACAATATTCCATGGCATTCAATAATGAGTGTATAATCTGAAGTCATTAATTTGAGCTTTTATTTTATTATTTTGATTTTTACTTTGTTAATGTTTTATATTTTTCGTGTGTTTAAATATAAGTTGTGGTCAATGAATTGTGGTAACTTGTGATCATCAAATATGATGATTTGTTGCAATTGTTCAATTAACAATATAAGTAGAACCTGGTAAACTTTGGAACCAAACTTGGAACCTATGACAAAGTAAGTGTGACGGAGTAGGTTATGGGTTCTAAATATGTATTGTAGGTTCCAGAATCTGAAAAATAAGAAACCCATTTCAACAAATATGTTTCAAGTTACAAGTACAATATGCACGGAATTTAGCACCATTCACCCATATTCTAAACTTAACATGGGTGCCCCAATCAAATGATAGGTTTTAGCACACAAACTGGTACGAACGTGCTATTTCTCTCTTGATGCTCAGATTAAATCTTAGTTGAAGGTTTTTTCTTGTTCTACAAACTCTAAAGTAGGTTTATTGGTTGTAAAATGGAAAAATAACCAAAGATTTCAAATTATGCCTATCTTGACACATTTACTTTTAAGGTTTTTTTTTTACATAAAAAACTGAAAACTTTTACCTATATAACACATATATCCTCCATCAGGACTCCACGAAAAAACACAATTAAAAGACTATGTGGCAGCCAACATAAACGATGGAATGCAAACGGGGTTGATGTGGTATTCACGTGGTGTTTAAGAAGCAAAACAGTACATTTGACAATTCATTAAACTTCTAGTGTTTGCTAAGAATGTTTCTAATAAAGATTATCCAAAGACTATGA
Organism: Corymbia maculata; assembly: GCA_014182735.1. Taxonomy (NCBI): domain Eukaryota; kingdom Viridiplantae; phylum Streptophyta; class Magnoliopsida; order Myrtales; family Myrtaceae; genus Corymbia; species Corymbia maculata. The sequence continues at coordinate 18,698,391 of CM024688.1, read as the reverse complement.
TACATTCTAAGATTCATAAGCTTTAAATATGGATCAAAGTTGGGAACACAAAGATGGCTACCCAACGACCGCCCTAGACACCGGTTAGCAAGCTCAAGGCTTGGCCAATCCAAGCAATCCCGAACTTTGTCGAAGCTACTAGCTCATAGCTCGCTAGATCCAAGCGAGCCTAAGCTCCGCCCAGGCCAATGAGCTCACAGCTCGGCCGATCTAGGCGAGCTCGAGCTTGTCAATCACTAGATCAACTAGCCAATGGCAAGCATGAGCCTTTGGCTTGCCGATCAAGCGAGGCCTAAGGCTAGCGACGATGAGCCTCGAGCTCGCATGATCTAGTGAGCTGGAGGTTACCGCTTACCAACCACTCACCAACAGCAAGTGTCAAGGCCAATGAGCTTGAGGCTCAACTATGGCCGATCACCGGCCATTGCCGTGGCCGGCCGCCGGCTAAAGAAGGTGAAAAAAGTGAAAGGAAAAAATTCAAAATTCAAAAATTCAAAATTCAAATTTTATAAAAAAAAAAAAAAGAAAGAAGAGAGACTAATAAGATATGAGATATGAGAGAGTGAACAAGGAAAATGTTTTCACCAACTTAAAAAGTAGAAAACATTTTTCTCTATTTTAGAAGATCTTTTTTCCTTTATAGAAAATGTTTTCTCCAACCGGTTTATTTTTCATGAAATGAATACCGGAAAATCTGAAAAACATTTTCCTATAAATTATTTTTCATGAAACGAGCATAGTCTTAATATGGGTTTACACCCACTTGGTGCCTCATAGTAGCTCATCTTTTATCCAGCAAAAGAAGAGTAACCTTAAGATGTTTTCTGAATTCTGGTCTATATATGAAGGGGGTCCCAATTCTTCTGGTTTTGGATGTTATTATCCAAAATCATTGTGCTCAGAACAACTTAATAGGCTATGGGATAATTAGATTGGCCGTCAAATCGACCCATAAGTTCCTCTGTGGCCGATACCCTCTGCATCCTTCCACCGACCCTGGCAATAGAGATGATCAATATACCCCTTAACAGTACAACCTTTTAGTTGATTCATGTAAACAACATAGACAAAGTATTCATGAATTGTTTTGATTGAACTTGAAGCTATAATTAAAGGATCCGTTCCCTTTTTCTTTGGCCAGTGATAAAGATCTTGTATCTGAAAAGATTAAAAAATGAGGTTACATAAAAACTCCTAATAATCCTGTTCCAAATTCAGTCTACTAAAAACGTTACTTCTTGTCAGGCACTCCTGATATAAAATAATATTTAGCTCATTAGGATTGTCTGTGCATCGTAAGTACCTCACAACAATATCGACAAGATGCGTTGTTGTTCATCTGGATAATGGATCTTTATATTCTGCTTACTGCTATTTGAACATTGTTCTGTTTTTTCTGTATCCCTTTATGCCTAGTGGATTGAGCTTAAAATGTAAACTGCAGTGAGCAGAAGTGTGTTCGAAATAAAAAATATGCTGCTGAAAATGGCCTACCAACCCTAGAAATTGCTCTGCTTCCAAGGACAAAGGGGTTTTTATGCATGCCTGCAGGAGTTGCGGTAGTCTCTCGGTTCGGTTGTCCTAATTTTGCATCTGTTTTGACTGAGGGAATGCTAGTTTATATTTCTAATGGAGGCATCCGATATGGACGTCAAAGTCTCCACATAAATTTATCCCATAGTGCAATTCTAGTCGGTATCATTTGTTACCAGGATTTCTCCTAGTCAAACTTTCTAATGCTGAAGAAAATTCAGCAATTTTCCATGTGGAACTGGAGAAGCTATATCTGAATAGGCACTTGGTTCAAGATTTGACATGAAATATGAGGTGGTATGTCCTGTTGTTTCTCAAAATATGAATTGTCCTATGGAATATAAGGAAAATGAAATTACAGTTTTCTACTTTCTGAAATGATATGAGGGATGAAATCGTCTTGAATTCTTCTATTTCTGAAGAAGAGAACACTCATGATTTGTGGTCCCTATATATTGGGCTAAATTGGAGCAAAAACAGTATGGTAAATCTCGTCTGAGGGAAAGAAAGACAAAACTAGTACTCGTACTAGGTATTTACAATATCAGTGACTCGTGGAAGTCCTGTATTGTCCCTTCCAGTTTAAGTGAGCTTCTTTCCTCTATTGCAGTTTATAATTTGACCGTTGGCTCAAGTATTGTCCATCTTTCGTGGACAAAGCATTTAAAGCGGACCCGCGCAAGTTCATGTGCACGTGTGATGTGTCTGCCTCAATGACATCCCGATGTCCAAGAATGATGTCACCTCTTGGCTGATGGACACCTTCTGCTTCAACTGTCAGTTGCTCTCCGACTTCCATTCTGAGGGCCATTTTCCTAATTGAGGAGCAGAAAAATAGCTCACGATGGTGAATTGCCCTCTGCATGCTCTTGGAGTTATCTTCTTTAGAATACATAATCATACTTTTCTTCCATTTGTGATACCTGGCATCTGCAACCTATTTTAACATTCGCCCATGGCCAATAGCTAGCACTGGGAAAGCTGTCATTACTTGCAGTTTTGCCAAGTATTGATCAGGAAAAAATCAAAATCTGCAATTTCTTCCTCCATTATTCTTCTCAACATAAAATTTGTCTCTAGATGTCCGGATTTACCAATTAGTTTTATTGAGGAGTACTCTTTTACTAATGTGGAAAATTGGTGTTTTGCTGAGTTACTGCTGTCTGGTCTTCCATTTGGTTTATGCAGCTTTCATCTTTTGTCAGACTCAGACATTTCTCATGAACATAATGAGCTCTAAAACCAATTCAACAAAAATTTAACTATCCTGTCCTAGCTACTAACTTCTGCTTTACCTGGACCTTGCCTTTTCTGAACTTGTTTAATTAGCATATGGAACTATACACAAGAGCAACTAAAGCAAGGGATTATTACTTAATCTTTGAATATTGGGGACTTTCATCCTATCCTGTGCTTTCAATTGTCCATCAAACCTGCAAAGATCTATGAATTTAGCAGTGTAACAAGAGAGGGTTTTATCATAGGTTTTGACATGATCTCCACATGATTGCAGTTGTTAATGTGACTTAATTTATAATCTTAGCTCCGAGTTTAAGATCAATGATGAAAGTATCTTTCCAACATATAATCCCCAGAAGGTTGTTATTAGAAGGGACACATCGATCATTGTAAGAATGACCACCTTTGACTACCATATGTCAGCCAAATTTCATCCAGCTTGGATGGATCGTTTATGAGCACATCATAGTAAAGTAAAATGTGATAGGATTGTACTTTAGTCCTTAACATCGATAAGGGAATGAAGAAATCCTGTCAAAAGCTGATAAAGGCCTTTATGTTGAAAAGCTGCATTTAATTATGATTGTTCAACAAATTGAATTGTCTTCTGCTTTATTGAAGAGAGAAAGCAAGCCAAATGGAGGTCTGTGGCGCATCCCTCACAGGAAGACAAACATTTAGCAACAATTCTCTATAGAAGTATAGGGGCACCATTGCAATTGGTGGGAGGCCTTATAATCCTCTGAAGCACCACTATCCTTGATCTCTGGATATTGCAGCTGCACATATTGACATACTTTCCCAGTCCTTTGACGTCCTTCATGACATCTCTCAGCTTCTTCTTGATGTCTGCTATTCTGAACTTTACTGCTTCTACTCCCTCCTCAAATGGAAAATCAGCTTTCTGCAAGAGGCTCTTGATCTGTTCCTCCAAAAGGTCAATCATAATTCTGATTTTATCCAGGTCCTTGAGTGCAACAAAGACACCGACCTGTAGAGCTTTTAGTTGTAAGAAATTATTCATGTAATCATGGTGACTTCTCTTGCAGAGTTTCTTGCATTTTAGACTCCTAGACATTTTTCACATCATTATAGCTACTTAAAAAATAAAGCCAGCCTCACGATGTTCATTATATTAGATGCGAGGACTTCCAGGGAGAACAAAGGATGTTGATTTGGTTCGATGAAATTACGCAGATGGTCACTGTAAATGCAAAAAAGGAGGGAAAAGTTTTGTTGTGCTCACTTGCATTGAGGTGATCACCTCCTCCTGTCTCTTCAGTGCTCCTTCATAATTCTTCCAAAGGGAGTCAATCCACTGGCTAATTGCATCCATGGGAATGGCAGTTGCAGCCACTAGGGCAGCAGTGACTGGCGGAGCAGCCATGACCAAACAGATCAGAATGGCCGCGAAAGTTGCAATCTGTACCATGCTTGAGATTTTCCTCCACGTCTGTTTACTCTTCAGCTTCTTGACAATCTTCTTTTTCTTGATCCACAGCTTCTTGAGCATGGACTTCTGCTGCTTGTGAATTGTCTGAAAGATCTTAAAGAACTCCTTGGTGAAAGGGTCTTCGGTCTCCTTGAATTTTGTCAGTTCCTCCAAGATCTTTGAGTAACTAAATTTATCCAAGGTCTCTGCATCAGTTTCTCATGAAACAGAAAAGCATGTATATTCCTCACCAACTTAACATTGTAATGTTAAGATATCAAACTCTAGATATCAACTCAACCTCATTGGCATATCAGGATATGAAGTTGGATGCAAATGCATAGAGAAAATGGGGGAGATTGAATGAGTTAGCCGATAAATGAAAACAGTTGCTAGCATGAACCTATATACTAAGACACGGGTGCTTGAAAATGAAGTTTATTTAGAAATGAGATACATGTACCTGCAACACCCCTCCCCATCTTCTTCTTCGAAGCAAGGAAGCGCAGCGAAAATCAGCAAATGGGCATCGCAATTATGCTTCAAGCAATTCTCAAGGGAAGCACAGAAATCGAGGGTGTGCAAGCTATTACGAAAGTAGTCCTGGGCAAGCTCGAACAGCTCTTGATTTCTCCAGATATCTTTCTTGCTATCCAAGATGACTTTGACCACTTCCTGGTTCATCTCCAGTAGACACTCGGTTATCTCTTTCAGAGAATCCAGTGAGAGAGCTCGGACATCAACCCCGGAAGCAAGAGTGTTGAGGACTTGGTTCATCCTCGCTTCGAGGTTTGCGTCAAAGGTTCGCAGATCAGGGCCGGACTCACGCTGCTCCATCCATGGGAAGGTTTCTTCTGGTGTTGGAGTTTGACATTGACCTTAAGGAGAGATCACGCAAAAAGAGTGAATTTCAGAGCATGCAGAAGGGAAACTTCAAGGAAGAGAATGGGAAGGATTCCAGAATTACGTCAGAAGATGGTCATCCATGTCCCAAAGTTGAACTACTAGAAAAAGCAATGATACGAGACCGTGTTAAATGGATTGAGGAAAGGAAATAACCAGTGCAGGCCCAAAACAAGCAATCATATCAAAACGATACTCTTCTTCGAGAACCGAGTCTATCTAGGTTGATGGAAATTGCCAATTACAATGCACAATTTATGCAAGGAAACATAGTACAAGTATGATTTGATACTGGGGTTAGTATTGGTTTAATAAGCGAAAAGCACGTACATTTACTAAATCACTTGAGTAATAGATTACCAATATCCATATCCAATACTTAAGCAGCTCAAAGAACGCGGAATTCACATTTTTTTTTCTTTTTTGGGGGAAATTACTTAGCGGTGATAAATTAAGGGTCTACTAAAATATTAAAAGGTTTATCTTGACCGTTTTGAAAAAATCATTTAAATCATTACTGAATATTCCAAAGTTCAATGGAGAAAAGAGTTCATCGATCGAGGAAACTAGAGAATAAAAAAAAACTACGACTTAGGAGATCTCGTACACCTTCTTTTTCCTATTATAAATTCAGAAAATAGCACTTTAACAAAAAAAGGTTGAAACTTTCACACAAGACATGACCGGTAAAACGAGGTGAAATTCATAATTGAGGAAAATGCCATACAAGACTCCCGAAAGTTGTTCTCATCAGGTAAGTACGAAGAAAATAAAATATGCAATTTCTCACAAAATTACCTTTTGGAATGTTTTTTTTTTTTTTTTTTTTGGTAAGGCCTCTTGGAATGTTTGTCCCGCCCTAAGAACAATTCAATTCACACTTTGCAAACTGACATGTGCATCCACTAACCAGCTTGCGCCGGCAACCAAGGCGGCTAAATATAAACTCAAATGAAAAAACAAATGGAATGAAATATGTACGATGTTTGATATGATATTCGTTATCATCGGGTACACAATACAAAGCGCAAGCGACTGTAATGGTCTGCCTCTTGCTTATGTACTAGGTGATTTTTAAGTGCGTAGATTATGAAGATGCCCCAAAAGAAATCATTTCTATGATTTGTCCGAGAGTCTTCCTATCGAAATGGGCTAATACGTGCATTTTTAACCCCAACAAAAGGAATTTTTGAGTTAGGGTTCATGTGATAATCAAGTGTGGTCATGATTTTCTAAATATTCATGAGGGCATTCTCATATGCCTAGCCTGCATGACAGAAAGTTAAGATAACATAATCTGTATAAGATCTAAAATCATAACAGGAATACAATCCAACAAGCAAGATAGCTAACTCTTTTTGCACCATTGAATATAAATTGGATTCTTGCTTACCTAAATGAGCCGGTTCTTGCAATTGACTGCTACAGTAGTCGGAACTTGTGAGAAAGAGAGGAGGGGAGAGCCTAAGGAGAGCTTGTTGAATGTCACGAAGGTGAAGCACCCTCTCGTATGATTTTTTATGGATCTTCAAATCCAAGGATAAACTTGATTGCAGACATATAAATTGTGCATGGAGGAAGCTAAATCTCGGGTATAGTTACCTAATCAAGTCAGTATTTTCTATTCTCAAAAAGATATCAAGAAGGTAGTTTTAGCGATGACCCGTGAACACCCAACTTATTCAATTTCATATTTGTATAGAGATTTGCAATGTCGATTGCTTGGTTAGACAAACATTATGATACTTCTATATTTATTATATGACAATGACCTAGATATCATGCGGATTACCTCTTTAGTTATCGGATGCTTGCCAATATAAAATCTTAATAGCCGATTTTCCTTTTGTGTTAATTAAATTGTGTCAAAAATAGAAAATGTCGTGGTATTATACCTCTTTTGATTTTTCCCTAATAGATTAACTCTTACATCTCCTAGGTAATTATGCTTTGCATCTTTGTACTTTCTAAAATTAGAATTTAGTATGTTATATCTTATCAAAAGGAAAAGTTATGTTGGTGCACGTCAGGTGGCTCTCATTTACAAGTCTTCTGGGTGACCCACACGTGCCCTTAACTGGCGAAGCCATAAGAAAACCTACTTGGAAATTCACTTGGGTGCCCACATAGAATGATAGTTTGGCACGCAAACCGGAACAAACATGGTTTTTTCTTAATTCGAGTAGCTTTCCTATTTCTCTTTTGCTGCCAAGTGCCAGTGGTTTTTGCTTTAGCAGTTCAAAGTTATGGATGTGATTCTGTAACTCCTCTGGCAAGGGCATTTTATGGCGAGATTGTGAACTCCGTGGCGGCAGATTGACAGGGTGATGATGTTGCTTGTGGTTGCGCGATGACGGATCGTCTGGTGTGTTGGTGTTGCGCCCACCGGAAACATTGAATTTCAGACTATGAAGGAGGTTTATTGGTTGATGGAAAGGGACAAGTGCATGACATTTCACATGGAATTGAAATGATTAAGGGAGAGAGAAAGAGAGTAAAATAATGTAAAAATGGAAAAACACGAGCAAAATCATATGTCATCAGAAAACTGGATTCTTTTGAAAAATTAACTACACATATGAATGATCAAAAGGATCATGGTTCAACGTCATATGTTTGGGCAGCAGTATGAATGTTGCCAGGCAGCATGACATTTTCTTTACGTTGGGTCACGGAGGTTTTTCTCCCTTTTGACCCTTTTTGTTACTTTTCATGACACATTACTACATGTATAACGAGAACACAAAGTCATGTATAGTAATCAATATCATCCTGATAACCTTGATCAAGTTGGGGATGAAATCTACGTAAGATGGCTCGAATCATATGTGAGCCAAAAAGAAAGCTGTGTCATCTAAAGCAAATTAACGAAGGTTGACAAAGAACATTGCCTTAATTATTTTCAATAGACCAATTAACCTTAACAAGTATCACCAAAAAGTGATGCACCATTTATGTAATTTAGAGAAAATTGGAGCACAAAGAAATTAGCCCTCCTTGATTGTTTTCTCTCGACTTTCATGTATAGGCGATTAGCATCCTAAAAAAGGATAAATGCCGTCAGTTGGAAGCCTCAAAGGATTTTCAATTTAAGAATTAGAATTCAACCCTTTGAATCTCACTATTTACATGCAAGCTATTTAGAGTCATGATTAATTACCCAGATCAATTATAACTTTGCTCTGCATCTTATTTACCATACATTAACAGGTTGTATTCAAGAAAACAAGTTCAATTTTACTATTCTGTTTAATTATATAAAATTTGAATGGATACGATTTCTATTACAATTTTTAGTTATTAAAAATAAAACTGCCCCATTTTTAAAGTCGAAGGTCACCCCACACTTTTTCCGGCTGTGTCAGTGTCTTTTCTTCCCATAAAACAAAGCCAGAGACAGACGTGCTAAGCAACAGAGCGAGGGAGAGATGGCTGGGGAAAGCAGAGTTCAGAGGAGGATTCAGTCTCTGTATCGTCATCTTTCACCTCAAGCTTTTCATGCGGGCTCCCTTCTTCAACCGGTTAGTATGCTCTCTTCTTTTTCCCTCCCCGCGCGTGCCTGCTTTTGTTTGGTTTGCGGAAAATGTTCGATGTAATTGGCGCTTTGTTGATACCGTGAATTGTTTGTCTCTGGTTTTGATGATGAAGACTCTACTGAGAGCCGAGCAATTAAGCCTTCGAGATGGTAGAGAAGCTGTGATTATCGGTGGTATGGTGTTGGACATTCATGCCCTACCTTTTTCTCCTCCTGCTTCCGGAACCACAACCCCTGGCAAAGTAAATTTATTATTCTTCGCTTATCTGTTTGTAAAGTCATTCTTATTCTGGTTAATAAAATCTTTTGTGGGCTGTTTACCTTGTTTGTAATGTGGAGTTTAAGGATGAAATTTGTCAATGCTGGCTGCTAAAAATTGTGAAAGTGGGCATCAATTTCTTGTGCTCTTAGTCTGGATTTCAGTCGAAAGAAAGGTGGGAGTTCTCTATTTGGTCCATTTCGGGAAATTTCAAAGTTCCAGGGGTAATCTAACAAGTGTTAGTCTCTGTAATTTTGGGTTGACACCCATCTCTGTCAATAACATGGAGTACCTGACCAAAAGTAATAGGAGAGTATTATATGAAGCTAACGTGAGAAAGCAGGATAGACACGGCTAGTCATGTAGAATGAGAAAGGGTGAATTGCAGAAACGCTAGGAAACTGAAGATATAGAATAGGACGCATAGTCTTATGCCAAAGAAGCATTACTCCCATAAGTCTCAGTTCTCCCATAGTTGCAGATAGTCATTTGTCCATATTATGCGCCCCTCACCCTTCATTTGTCCATGATGGTATGTACAAATGATTGTCTTAGACTATGGGAGTTCCACAAAAGTAAGATCCAGGATTGATTGCAGGTAGGCTTAATTGGCACAAGACTGTGCAGCTTCTGCTTCACAAAAAGAATGTTTCCCTACTTATTTAAGGAGAGGTTTGTATCAGGGAGAAACTGGTTTAGAACGAGGTGTTTTTGTCTTTGGAGGAGGGGGTTTGTGCTTGATTGATGGTGGCGGAGAAGGTTCTGGAGATGTGTGATAGTAAATGGCGAAGTAAGATATCAAATGCCGGTACTAACCACTATCTTCTCCAAGTGGTCCAGTGGTTGGATCTCTGTCTTTCCCTCTAGGAAAAAATTCATTCTTGGCTGAGCTGCACTTCTTCTTTCTCCTGGAAGGCCTGTTGCCCTCATCTTGTGGAGGGGCTTGGCAATTCTTACATTGGCAATCTACATCTCAGAAGCAATAGCCTATACGAGAATCCTAAATGTATACAAGGAGTTGTCCTTTATAGTTGAAATAGTCTATTTTAAGTCTTTGTCCTTCATCTTCTTCTTCTAATATGTAAGGCTGTATCATCAAGATTGTAGGAAAGATGGAATAAAAGTTCTGTTCCTTTTCTCTTGAGTGATCAATTTTGGTGATCGCATTGCCATGCTTTTTCTTGGTGAATTTTTCTCTATATAGGCTGAACTTTTTTATGGGGCTTTTCATAGCTAGTCACCGAGGTATTTGGAAGGAGTTTAACTATGAATAAGTAATCTATCTTGAAACATGATGCACGGAGTCATCTAGTTGTTGACTACAGAGATCAAAAGGGCATCCTTGCTCTTGGCAAAGTTGAGTTTATGGCATGGCTTTGAACTTTGTGCTCCATTCTGGCAGTGGAGAGTTCCCATAATCGAATTTGGAGTCTAGGGAGCCTTGGTGATTTGTAATTGGACTTTCAGGAGATAAGCAATTGAAAATCTAAAAGAGCCTTATTGAAGTTGGAGAATAGTATTACAAGCATAGCTTGAATAGTGAGGACGGTTTTAATTGTGCTTTTATAAGTGTCGGTAGTTGAGGAACCTCATATAAGTAGTGCCATGAGGACCACTGCAGACAAACCTTTACAACCAACCATGGAAGAAGATAGCTAGGTGAATAGCACCAACATGAAGATGCGTATAGCCTTGTTGGAGCCACTAGCATAGGAACCTTGGAGAGATTTAAAGCTTTATAAAGTGTTCCTATTTGAGTAGAATGTGATGTTGGTCACAGTGGCTTGATTGGATGTATCTTTGACATCCTTCAGAATATGGTGAATAAGCTTTGTATGAATATGGATGAAAAAGAAATAGGTTTAGCAAAAGTAGAATATGGATTTGTAAGAGAGAGTGGGTATTAGAGATCTTCTTATCCTTATTGAGATAGATATATCATAATGGTAGTTAATCTTGGAGGCATTGGAATTATAGAAAGAGGTAAGCAGATTAAGAGTAATGGGAGCATCTACATAGATGGGAGTAGTACTTTATGAGGATGCGGTAATGATGGGATAGTTCTTCCTCTTACCACTAATGCATTATTAGGCATATAGGGGGTCTAAAGTAAGACAAATGACTATATAAGACAGAAATGCTATCTTACTATATGGTCCTTCCCTTGGCCTTCCAAAGGGACTGTTTTTTAGTTTCAAAGTGCCATTTATCTATACCATAAGGCTCCCGAGACTCAGAAATTTTCTAATCCAGAAAATCCACATAGTGGCAAGTGGAGAGCATAGTTGTAGAACCAATTCATCTTATCAGCCTGATAGTATAAGTCTAAACTTTTAATGACATTGGATTTCAATGAAGAAAAAAGTTGTTTTAGAAAGTCCTAACAGTGTATATAAGCTGGACTTATTTTACTTTTCAAAGAATTTAGCCTTATATAGGCAAGACTTTGGGTCATAAAGACACATTGGAAATATGCTCTTGCAAGACAATAGTTCACACTTTTAAAAAAGGGATATAGATAGAGGAAACATAGCGCTCTAACCTATATTAATGGCCAACAATAGTACACTTTTTGGTGTATATAATAGTACACATTGGTCCAAAAGATCTTGATATGGATTCCAGCACAAATGATGGAGGTTGGGGACCCAATCTTCCCTCACACCACTAGCCCTTAAATAAGAATCTACTTTAATAAAGTATTGTCCACTAGCCCAAAAATATACTATTGGCGGCCATTAGTATAGGCCAAGTGTTCTGTTTGCTTTACCTGACATCTCTTTCCTAAAGTGTGAATTACTATCCTGTAAGAGCTTCTTTTTTTCTATGGCAGCATTTGAGTGTTATTGTATAAACAAAAGTTTGTATTGCCTTTCAACCTTGCTTATATAAGACTAACTTCTCTAAGAGGTTGAATAAGATTGGAGCTTGTAAACTTATAGCTTATATACACAATGACATGGATTTCTAAAACACATTTCTCATTTTTGAAGGCTGATGTCATTAAAAGTTTAGAGTTGCACTATTAGTCTAATAAGATGAATTTGGTTTCACGAGTATGCTCTCCATTTGCTACTTTGTGAATCCTGTGGTTCAGAATGTTTCTAAGTTTTGAGAGCCTTATGGTATAGAGGCCAGTGTAAAGGCCATGTAGGGGGATAATATTTCTATCTCAGATAGTCATTTCTTGATACCATTAACCACTCATGATATCAAAGCCATCTTCATAAACATTTGACTAAGATTATAAGTCCAGGTCTAATAATGTGTTGGTACTAAGAGGAAGAATTATCCATCATGACTGAATCCTTAGAAAGCAGTACTCCTCAATGTGTAGATGTTTTATTACTCTTGATCCTCCTACATCTTAATCTTATACCTTCAAGATCGACTATTTTTATGAGATATCTTACCTCAATGAGAATGAGAAGATTTTTAATACTCATCTCTCTCTTGTGAATCCATATTTTGCTTTCACTAAACTTGCTTCTTTTCCACCAATAAATTCTATAAAAAAACTTATTCACCATACTCCAAAGGAAGGGAATATGTCCAGCCAACCTACTTTGATCAATATCCAGTTCCTGCTACTTGACATGAACACTTTGTGAACCTTTAAATCTCTCTCGTCTTCTTGCACAAGTGGCTCCAACAAGGCTATAGCACCTATAGCACCTTCACTTTGGTGCTATACGCCTTGCTCTCTCCTCCCATGGTCATAAAGGATTGCAAGTAGTGGCCTGTAGGGCACTACTTCATACTAGGTTCCTCGACGATCAACATGCTTGCATTGGCACAGTTGACACAGCTCTCAATGCTAGAACTATGTTTATAACACTATTCCCAAACTTCAATGTAACTCTTTTAGATCCTAAATTTTTTATTGTCCCAAAGGTTGAATTCTAAATCACTAGAGCTCACTAGATTCCAGATTTGATTGTGTCAACTGGATGGTGTACAAAGTTTAAAATCACAACATAACTTTTTCAAGAGCAGAGGATGCTCTTTCAATCTCCGTGGACAACAACTAGATGACTTAGTGCATCATGTTCCAAGATAGATTCCTCTTTTTGAGTTACTCAAACTCCCTTCTAATACCTGGTTGATTAACTATGAAGACCCAATAGAAATTTTCAACCTATACAGTCTTCAAGATCAAAATTTACCAAGAAAAACAATGGCTGTGGGGTCATAAAATTTGATCATTCAAGAGAAAAGGAAGAAGTTTCATCTTCTTCAATTTTTCCTACAGTCTTGATCATGCAACGTACATACAAGAAGATGAATGAGACTTGGAATAGAGTCTTTCGACTCTTAAGGAAACCCTTGTATACTTCAAGGATCCTCATATAGCCCATGGCTGCTGGGATCTAGATTGCCAGGGCAACAGCTACCATACCCCTCCACAAGATGAGGATGACAAGCAGTCTTCAAGGAGAAAGGAGAAGCACAGCTCATCTGAGCATGAAATTTTTCATAGATTAACTGTTGACCCCTTGGTGAGGATAGTCGTAAGTGCCAGTATTAGGTTTCTTACTCTGGCCCTAATTATTACACATTTTCAAGACCTTCTCTGCCGACAGCATCAGTTGAGAACCTATGTGAGAACACACTACACTGTTCTGTACTTTCTGTACAAGTCTATGTCTGACGGTGGTCTTTTAGGTTCACTATGTTTTAGGAGGTGTGGCGAGGAATATTGCTGATTGCATGTCAAAGCTGGGAGGAAAGCCCTTCTTCATAAGTGCTGTGGGCCTTGACATGGCAGGTTAGTACATTGCTTTTTTTGACCCAAAAGAAAAAAAGTATAGCACATCTGAATTAGCCTACATATTCTCTGTTTCAGCAAGACTTTTCAAGGCACCATCTTGGCTCAACTAATTATTTTGGCATACGAACTCGATGCATGGCGACCTAGGGCATAATGTTTTGTAGAGTATCAGCTTAAACGCTATTTAGTATTTGTCTTAAGCCATGCGGCATGGAGAAAAATACTAGATAAATCCTTTAGCTCCATCCTTATTAAAGAAGTGATGAAAGTAAAAATCGTACCATCTTTTCTCAGTAAATGTGCGTGATTTTGTTTTGAGTCTTGACTATGTCTATATCCATCCTGGCTGCTTCTGTTGTGATTTGAGAGAGTTTCCTTTAGATTCAGAAGGTATATTGTCAGGCCTAATTATTTTTAGGGGAAAAAACAATAAATTTTGCAGATGTCCCAATTTGAGATCTTTTTGGAAGTCTGTGAGGGATTAGAATTGACCATTAGGATTTTTCCAAGTGTTGTCTTCACTTTTTAATTTGAGAATTTTTGCTGTATGTATCTGAGGTACTAAGGTTTGAGAATGTTCTTCTTTTTATTTGCTCTGCCTTGATGTGGTGAATGTCCGTCCTTCATGCATGGTTGTAGGCCACTTGCCCAGGCAGGCAAATTTTTCATTGTTTCTTTATTTATTGGTTTTCTTGTCGAGGTTTCTGTGTCTTCCCATGATTTTGCTAACATCATCCTTTGCCCTATGTGTCAGGAAATCACTTGTTGGAGCATTGGAGAACTACTGGGCATCCTATTGAAGGTTAATGTCTCGTTTTAACTGCTTGTCTGATGTGCCTAGTAAAATCTGCTAAATAGATAGTAGTGATGGAACTTTGCTATATCTAGCTTTACAGACAGCTAATTGCACTATTCAAATTTATCCTTCTTATCGCTGTTTTTCTTTTTACTTAGTCATAATAATGAACTATCTACTCTCATCTTTTTTGGCTTCAAATAAGTTATATAGATGCATGTGCTGTTCATAAAAATGTGCTTCTTGTTCTTAAACTCAGCAATTCCAAGGCAGGTATCCTTCAAACCCAAGATATTACAACTGCTGTGGTCTGCTGTGTACTTGATCCAGATGGTGAGGTAGCTGCTGGTGTTGCAAGCTTTGAGTCAATTGTAAGTTAATTTTGCTTAAAAAAAATTCAAGTTGAGCAGGCGTACTTGTGTTCTCTAAGATCCATAAAGGCACTCACCGATGACCTTTAGGAGAAATTTCTCACTGCTGAGTGGATTCAACGATTTAGATGCAAGATATCTTCTGCTCCAGTGGTGATGGTTGATGCTAACCTGAATGATTGTGCTCTTGAAGCTTCCTGTCGATGTAATTCTAAACATTTGACGTGGTTTGATTTTTCATCTGGCTTGATTAAATCTGAGTCAATAGAAAGCTCTTCAGAATTCACTTGGTTTTTCTTTGAATTTTGTTTGCAGTGGCTGCGGAAGATGACATTCCTCTCTGGTTTGAACCGGTATCAGTTGCAAAATCCAAAAAAATTGCTCCTTTTGTGAAGTATGTGAGTGCTTTGCCTTGATGTGCATTTACTTTTTTTTGTGCTATTTCTATGGGCTGAGTAAACTTATTTAAGTCTGAAGTTCATAAACAATTGAAGCTCTAATAATACATTTTATTAAATTCATTAGATTGTGTCTTTCAATTCTCAAATTTCTGACTTGATTGCTAATGGAGTAGTTGATTAGCATCATCCTTAGCACCAAACTGACAGAGAGCAAAAAGGGAATCACTATGATGAGAAAAGTTTAGTTCTTAAAATTGATTAACTCAGACCATTAGTTATGTACGCTGGAATATGAAAGTAGTCGTTTCTAAGAAATATCTCATAGAATCGCTTGCCATCTGCATGGGTATGGAGGAAAATGGTGAAAGTTGTGGTTTAGGTTGGAGAATTCTGCATGTGGCATATCAAAACAAAATTTAGTGGCTTTGCATAGACTTTCGTCAATAATGTATGTCAAATTCATAGCCTGGTGACAATATTTCCAGGAGTCAGAAGGCTGGTGATGTTATGCTTTCACTAGGATATTTGCAGTCTGGATGAGTTGGAGGAAACTGTTCGATAGTGAAGACACTTAAGTGTGATCCACACATAATCTTTTCTTGATTTAACTAGGAAATTATAAACTATCATACACAATTGATTCATGTTTGTGATATTGTTAAACTTTGACAAGATCTCAATTTTAAAAAAACATTGATTGCACTGTGTTCATAGCAATCAGGCAATGAAATAACATTTTTCTGGTTTGCATAGTTGACTTCTTGGTTTTGGCATCCCTTTCAGTTTTGAAAACAATGACATTAGGATAAACAAAATTCACTTCACATGGGCATAGTTTAAGGGTGGCATTAAGCAGTTCCTAGATTCTGAAAGCTTCATCTTGGAGATCTGCTACTGATGAAGAGTGGGCCCTTTGCAGATAACTTATGTATCTCCAAATGAAGGTGAGCTCTTTGCAATGGCAGATGCTCTATCTCCTGGGAAGTTATATGGTTTGAGTGAAAGGCATAAGAGCGAAAAGAATTGTCCTCCGGAATCTCTCATCAATATGCTAAAACCCGCAATAGTTCTTTTGCTTGGGAAGGGTGTAAAAGTTGTAGTTGTAACCATAGGCGCACAAGGAGTATTTCTATGCTCTAAAGAGGGGTCTATTTTGACGAGAGCTGTTGTGGAGAAACCCCAATCACTTGGCAAAAGTTCAGAACTCCACAGACTGATCTCATCTGATTGCCCTACATATAAGTTTCTAGATGCCAGACAGATTGAGGGAACCTCTCATCTCTTTGCTTTGCATCTTCCTGGGCTTCCTGCATCCGTTAAGAAGCTTACTGGGGCTGGCGATTGCTTGGTGGGTGCTACACTTGCATTGATATGTGAAGGTTTGAACATTATAGAAGCCATCTCAGTTGGTATTGCAGCAGCAAAAGCCACTGTCGAGGCAGATTCAAACGTACCTTCAACATTTGATTTAATTGGAGTTGCAGGTATGAATAGTCTTAAAATAATGATGGCAGTAAATTTATGCATTCTTGGATATTATATCAATTTGGCTTGATTCTACTTCTGCTGTTGTGTTAATTTCAATAAATTTCAGTAGAGTAGATAAGAAACAAATTGGTGTAGTGGAAACCAGTGCGACTTATCAAGGAAAGTGACTGGGTGATACTTATCGAGGTTTTTTCTGAACATAGTATTTGCTCTCAATAGGAACAAGCTAATGAATGCGCTGAGAATGCTGTAGAGGTGCATATTGCACTATATTTTGCTATCCAAGATGTGAACAGAATAAATTGAAAAAACTTTCACTAGCTTAAGCATGATGCTGGACTCCTATTATCTTTAGGAAATGGTTGTGAAATAATATGAAATGAAGCCAGGAATGATTGTGCCTGCACTTCCTTTGCAGATGATGCTAGATCGGTGTACTCAGCTGTGAAGGTTGTCTATAATGGACCAGTGTAAAATGCTCCCATCTTTGAGATAATGATGATGAGGGACCGGTGCAGAATTGGACTCAAGACTGCTCATTGTCATTCAACTTGTTTTGTTTTTGGGCTTCTATTTGGTACATTGGTGGTGCAAATATTTACTCCAGAAGTAGAGTTGAGATACTGACAAAAGTACAGTATTCAGTTTCTACTACTGCATCAGTTTCATGAGTAGATGAATCCTTCCAATCCAAGATTGTGTGTGAAACATTTTATGGTTTTAGTTAATATCCTCAGTGATTTCTCTACTCATTTCAGTTTCTTCTTTCAGCAGAACAAATTCCTTGATTCAGTACCATTTGTTCAAGAATTGGGGTCTTGGAGGCATCTGTATGTTTCATCCAGTGTGATGTTTTGGTTGCTATGGGACGCTTACCCCCAACCTGCGGATTCAGGTGCCTGCAAAGATCGCCTTACGATTTTATCTGCTTCCGAATTTTGTGGCTAACCATCTAAAGTTCTGACTAGAATGATAAAATGACAATTAAAGTGACGAGGCTCTCGATCTCTTAAATACAGTAGACCAAACTGATCTCGAGTTAGGTACTTTGTCACAATATCTATCGATTGTGCGAGCACACAGATCATACTTATTCATAATAGATTCATCATACTTATTCATAATAGATTCTTACATTTGATCAGTAGCTTCGTTAAAAAAAATGCATGGGAATGCACTTAAAAGACAACTATTTATTTCTAAAGTAAAATATTATTTAAGTGATTTTTTTTGTTTAGTATACATTTGTCATGTACCATATCGTCAAGTAGCATAATCTAAGGACAACAAAACTAAGTATAGGACAAAGGTAAAAGAATCGGTTGGCAGAACGGTAACCATGGCCAATTTTAAGATTCTCGTTGGTTTGTAGAAGCTGTGGATATTGAGGAAACAACCCAAAATGCAGAGGCAGCAGCTTCTACTGAAGCAAAGAAAACCCAAAGAATAACAAGCCATTGATTATGCACCGTTCCTCAAGGAAAGTGCAAATCCTCGGAGATGTCTCGAAAGGAATCAAGACCAGATCTTCTCCAGAGAGTTCATGAACTTCACGGTGCTCCTATCCGGAGCAGAACCAAAGGAGAAAAATTCTCAGTGTCCATCACCCTCACCCATCATTTTTGTCCTTGCCCTCTTACCAATGTGTTTATCTTTTCGAAGGAGGATGGAAGAGAATAAAACTATACGAAATACAACAACACAACATCAACCCAAGAGCCAGAAGAAGACAATCTCTAAAGTAACCTCTGTCGAGCTAAACTATCTCAAGTCCCTCCTAACATAATACTAGATTGTGGGACATATAACATATACACACAAAACCTTTCCAATCCAATTATACATGGATCTATAAACATCATTGGTATCTCCCAAAGGAAAATTAGTTTAAATTATTGGAGTACTTAATGAAGTTTAGAATGCTTCCAGCTCCATCTTCGCTTCATCATTGTTAATTGGCACATCAAGTGGATAAATAAGCGGTTTTGGAGGCATTTGGATTTCATCAATATCTCCTTCAAGCATTTCTAGGACTTTGCTTAACGAAGGCCAATATTAGGGTTCAATTGTATACACCAAAGTGTAACTATTATCGTCTTCTTTGTTACCTTTCTTTCCTCTACTACAATTTCTATTTCAACACTTTTTTCTTCATTGACTTAGCCATACACCCACAATGAAAAATAAATTTGGCTTGAGTGTTCCACATTTGCATTTATATTCTTTTTTCTACCTACCATTTCCATGAGCAACATCCCAAAGCTTAGATGTCTGCTTTATAAGATACACCACTGATGTTTCTATAGAATTTGGGTGTCATATATCTTAAAGTCCCTCTTTTAATAGTCAATAAGACTATGCTATGATTGGCAAGATAAAGTTTTGCAAGTCCAAAATCAGAAACTTTCAAAGTGAAATTCTTGTCTAAAAGAATATCGTGAGGCTTAACATTAAAGTATAGTATTTGCATGTCCACCCCTAATGTAAGTATTCAATCCCCCTCGCCACCCCAAGAGCAATCTATTTTCTATAGTTGAGAAACTTATCACCTTCCTTAGCGAAAATTTTCTTGTCCAAATATCCATTCGACATGAGCCCATACATGAGAGTTTACTTCAATCCTTCCAAGTAAAAACCAATGAGCTGCACTACATTAACATTGTGAATTCTTCCAATAGTAGCTACTCCATTGATAAAATCTTGGCCATGGGCCTTAGAATGCTTCAAAATCTTGATGGCCACTTTATTGCCATTTCGGAGCATTCCTTTGTACACAAAACCATACCCACCTTCTCCCAATCTATGCTTAAAATTTGCATTGACCTTCTTAATATTTGAGTAAGAGTACCTTATGGGCAAAAAGTTGTTGTGAGCTAGTAAAAATTCTTCGATGTTCTTATCCATTGCTAAGTGCCTTCTTCATAAGTGTCGATTAGAAATATTGTGACAAATGGCATCCTGATTATGAATTTCACTACACAAACATACACTAAAGAAAACTCTGATAGGTTAGAATATTTTTCTTAATTATTTTAAGAATAAATCATTGTGGCTTACCTAGTAGAGATATAAGATCCACAGTTATCCAAATGGTCATATCATCT
This sequence comes from Corymbia maculata, assembly GCA_014182735.1. Taxonomy (NCBI): domain Eukaryota; kingdom Viridiplantae; phylum Streptophyta; class Magnoliopsida; order Myrtales; family Myrtaceae; genus Corymbia; species Corymbia maculata. The sequence goes on along the minus strand of CM024688.1, from coordinate 18,678,559 downwards.
AGGAGACCTGCGGAAGGAACAAATGATTTGAACAGGAATTGACGGAAAAGAAGTTCAGAAAACAAAACTCACGAGGAAACAGAGCAGTAGCTAGCCATTTTGTGCAAGTTCAACTTTGTTTAAAAGATCATGAAAAGTGGATGCGTGCAATTGCAAATACATAAAAGTAATAAGCTTTGTTTCATATAGATGATAGACGACACAAGAAACTCCTTTTGCTTTCTTAGCAGTTGATAAATATAGAGAAATAGTGATTTCCATTTTTAATTGATTATTTTGTTTATCCTATCAATACGTGGACGCAATATTGAAGGAAGTTGCTAGCACAAGTATCTCTTGAATTATTAATTAAGTGACTAATTTAGGAACTATTGAGAAAATAAGAGAATCTGAACTCTATGCCTACTAAAAACTAGTCATGTAGCTGCTCGACCAATGATCCTTCTTTTGCATTGGGAATTCTATCGTTTTGTGGAAAGGAAGTATACTCTAGACACAGGTATGTGTGCAGCTGATGGTTGGTATAACTTTATTTAGGGATAAACACACTAGAAGTCCTAAAATTGTTAAGAAAATAAAATTGAATCATAATTTTTTTTAAAAAATGCAATTAAGTCTTAAAATTTATTACGAAAGAGCAATCAAGTCCTAAAAATTTTAAAAAGTGCAATTAAGTCATAAAATTTGTCACAAAAGTACAATCAAGTCTCAAAATATTGAAAAAGTGTAATCAAGTTCTAAAATTTGTCATGAAAGTTGTCAAGTTCTAAAACTATAAAAAAGTGTTATTAACAAAATGACTTCATTTGACCAATTTCACAAGTTTTACAATTTGATTGTACCTTTGTAATCAGTTTTAGAACTTAATTGCATTTTTTTAAAGTTTTTACGATTAAATTGTACTTTGTTAAAAAGTTTTAGAACTCCCAATACAATTTATCCCTTTTTTTCGCCAATTTTGCTAACTCTTACAATTTGATGATAATATGTAACATGAAGCTCTTGAAATCTTTCAAATACACAGATTTTGACCTATGCTAAAATGTATACTTTGACATGATATTCTTGTATGTGAAATATTTCTTACATATTCCGGTTTTAAAGAGAAAGTAGCAAGGGAAAGACTGTCCCCTATCATACAAAAGCGTGGTAAAATTTCATTGCCAATCGTACTTGTATCCACAAGCCTGGCCTCTGAAGATGCTATGGAAATCAAAGACGCAAAAGAAAGTCGGGCAGTTACCATAGGCGCCGTATTCGTAATCCTGACCGATGTAGATTCTAAGATACCAAGTACGCAAGAGGGTCCCTTCAATATGCGGACCAAAGTAGAGAAAAAATCCATTGGCTTTGCAATGCTAGTCAGCACTTGCAATAGAAAAAGAATTGAGTAGCAAAACTTGATAGGTTTTCATGGAGCTGAGACTATCGATCATGTCTCTGTTTGTCTTTGGGCGAAGACAAATTGGTAAATAATTACTCTGTGTGCGGAGGATGCACAATATAAAAAGATTGGGAATAGTTGAGATGACCCTTAGACTTTGGAGTCACCTTGTCCTGTAGAAAAAGCCCAAGTCAGTCAACCTCACAAACGCACGCAGTTCTACAAATTAAATAGTCCAGCGCACTCATGGAAACATGTACACAGCTGGCCAACGCAAAAATGCAGTATGATCATAGCGTTTGATCTTTCTTTCTCCACTATCTCTACTTTTCTTCCACTCCTCGACGCGATTTTTGGGTCGACACCGCATCACCAACAAGTTCCTCTCTCTCTCTCTCTCTCCCTGCCCCAATCTCTTCCTTCTGATCTACAATCTTTCTTCTTAATTTCTTTGTTTCTTTCCTCCTCGCTTCTTCTTCACCTTCTTTCTTCGTTGTACGAGTCACGATCATAGAAAAATTGATGCTTAGTTTTTTTGTATTGTCGACTTAGCCATCGTTGACTACATCTTTCGTCTCGCAGCTCTAAAAAATTCCTTATCTGAAGTTCAAGTATATAAATTTGCAATAATTTTTGTGCATAGTATTTACATAAAATACTATCGTATACTTTGCTTACACAAAAGTTTGTAAATATGTACTATAATTGTATACTTGCAATGCACTAGCCAAGAACGATTGTAGTTGCTCAAGTGTAAATTTAGCCGTGTGGTTCAGCTATATAAAATGGTATACATGTAGGAACAATTTGAAGCAATAGTAGATCCTAATGAGTTTCTAAATTACATAGATACTTTGCATTTACCTCAATGAAAATTTCGTGAAATGATTGACGGTACGCGATTTGAGGATATCACTCTTAGCTAGAATCATAACAGACACATACTTCAAGAATTGCTGAAGACAAAAGCAAGCCCAATAGCCTTTCACGTGGATAGGAGATTAGTGTGTGAAATATGTGCAATCACTTTAAGTAATGTATTATGCTGGCATGATATTTTGATTTTGTTGTGTTTAAGAACACACGGGCGCCACATTAAAAAAAAAAAAAGAAACCAAAAATTATCAAGAGAAAAACAGGCCAAAAAGAGAAAAAGAAAATAGCCGGAAATTAGGAGGGAAAAAATAAAGAGGAAGAAAACCTGAGAGAGATGGTCGGGAAGCGTTGAAGGGACGCTGCCCATGCCCCAAAGAAGATTCTCACTCTACCATACGCCAGGGCTATTGGTCATCACCGTGAGCAGGCGACGGCCTCCCTCGCCCTGGGCGAGGGTTGGCCGACCACTGCAAGGTGGTCGCGAGGGCCAATTGAACTTGGCACGGAGGTGAAAAGTGGTGCGGCCTTAAGTTCTGTTAGTCTCGTGCATGTTGCTTCTCCAATCCACAAAACCATTGTCAAGCCTGTGATGTTGTTCGCATGACATTGGCAGGTTTCACAAGCAACGCTCACAAGCTCGCTGTCCAAATCCATGGACTTCCCTCTGATGCAATCCGAGCAGAACGAGATACATTTCCCCTTCCCCAAGCTACAAGTATCATGAGAACACCAGACGCTTATAGAATCGAAAGACTAATTACTGGTGTCCGCGAAGAGATGATTCCTCTCGATGCAATTCCTGCCTTTTCTTTGTCGTGCATCTACTCGTTGGAAATGGCATTGAGACGTACGTTGGGGATACAGTGAATTATATGTCCTGTTGAGTGTTTGGGGAGAAAGAGTTTCTGCAGAAATGCAGCTGAAGGACCCAACTAAGGACCCAAAAAATAGTGATGGTGGTGGATGGTGGATCGTTTCCTTTCTTTTTGGATAAAGGTGCGTTTGTTTCACTGAAATCGTACTATTTTTGGAAAATGATTAGTTTTTTTGTATTTGATGATACATGATTGAAAATGTTTTCAGACGTTTGAATTGAATTTAGAAAATGATTGAATAGCATATGAACTAACAAAAAGAGAATGACCTAAAGATCTCATAAAAAGGGAAAGTGATTTCCCCTTCCTATGCACAGGAATTCATTTTCCTAAAATAATACATAATATTTATGTTGACTAAAAAGTATTTTCCATTGACCAAATTGTTTTTGGAAAAACAAACAACAGAAAGTCCGGAAAACACTTTCTAAGAAACTATTTTTATTGAAACAAACGCACCCTAATTGATAAATAGCTTTCACATTAACTAGAATGGAAACGTCTCTGAAATTCAATCTCTGTCTAAATTTGACGTTTGTGGAAATAGAATTTCCTCGATCGGTTTTACTATCATAGAAATTAATCTACTTGGGTGTCAAATAAAAACCGTTGTGGGTGAGACGCGTTGCATTTTATTCGAAGGCCAATAGTATCATCGATATCACGTCATTAAATATGAAGAACGATTCCCTCATGTTCTCAATGCCATATTCACAATGGGATGTAGAAGAAATTAGTGGAACACTGGATGAAGTTAACGGTCGATGGAGTTTCCAGTTCAATCTCGGTTTCACCATCCTAGCAAGCCAGGACATGATCCCTCGGGTATAGAAGCGGTTTGGGATGCCTTTGTCCCTCATTAGTTTCTCCTTCAAGCATTTCCAACTCTTTGTTCATCGAAGGCCACACCGTTCGTCATTCAGTTGGTCATAAACCTGTAAAGAGTGATAAGCTTCCTTCAACTTGCTATTACAGTTCATCGAAGCTGTAAGCATCGGTTTTATGAACACCACCAATATTGGAGTAGAACTTAGGTGCCATATATCCCAAGATTTCTCGCACAGCAATCATAAACACAATGCTACGATCGATCTGGTAAAGCTTCGTGAGAACAAAATCAGAACATTTTAGAGTAAAGTTCTTGTCTAGAAGAATGTCACAAGGCTTGACATTGAAGTGCAGAATTTGCGTTGTGCATCCTTACTGCAGATATTCTATCCCCCTTACCAATCCAAAGGAGATCGCATACAATTTTTTTTTGCAATCAAGAGGACCATAGTTTCCACTAGGGATAATATGCTTATCTAGGATTTGGCATGAATCATACACGAGAGCTTGCTTTGAGATATTCTATCCCCTTTACCACACCAAAAGAGATCACATGTTATTATTTTTTTGCAATCAAGAGGACCATTGTCTTCACTAGAGATAATATGCTTATTGTAGATTTGGCATGAAGTCGAACACAAGAGCTTGCTTTGACTTCCTAAAGCAACGGCCAACAAGTTGTACTATTTTAACTTGGCAAATCCTTCCTATAGGAGCCACTTAGTAAGAAAAGTCTTGGCCATTTGAACTTTACTCTTTTAGAATTGTGAAATTTTGTAGGATAACAACAAACTGTTTTAAAAACTTAAGCTATTAGATATATGTATGATTTAATATCTAATTATATTGTAATACTCCCCTTCACATTTAATCTGGTCTTTTGCTTAGTACTAAGCGTGGAAATTTAATTGGGAAGACAAATGAGGCCTACAAAAATTCAATTTCCAAACCTCCAGCTTTGATGACATGTGAGATTTTGATGAGACCACAATTAATTATTCTAAAAGCTTAAACTGTTAGATGAAAGCGTGATTTAATATTTAATTATATTCTAACAAAAATCTTGACAACCACTTCACTACATGCCACAGTTATCCACTTAATCCGTCCATTAGCTCCGTTACGTTATCATGGATGTAAAACTTACGAGGTACTTTTTTATTAAAAGCCACATAAAATTGATTTTTTTAAATAACATGTGGCATTTCCACCTCTTAAAATTGACAAAAAATTATAAAAGGACACACGTGCATCAAATTTGCAATTTTTAAGACTTAGATGGAGTGGAAGTTTTAAGACTCAAGTACATTATATCGACAAGTTTTAAGACATTCCCCATAAATATCCCTTCTCTTTTGATCTTCTAAATTAGTGCTAAACGTTGAAGATCACATGATAGCCCCATCGATAATTTCTCAAAAAATCGATCAATTTCCAGTCAAAGTAGATCAATAGCAAGAAGATGAAAATTTGTTGCAATTGGGGAATAAAAGAAATTGAATTTCGACCAGCCAAATGCTGAGTGACTTCTAAATGCAATAACCACAAATAGAAACTGCTTTGCGGGTTGAGATCTATGCAAGAAAACGAAGAGTGATTCGGTTTAGTCTAGTTCGAAGGTATTTTGGCCCAAACTAAAATTTTTGTTTGTTATTAAATTAAATCATAAGTCAAACCAAACCATTTACTAGGGTTTGTTATCTCTTTGGTTCAGTTTCACACGGTTATCGTCTAGCCGATTACAAGTAAGAAGTTTTATACACATTTAGATTATCTGACTACAAAATGCAATGATGGAAATTAACAAAGAAGCACTATTTCTACTCACTTAATGAAAAAAAAAGGAATATAATCACAATTAAATCGAGTGAAATTATTGAGGCGTTGAGAATATTGTTCAACTATATGTAAGAACACAAAAGATTATAGAAAACTCTTTTATATATTATTTGAGATTAAAAATCAGTCGACAAAGGCCAACTCGAGAACATAAGTTTTTCATTTAATAGTACAGAGTAACCTTAGATTGGAAGTACTTACTTGGTTAGACTACGAATTATATTAGTTAAAGAAAATAATTTTTTTTTCGTTACACTTATTGGTTTGATTCGGTTTTATTGGTTTCCAAAGTTATAAGCCAAAACCGAACCAATAAATTAATAGCAAAAAAAAAAAAACAAAACAAAACAAAACCAATTAAACAGACAAACCATACTTTTGATTCGGCTGGACTAATTAATTTATCGGTTTTTTTATGAACAGCCCTACCCACATGTAAATTTATAATAATAAAAAATGCAAAATAAAAGAAGAAAAGAAGAAGAATTGAAAGAAGAACTGCGAGACGCATCAGCGCTGGTAGATAGGAGGATCCATGTGTTAGTGATAGAGAGTTCTGTTGATAAGATCTAGTTGTCGGTGACATTTAGTGGCTCAACTTTCGACCACTAACGAAAATTAACTAGATTTTTAGGTACTCTTTTGAATAAATATTTTATATTTTCATGGCTTGAAATCTTAATAAAACTTATTTCCTTTTTTTTTTCTAATTTTCCTCTTCCGTAATTCCTTCCTCCTGCTGAACTGAATTTATTACACTATGATTACCTAGTTTTTAGATTAGGACATGGCCAATCCATATTGCTGTGACAATCAATTTACCCAAATTACTGGTTTTTGCCTACAGAATTCAACGACTCCCCACATCATGAGTCAGATCCCGGAAAAACGGGTTTGCCCACTCCAAGTTTTCATTCCCATGGAGCTACAAGCGCTTGCTGTGATGCCGTGAACTCCAGATTTGACGAGCTACACCTACTCGTGAGTCTCGAGATTTAGGTTAGGGTTTAGGCCATTTAAGAATGATCCTCAGACAGCAAGTACAAAGGACCCCGTGCGTTTGGACATTTGAACCATTGAACCCGCCACAGCCTATCCATTGTTCCTTGTTCCAAACATTAAAGTTAAGGCGTCCAAGTTTAGTAACCAAATTAGACCTCTTGAAGTTAGTTCTTGGAAGAGAGAAATCGAGGATCTTAATTGCACAAGAATGGTCATATCAGCCAGAACCCATTATCTGAACAAGTGTTCAATAGAGGCATTCTCCTTAGTGGGTTTTCGGGTCGTGGTTGATAAGTAGTGGCTTTGGGTGACAATTGGCAATGTCTTTGGACACAAATGTCGATTACCGAAGACATTTGGCATTTCGAGGATATGTAGTACTCTACAATGGTCTTACGATTTACAATGCTGAAACTTATTCAAGGACCAAGGACTTTTAGTTAGTTGAGGCATTGCTATGGCTACCTATTAGACGAGGTCAAGAGATGTTTGATGTTGATTTAGCACTATCAGTTATGTTCGGCTTCCCGATGACTTGGTGTGATAGAGTTGGTTCCATTGCGTTGACACGTCGGAACCTTTGATAAGTCATTCAAAACTCCTTCATCAATTTACAATAATTATAATAATAATACCAGGAGGAGGAAACAAACTGAAAGCACGACTCCGTAGAGGATTCACGTCTGGCTTTGGTTATTTGGGGTGCTTTTCTTCCTTCAACTCATGACTCTTAACGCAACGCCTTGAAGTTAGAATAAAAATAGCATGATTTTCTATTAGAACATTAAAAAAAGAAATCCAAGAAGTTGGTGAGTTTGTTTTTGCTTCACTAAAAGCAAAAGGCGTTATTCTACAATTGCGTTGACAGTTACAATTCTAAAAAGAAACTATGAAGAAACTATACACAAATTTACGTGTAAATATTATGAAAATTTTAGCAATTTAGGGTTAAAAAAACTATAAAAGATTTTGAAGTAGAATTATATGAATTAAAATGTGAAAAATGTAGTAGTAGTCTCCGTACTCTAGTTAGCTTTTAGCCAAACCAATGAAATACTAGTTGACGAAAAAACTCCGTTGGCCATCGCCTTGTGGAGTGGCTTGTGAATTGTAATATTCCTCCATAACTGATGTATTTGCATTTGCCACAGCTCATTTTGGATATTTAGAAGATATGTCCGAGGAGTATGCTCCTCGACAATTGACAACCTTATGTTTAGACATCCTAAGACATCATCTTCATATATTTTAGAAATTTTCTTAGGTAAATGAGTTATTTCATATTTTTTTGGAGATAGTTATCATGTTGATAGGTTTTCCTTTTTTGAAGATGACACGAAAGCGGTCTTAAGAATCAATGCAAACCTTGAATCAAATTGAACCCATGTGAATTAAGAACCAACTAATTCTAATAATTAAGGATTACAGAAATCCAGTTCAAGAGAAAAAGAAATGTCAAGAAATCGAAAGTATTATCCACTCTATACTTCTATTTTTGAAGAATATTCTCCACATTTAAACTTTATAGTTCTCTGCACTCTCTTTGGGCAGAGTCTTATAACGTGTTTAAAAGTTTGGCTGATTATAAGACTTCAAAGTCACCGAAAGTAAAAGTGGTAGGGTTCAAGGGGCACGGATCAAAGTCTAGTTGATGCGTCCTTTCGCTGATTTCTTGTTGTAAGCATTGAAGGAGCCAAGATATAGGATGTGGGGAGTGAAACATAAAGATTCCGTTTGTTTCACGGAAAATAACTTCCAGGAAAATATTTTTCGAATTTTTCATCGTTCGTTTTACGGAAAATAAATTCATTGGGGAAAATATTTTCCATGAAGAAAAAAAAGTCTTCTAAAGTTAGGGAAAATATTTTCCACACTCACTCTCTCCTATCTCACACCCCATATTAGTCCTCACTTCTTTATTTTTTTTTTTTTTTTTCATAAATTCGAATTTTTTGTTATTTTTTAATAAAATTGATTTTTTATTATTTTTTCCTTTTTTTTTTCTTTCTTCCTTTTTGCTGTTTTTCTTTTTCGTCCGGTCGTCAGCCCACGGCAACAGCTGATGATTGGCAATAGGTGAGCTGAGCTTGCCAAACGGTGATGAGGCTCTAGCCTCACCGGATCGGCGATGCTCGGGCCCCGCAAATCGACAACGCCCGAGCGTCACCAAACTGCGGCGAGGCTCGGGCATCACCGATCTAGTGAGGCTTGAGCCTTGCCACCATTTGTGAGGCCCAAGCCTCGCCGCCTCGAGCTTGCCTAGTCAATGAGCTGATCAGGCGAGCTCGAGGCGTGGCGGTGACCGGCCAAGAAGGAGAGAACAAAAAAATAATAATCAATTTTAAAAATAATAAAAAATGATTTTTAAAAATAAAGTAATAAAAAATCTATTGAAAAGAGTTTATAAAGTAAAATATTTTTTCAAGCGAACAGCGTAAAATATTTTTCACTTCAAAATCAAGTTTCACCCAAACACTAGAAAATAATTATGTTTTTGGAAAATAGCTTTGAAAAATATTTTTCGGAAAAGTAACATTTTTCGCGAAACGAACGGAGTCTAATGTGGAGTCTTTTTTTTTTTTTTCCAGACTTTGGATAGAATTCCACTACATAAAGTATTAGTCAATAATAATTTTTAGAAAATACAAGTTTAATTAGAAAATTTTGTAGATTTTGTCTTGAAAAAATAAGTATAGGGACAATAATATTTTTTCCTTGAGTTCTCTTGGTTATGATTATGTCAAATTTTACAATTTATTTTTTTAGCTAGAGATTTTCCACTAAAATATTCAATTAATTAAGGTTGGCCTCATCCATATTTAACATTTTAAAGAGATATACTTAAACAACATGTACTAAGCATAGGAGGCGCATATCTAGTCTAACTAGAAATTACACTTTCTTTGATGAAAAATACTATGAAGAAAGAGATAACACAACAGAGTTGTTAAAACATTAAAAATAAGATGAGATTATGTCAGAGATTATATCATTAGTCTATATCTTGCCAATTTATATCTTTATCCGTTGAAGACAACATATTGCAATTTATCTTAATTTTAAAATGAAATATGAGTTCTTTCAAATATAAACTTCGTAGGATTATTTCTTCTAAGATTTTTTCCATATTGATAAGAGTTGTTTCTTTCATAGATAAATGATTTCTACTTCGTAAAACATATACATGGATATTTTCTCCAAAAGTGAATTCATAAGTCGAAATCAATAGTTCTTAATAACGGGTTATACACGGGTAGTAGCATGTTAAATAGCAAGATCACAAGTTGTTATTATCATTTTCATTGGCATTACCCTAAATCACGAAATGAGAGAAAAATTCTTAATTTCCGTCACCTTCCCCACAGTTTTTGTCCTTACCCTCTTACCAATGTGTTTATCATTTTGAAGGAGGAAGCAAGAGAGTAAAACTATATGAAATACGATAACAAAAGATCAACCTAAGAGCTAGAAGAAGACAATCTCAAAAGCAACCTCAAACGAGCTAAACTATCTCAAGGCCTTCCCAACGTAATACTAGATGGTGGGACATATAACAAGTACACAAAGCATTTCCAATTCAACTATGCATGGATCTCTAAACATCATTGGAATCTCCCAAAGGAGAACTAGCATAGAATATCAGAGTACTTGACGAAGTTGAGAACGTTTCCAGCTCTATGTCAGCTTCATCATTGTTAACTGGCACATCAGGTGGGTAAATAAGCGGCTTTGGGGGCATTTGGAGTTCATCAATATCTCCTTCAAGCATTTCTAAAACTTTGCTCATTGAAGGTCGATGGTCGGGGTTTAATTGTATACACCAAAATGCAACTGTTATCATCTTCTTTATCACCTTCCCTTCCTCTCCTAGTATTTCCGTTTCAACACTTTTTCCTCCATTGACTTGGTCATATACCCATAATGGAAAATAAATTTGGCTTGAGTGTTCCGCATTTGCATTTATATTCTTCCTTCTACTTGCCATTTCCATGAGCAACATCCCAAAGCTATAAACATCTGCTTTATAAGATACACCACCGATGTTTCTGTAGTACAACTCAGGTGCCATATATCCTAAGGTCCCTCTTGCAGCAGTTAATGAGACTATGTTATGATTAATGGGATAAAGTTTCGCAAGTCCAAAGTCAGAAACTTTCGGAGTAAAATTCTTGTCTAAAAGAATATTATGAGGCTTGATATCAAAGTGTAGTATTTGCATGTCACACCCCCGATGTAAGTATCCAATCCCTCTCGCCACCCCAAGAGCAATCTTATTTATTTTCTTGTAATCAAGAATCTTATGACCTTCCTCGGTGAAAATTTGCTTATCCAAAGATCCATTCGACATAAGATCATACACAAGAGCCTGCTTTGAGCCTTCAAAGCAAAAACCAATGAGTTGCACTACATTGACATGGTAAATTCTTCCAATAGTAGCCACTTCATTGATAAAATCTTGGCCATGGGCCTTAGACTGCTTCAAAATCTTGATGGCCACTTCATTGCCGCTTCGGAGTCTTCCTTTGTACACAGAACCATACCCCCCTTCTCCTAACTTGTGCTTAAAATTTGCAGTGATCTTCTTAATATTTGAGTAAGAATACCTCACGGGCAAAAAGTTGTTCTGAGCTTGCAAAAATTCTTCGATGTTCTTGTCCATTGCTAAGTGCCTTCTTCTATAAGTGTAGATTAGAAATATCATCACAAATGGTATCCCGATTATGAATTTCACTGCACAGATATACACTGGAAAGAATTCAGATAGGTTAGAATATATTTTTTTAAAATTATTTTAAGAATAAATTTTTGTGACTTACCTAGTAGAGATATAAGATCCACAATTATCCAAAAGGTCATATCATCTAGGAGACCTGTGGAAGGAACAAATGTTTTGAAAAGGAATTGAAGGAAAAGAAGTTTGGAAAAGAAACTCACAAGGAAATAGAGTAGTAGTGAGCTAGCCACTTTGTGCAAGTTCAACCTTGTTTGAAAGACTGAGAAGTGGGATGCATGCAATTGAAAATAAATAAAAATAATGAGCTTTGTTTCACATAGATGATGGATGACACAAAAAACTTATTTTGCTTTTCTAGCAATCGACAAATATAGAGAAACAGTGATTTTCATTTTTGATTGATTATTTTGTTTATCCTATCAAAACGTGGATTCAATTTTTTAAGGAATTTGCTAGCACAAGTATCTCTTGAATTATTAATTAAGCGACTAATTAAGAAAATAAGTAAATCTGAATTCGGCCTATTAAAAACTAGTCATGTGGCTGCTCGACCATTGACCTTTATTTTTATATCGGGAATTCTATCGTTTTGTGGAAAGGAAATATAATCTAGGCACATGTATGTGCGCAGCTGATGATTTATATGTTTGGGGTAACTTTTACTGTCACTCTTTTTTTTTATTTTTTTTGCCAATTTTGCTAACTCCTAAAAATTGATAATAATAAATAACGCGAAGCTCCTAAAATCTTTCAAATACAAAAATGTTGACCTATACTAAAATGTATACTCTGTCATGACTTTCTTGGATTTGAAATGTTTCTTACATATTCCGATTTTGAAGAGAAAGTAGCAAGTGAAAGAGTGTCAACCATCATACAAAAGTGCAGTAAAATTTCATTGCCAACCGATGCTTACCACCGTCATAGTACTTGTATCCGCAAGCGTGACCTCTGAAGATGCTGTGGAAATCAAAGATGCAAAAGAAAGCTGGGTAGTTACTATAGGCGCCATATTTGCGATTCTGACTCATGTGGATGCTAATATCAAGTTCGCAAGAGGAACGTAATTCCGGTAAGAGGAGAGCTTCATTAGATGGACCAAAGTAGAGAAAAAATCCATCCGCCATGATATTATGGATTTGCTCGTAGTTGTAGGAGGAAATCTCTATATGCTCTTTACCCTTGGGATAATTTGATAACCTCGTCCAACTACGAATAGTGCAAAAATCCCTAACATCCGATGCTTTTGGATTGACCAGAGCATACAAGTTCCAACTTAATGATGTGGTGGAAGAATATGACTCCATAATGCATGATGGACCGGTAGCGATGTAAAATGAAGAACTAATCGGTTTTGAGCAATTCACAATGACCACACTCTGTGGGTTTGGGCGATTTTGTTCATCATTACTATAGTATAAAAACCAATGGCAACCACTACCCAAGTTAGACCCCAATAGCGAGTGACGGGGGAGAGATGAGCAGTCACCCTTTTGAATACCATCATCAACCAATTGGATTTGGCCAGCAGAATAATTGATAGACTGTACATAGTATCTACCATCATCCAAGTATAGAACAGTGTGATTACCTTCACAAACCAGCTCGAATCGTGAGTTACCACACCCCTTCGGATCACTTTTTAGCCGAAATGGATAGCTTATATCACGAATGTCACCACAGGATGAAGTGACGCACCGTTGATTACTCGGCTTTGTAGTGCTAGTCAGAGCTTGCAATAGAACAAAAATGAGAAGCAAAACTCGATAGGTGTTCATGGAGCTGAGAGCATCAATCACGTCTCTGTTGGTCTTTGGGCGAAGAGAAATTGATGAAGAATTGCTTTGTGTCTGCGGAGGAGGCACTATATAAAAGGATTGGAAACAGATGGGGTGATCCTCCACTTTGGAGTCGCCTTTGTCCTGTTAGAAAAAGCCCAAGTCAGTCGAGTCGACCTAACAAATGCCCGCAAATTAAGAAATTAAAGGAGACCAGCGCACTCATAGGGGCGTGTACACAGACGGCCAACGCAAAAATGCTGCTTCAAGAAAATTTACACTCACAAAAAATTCAAGAGATCATTTTTCCAATTTGATTGTTCTTTCTCCACCATCTCCATTTTTATTCCACTCTCTCGACGTGATTATTGGGTCTACCCAATCAACAAACAATTCCACTCTCTCGAAGTCCATCCCCCACTTCCACTTCCCTTTTTATACGCATTCTCTTTTCTTAAAACGTATTTGTTTCACAGAAAATAAATACTTTCAAAATTATTATTTTTAAAAATAATAATTTATATTGCTTGAAATAATTAACCAATTAAAAATATTTTTATTTTTTATAACAATTTATGTCTAAATAATTTCATGGACAGTGAAAATATTTTTCGTATAACAATATTGAGGATCGTTTTAAGGAAAATATGTTCCAAGTAATTCATTTTCCACAAAATAAATGAAACGTTATAATTTTTCTTTTCCTCCTCCCTTCCTCTTCTTCATCTTCTTTCTTCATCGTACGAGTCACAATTGTGATGGCTCGAGTTTCAGGTCATAGATGAAACTCGACCCAAAACGAAAGTGTTGGAAAGTCTGGCCGTAGAAAGAAAGTCCAAATTGTTTTGTGGCCACTTTTCAAGACTGAATTCTTTTGCACTTTTGAGTCTTAAGTGGAGTCGCACTCTTGACCGTGAGAAGAGGACTTAAAATAGGAAAGCTATTGCTGATTTTTATACCAAATATTTTGGAATTCAGATGTCGAGCAAAGTAAGATAAGTGAGTTTTCCTACGAGTTGGAGCCAGTTTTCAACGTTTCCATGTAGGAGTCAGAGATATTTGCTTCCACGCTCCCGAGGCAGATATATAAATATTTATTTTGTCTTGTATTAGGCCGTGAAGCAGACGGTATTAGTGGCGGGCACATCTATTAGCTTAGATTGAATTCTTTGAGATTTTCATCCTGTTGCCCCCACAATTTTTTGTGAATTACATCTTAGCACATGGGTTGAAACCAATTAAATCTTGTGAGAAAATTTGTGTAATTGAACATGAGATTGAAAGATTATTTCATGAAAAATTATGAAGCTCAACACTATATGAGTTATTAGGCATAATTGGGATTAGAAAACACTAAGAGCATTTAGTGACTCAAGTGTGTTTGTGATATCAATTGTATCACTTAATCTGTAGTAGAACCCTTTACTGCTTGCCTATGGATGTAAGTTGCCCAACCGAATCACATAAATTTTGTATTTGATTAATTTTCTTGTTTTGTCTATTTTATTGTTCAAATACTTGCTTTGCACGACAACGATCATAGGAAAGCTGATGTCTAGTTTTTAGAAACAAGATCGAAAATAAAAATCGTCTTGAAAATTTCTTCTCCATCTTCTTTGAATGCTGTTATTCAATCATCAGCACTTATCACTTAATATGTACTCCGTAGTTGCTAAGCTATGTCACAAATTTCAGAAGTAAGTTAACTTTTTACATGATCAAATCATTTCACGAAAAAAAAAAAAAAAATCACTATAAGAAAAGCATTTTATGTGACAATGATATATTGCACAACGTCATCATCCATTTAGTTGCTCAAAGTGTAAATTAAGCCATGTAGTATAGCTATATGAAAAGGGCATAAATGTAAAAACTGTTGAAATAGTATGTTACCATGAAAAGAGATGAATGTTGGACATGAGAAGTAATGATTGTTAAAATGAAGAGAAATGATGGTTAATCATGAAAAATAATTATGATTGATGATGGAAAGTGGTAATGGTGGGGATAAGATACATATTCCCAAGAGATTGTTGACAAGTCATATATTGCTTATCACAACTGTTCAAACAACAAGTGTCATGCCCCGACTCATATCCCAAACCAAACAACGGGGATAGCAACAACAGAGCTCGCTTTTATATTGCTTATCATACAACTTCAAACAACAAGTTCTTAATAGTTGGGGTAAATAATACCCTAAAGATAGTGTTCGTCATCACATATCAAAGCATCAAAGCACTAAAGATAGTGTTCTATCTTCATCAGCAATCAAATTTCCCCAACAATCTTAAGGTATTATTGTTTTCATGAAGATGGAGTTACTAGTTGCATCGAGTGCTCGAAATCTTGATAGATAAGTATTATTGAAACTTTTGTTTCTATTTATATGGTTAAATGGTTGAGTCATCTTCCTCGTGGTATAATAGATTATCTCATATTGTTTAACTACTTTGAAATTTGTGAATAAAAGTGGTATGGCATTATGTGATAATTCGGATAAAAAGGAATGTGACAAAGAAATTGTTCTCAAAGGTAGAATGATCTAGAGATGGAAATTGATATGTTATTACATTATTTTTGATTACTCTAGATATACTCATGTAAATCTTATGAAATCAAAAGCTTTTGATGTGTTCAAGATATATGAGACTATAGTTGAAGATCAAAGTTTTGAAAAGTGATCAGGCAAGAGAATACTACTCATTAGTTTTTCAGCATTATGTGAAGAAAAATGGTGTTGTGCATCAAATAAGTGCACATTATACACCATAAAAAAAAAAAAAAGACTAGTAAAAGAAAAAAATTCAATTATGGTAGATATGGTTAATTACATGATCTTACAAGCGAAATTGACAATAAATTTGTGGAGAGAGAAGCACTTCTTACTACATGTCATGTTCACAACAAAATTGCTTCAAGGAAATTTAAGATATCTCCATATGAATTATAAATACAAGTGTACCAAATATCTTACACTTTAAAGGGATAAATATATATATATATATATATATATATAAAGTCCTACAACTTGTCATGAAAGTACAATTGAGTTCTAAAACCTTCAAAAGTACAATCAACACTTATCATAAAAGCGTAATTGAATTTTAAAACTTTCAAAATGTATAATCATGTCCTAAAACTTATTGAATTAGTACAATCAAATCCTTTCATTAACTCCATTCAACTTAACAAATGGAAAATGCTAATCAATTGTATTGATTGCATTAACTTGACAAGTTTTATGACTTGATTATACGTTTTGAGAGTTTTAATATTCAATTGCACTTTTGTGACAAATTTTAGGTCTTGATTGTACTTTTGAAAGTTTTAGGACTTAATTGCACATTCATGGCAAATTTTAGAACTTTCAATATACTTATCCCTACTTTGAAGTATAGTGATGCTTTGTGTATCATAGGAAACGTATCATAGGAATTTCGAATTCTAGGTGAACCAAATTAGGACTAATGACATTAAGAAGTGTGTTTATTGGATATACCAAAAATTCTAAAGCTTATTGCTTATTAGACATATAGTCTAATATTATCGCAGAATCAAAAGATGTTGAGAACACAAGTTCAAGTGATACCTTAGCAAATTCACAAAAAGCAATTGATGCAAGTGATTCTTCATCAATAAAAAGAAAACTGTTTGATTTTCCAAGTGAGCCAAGGAGAAGTCAAAGAGTGAAGAAAACAATAGATTTTGATTTTGACTTTGTAACTCTCCTGGTATAAGGAGATAGGGAAAATGTTGTAAATAAATTGTCCATGTTATTTTATTTGGCTGAAGATCTAAGAACATTTAGTGAGGCAATACCGTGAGTCAAGTCTTCTGGAGCATAGTTCATGAAGACGGTGGTCAAGGACCAGAATACGTCGAAGTTCTGCTAGTGTATAGTCAGGGACTGTGATTGATTAATCAGGGATCAAAGTTTCTTGGAGTAGTGTTGGGCATTAGTTCAAGTCAGATGGTGGATGTTTCAAATGGCATTGAGAAGCTCAACAACTCCAACTACAATAATTGGAGTGTCAGGATGCAATTTTATTTATTGGGTCAACATTTGTGGGATATTGTTGGCAGTAGCAACACCACGGCACCCAGAGACGATGATGAACAAAGGAGATGGAAGATCAAAGTGGGAAAGGCTCTTTATGCTCTTGCTGTAACTGTCGAAGATGATTTATTGATGCATATTAAGGGCGCGCAGACTCACAAGGAGGCGCGGGATAACTTGGCAGCGTTATTTGCAAGTCAAATGATGCCAAGCTACAAAAGGCTGAGAATGAGTTGCTATCGATGTCACAACAAAATATGACGGTGAGTTGGTATTTCTCCAAAGTTAAGTCTATTTGTGACAAAATTTCAAGGCTGGATCCCACTAATGCCATCTTAGAAACAAGAATGAGAAGAATTATTATTCACGGGTTAAAGCTGAATTATAACGGTATTATTATGGCTACTCGTTGATGGGCAATTCAACCGACGTTGACCGATCTGGAGAATATTCTAGCTAACCAAGAGGCTTTAGATAGTCAAATGTCTAAGGTTTCGATTAAGGAAGAAGAAAGTGCCATCTTCAGTGATAAAAGAGGGTTCGAGGGCCAGAGGCGAATCAGTGCCGACAATAAAGATGGCAAGTCCAGGAAAAGCCATGTCGAATGGCAAAAAAGCAACCAGCTCGTGAAGGATGGCAAAAGCGCCCAGAGAGTCGAGCCTTCAACCAGGGGGAGTTGGGCAACGCGATGGCAAAAGATGTAATGGACGATGTTACGTTTGTGGCAAGGAGGGCCACTTTGCTAGAGATTGTCAAGCGAAGAAAATGGAAGGAAATATTGCAGTATCATCGAAGAGGAATGATTTCGATGAGGATAAGGAATGGGATTTCCAAACGTCTGTTGCAATAGTGGTGTCAGACGAGTTTGCTGCCTCTTCCGCAATCGAGTTAAACGATGCGATGGCATTAATCTCTGTAAATGAAAAGTCAATTAATTATGATTACGACTGGATTGTTGATTCAGGGTGCTCAAGTTATATGACTGGAGATCAAGGCAAGCTGTCAAACATGCGTAATTATATCGGAGGACGTGTTGTTATTACTACAGACGGCTCGAGGTTGCCGATTACTCATATCGGCGAGACGATGATAACTCCTCGGTTCAATTCACAACAAGTTGAATTGAAAAGTGTGTATCATGTGCCAGGAATGAAGAAAAATTTATTGTCTGTGTCCCAACTCACTGCACTGTAATTATGTGTTCGTCCACGAGATGTTAAGGTGTACCCGAAGTTTGAAGCCCACCGGTGACCAATCATGGAGGGACGGTATAAGAGCTTCTCTTGTGAGATAGGGAAAATGTTGTCAAGTCTTGGGAGCATAAAAGACGGTTGTCCATGTTGTATTTTATTGATTAATTTGGCTGAAGATCTAAGAACATCCAACTACAATAATTGGAGTGTCGGGAAGGGGATATTGTTGCGAGTAGATGAACAAAGGAGATGGAAGATCAAAGTGGGAAAGGCTCTTTATGCTCTTGCTGTAAATCTCGATTTATTGATGCATATTAAGGGCGCGCAGACTCACAAGGAGGCGCGGGATAACTTGGCAGCGTTATTTGCAAGGTCAAATGATGCCAAGCTACAAAGGCTGGAGAATGAGTTGCTATCGATGTCACAACAAAATATGACGGTGAGTTGGTATTTCTCCAAAGTTAAGTCTATTTGTGACAAAATTTCAAGGCTGGATCCCACTAATGCCATCTTAGAAACAAGAATGAGAAGAATTATTATTCACGGGTTAAAGCTGAATTATAACGGTATTATTATGGCTACTCGTTGATGGGCAATTCAAATGACCGATCTCGGAGAATATTCTAGCTAAGATAGTCAAATGTCTAAGGTTTCGATTAAGGAAGAAGAAAGTGCCATCTTCGGTGATAAAAGAGGGTTCGAGGGCCAGAGGCGAATCAGTGCCGACAATAAAGATGGCAAGTCCAGGAAAAGCCATGTCGAATGGCAAAAGCAACCAGCTCGTGAAGGATGGCAAAAGCGTCCAGGAGAGTCGAGCCTTCAACCAGGGGGAGTTGGGCAACGCGATGGCAAAAGATGTAATGGACGATGTTACGTTTGTGGCAAGGGAGGGCCACTTTGCTAATTGTCAAGTTGAAAATGGAAGGAAATATGTTTCGATGAGGATAGGAATGGGATTTCCAAACGCATAATAGTGGTGTCGAAGTTTGACGAGATGTTAAGGTGTACCGAAGTTTGAAGCCCACTTGGTTGACCAATCATGGAGGGACGTCGGCTAGCACATGATGTAGCCTGGCATATGTAAACAAAACCCGAACGAATGATACACCTAATTTATGGCATGTGTGGCTTGGGCATGTAAGTTATCACAAGTTGAAGGTGATGATGCAAAAGAACATGCTGAGGGGTCTTCCCCAATTGGAAGTGCAAGAAAATGCGGTTTGTGCCGGGTGCCAGTACAGGAAGGCACATCAACTTCCGTATGAGGAATTGTCGTTCATATCTCAGATGCCTCTCGAGCTCGTTCACTCAGACGTGTTTGGTCCATTTATCAAATTTAAGGTGTTTAAGGAGAATGTTGTAAGTGAAGTAGGCAGAAAAATTCGTTGCCTACGCACCGATAACGAGGGAGAGTACACTTCCTATGAATTTACGAAGTATTTGCAAAAGTACATCCGAAAGAAAGAATCGGCATTTAGCTGAGACATGTAGGAGCATGTTACATGCGAAGAATGTTCCACCGAGGTTTTGGGCTTAATGTATGAAGACGGCGGCTCACGTGACTAATAGGCTGCCACAAGTAAGGCTTGGTTTTATGTCACCATACGAGAAGCTATGGAATCACAAGCCTGTGGTAAGTCACTTTAAAGTTTTCGGATGTGTATGTTATGCATTTGTGCCTGATTATCTTCGCAGCAAATTCAACAAGAAGGTAGTCCGCTGCATATTCGTGGGATATGATGATCAACGAAAGGGGTGGAAGTGCTATGACCCTACAATAGGGAGGTGCTATACTTCAAGGAATATGGTGTTTGATGAAATGTCATCTTGATGGTCACATCAAGCTGTCAAATTGCCAAATTCACAACATTTTAATGAAGAGGTCGAAGAAAGGCTGAAAGAATTCGATGAGAATCAGCCTGTTGAAAAAGATGTCGAAGCACAATCACTAGGATCGACAAGTTCATTTTGTGAGCATCCAAGGTCAACAAAAGAACTTCGACTAAAGCCAAGTTTCAACTTTGGAGATCGACAAGGCAAAGGAAGCTTGGGCGAAGATGTTGGCGTGGTCGAGCCTTCAACATATGAAGAAGCCTCGAAATCATGGAGGAAGGCCATGGAAGAAGAAATCCTTGCACTAAAAGAAGAATTAGACATGGGACTTGGTACCAAAACCTAAAGAGGTACGTCCTATTTCTTGTAAATGGGTTTATAAACTTAAAACTCGACCATATGGGTCAATTGAGAGGTATAAAGCACGTCTAGTGGCTCGAGGATTTTCACAAAAATATGGGGTTGATTATGAAGAAACCTTTAGCCCGGTGGCAAAGGTTACCACAGTTCGAGTTTTATTAACACTTGTAGCATGCAAGTCATGGAATGTGTGGCAGATGGATGTGAAGAATGCTTTCCTACATGGAGAACTTGAGCGAGAAATATACATGGAGCAACCAAATGGCTTCAAGAGCAAAATTCATCTAGAATATATTTGCAAGCTAAAGAAAGCATTATAATGTTGAAGAACGATTGATGAATTCTTGTTGAAGAATGATTATAATGTAGCTCCAGCAAACTCGAGCCTATTCGTGAAAGCAAAAGATGGAAAGGTTGCAACTAGGAAGGAGCTTGGAGAACTAAAACACTTTTTGGGGCTTGAGATTGATAGGACAAAGGAAGGATTATTCCTATGTCAACAAAAGTATGCACGAGATCTCTTGAAAAAATTCGAAATGCTTGATTGCAAACCTATATCTACTCCATTGGATGGGAACACAAAGCTATGTGCTGAAGAAGGTCGAGAGCTTGAAGATTCAACTATGTATAGGCAATTGGTAGGTAGTCTAATTTACCTTACCATAACTCGGCCTAACATCGCTTTTGCAGTGGGAGTAGTGAGTCGATTCATGCAGAAGCCAAGGAAGCCTCACTTGGATGCAGCCAAGCGTATCCTAAGGTATGTAAAGAAGACTTTTGATTTTGGGCTTTTGTATAAAAAGGAATCATCAAGTGAGTTGGTCAGTCATTATGATGCCAACTATGCTAGAGATCAACACACACGGCGTTCAACTACCGGATACTCGTTTAATCTTGGATCAGCAGTAGTATCCTAGTGCAGTAAAAGACAACCATGTCTTTGTCTACAACAGAAGCTGAATATAGAGCAGCAGCAATGGCGGCTCAAGAGAGCACGTGGCTAGTGCAGCCATTAGATGATCTTCATCAGTCAATAGATTATTCGACAATATTGTATTGTGATAATCTATCCACTATAAGATAGAAAGTGTTGGAGGGAAAATGTTGTGGATAAATTGTCCATGTTATTTTATTTGGCTGAAGATCCAAGAACATTTAGTGAGGCAATTATTGAAATTATCACCACCTATCTCTCGTGAGGCAATGGCTTAAAGTGTATTTATTACTATGTATTTAGACATGTCTTTTCCATATATCTAAGGTATGTCAAGAGTCATGTTTTAAGCCTATATATAAGTGAGTCCAAGAATAGTAGTGTATTCATCTCCTTCCTTAAGAGCTTCTCTTGTGAGAGTGCATCATTCTGAGTCAAGTCTTCCTTAGTTCATGAAGAGCTTCTCTTGTATAGTCGTGGAATTGATTAATCG
Source organism: Corymbia maculata (assembly GCA_014182735.1). Taxonomy (NCBI): domain Eukaryota; kingdom Viridiplantae; phylum Streptophyta; class Magnoliopsida; order Myrtales; family Myrtaceae; genus Corymbia; species Corymbia maculata. Next base: position 18,656,369 of record CM024688.1, on the reverse strand, counting down.
CTTGGAATTGATTCAAGATGAAAGGAGATGTCAAGGCACCCGAGACGATGATGAACAAAGGAGATGGAAGATCAAAGTGGGAAAGGCTCTTTATGCTCTTGCTGAGAATTCCAATGAAATTTTCAATCTTGATGCAAGGTGGCAGAGGAGGGCCACTTTGACAAATAAGGTAAGAGGAATGATTTCGATGAGGATTACTGAATATTCTAAATTATCATGATTATTCGTAGAAAATCAAGGCAAGCCGTATCTCTAAATGAGTGGAATTCACAACAAGTTGAATTGAAAAGTGTGTATCATGTGCCGGGAATGAAGAAAATTTATTGTCAAATATATGTTGCCAAACTCAAAGATATTATGTTTTTATGAAGTTATCACAAGTCAAAAGAACATGCTGAGGGGTCTTCCCCAAACCTCTTCAAGTTACATTTTTTTGTTTACCATGCAAATGAGAACCTAATTGTGGATACTTTGTCACCATAATAAATCACAAGCATATTTTCTAATCAAGAAATTCAACAAGGTTCTCACAATCAACGAAAGGGGTGAAAGAAACAATTGATGATGAAAGGAGATGTCAAGGAAGAATTCTTAAAGCTTTGTTAGATTGTCTAAATGAAATTTTCAATCTTGCACAAATCATAGTCACATTTGGACTACCTTGGAGACTAAATACAATATTGACAAATAAGGTAAGTATAGAATTACTGAATATTCTAAATTATCATGATTAGTAGAAAATATATCTCTAAATGAGTGGAGAAACTTCAAATATATGTTGCCAAACTCAAAGATATTATGTTTGAAGTCTCCTAAACCTCTTCAAGTTACTGCAATTATTTCAAAATTACCTTCAACTTGGAATGATATCGAAAGAAATTTTTCCATGCAAATGAGAACCTAATTGTGGATACTTTGATAATAACATATTCTAATCAAGAAAGGTTCTCACAATCATGAGATTAATTATGTGAAAGAAATTACAAATAAGGTGCAATTTGTTGAGAAAGGCAACATGAGCATAGACAAAGAAAGCATTGAGACAATGGCATGAAAAAATAGATTCAGTGTTATTATCATATGGATTAAAGTATAACAGTGCTAATAAGTACATTTATTCAAAATTTGACCAACGAATGCTTCCTCATCTAATATCTGTTTGACCTGATTTTTTTCTTATTGGGATGTTACGATCCCTAGTGTCAAAAATTTGCAATCAAAGTCAAGAAAATCACAAATTTTCTAACACCACAAAATGAGGTTTTCTTTCAATTTTACTTGGCAAATTGAAGACTAAGAAGACAAAGAAGAACGAAGAAAACAAGAGTATTGGAGGAGGAGGAGGAGGAGGATACCATTTAAGTTAGGGTTTACTCTTTAAAATAGATAAATAAAATATTATATATAATTTATAATTGATCTAAAATATATTAGGGTTTACTCTTTAAAATAGATAAATAAAATATTATATAAATGTTGGTCCGAGTTGGACCAATCCGAAACTTTCAAGATCAAAGACCAACCCGCACAATACTAATTCAAGGTTTCAGGGCTTAAGGATTGACCCGATCCCTCTAAGAATCGGACCAGAACCAACAGGATTGGACCAATCCAAGATCTATCCAAAATTGACCCTAGACTCCCTACTAGACTGAGGCTCCCTCCTACTAGAGTCGATAAGGGCTCCAAGGCCACTTGCTTTTGCTATGGTCAACGCCAAACTCGACGGTGGCATCGACCACACCTCTTCCCCTCCAACTCCCTTTTTATTCCTCTTATTCTTAAACAAAATATATTTTCTTTTGAATTTAGGACCCTTAATAATAATTTTTGAAATTCAACAAAAAAAATTGTCACATCAACACACCACAAAGCACCTTTTGCCACGTCGGCTATCGCATAGGATAAGAAAAAATTGGCGGTGGCCATTTGAGTCCAACGAGTAATGCACTTGCATTATTCATATGACAATTGAAAGTGGGCTCATTTTTGTTCACCGGTTTAATTACTTGATTTTTTTCTTAGATTAGGCTAATATGTACATTATATTAAAGCCAACTTACAAATTTGATGTCCATTTTCATATGACCATTATTTCATTTCGATATAAAATAAGTAAAACATGATACAATATTAATGACTAAATTTCAAAATCTCCGCACGGTTACCTAACAAATTTTCTATTTTCATGAGCACACATACTCATCTTTGAAATTCATATCTATATTCTCTATTAAAAATAGTCCAAATTCATGTCTCAAGTTGGACGCACGTAGCGCGTGCGAATAAATAAGTAAAAAGTTAAACAGGTACTACGTTGGACTTTCCTGGTCCTTTTACTGTTCCAAGGAACAAGGAGGCGTCTGTGTTGGAATGGTATCGGTCCACTGACGGGAGAATCACTTGGGAAGTTGATTTTTCGGGACAAACCCACGACCTGGAACTTGAAACTTCTTCTTGTGTTTTCTGATTTGCTGTATAATTCAAAAGAGTTATCTTAATTCTTAGTTTGTTAGCATAGAAAGTTGATAAAGAGAAGTTCCTTTCAAGTGTCAAAACTTGACATAAATTGATATATAAATGTCAAAACTTTCAAAAAGTACACTTAAGAGCTATTTTAAAAAAAAATTAGACATTTAAGTGCCAAGTCCATCGTGCTTGCTGGAAAATTCAATGTGTCATTATTTTACCAATAAAATTGATCTACAAGGCTAGTTAGAATGTCCACTCAGTAATCCTTGTGGAAAACAACGTCATCCTCCATATTCACTTAAGTGTCAATCATGATTAAAAAATGATCACTTAAGTATCAAGTTATGATGCAAGTGATTACCTAAGTGCACTCATGATTAAAAGTGAATACTTAAGTGCCAATTTTATAGAAAGTGATCACTTAAGTACGAAAAACGATGCCATTTAGCATACTCTTTATGCTTACATGGATAATTTTTGTTAAAAGAATTGCCACATTAATTAAAAAATCTCGCCGAAAAAAGAAATGTCAACTATTTGGTCAGAAATTATCATTGTTGTCATTAAGTGTTCGTTTCTTTTCCAATTTTGACATTTAAGTGTATCTTTTAAAAGTTCTTATATGTTCACCCATTTCAAGTTTTAACACTTTAGGGTGTACTTTTCTCAAAGTTGAAAGCTAGAGTTTCCTGGGAGAGTTGGAATGTCAAAGCAACGACTACTTATGTGGTTATTTTTCGTTGCTTGGAAAGCAACTTTGGAACGTATTCTCACCTAAATGTGCATTAGATAGTTAATTATCTTCTCCTTCGTTGTTCCTGGACTGACTGTTTTGTGTGGCCTCTTATGCTTTCATTCGGCTAACTTGGGTTACATGATCGGAGGCCCCCATTTTGCCTAGGCGTTAAGAAAAAGGGATCTCTTCAATCCCTCACTCTGGTTCTTGGTTGATTTGGAAAGAACATCAGAAGAGAGACCAGGGAGAGAAGATCCCTGATGTACTGATTACTGAGGATTGCTGAAACGTATCACATTTTTTGCTACAGTGGAAATTTGAGCAAGCAAATGCTTGGATTGACATTGTTGATGCTTTCTCCTGTAACCGAGCTCTTTTTTGGTTCTCTGAGTTTACTTTTAATATGGGCTTGCACCCCCTTGGTATCCCATAGTAGTTTATCTTTCTCTCCAGCAAAAGAAGAGTTCGAGATGTTTTCTGAATTCTGGTTTATGTATGAAGGTTCTCCCACCTCTTCTGGTTTTCTATGTTGTTACCCAAAATCATTGTGCTCAGAACAACTTGACAGGCTATGAAATGATTAGATTAGCCATCAAATCAAGTCGGCCCATAAGTTTCTCTGTGGCCAATACACTCTGCATCCTTCCACCGAACCAGGTAATAGAGATGATCAATGTACCCCTTAACAGTATAACCTAATAGTTGAGTCATGTAAAAAACATAGACAAAGTATTCATGAATTGTATTGATTGAACTTGAAGAGATTATTAAAGGATCTGTTCCCTTTTTCTTTGGCCAGTGATAAAGATCTTGTTATCTGAAAAGATTATCAATGAGGTTACATTAAAAATCGCAATAATGCATTCCAAATTCAGTCCTACTAAAAACATTACTAGTTATCAAGGCACTCCTGATATAAAATGATGTTTAGCTCATTAGCATGTCTCTGCATCGTAAGTACCTCACAACAATATTGACAAGATGCCTTGTTGTTCATCTGGATAATGGATCTTTTATATTCTGCCTACTGATATTTGAACATTGTTCTGTTTTATCTATATCGCTATATGCCTGGTGGATTGAGCTTAAAATGTAAACTGCAGTGAGCAGAAGAGTGTTTGAAGTCAAAAATATGCTGCTGAAAATGGCCTAACAACTCTAAAAAATTCTCTGCTTCCAAAGACACGGGTTTTATGCATGCTTGCAGGAGTTGTGGGCATCTCTCGGTTCAGGTTGTCTTAATTTTGCATCTGTTTTGACTGAGAGAATTGCAAGTTTATATTTCTAATGGAGGCATCCAATATGGACCTCAAAGTTTCCACATAAATCGATCCCATAGTACAAACCTAGTCGGTATCATTTGTTACCAGGATTCCTCCAAGTCAAAACTTTCTAATGCTGAAGAAAATTCATCAGCTTTTCCATGTGGAACTTGAGAAGCTATATCTGAATAGGCACTTGGTTCAAGATTTGACATGAACGATAAGATGGTACGTCCTGTTCTTTCTCAAGATATTCATTGTCCTATGGAATATAAGGAAAATGAAATTACAATTTTCTCCTTTCGAGAATGATATGGGGGATGAAATCGTCTTGAATTCTTCCATTACTGAAGGAAACATTCATAAACTGTAGTACCTATGTATTGAGCTGAATTGAGAAGAAAATAATATGGCAAATCTCGTTCAGGGGAAAGACAAAAATAGTACCCTCAGTAGGCATTTGTCATTCTTTCATGGACAATGCCTTTCGAGCGAACCCCGCAGAAGTTCATGCGCACGTGTGATGTGTCTGCCTTCAAGACATACTGATGTCCAAAATGATGTCACATCTTGGCTGATGGACACCTTCTGCTTCAAGGATCAGTTGCTCTCCGACTTCCATTCTAAGGGCCATTTTCCTAATCCAGGAACAGAAAAAGGAGTTCTCAGTGGTGAATTGCCTTCTGCATTCTCTTCTAGTTATCTTCTTGACTGGCACATGTACATACCTCAAACTTTTCTTCCGTTTGTGATACCTGGCATCTGCAACCTATTTTAACATTTGCCCATGTCCAATTGCTGGCTCTGCGAAAGCTGTCATTATTTGAAGTTTTGCCAAGCATAAATCAGGAAAAATTCAACATCTGCACTTAATTCTTGTCAACATGACATTTTTCTCTAGATGTCTGGATTTACCAAATTGTTTTATTGAGTACTCTTTTACGAATCAGGAATATCAGCAGGATCCTATAGATGATTTCATTTTGCCGAGTTACTGCTGTCTGGTCTTTCATTTGGTTTATGCCTCTTTCATCTTTTGTCAGACTCAGACATTTCTCATGTACATAATGAGCTCTAAACACAACTCAATGAAAACTTAACTATTCTGTCCTAGCTATTAACTCCTGCTTTTGGGAAGAACCTGAACCTTACCATTTCCATATAACAGGTCAGTTTTGTGTCAGTGATCTGAACTTGTTTAATCAGCATATGGAACTATACAAAAGAGCAAATAGAAAAGGGGATTATTACTTAATCATTGAATATTGAGGACTTTCCATCCTATCCTGTACTTTCAATTGTCCATCAAACCTGCAAAGATCTATCTATTTAGCAGTGTAACAAGATAAAGTTTTTTCATAGGTTTGGACATGATCTCCACATGGTTGCTGTTGTTAATGTGACTTAGGCTCGTGGAAGGGACCTGTCGATCATTTTAAGAATGACCACCTTTGACTACCATTTATGCCAGCCAAATTTCATCCAGCTTGGATGGATTGTTTTTGAGCATGTCGTAGGAAAGTAAAACGTGATAAGATTGTACTTTAGTCTTTAACATCAATTAGGGATTGAAGAGTTCCTGTCCAAAGCTATAAAGGCCTTTATGTTGAAAAGCTGCATTTAATTATGATTATTCAACAAATGTTGATGTCTACCGTTTTATTTAAGAGAGAAAGCAAGGCAAATGCAGGTCCACAGCATAATCCCTCAGAGGAGGACAAACACTTGGCAACAATTCTCTATAACAATATAGAGGCACCATCGCAATCGGTGGGAGGCTTTATAATCCTCTTAAGCACCAGTATCCTTGATCTCTGGATATTGCGGCTGCACATGTCAACATACTTTCCTAGTCCTTCGACATCCTTCATGTAATCTCTCAGTTTCTTCTTGATGTCTGCTATTTTGAGCTTTACTGCTTCTGCTCCCTCCTCAATTGGAAAATCAGCTTTCTGCAAGAGGCTCTTAATCTGTACCTCCAGAGGATCAATCATGGTTCTGATTTTACCAGGTCCTTGAGAGCAACAAAGATACCGGCCTGTAGAGCTTTTAGTTGTAAGAAATTATTCATGTAATCATGGTGACTTCTCTTGCAGAGTTTCTTGCATTTTGGACTCCTAGCCATTTTTCGCATCATTATAGCCACTTAAAAATGAAGCCAGCCTCGTGATGTTCATTATATTAGATAAGAGGACTTCTAGGGAGAACCAAGGATGTTGACTTGGTCTTACGAAATTACGGGGATGGTCACTGCAACTGCAAAAGGGAGGAAAAAGGTTTGTAGTGCTCACTTGCATTGAGGTGATCACCTCCTCCTGTCTCTTCAATGTTTCTTCATAATTCTTCCAAAGGGAGTGAAAATCCACTTGCTAGCAGAAGAACGCTAGGAGTGCTATAACTTTCGTGCGGCACTCATTTTGGTGTCAAATTTTTTTTTTCACTCACTTGAGTGCTACAAGTTAAAAAAAAACGTTCACTTAAGTGCCACTTTCAATTTAGTCACCGAAAAGCTAACGTAGCCGCCAAAAAGCTGAAGTGGCTACTTGATGAACAATATTTTAATATATTTATTAATTTTTTGGAATTTTTTTATTTTTTTGCTTTTTTTTTAGGGTGGAACCCTCGCCCTGGGCCACAAAGGCTGTGATGGCCTTCACCAGCGGCCAGCCAAGCTCTGACGGCCTCACCCCAGGCCTTCGTGGCCCAAGGCGAGGGTTCTGTCACCAGTGACCTTCGTTGGCCCTAAAGAAAAAAAGAAAAGAAAAAAGGGCAAAAAGAAGAGAGACGAAATGAGGAGAAACGATGTCGTTTTGCACGAAAAATTCACGTTGGCTGGCAAGGGTCACCGCCGGAAACCACATCGGCATTGAAAATTATATTAAAAAAAGGAAAATCATTAAAAAAATCCACGTATATATTTTGGCAGGAAGTGCACTTAATTGAATGATTCCACTTCGATTTGACACTTAAGTGAGCGAAAAAAAAAAATGTTTTGACACCAAAGTGAGCGCCATACGAAAGTTATAGCACTCCTAATGTTCTTCACCGAACTTTGCCAATTGCATCCAAGGGAATGGCATTTGCAGCCGCTAGGGCAGCTGCAACTGGCGGAACAGCCATGACTGAACAGCTCAGAATGGCTGCGAAAGTTGCAACTACTAGAAAAAGCAGTGATACGAGACCATGTTAAATAGAATAGGAAAGAAAATAAGCAGTGCAGGCCCAAAACAAGCAATCATATCGAATCTCAAAGCCAGAAAACAATACTCTACTTGGAGAATCGAGTCTATCTAGGTTGATGGAAATAGCCCTTTACAATGCAAGGTTTATGCAAGAAAACATAGTACAAGTATGATTTGATACTGGGGTTAGTATTTGTTTAATAAGCAAAAAGGATATACATCCACTAAATGACTTGAGTAATAGATTACCAATATCCTACACTTAAGCAGCTAAAAGAACGCGGAATTCACATTTTCTTTTTCTTTTTTTTTTTTTTTGTTTAGGGGCAATCACTTAGCAGTAATAAATAAAGGGTCCACTAAAAAAATTAAAAGTTTTATCTTGATCGTTTTGAGAAAAAGAGTTAAACCATAACTAAAATTTTCGAACTTCAATGAAGAAAAGAGTTCATCGGTTGAGAAAACTAGAAATAAAAAACATAAGACGACTTGAGAGTTCTCGTAGAGCTTCTTTTTCCTATTATAAATACAGAAAAATATATTTTTCCATCCAATTATTTGGATTGGATAGCCTTTTAACAAAAAAAGGTTGAAACTTTCACACAAGACATGACCGGTAAAATGAGGTGAAATTCATAAATGAGGAAAAAGTCATACAAAAATCCCCAAAGTTATTATCATCAGGCAAGTAAGAAGACAAGTAAATATGCAATTTCTCACAAAATGACCATTTGGAATGTTTGTCCCACCATAAGAACAATTCAATTCTCACTTGGCAAACTGATACGCGCACCCACCGACCACCGTGCACCGGTAACCAAGCCAGCCAAACATAAACTAAGATGGAAAAACGAATAGAATGAAATCTATGCAATGTTTGATATGAATATTCATTATCGTCGAGTACACATAACAAAGGGCAGGCAAGCATAAGGATCTGCCTCTTGCCTATGTATTAGGTGATTTTTAAGTGCTTAGATCATGAAGATGCCCCAAAAGAAATCAATTCTAGGGTTTGTCCGAGAGTCATCCCATCAAAATGGGCTAATACATACATTTTCAACCACAACAAAAGAGTTCTAGAGTTACGGTTTATGTGATAATCAAGTGCGGTCATGATTTTTTTTTTAAATTCATGAGCGCCTTCTCATATGCCTAGCTTGCATGATAATCAACAGAAAGTTAAGATACCACAATCTGTATAAGATCTAAAATCATAACAGGAATAAAATCCAACAAGCAAGATAGCTAGCTCTTTTTTGCACCATTAAATATAAATTGGATTTTTTTCTTACCTAAATGGGTTGCTTCTTGCAATTGACAGCTACAGGGGACCGAACTTGGGTGAGAGAGGGGGGGGGAGCTTGGGGGAGCTTGTTGAATGTAATGAAGATGAAACACCCCTCATATGATTTTTATAGATTTTGAGATTAAAGGATAAACTTGATTGCAACCTTATAGATTGCGTGCGGAGGAAGCTAGATCTTGGACATAGTTACCTAGAATTCTCATGCCAAGTCAGTAGATTCTATTCTTGAGAAGATACCGGTAGGTTTAGTGATGACCCGTTAACCCCCAACCCATTCGGTGTCACATTTGTATAGAGATTGGCAATGTAGATTATTTGGTTAGACAGACATTATGATACTTCCGTATTTATTATATAACAATGACCTAGATATCATGTAGATTACCAATTTAGTTATCGGATACTTGCCAGTTTAAAATTTTGACAACCGATTTTCCTTTTGTATTAACTGAATTGTGTTAGAAATAGAAAATGTTGTTGTGTTATACCTCTTTTAATTTTTCCAGAGGGATTACCTCTTACATTATCTTTCAAAATTAGAATTTAGAGTGTTATATTTTATTAAAAGGAAAGGATATGTTGAAGTTTCACATTTGGTGCCTGTATCAAATAATAGTTTGGCTCGCAAGTCGGAACAAACATGGTTTTTCTTAATTTGAGTAGCTTTCCTATTTCTCTCTTGTTGCCAAGCGCCTGTGGTTTTTGCTTTAGCAATTTCAGTTATTAATGAGACTCTGTAGCTCCCCCGGCAAGGACAGTTAAGGCAAGACGTGAGAGGAGGCCGCGGCTTGACAGGGTGATGATGATGCATGTGGCTACGCGAGGTGGATCGTCCAGTGTGGTGGTGTTGTGCCCACCGCATACACTGAATCTCATACCATGGTGTAGTTGTTCATGGGTTAATAAAAAGGGACAAGTGCCTGACATTTCACGTGGAGAAAAAATGATTAAGGGAAAGAGAGAGTAAAATCATGTATAATTGGAAAAACCACACGAGCAAACTCATGGGTCATCAGAAAACTAGATTTTTTTGAAAAATTAACTATACATATGAATGATTAAAAGGATCATGGCTCAATGCCATAAATGTTGCCATGCGGCATAACCTTTTACTTACGTCGGGTCACAGACGTTCCCCAAAGCCCCTCCCCCTCCAAACCCATTTTTTCGATTTGAAATGTAAGTATCATTTATAAGATGACGTACAAGAGCTTAGGAGCATTCCCCATCATTACAAAGATAACTAAGAAAGCAAAAAAATGGAGTGAGGGAGTCTCCATATAGTAGCCAAAATTACATTTGTCTAGGAAGATTTAAAATTTTAGTAAAATGATGTTCGGCCTCTAACAAGCTTACGGATTTTAGCCACAATAGTTGGGACATCATTTGACTTGTTTTGAAAACGTCTACAGTTACGTTTCATCCAAATGTAGTATATGGTTACTAAAAAAGTTACTTTGAGAAGCCATGTCGCCAAATCCCTACCTTTGGTAGCCCTAATCATTCATTGGATTTCATCATTCCATCCTCCTAAGTTACAACAGACTCCATATTGTGCAAGGATAATATGTCATATGCTTCCCGTCCACGTGCATTGAAAGAATAGATGATCTCGATTTTCCAGATTATCCAAATAGAAATTACAATGAATTGCTACTGTAGACATCCAAGGTGATATAGTATCTATTGTTAGGAGTTTGTCTCTACAAACTAGCCATCCGATAAAATTGTGTTTGTTAACCCTACATGTCCATATCAATTGGTACCATCCCACAACCGATCCCACATTATTGAGTTCATCATATAACTCTTTGCAACAATATATTTGTCTAGATATAACTGAAGCTAAGGTTGGCCTTAGTTTAAGAATACCGCGCCAACTCCATGCCATATTACCTTTAATTTCAAGCTGCATTATTGGAATGCTTCTACATTTGGTACTATGAACCCACTTACCCCATTGCCCATTTTTGTTAGTTCTCACGATACTCTACATTTATAACTAGAACACATGGTCATGTGTGGTAGTTAATATCATCCTAGTAATCTTGAACCAAGTGAGAGATGAAATCAATGTGAAATGGCTCGAATCATACATGAGGGACAAAGAAAGCTACAAAGTCAAAAAAAAAATATTGCCTCCACCATTTTCAACAGATGAATTCACCCAAACAAGTATTACAAAAAAAAGATGCATCATTTATATTTTTTAGAGAACATGGAGGCGAAAAGAAATTCATATTCTCTTGACTCTCATGTTTGAGCAATTAGCATCTTAAAAGAGGATGACCACGTTGATTGGAGCGGAGGGATTTCAATTTAGAAATTGAAGCTGCATGCAAGTTATTCTGGGTCATGGCCACTTGCACAAATTAAATATAACTTTGTTCTACATGTCATTTACCTTATACCGTCCTTAGGTTGTATTGGAGAGAATTAAGTTCAATTTTACAATTGTAATTAATTTTTAGTTTGTTTTTTCTGGTCGGTGTTACAATTTCTAGTTATTAATAATAAAACTGCCCCATTTTTATAGTCAAACGTCACCCCACGCTCTCCGTCTCTGTCTCTACCCGTCTTTCTTCCCTAAAACAAGCCAGAGACGGTACAGGGCGCTAAGCAACAGAGCGAGCGAGAGATGGCTCTGGAAAGCAAAGCTCGAAGAAGGATTGAGTCCCTGTATCGTCATCTTTCACCACATGTTTCTGATGCGAGCTCCCTTTTTCAAATGGTGCGTCTCTGCTTTTGTTTCGTTTGCGGAAAATGTTCGATGTGATTGGTGCTTAGTCAATATCATGAATTTGTTGTCTCTGAAGTATCTCTTGAATTATTAGTTAAGTGACTAATTCAGGAACCACTAAGAAAATAAGAAAATCTGAACTTATCCCTATTAAAAACTAGTCATGTGGCTGCTCGACCAATGACTCTTTTTCCAATATCGGGAACTCTTTCATGTTGTGGAAAGGAAGTATATAATCTAGACACATGTATGGGTGCAGCTGATGATTGGTATGTTTGGAATGACTTTTACTGTCACTCTTTTTTTTTTCCTCGAATGTTACCAACTCCCACATTATAATATGTAATGCGAAGCTCCCGAAATCTTTCAATACACAGATGTTGACGCATTCCAAAATGTACTTTATCATGGTTATTTGAAATATTTCTTACATATTCCGCTTTCGAAGAGAAAGTAAGAAGTGAAAGAGGATCCACTATCATACAAAAGTGCAGTAAAATTTCATCACCAACCGATGCTTACCGCCGTCATAGTACTTGTATCCACAAACTGACCTCTGAAGATGCTATGGAAATCAAAGACGCAAAAGAAAGCTGGGGAGATACTATAGACCAATGTGCAATCCTGACCCGTGTTGATGCTACAGATACCAAGTATGCAAGAGGAAATAAAAGCCGGATCGTGGGTCACTGGAGCAGGCTTCTGAAAGCTGAGAAAAAGCCCATGATGCTATGGACTAGCTCGTAGTTGTAGCAGCTACTATTTATCTGCTCCTCAGCCACAGAAAAATTTGATATCCCGCTCTAACTGCGAATGGTGCAAAAATCCCTAACACCCTATACTTTTGGATTGACCAAAACATGCAAGTTCCAACTCAATGATGTGTTGGTAGAATATGACCCCATAGTGCATTATAGACTGGTAGCAATGTAGAATGAAAAATATATTGGTTTTGAGCAGTTTACAATGACCACACTACCCAACATCAAAAGGTATAAAATGTGGAAAATCCAATCTTGGAGACTGTACTTGTTACGCTTCTTCACCGGGAAGTTAAACCACAAAGGCGAGTGACAAGGGAGGCGTGAGCAATTTCCCTTGAATCCCATCATCTACTAATCTAATTCAACCAATGGAATAATTGATAAAGCGCATTCCATCATCCAAGTACATAATAGTGTGATTACCTTCACAAGCCAGCTCAAATTCCGAGTTACAATATCCTTTTGGATCACTCTTCAGTCAAAATGGATCGCTTATATCGTGGATGTCACTGCAGGATGATGTGGCACATGGCCGAGTAAAGTTACTCTTCCATTGAAATGGGTGGATTATATTGTGAATGTCATCACAAGATGAAGCAGCATACAGCTAATTACTTAGCTTTGCAATGCTAGTCATTGCTAAAAATAGGACAAGAATGAGTAGCAAAACTTGATAGGCATTCCTGGAGCGGAGGACATCAATCAAATCTATGTTTGCCTTTGGGCAAAGAGAAATTGGTGAAGAATTGCTTTTTGTGTGCGAAGGAGCCACAATATAAAAGGATTGGAAATGGATGGGATGATCCTCCACTTTGGAGTCGCCTTTGTCCCGTAGAAAAAGCCCTAAGTCTGGCAACGTAACAAATGCCCTCAATTCAACAAATTAAAGTAGACCAGCGCACTCATAGGGGTGTGTACACAGCCGGCCAACACAAACATGCAGTTCTTCGAGATAATTTACATCAAGAGACCTTTTTTCCATTTGATCGTTCTTTCTCCACTATCTCCACTCTCCTATCTTACAACGTATTCGTTAAAAAAAATAATGATTCGAAAAATATTTCTTAAAAATAATAATTTGTGTTGCTTAAAATAATTAAGAAATAAAAAAAATATTTTTATTACCAATAACAATTTATATTTAAACATTTTTGTAGACAATAAAAAAAATATGTCCGTTCGTGTTTTTTAAGCAATGTAGGGATCATTTTTAAATATATATATTTTTTCCGGATCGTTCATTTTTAACAAAACAAACGGAACCTTATTCTTTTTTCATTGTTTTCTCCTCCTCCCTTTTCTTTTCCATCTTCCTTCCTCTTTTCCATCTTCTTTCTTCATTGTACAAGTCACGATTGTGATGTCTCAAGTTTGAGTCCATAGATGAAACTCAACCCAAAATGAAGTGTTGGAAAATCTAGCTATGTAAAGAAAGTCCGAATTGTTTTTATCCAATCGCCAGCGCCTAATCATTTGATATGTACTCTGTGGTTGCTAAACTAAGTCACAAAGTTCAAATGCAACTCAACTTTTTACATGATCAAATCATTTCACAAAATAATCACTATGAGAAAAGCATTTTATGTGACAATTATATATTGCGTGATGTCATCGTCGACCTAGCTATGATCGACTTAGTTGTTTAACTATAAATTTAGCATGCAGTATAGCTACATGAAAACGGTATACATGTAGAAACTGTTGAAGTAGTTTATTATCATGAAATAAGATGATTGCTGGATATGAAAATAAATAATTGTTTACATGAAGAGAAGTGTTGGTTAATCATAAAAAATGATTATAACTGATTGCAAAAAGTGGTCATGGTTGGGATAGGATATATATTTCCAAGAGATTGTTGTTGATTGGTTGTTTGTAAATAGTACTAAATCATATATTATTCATCACAACTGTTCAAACAACAACTTCTTTTTTGTAACTCTCTTTTTATATTTTCCCACACAACTTTGATAACACATTCAAGGTGAAATTCTAAGAGAGAAATTGAGGAATTGTTGTTGAACTCATTTCTTTGCAGCGTTGGTGTATATCCTAAAGGTACATTTCTTTTAGACACGACAACAACAATAATGGGGCCAAATAATACCTTTAAAATAGTTATCGTCATCACACATCAAAGCACTATAAACTATTGCTTTATCTTTATCAACATTCAAATTCCCCCAATAATCTTAAGGTATTGTTATTTTCATGAAGATGGAAATAGTGCTTGCACCGAGTGCTTGGAATCTTGATAGATAAGTGTCATGACCTTCCCAAAGGTGATTCACTAGGGGAAGGCTAATAAATTACCAAGCATAGCACTTAGCACAGACTCTCCCAAGCCCTACCAATCCAATTTGGTACTCAATTCAATCATGATATTTATCTTACCTTTTGGAGCTGCTATTGACCAATTATGGGTCAATTACACTACAAACTAGAGATTTATGAATTCAAATACTTTATTATGCCAGATTAATCTAACGCATTTTTGTACCTTTTCTTTTTATTCCAAAAATGCTTTGCATAAGTTTTCTCCATTTTATTGAAGGCTGAACAGCCCAAATGCCAAAACTTGGCACGGGAGATATATAAGTGCCAAAAATTCTAAAAGTATACTTAAATGTCAAAATTGGTAATGAATGAATTACTCAAGTGCCAACGACAAGAAATTCCAGCCAAAATGTCAGCATGGCATTTTTCCGGCGAGATGAGCTCAAAACGACATCGTTTTGGTACTTACGTGGCTAGAAAAGCTCAAAACGACGTCGTTTTGCTCCTAAATTGATTTTTAATATAGATATTAATTAAAAAAAGAGGAAACACAAGCGGAAGGGGCTCCCCCACCTATGGCTATTACCACATCACTAGTTGGGAAGTGGCAATGGCTAATAAGGGTTGTCGACACCTAAACAAAGGCTGGCAACCCTTCTCAACGAAGGTGAAGGCCAACAAGCCCTCACAAGAAGCTAGGAGAGAGAGGCAACCATCTCCCAAATGCAAGCAAGGGATCCGAGGGCACTAGGCAAAGGCCCCTAATACCTACATGAGGATAGTGACCCTCACCTAGATTTGGGCGAAGGTCTGGGGGCGTTGGGCAAAGGCCCCTGACGCCTATATAAGGGCTAACAACCCTTGCCTAAGTTGAGGCAAGGGCATGTGAACCTCACCTAGATCTAGGTGAGGCCACTGCCCCCTCCTAGCTTCTAGCAAGGTCCAATTAGTGATGAGGCAATAGCCACAAGCGAGGGACCCCCAGCAGCCTATGTTTCCCTTTTTTAATTTAGTTTTTATATTAATTTAATCAATATTTATATTAAAAATTGAATTCAGCGAAAAAAGATATCATTTTGGCTCTACATTACTGACTAAGCTTTCCAGCGAGCCATATAGGCAACTTATATTATTGAAAATAAGTCATGTCAAATTTCCGGCTACCTTCACCGAACTTGGTACTTAAATGTCCCAATTTTTTTTATAAAAAAAAGTAGTACTTAAGTGAACTTTTCGAACTTGATATTGAGTTATACACCAGTAGTAGCATTTTAAGTAGTAAGATCATTAGTTATTATTGGCTGTTTAATTGGCATTGCCCTAAATCACGTAACGAGGGATAAAAATTCACAATGTCCATTTCCTTCCCCCACCATTTTTATCCTTGCCCTCTTGCCGATGAGTTTACCTTTTCAAAGGGGGATGCATGAGAGTAAAACTATACGAAATACAATAACACAACATTAACCCAAGAGCTAGAAGAAGACAATCTCAAAATTAACCACTATCAAGCTAAATTATCTCAATTCACTCCCAACATAATTTTTGATTGTGGGACATATAACAAATACACGAAAAGCATTTCCAATCAAATTATGCATGGATCTCTAAACATCATTGGCATCTTCGGAAGGAAAACTGGGAGAAATTATTGAAGTGATTGATGAACTTGAGAATGTTTCTAACTCCATCTCAGCTTCATCATTATTAACCGACGCATCAGGTGGGTAAATAAGCGGCTTTGAGGGCATTTGGAGTTCGCCAATATCTCCTTCAAGCATTTCAAGGACTTTGCCCATTGAAGGCCGATGGTCAGGGTTTAATTGTATGCACCAAAGTGCAACTATTATCATCTTTTTTATCACCTTCTTTTCCTCTTCTACAACTTCTGCCTCAAAACTTTCTTCACTAACTTGCTCGTACACCCATAATGGAAAATAAATTTGGCTTGAGCGTTCCGCATTTGCATTTACATTCTTCCTTCTACTTGCCATTTCCATGAGCAACATCCCAAAACTATAGACATTCGCTTTATGAGATACACCACCGATATTCTTGTAGAACAACTCAGGTGCCATATATCCCAAAGTGCCTCTTGCAGTAGTCAATGAGACTATGCTATGATCAGTGGGATAAAGTTTCGCAAGTCCAAAGTCAGAAACTTTTGGAACAAAATTCATGTCTAAAAGAATGTTGTGAGGCTTGATATCAAAATGCAGTATTTGCATGTCACACCCCCGATGTAAGTAGTCAATCCCCCTCGCCACCCCAAGAGTAATCTCATATATTTTCTTGTAATCAAGAGACTTATCACCTTCCTTGATGAATATGTGCTTATCTAGAGATCCATTGGACATGAGATCATACACGAGAGCTTGTTTCAAGCCTTCAAAGCAAAAACCAATGAATTGCACTACATTAACATGGTGAATTCTTCCAATAGTAGCCACTTCACTGATAAAATCTTCGCCGGGGGCCTTGGACTGTTTCAAAATCTTTATGGCCACTTCTTTTCCACTTCGGAGTGTGCCTTTATACACATAACCATACCCTCCTTGTCCTAGTTTGTGCTTAAAATTTGTGGTGATCTTCTTAATATTCCAATAAGAGTACCTTATGGGTAAAAAGTTGTTGTGGGCTTGCAAAAATTCTTCAATGTTCTTGTCCATGGCTAAGTGCCTTCTTTTGTAAGTGAAGATTAGAAATATCACGACAAACGGTATCCCAATTACGAATTTCGCTGCACAGAAATACCCTGAAGAAAATTTTGATAGGTTAAATAATTTATTTTAATTATTTTAAGAACATATACTGTGGCTTACCTAGTAGGTATATAAAATCCACAGATGCCCAAAGGATCATATTATCTAGGAGACCTGCGGAAGGAATGAATCATTTGAGAAGGAATTAATGGAAAAGAAGTTTGGAAAGCAGAACTCACGAGGAAACAGAGTAGTAGCCACTTTGTGCAAGTTCAATTTTGTCTAAAAGAATTTGAGAAATGGGATGCATGCATTTGCAAGAAATAATAAGCTTTGTTCCAGAAAGATGATAGACAATACAAGAAACTCCTTTTGCTTTCTTAGCAGTCAACTAATACAGAGAAACGGTGATTTTCATTTTTTTTCCTTTTTTTTTCTACTTCAGGAATTCTATCGTTTTGTGGAAAGGAAGTACAGTCTAGACACGAGAATGTGTGCAGTTGGTGATCGTTCTATTTGGGGTGACTTCTGCTCTCACTTTTTTTTTGGCCAATTTGTGAACTCCAACAATTTGATTATAATGTGTAACGCAGAGCTCCTGAAACATTTCCAATACACAAATGTTGACCTATACTAATATGTATACTTCGTTGATTTTCTTGGATTTGAAATATTTTTAACATATTCGCACATTGAAGAGAAAGTAGCAAGTGAAAGAATATACACAATGATAAAAAAAAAATTGCTGTAAAATTTCGTTGTCAACATATGCTTACCGCCATCAGCGTACGCGAATCCACAAACCTGACCTCTGAAGATGCTATTGAAATCCAAGAGGCAAAAGAAAGTCGTGTTGTCATCGTAGGAGTCGTATTGGCAATCCCGACGCATGTGACCCATGAAAATGCTATAGAAATTAGGTATGCAATATGGTGGTGGCACAGCCTCCGTTGGAAGAGGTTGATAAAAGTTGAGAAAAAATCCATCTGCCATGATGTTATGAATTAGCTCGTAGTTGTAGGAGCTACTATTTATTTGCTCGTCAACCACAGAAAATTTTGATATCCAGGTCCAACTGTGAATGGTGCAAAAATCCCTAACATCCGATACTTTCGGATTGACCAAAACATACAAATTCCAACTTGATGACGTGTTGGTAGAATACAACCCCATCGTGCATGATGGACTGGTAGCAATGTAGAATGAAGAATAAATCGGTTTTGAGCAGTTTACAATGACCACACTACCCAACACCAAGGGGTATAGAACGTCAAAAGTCCAATCTTGGAGACTGTACTCGTTACGCTGCTTCACCAGCAAGTTAGACCACAAAGGCGAGTGACGAGGGAGAGACGAGCAATTGCCCTTGTGAATCCCATCATCTATCAATCTAATTCGGCCAATGGAATAATCGATAAATTGCACATAGTATCTGCCATCATCCAAGTATATAACAGTGCGATTACCTTCACAAGCTAACTCGAATTCCGAGTTCCCACATCCTTTCGGATCACTCTTCAGTCGGAATGGATCGCTTATATAATGAACCTCACCGCAGGATGATGCGACGCATGGCCGAGTAAAATTACTCTTTAGTTGGAATGGGTTGTTTATATTGTGAATGTCATCGCAAGATGAAGCAACACATAGCTGATTACTCAACTTTGCAGTGCTAGTCATTGCTTGCAATAGAAGAAGAATGAGTAGCAAAACTTGATAGATATTCATGGAGCTGAGAGCATCAATCAAGTCTGTGTTTGTGTTTGGGCAAAGAGAAATTGATGAAGAATTGCTTTTTGTGTGTGGAGGAGGCACAATATAAAAGGATTGGAAATGAATGGGATGATCCTCCACTTTGGAGTCGCCTTTGTCCTGTAGAAAAAGCCCTTAGTCTGGCAACGTAAGAAATGCCGGCAATTCAACAAATTAAAGTAGACCAGCGCACTCATAGGGGCGTGTACTCAGCCGACCAACGCAAAAATGCAGTTCATGGAGAAAATTTACACCCATAAAAAATTCAAGAGACCATTTTACCATTTGATCGTTCTTTCTCCACTATCTCCACTTTTCTTCCACTCTCTCAACGTAATTTTTGGGTCGACAACTATCAACAAACAAGTCAATCTCTCTCTCTCCCCCTCTCCTATCTTACGACATATTCGTTTCAAGAAAAATGGATGATTCAAAAAATATTTTCTTAAAGATAATAATTTGTGTTGCTTAAAATAATTAAGAAATAAAAATATTTGTATTATTGATAACAATTTACGTCTAAATATTTTTGTAGACAATGTTCGTTCATTTTTATAAGCAATATGGACATTGTTTTCAGAAATATATATATTTCTCAAATCATTTATTTTTCACGAAACAAACGAAATATTTTTTTTCATTTTTTTCTCCTCTTCCCTTCTTCTTTTCCATCTTCCTTCTTCTTTTCCATCTTCTTTCTTCATCGTACAAGTTATGATTGTGTTGTCTCGAGTTTGAGTCCATAGACGAAACTCAACCCAAATTGTAGGATTGGAAAATCTGGCCGTGTAAAGAAAGTCCAAATTGTTTTGTGGCCACCCTCTTCTTTTCCATCTTCTTTCTTCATTGTATAAGTTATGATTGTGTTGTCTCGAGTTTGAGTCCATAGATGAAACTCAACCCAAAATGTAGGGTTGGAAAATCTGGCCGTGTAAAGAAAGTCCAAATTGTTTTGCGGCCGCCCTCTTCAAGACTGAATTCTTTTGCATTTTTGACCGTGAGACTTAAAATAGGAAAGCTGTTGCTGATTTTTATAGAAAAGATTTTGGAATTCAGATATCGAGCAAAGAAAGATCTACGAGTTGGAGTCGATTTTCAACGTTTCCATATAGGAGTCAAAGTGATATTTTGTTCCACGGCCCAGATATATAAATATATATTTTGTTTTGTATGAGAGCGTGAAGCACAAGGTATTGGTGGGGGCAAATCTATTAGTTTAGATTGAAATTTTTAGATTTTCATCCTGGTGCCGCACAATCTTCTTTTGAATTACATCTTAGCACATAAGTTATGTAACATCCTAAATTTTGATCCATCTCAAGATATATGAAAAGGTTATTTCTCAATGCACTGCTAGTCACGACTACCTTGAATTGATCACTCAATGGTAATTGACATATTCGGAAAGGCAATTAAGCACTGATACGCATACGACCAGTAAATTCAATTAGGGATAGGCCGCTCGACCATAAGGATCAAAAAGAAATGATACCATACTATTGCAGGCCAATTAGCGAACGGAAATAAATCGACTCAGCAGAAATACTAGGTCGGATTACGGGTGATTCTGCATGACTTCAATATTAACTACGAACGACATTAAACCAATTTCATTTTGGCTCTATACTCAACGTGAGCAATTAACCTCTCGTGATTACATGACAATCGAGGATCGCCCTGATTTAAATATGCACAATCATGGATTGAAAAGCTATCAACCACGGGTCAAATGCGCGAGAAATTCTAAAAGCCGCCTAGTAGTTTAGGTCGTGGTAGAGTTGTAATTGATAGATTTTAATCCCGATTTTCAATCTAATTTTGGGTATCGAACTTTTAAGGATGTCAAGACTAAAATATTAGACGTTGCCTCATTGATTCTTGAATTTATCAGTAAACCCAAGAATTATCGGAAAATGATTCACGAGCCGAAAAATTGAAACCAGGAGGAATTGGACCAACCGGAGGCCCAATGGGCCTTGCACCTGTAACATCCTGAATTTCGGTAAGTCGAGAATTTTCAGAAAAAGGGTTTAATGGGCCGAAAAATTGGAACCAAGAGGAATTTGACCGATTGGAGGCCTAATGGGCCTTGCGCCTTTGAGGAGTCGGCCACGTGGGCCCAAGCTAGAAAAGTGGGCCTAAGGAAGCCCAACTTCAAGCCTTTGAGCCCGTTAGATTTTTCAAGCCCATTTCCCTTCGATTTGAGCCCGAGCCGATTTTCTTCTAGCCCGTATAAATTCTTGGCCCGTGTACGCGTATAGTAAGGTATACTATACTTTGAGGAATTACCAAATTGCCCTTTCTAGAAGATGTATTTATTGTTGGAGGACAAAGAGAAGAAAAGTCAAGGAATGGGATATTTTGGGACAAGTTGATGAAGAGAAGTTTGACTTGGTCTCTTGCTTGGCTTCTTGCTTGCTCTCTCTCTCTCTCTCTCTCTCTCTCTCCTCAAGTTTCAGCAGCCCCTTCCCCACGTTGCTTTTTCTTCCTCCCCACTCTCCCAAGTTTCCTTCTTTCTCTCTTTCTCTTTTGTTCTTTTCTGGTTTTCCTCCAAAAACAGCAGCTGTGCTGCTGTGTTTCCCCTCACCAGCCACCATTAGCTGCTGTCCTTGCTGCCTTGCCGTCGTCAAGGAGCCACCCAACCATCACCAGACCGCCACCCCTTTCCTCTCTCTTTTCTCTTCCTTTTTCTTCCTTTTCTTGCTGTGTTTTCTGTTTTTCCGCCGGAATCCAGCCTTGCCGGTGTTGCCGGAGCCGCCACCACCGCCCAAAGTGTAGCCACGGAAGTTAGGGAGCCAGCCGCACACCGCCGGCCACCCTTGGTCGCCGTTAGCCGCCCGTTTCGGCCATTTTCACCCAGAAACTCCATTCCGCGTGAACAGTAATCCGAGGGCTGTTTTAGCCCGTTTCGGCCACCGTTTGTCGTCCGTTGTCGTCCCCGAGCTTACCCCTCGTAGCCCTCGTCCCCCTCTACGCGCCGGTGTCGCCGGATTTCCGATCCAAGTAAGTTAACTTCCTAATCCTTATTTAGGGGTTAATCTTGCTTAGGGGTTAATTAGTTTAATTTTTGTGCTTGGTTAATTATGGGTTAGTTTGTTAATGGTGGCTGAGTTAATTAAGCTGACTAAGGTTAGATTAATTGACCATAGTTAGTTTTAAAGTAACTAAGGTTAATTAATTAAAGTAACTAGGGTTAGTTTCTAAAGTAACTATGGTTAATTATTAATCATGGTTGAGTTAATTAACCCTAGTTAGGTTAAATTTAGTAACCATGGTTAAGTTTAATATTATTTTATTAATTTCGGATTAGTTACTCGTTCATATTTACTGTTCATGATTACTTTTGTTCACTAATCACCGTCACTTCGTTCATGTTCACGACTATTCATGCATAAGCTAATGTTTGGCTTATTTTGATGTGTTCTTGGTTGTTATGATTTATTGAAGTGCCGATTATTAATTATATGCGTGAATAATGATGAAACGCATGATCGAAGACCGAGTGGAAGTGAAAGTGCTTGATTTATTGAGTTATTCCCGAGAATTAGGGAATGTACGTGATTGATGATTGGTGGAATTTGGAATTTTGGAATTGTCGAGTGAGATCGCATGACATATTGCGTGGGTTATCAGAAATGGCATGTCGCATGAGTATGGGTGATGTTGCATTCACGACGAGCAAAGAAAAGAATGGATTGTTTGATGATGTGTTGCATGGTCACATTAAGAGGAGAGCCTAGCATTACGCGGTAGACCGCCAACCCTTGGGGTTGTGCCGTGGCCTTTTGGTCGTCCCGACTTCGGTCGGTTGCCCGACAAAGTGGTCGGGCGGGGCTGCGGCGGTGAGCGGGCCCCATGCTCCATAGGGAATGACGTCGATGGGAGAGAGCCCGTGACGTCGCCGTGCCTCATGGGGGAGGACGATGCCTGTCTTTGATCGGTAGACCGCCAACCATAAGGTTGTGCCGTGGCCCTAGTGGTCGTAATAATCGGAGCATGTGTGGGTGTGAGATATGAGAAAGCTGTGTGAGATGCTCGATTATTCGCATGCATCTTAATGTCGTGATGGATTAAATGACGGTTTGCGCAGTCGCGTGTGCCAAGGCCGGGTAGGGTCGCCCGTGATTGCACATGTGTATTAAACTGTCTTTTGTGGTTATTTCTCGAGGTGGTATTGCACTGATTGTTGTATTAGGTTGTATGTTAAACTCCCGAGGCGAGCGAAGTTCCTAACCGGGGCTTAGGACTTTAACTTGCTGAGTTTATCTCAACCCGTCGTGGTTAACATTTTTCAGGGCCGTAGGATGGAGGATCGACACGTGTTACGGCTCGTGGCCGTCTTTGAAGGGAGTAGATTAACCTTGACTCGCTAGTTTCACTGGCTCGATAGGAAGATGCCCGTGGTAAGGGCTTGTACTTGTAAACTTCCTAGGGTTAATCGCTTAGTTAATAAAGTGATACTTTTGATGTGTTCTTGTTGAGTTTTCCCGCTATCCCCGTTTTTTGTATTTGACCGGGATTGTGTTTCGCTTCCGCATGCGTTTAATCAAAAGATAAAAATAACGGTCGGCGACGGATCCTGGGGAGTCGCAAATCAAATGACCGCAAGAGAACAGGGGTTGCCGCGTGCTCAAGGGTCGGGGCGTGACAGCACCTATGAGGGGTCGGCCACGTGGGCCCAAGCTAGCCCAAGTGGGCTCAAGGAAGCTTAACTTTTAGCCTTTGAGCCCGTTAGCTTTTTCTAGCCCGTTTCTCCTCAATTTGAGTCCAAACCAATTTTCTTTAAGCCCGTATAGAATCTTGGCCTGTATACATGTATAGTAAGGTATACTATACTTTTGGAATTTACCAATTTGCCCCATTCTAGAAGTGGCATTCAATGTTGAAGGACAAGCCAAGAAAGTCAAGGAAAATTGAAAGGAAGTGATGTTTTGGAAGGGAAATTGGACTTGGCTTCTCTCTCTCTCTCTCTCTCTCTTTCCCCCCAAGGTTGCAGCCCACTCCCACATTTCTCCCCCTCTTCCTCACTTTTTCTCCCTCATTTTCTCTCTTTTCCTCTTGTTTTCTCCTTGGTTCTTCCCCTTGGATGCCCCCTTGACCAACTGGACCACCCTCACATGCCATCTTGGCCTCCTTACCGCTATTTTGGAGCTGTTGTGCCGCTGTGGTGCTGCCCATCCGTGGCCACCAAGCCGCATCTCTTTGTCTCTCTCTTTTCTCTTACTTTTCTTGTTGTTTTGTTGTTTTCCCGTCGGAAACCAGCCTTGCCACTAAAGCTGAAGCCGCCACCACCGTCCAATGTGTAGCCACTGAAGTCAAGGAGCTAGCCACACACCGCCGGCCACCCCTAGTCGCCGCTGGCTGCCCGTGTGGCTGTTTCCGCACTATTCCCCCCCTTTCGCGTGAACAATAATCCAGGGTTGTTTTAGCCCGTTTCGACGGTTGTTCATTGTCCGTTGTCGCTCCTGAGCTAACCCCGTGTAGCCCTCATTCCCCTCTACGCACCAGTGTCACCGAATGTCCGACCCAAGTAAGTTAATTTCCTAATCCTTGTTTAAGGGTTAATCTTGCTTAGGGGTTAATTGGTGTATTTGTGTGCTTGTGATTAATTAAGGTTGATTGGTTGATTATGCTGGTTATTAAGCTAACTAGGGTTAGATTAATTGACCATAGTTAGTGTTAAAGTAACTAAGGTTAATTAATTAAAGTAAGTAAGGTTAGTTTTAAAGTAACCAATGTTAGATTTTAATCATGGTTAGGTTAATTGACTTGGGTTAGGTTAATTTTAATATTATTTTATTAATTTTGTATTAGTTATTGTTCATGATTACTGTTCACTCGGCACTATTCATACATAAGCAAATTTTAGTATTAATTTGATGTGCTCTTAATTATTAAGGCTTGTTGAAGTGCAAATTGTTAATTATTCCCAAGAATTAGGGAATGTACATGATTGTTGATTGGTTGGAATTGAATTTTGGTTTGTCGAAATTCTCACAAGTGATTGGACTGTACTACAAGACATTATACGTGTGCCAATTGCAAAAGCATGTTGTGTGAGCACGAACTGTATGTGCATTCACGACTAAGCAAAGAAATGAATGAATTGATTGATGATATGTTACATGGTCCCATTAAGAGGAGAGCCTAGCGTTACCGGTACACTGCCAACCCTTGGGGTTGTGTCATGGCCTTTTGGTCATCTTGACTTCAGTCGATTACTTGACAATGGTCAATTGCATAGTCGTGGTAGAGGCCGGACTCATGCTCCTTAGGGAATGCCGTTAGTGGGGGAGAGCCCATGATGTCGCCGTGCCTCATGAGGGAGGACGATGCCTAGTCTACAATTAGTTGACCGCCAACCATAAGATTGTGCTGTGGCTTTGGGGGGTCGTAATAATTGAAGCGTGTATAAATGTGAGACATGAGAATAATGTATGTAATGCTCTGATTATTTGCATAACTCTTAATGTCGTGATGATTTAAATAATGGTTTTTGCAAGTTGCATGTGCCAAAGTAAGGTAAAGTCGCCTGTAATTGCACATATTTATTAAATTGTCTTCTATTATCATTTTCTTTGAGGTTTGCGTCAAAGGTTCGCATATTAGGGTCAGACTCACATGCTGCTCCATCCATGGTAGGGTTTCTTCTGGTTGGAGTTTGCCATTGACCTTAAGGAGAGATCATGCAAAAAGAGAGAGTGAGTACGCTAAAAGGAAAAGAAATGAAGCAGTCACAGAGGTTTAAGTCCGTTAGAGAATTGCAGAGCATGCAAAAAGGAAATTGAAAGGAAGAGAATGGGAAAGAATTCCGAATTATGTCAGAAGATGGTTGTCGCATGTCCCAAAAGTTGGAACTATTACAAAAGCAATGATACGAGACCATGTTAAATAGAATAAGAAAGGAAGTAACCAATATGGGCCCAAAACAAGCAATCACATCAAAACTCAGAGCCAAAAAATAATACTGTACTTCGAGAACCGAGTCTTTCTTGGGGTGAGCTCGTTGAATGTCATGAAGACAAAGCACCCTCTCCTATGGATTTTATAGATCTTCAAATTCAAGCATAAACCTGATCGCAACCATATAGATGGTGTGTGGAGGAAGCCAAATCTTGAGCAATAGTCACCTAAAATGCTCATGCCAAATCAGTATCTCCTATTCTTGAGAAGTTACCAAGAAGGTAGATTTATTGATGATTTGTTAACACCCAACCTATTTGATGTCACATTGTATAGATATTTGCAATGTAGATTACTTGGTCAAACAAACATTATGATGCTTCCGTATTTATTATGTGACAATGATCTAGATATCATCACTTTAGTTATTGGATGCTTGCTAGTATAAAATCTTGACAACCGATTTTTCTTTTTTGTTAACTGAATTGAGTTAAAAATAGAAAATGTTATGGTATTATACGTCTTTTGATTTTTCCAAGAGAGATTACCTCCTACATATTCTAGGTAATTATGCCCATCTTGTACTTTCCGAAATTAGAATTTAGCATGTCATATCTTATCAAAAGAAGAGGTTATGTTGGTGCATGTCAGGTGGCTCTCATTTACAAGTTTTCTGGGCGATCCACACGTGACCTTAACCCGTGAAGCCAAAAAAATCCTACTTATAGCTTTGCTTGGGTGCCTGTATCAAAAGATAGTTTGGCATGCCAACTGGAACAAACATGGTTTTTCTTAATTTGAGTAACTTTCCTATCTTTCTCTCGTTGCCAAGTGCTTGTGGTTTTTGCTTTAGCAGTTCGAAGTTATGGATGCGACTCTATAACGCCTCCGGCAAGGGCATTTTATGGTGAGATGTGAACTCTACCAAGCAGTGGCGGCAGCTTGACATGGTGATGATGATGCTTGTGGCAGCGCCGTGGTGAATTGTCTGGTGAGGTGGTGCTGTGCCCAATGGAGACACTGAATTTCAAAATATGCAGTAGGTTTACTGGTTGATAATAAGGGACAATAGCTTGACATTTCACATGGAGAAAAAATGATTAAGGGAGAGAGAAAGAGGGAAAAATCACGGAAAAATAGAAAAATCCATGAGCAAAATCGTGCGTCATTAGAAAATTAGATTCTTTTGAAAAATTAACCAAACATATGAATGATTTAAAGTTTCATGGTTCAAAGTCATATGTCTAGGCAGCAGCATCAATGTTGCCATGCAGCATAATCTTTTCTTTACGTTAGGTCACGGAGATTTTTCCTTGCTTTTGCCCATTTTATTAGTTCTCATGAGATACTACTACATGTATACCTAGAACACAATGTCATGTATAGTAATTAATATCATTATAGTAACGTTGGATCAAGTGAGGGATGAAATATATGTGAAATGGCTTGAATCATTTGTGAGCTGAAAAGAAAGCCGTGTCATCTAAAGCGAATAAACAAAGACTAACAAAGAACATTGCCTTCATTATTTTCGTTAGACCTTTTAACCTCAACTAGTATCACATAAAAGTGATGCAACACCATTTATGTTTTTTTGAGAAAATCGAGACAAAAAGAAATTATCCTTCCTTGATCATTTTCTCTTGATTTTCATGTCTAAACAATTAGCATCTTAAAAAAGACAACTACCGTCACTTGGGGCATCGGAGGATTTTCAATTTATGAACTTGAGTTCATTCTTTAAATCCCATGATATGTGTATAAGTTATTCAAGGTCACAATCACTTATATTGATTAATTATAACTTTCTTCTGCATCTCATTTACCTTACACAATTCTTAGGTTGTATTCGAGAAAATAAGTTCAATTTTACCATTCTATTTAATTATATATTTGAATGTATGTGATTTACATTACAATTTTAGTTGTTAATTATAAAACTGCCTTTCTTCCCATAAAGCAAGCCAGAGATACTGAGCGACACAGCGAGGGAGAGATGGCTGTGGAAAGTAGAGCTCAGAGGAGGATTCAGTCTCTGTATCGTCATCTTTCACCACAAGCTTCTGATGCGAGCTCTCTTCTTCACCCGGTTAGTATGCTCTAGGAGATCAGAGTGGTTTTCCTTGGAGGTGGAAAATTCGTCCACCTGGTTTTATCAATTTGCAAATTCTTCCTCAGTTAGTTAAAAGAATGAAATTGGCCGATATTATGACAATACTATTGGACCATTTGTATCTATATGCATTAGGATCCCGATTCACGGATCTCTCGGTTCGAGAAATAAAAATAAGAGGATTGATTGGGGCTGAGCTAACTATAGTGCAAAGTCGTATATCTTTGGTTACTAAGATCCAAAAGGTTTATCGATCCCGGGGGTTGCAAATCCATAATAGGCACATAGAAATTATTGTACGCCAAATAACATCAAAGGTGTTGGTTTCAGAGGATGGAATGTCTAATGTTTTTTTACCTGGAGAACTAATTGGATTGTTGCAATCTCTCTCTCTCTGCCCCCGCGCGTGTCCGCTTTTTTGTCGTTTGCGGAAAATGTTCGATGAAGTTGGCGCTTAGTTGATATTGTTGTCTCTGGTTTTGATGATGAAGACTGTGCTGAGAGCCGAGCAATCAAGCCTTCGAGATGCTAGGAAGCTGTGATAATCGGTGGTATGGTGTTGGTCATTCATGCCCTACCTTTTTCTCCTCCTGCTCGCGGAACCACAACCCCTGGCAAAGTACATTTATCTTTCTCCGCTTGTCTGTTTGTTCAGTCATTCTTATTCTGTTTAATAAAGTCTTTTGCGGGATGTTTGCCTTGCTTGTAATGCGAGTTTAAGAATGAAATTTGTGGATGCTGGCTGCTCAAAATACCAAATTGGGCATCAATTTTGTGCTTTTAGTCTGGGTTTCAGTTAAAAGAGAGGTGGGAGTTCTCTAATTTGGTGCATTTTGGGGATATTTCGAAGTTCCAGAGTAATCTAACAAGCTGCAATTTGGGTTATCTCTGTCAATAACATAGAGAACCCCGCCAAAATTAATAGGAGAGTATTATATAAGATAATGCAGGAATGCAGGATAGACCCGACTAGTCATGTAGAATTAGAAAGGTTGAATTGATGAAACATTAGGAGAGTGAAGATATAAAATAGGATGCACAGTCTTGTGCCAGTGAAGCATTACTCCCATAAGTCTCTGTTCTTCTTTCTGTTAAACTCCCTCAGTTTCAAGTAGTCGTTTGTCCATACCGCAGACCCCTCACCCTTCATTTGTCCAAGAGGGTTCTATGGTATGTACGAATGACTATCTTAGACTATGGGAGTTGCACAAAAGTAAGATCCAGGACTGATTGTGGGAAGGTTTCTATGGTACAAGACTTGCAGCTTCTGCTTCACAGAAAGAATGTTTCCTCGCCCATTTGGGGATAGGTTTGTAGAAGGGAGAAACTGGTTTAGGAGGTAATTTTGTTGTTGGAGGAGTGGGTTTGTGCTTGGATGATGGTGGCAGATAAGGTTTTGGAAATGTTTAATAGTAAATGGCAAAGTAAGATACCGGATGTTTGTACTTACCACAATTTTCTCCTAGGAGTATGGCTGGATCTCCGTCTTTCCCCCTATGATTATTTCATGCGTGGATGAGCTGAACTTCTTCTTTATCTTGGAAAGCCTGTTGTCCTCATCTTCTGTAGGGGCTTGGCAGTTCTCATGCCGACAATCTAAATCCTAGAAACAAAGGCCTATATGAGGATCCTTAAGTATACAAGTAGTTGTACTTTATAGTTGAAAGACTCTTTTAAGTCTTTCTTTTTCACCTTCTTCTTCTAGTATGTAAGGCTGCACCATCAAAGAGTGTTGGAATGAAGGAATAAGAGTCCTCTTCATTTTCTCTTGAGTGATCAATTTTGGTGACCACACTACTGTACTTTTTATTGGTGAATATTTACTCTGGAGGCTGTATAAATATTACCCTAAAGACTGCATAGGCTAACTTTCTGATAGAGCTTTTCATAGTTAGTCACCCAGGTATCTGGAAGGAGTTTGACTAACTCTACACAATGAATTTATCTTAGAACATGATGTACGAAGTCATCTAGTTGTTGTCTACTAAGATCAAAAGGGCATCTTCTGCTCTTGGTGAATTTAATTTTATGGTGTGGTTTCGAACTCTATGCACCATTTTGGTAGTGGAGAGTTGCCACAATTGAATTTGGATTATGGGGAGCTACAATGGTTTGCACAATAGCCTAAAAATATACTACATTAGTATAGGTCAAATTGTTTTGTTTGCTTTATCTGACATTTCTTTCCTAAAAGTGCGAATTATTGTCCTGTAAGAGCATTTTTTTGATTGCAGCGTATAATTATTCTTGTAGTAACGAAGGTATTTATTGCCCTTAGCCTTGCTTATATTAGGCTCATTTCTCCAAGAAGTTGAATGAGATTTGGAGTTTGTTTACTTCTAGCCTATATATACATTGTCATGTATTTCTAAAACACATTTTTATCCTTAAAGACCGATGTCATTAAAAGTTTAGAGTTGCACTATTAGTCCAAAGGATGTCAAGAAAATACATTTGGTCAATCTGTTTTGATCAACATCGCTTTCCAGCTACTCAACATGAACACTTTGTGAACCTTTAAATCTCTCCTAAGTTCTTGCGCAAGTGGCTCCAACAAGGCTATAGCACCTTCACTATGGTGTTATATACCTTGCTCTCTCCTTCCATGGTCGTAAAGGGTTGCAAGTAGTGGCCCGCATGGCACTACTTGGTACTAGGTTCCTCCACTATCAACATGCTTGCATTGGCATAGTCGAAACAACTCTAAATGCTAGATCTGTGTTTGTAACACTATTCCAAAACTTCAATATAGCTCTTTTAGATCCTAAATTGCTTATTGTCTTGAACGTTATAGATGGCGTACTTATGACCCCCCCCAAAAAAAAAAAAAAAACAAGGTGGTGTACAAATCATGCCATAGACTTAACTTTGCCACGAGCAGATGATGCCCTTTCAATCTCTGTGGACAATAAGTAGATGACTTGTTGCAGCATAATCCAAGATAGATTCCATGTTCTGAGTTACTCAAAACTCTTCCCTAATTCCTTGTTGGCTAACTAAAAAAACTCCATCAAAATGTTCAGCCTATACAGTCTTCAAAGTCAAAATTCATTAAGAAAAAGGAGGGCAGTGGGGTCATCAAATTTGATCGCTCAAGAGAAAAGGAAGAAGGCTCTTCTTATTCAATTTTTCCTACAATCTTGATGATGCAGCTGTACACAAGAAGATGAAGGTGAAGGAGAAAGACTTGGAATAGTCTTTTGACTCTAAAGGACAACCCTATACTTCAAGGATGCTCATACGGCCCATTGCTGCTGGGATCTAGATTGCCTGTGCAAGACCAACCCTCAAGATGAGGATGACAGGTGACGTTCAAGGAGAAAGAAGTGCGGCTCATTTGAGCATGAAATTTTTCATAGACAAAAAGATGAAGATCCAACCATTGACCCCCTGGTGAAGATAGTGGTAAGTACCAATATCAGGTTTCTTACTTACCACTATCAGGTTTCTTACTGTCCCTAAATATTACACATCTCCCAAACCTTCTCCGCCGACAGCATCAGTTGAGAACCTATGTGAGAACACACTACACTGTTCAGTACTTTCTGTGCAAGTCTCTGACAGTGGTCCTTAAGGTTCACTATGTTGTAGGGGGTGTAGTGAGGAATATTGCCGATTGCATGTCAAAGCTGGGAGGAAAGCCCTTCTTTATCAGTGCTGTGGGCCTTGACATGGCAGGTTAGTATAGCACATCTTTTGACCCAAAAAAAATAAAAAAGTATAGCGCATCTAAATTAGCCTACACACTTTCTGTTTCAGCATGACTTTTCAAGGCACTGTTTAGGCTCAATTAATTATTTTGGCATGCAAACTTGATGCAGACCTAGGACATAATTTTTTGTAGAGTTTTAGCGTAAAGGTTATTTAGTATTGGTCTTCATCAATTTCCTTCTTGTCTTAAGCCATGGGACATGGAGAAAAATACAAGATAAATCCTTAAACTCCATCTTTATTAAAAGATTTAGTAAAAGTAAAGAACCTATCATCCTTTCTCACTAAAAGTGCGTGATTTTGTTTTGTCTTGACTATGTCCATGTCCATCCTATCTGCTTCTGTTGTAATTTGAGAGAATTTCCTTCAGATTCACAAGGTATATGTTAGGCCTAATTATTTTCACAGGTGAAAATAGTGTTTCTTAAACAATCATCTGTTTATTGTAACTGGCATTCTTAGGTATGCCGGCCTGATTCTAATCCGAGTCAATAAATTTTGAGGACATCCCAAGTTGAGATCTTTTAGGAGGTCTGCGAGGGATTAGAATTGGCCATTAGGATTTTGCCGAATGTTGTCTTCACTTTTCAGATTGAGAATTTGCGAGTGAACTGTATATATATATATAAGGTACTAAAATTTGAAAATGTTTTTCTTTTTATTTGCTTTGGCCTGATGTAGTGAATGTCTGTTTGTCCTTCATGCATGGTCATAGGCCACTTGCCAAGGCAGGCAAATTCTCTGTCGTTTCTTTTTTTATTGGTTTTCTTGTTGAGGTTTCTGTGTCTTCCCATGATTTTTCTAATATTATCCTTTGCCCTATGTGTCAGGGAATCACTTGTTGGAGCAATGGATATCTACTGGGTTTCCTATTGAAGGTTAACATGCTCAGTTTAACTGCTTGCCTGACATGCCTAGTCAAATCTGCTAAATAGATAGTAGGGATGGAACTTTGCTGTATTTAGCTTTACAGACAGCTAAAAGACACTGCTCAAATTTATCCTTCTAAGCATTCTCTGTTACTTCATCATAATAATGAACTAGCTACTCCTCTTTTTTTTTTGGCTTCAAATAAGTTATAGAGATGCATGTGCTGTTCATGAATGTGCTTCTCGTTCTTAAACTCAGCAATTCGAAGGAGGTATCCTTCAAACCCAAGATATTACAACTGCTGTGGTCTGCTGTGTTCTTGATCCAAATGGTGAGGTAGCTGCTGGTGTTGCAATCATTGAATCAATTGTAAGTTAATTTTGCTAAAAGCATATCAGATTGAG
Source organism: Corymbia maculata (assembly GCA_014182735.1). Classification (NCBI taxonomy): domain Eukaryota; kingdom Viridiplantae; phylum Streptophyta; class Magnoliopsida; order Myrtales; family Myrtaceae; genus Corymbia; species Corymbia maculata. The sequence continues at coordinate 18,623,172 of CM024688.1, read as the reverse complement.
CAGGCATACTTGTGTTCTCTCTATGATCTATAAGAGCACCAATGACCTTTACGAGAAATCTCTCACTGCTGAGTGGATTCAACAATTTAGATACGAGATCTCTTCTGCTCCAGAAGCGATGGTTGATGCTAACCTCAACAATCGTGCTCTTGAATCTTCTTGTTGATGTAATTCTAAACATTCGACATGGTTTGATTTTTCATCTGGCTTGATTAAATGATCTACTCTGAGTCAATAGAAAGCTCTGCAGAATTCACTTAATTTGTTTTTTCTTTGAATTTTGTTTGCAGTGGCCGCAAGAGATAACATTCCTCTGTGGTTTGAACCAGTATCAGTTGCCAAGTCCAAAAAAATTGCTTCTATTGTGAAGTATGCAAATGCTTTGCCTTGTGATGTGCATTTACTTTCTTTTGTGCTGTTTTCTATGTAAGTCTGAAGTTGATGAACAATCGGATAAGTTCAATAATACATTTTATGGAATTCATGAGATCATGTCTTTCCATCTCAAATTTCTGACTCGATTGCTAATGGAGCAGTTGATTACAATCATCCTTAGCACCAGACTGATGGAGAGAAAAATGGGAAATATTATGATGAGAAAATTTTAGTGCTTCAAATTGATTAACTCAGACCGTAACTTATGTACGCCGGAAATGAAGCGATCATTTTCAACATATTTTGTAAAACTGCGTACCATCTGCATGGATATGGAGAAAAATGGTGAAAGCTGTGGTTTAGGTTGGAGAATTCTGCATGCAACATATCAAAACAAAATTTAGTGGCTTTGCATAGACATTCGTTAATAATGTACGTCCAATTTGTAGCCTGGTGATTACATTCCAAGGAGTCAGGATGACTGGTGATGTTATGCTTCCACTAGGATATTAATTTGCAGTCTAGATGAGTTGAAGGAAACTTTTCCATAGTGAATACACTTAAGTGTGATACACACATAATCTTTTCTTAAATAAACTAGGAAATTACAAACCATAAATCGTATATAATTGATTCATGTTTGTGATATTGTTAAACTTTGACAAGAACTCAGTTTTAGAAAAAAATTGACCGCATCAAGTTCATATCAATCAGGCATGAAATAAGATGTTACTGGTTTACATAGTTGACATCTTGGTTTTGGCATCCCTTTCAGCTATGGAAACAATATGACATTAGGATAAACGAAATTCAGCTCACATGGGCATAGTTTAAGAGTGGCATTAAGCAGTTCCTAGATTCTGAAGCCTTCATCTTGAAGATCTGCTACTGACACAGAGTGGGCTCTTCGCAGATTACTTACGTATCTCCAAATGAAGACGAGCTCTTTCCAATGGCAGATGCTCTATCTCCTGGGAAGTTATATGGTTTGACCGAAAGGTACAAGAGTGAAAAGAACTGTCCGCCAGAATCTCTCATCAAAATGCTAAAACCCACAGTAATTCTTTTGCTTGAGAAGGGCATAAAAATTGTAGCTGGTAACCATAGGCACATGAGGAGTATTTCTATGCTCTAAAGAGTCTATATTGACGAGAGCTGTTGTGGGAAAACCCCAACAGCTTAAGGTCAGAACTGCACAAACTGATCTCATCTGATTGCCCTTCATGCTAGTTTCATGATGCCAGACAGATTGAGGGAACCTCTCGTCTGTTTGCTTTGCATCTTCCTGGCCTTCCTGCATCTGTTAAGAAGCTTACTGGGGCTGGCGATTGCTTGGTGGGTGCTACACTAGCATCTATATGCGAAGGTTTGAACATTATACAAGCCATCTCAGTCGGTATTGCAGCAGCAAAAGCCACTGTGGAGGCAGATTTTAATGTACCTTTGAGGTTTGATTTAATTGGAGTTTCAGGTATAAATATTCTTTCAATAAAGGTGGCAGGAAATTTATGCATTCTTGGATATTATTTCAATTTGGTTTGATTCTACTTCTTTTGTTGTGTTAATTTCAATAAATTTCAGTAGAGTAGGTAAGAGACAAATGGGTGCAATGGAAACAAGTGCGACTCACAAGGAAGGTGATTGTGCAACTGTTAGAGACTGTTTCTGCACAAGATGATCTTCTCTCAATAGGAACAAGCTAATGAATGTGCTGAGAATACTGTAGAGGTGCAATCTGCACTATAGTTTGCTATCCAAGACACGAACAGAACAAATTGAAAAAACTTCCGTTAGTTTAAGTGCGATGCTGGATTCCCATTATCTTTAGGAAATGGATGCGAACTAATACGTAACGAGGCCAGGAGTGATTTTGCCTCCACTTCCTCTGCAGATGATGCTAGGTCAGTGTACTCGGCTGCGAAGGTTGTCTATGATGGACCCATGTAAAATGCTCCCATCTTCGAGATGATGATGATCGTCAAGGACCGGTGCAGAGTTGGACTCAAGACTGCTCATTGTTGGTCAACTTGTCTTGTTTTGGGGCTTCCATTTGGTACATTAGTTGTGTAAAATATTTACTTCACAACCACAAGTAGAGTGAAGATACTGACAAGCACACTATTCAGTTTCTGGTACTGCATCAGTTTCATTGGTAGATGAATCCTTCCAATCCAAGATTGTGTGTGAAACATTTTATGGTTCTAATAATTATCCTCAGTCATTTCTCTACTCATTTCAATTTTTTCTTCCAGCAGAACAAATTCCTTGATCCAGTACCATTTATTCAAGAATTGGGGTCTCGGAGGTTTCTGTATGTTTAGTCTAGTGTGATGTTTTGGTTGCTGTGGCACACTTACCCCCAACCTGCGGATTCAGACGCCTGCAAAGATCTCCTAACGTTTTTATCTACTTCCGAATTCGGAGGCTAACCATCTAAGTTCCAACTAGAACATTGAGATGACATTTAAAATGACAAGGTTCTCAATCTTACATAGAGAAGACCAAACTAACCTCAAGTTAGGTACTTTGTCTCTATATACACCGATTGTGCGCGCAAACAGATCATGCTGTGTCATTCATAATAGATTCTTATATTTGATCAGTAGCTTTACCGAAAAAAAAAAAATGCATGGCAATGCACCTCTGACTTTTTGTTTATCAAGTAAAAAATTATTAAGTGGCTTGTTTTATTTAGTAGACATTTGTCGTGTATCATATTGTCAAGTGGCATGATCTAAGCACAACAAAATTAAGTATTGGAAAAAAGGGGGAAAAATTCGGTCGGTAGAACAGTAACCATGGCCAATTTGAATATTTTCATAGGTTTGTAAAAGCTGTGGAAAATGAGGAACCCACGCAAAGTGCAGACGCAGCAGCTTCTATATGAATTTGCTTGTAGATTGTAAGATTCCTCCGTAATCGATGCATTTGCAAGTGCCCCAGCCCATTTAGGATATTTTAAAAGATATGTCCAAAGAGTATGCTTCTCAACAATCGACAACCTTATATTTAACCGTCCTAAGACATCATTTCCATATTTTTTGAGAATTTTTCTTAGGTAAATGAGTTATTTCATATTTTTTTTAGATAGTTATCATGTTAATGGGTTTTCTTTTTTCTAAGATGACACGAAAGGCGTCCTAAGAATCGATGCAGACTTTGAATCGAATTGAACCCATATGAATTAAGAATCAACAAATTTTGGTGATTGAGGATTGCATAAGTTCTGTTCGGGGAAAAAGAAATGTCAAGAAATTGAAAGAATTATCAACTCTATACTTCTATTTTTGAAGAAAATTCTCCACGAGTCATTAGAGTAAAACATTTGAACTTTATAGTTCTCTCTTTCCCTTTGGTCAGAGTCTTATAATGTGTTTAAAAGTTTGGCCAATTAGAGGACTTCAAAGTCACCGAAAACAAAAGGGGGGTAGGGTTCAGAGGGAAAGGATCAAAATCTAATTGCTGCGAGCTTTGGCTGATTTCTTGATGTAAGCAGTGACGGAGCCAAGATTTAAGATGAGGGGGAGTGAAAGTTTTGACATAATGTGGAATCAAGTTTTTTTTACTCGAGAATTAAGGATAAAATTCCACTACATAGAGTATTAGTCAATAATAAGTTTTAAAAAATACAAGTTTAATTCGAAAATTTTTAGATTTAGTCTTGACTCTTCATAGAACATAAATTAGTATGGGGACAAGAATACTTTTTCCTTGAGTTCCCTAGGTCATAATTATGTCAAAAGTTTCTCTTTTAACTAGAACTTTTCCACTTATATTTAGCATAGGAGGCGTATATTTAGTCTAAAGTAAAAAGCCACACTTTATTTAATGAAAAATAATACGAACAAATAGATAACACCTAAGTAGCACCGATACCGATATGCGACACACAACATAATACGACATGATACGCCAGCATGTTAAATCTCAAAAAATAGAGAACTCTGACACATTGGCACACATTGTATATTAAATGTAAATTTTTATATAAATTATCATTTTTATAATTATTTCAATTAAATTAATTTGATTCAAATTTATAAATAAATAAAAAAGACCAGAATGAACTAAAAACATTAATTTACCATTCATTGTTTCAATTTGACAAATTCAATTCCATTTCAATAATCCATAAAACTTGAAGAAAAAAATAAATAATCCATTCTAGACTTGCATGTGTGTCGAAAGAGAAAAAAAAACTTGGGGGTGAATTGTGTGTACAGGAAGTGAGTTAGAAGAAAAGGGAAAACTATATTTTTCTTCTTTCCTATTTTTTTATATTTATAATTTGACCTCTCGCTTATTTAAATTTTTTAAAATTGATCCCGTACGTATTGGAATCACATGTCGGAATTCCGAATTTACATGTCAGAATTCCAAACTTGAGTATTTGGGAGTGTTGAGAGAGTTGATCAAGTGTCGGATTTTCCAACACATGTTAACCAAGTATTGGAGAGTATTAGACATGTGTTGAAGTGTCTAACATGACACAAAAGCTTCCAGAGAGTGTCAATACTTCCTAAGATAACACAAAAAAGTTTTCAATACATGCAAAATAAGATGACATTATGTCATTAGTTTACATCTTGCCAATTTATATCTTTACCCGTTGAATATAACATATCTCAATTTACCTTAATTTTAAAACGAACTATGCATTCTTTTAGATATAAACTTCTAAGGATTGTTTCTTCTAAGATCTTTTCCATTTTGTTAAGAGTTGTTTCTTGCATGGATAAATGATGTCTACTTTGTAAAACGTATGCATGGATATTTTCTCTAAAAATGAATTCATAAGGCGATATCAATTGTTCTAGATATCAAGTTATACGCCGGTAGTGGCATGTTACACAGCAAGATCGGAAATTGTTATTAGCATTTTTATTGGCATAACCCTTAAATTACGTAATGAGAGAAAAATTCTCAACGTCCGTCACTTTTGCCCACCGTTTTTTCCCTTGCCCTCTTACCAATGTGTTTATCTTTTCGAAGAACGATGCAAGAGAGTAAAACTATATGAAATACAATAACACAACATCAACCTAAGAGCTAGAAGTAGACAATCTCAAAAGTTTTTTTTGTAAAGCTAAACTATCTCGAGTCCCTCCCAACATAATACTAGATTGTGGGACATATAACAAATACGCACAAAGCATTTTCAATCCAACTATGCAAGGATCTCTAAACATCAATGGAATCTCCCAAAGGAAAACTAGCATAAATTATCTGAGTACTTGATGAAGTTGAGAAAGTTTCCACCTCCATCTCAGCTTCGTCATTGTTAACCGGCACATCATTAGGTGGGTAAATAAATGGCTTTGGAGGCATTTGGAGTTCATCAATATCTCCTTCAAGCATATCTAAAACTTCACTCATTGAAAGCCGATGGTCAGGATTTAATTATATACATCAAAGTGCAACTATTATCATCTTCTTTATCACTTTCTTTTCATCTGCTACTATTTCCGTTTCAACACTTTTTTCTTCATTGACTTGGTCGTACACCCACAACTGAAAATAAATTTGGCTTGAGTGCTCCACATTTGCATTTATATTCTTTCTTCTACTTGCCATTTCCATGAGCAACATCCCAAAGCTATAGACATCCGCTTCATAGAATACACTACCAATGTTTCTGTAGAATAACTTAAGTGCCATATATCCTAAGGTCCCTCTCGCGACAGTCAATGAGACTATGCTATGATTAGTGGATAAAGTTTGGTGAGTCCAAAATCAAAAACTTTGGGGGTGAAATTCTTGTCTATAAGAATGTTGTCAAGCTTGATATGAAAGTGTAGTATTTGCATGTCACACCCACGATGTAAGTATTCAATTCCCCTCGCCACCCCCCCTCGCCACACCCAAAAGCAATCTCATATATTTTCATGTAATCCATAAGCTTGTCACCTTCCTTAGTCAAAATGTGTTTATCCAATGATCCATTCAACATGAGATCATACACGAGAGCTTGTTTCAAGCCTTCAAAGCAAAAACCAATGAGTTGCACTACATTAACATGGTGGATTCTTCCAATAGTAGCAAATTCATTGACAAAATCTTGGCCATGGCCCTTGGATTGTTTCAAAATCTTGATGGCTAGTTCATCGCTGCTTTAGAGCGTTCCTTTAACACAGAACCATATCCCCCTTCTCCCAATTTGTGCTTAAAATTTCTTGTGATTTTCTTATATGAGTAAGAGTACCTTATGGGCAAAAAGTTATTGTGAGCTTGCAAAAATTCTTCAATGTTCTTATCCAATGCCTTCTTCTGTAAGTGTAGATAAGAAATATCCCGACAATTGGCATCCCGATTACAAATTTTGCTACACAGAAATACACAAAAGAAAATTTGGATAGGTTAGAATAAGTTTTTTCTAATTATTTTAAGAATAAATCATTGTGGCTTACCTAGTAGAGATATAAAATCCACAATTGTCCAAAAGGTCCTATCATGTAGGAGACCTGTGGAAGGAATGAATGATCTAAATAGGAATTGAAAGAAAAGAAGTCGGGAAAACAAAACTCACAAGGAAACATAGTATTAGCCAGCTACCATTTTTAAGTTGATTTTGTCCAAAACATCATGAATAGACGATTGCATGCATTTGCAAATAAATGAAAATAATAAGGTTTGGTTCACATAAATGATGGACGATACAAGAAACTCCTTTTGCTTTCTTAGCAGTCAACAAATATAGAGAACAATAATTTTTATTTTCAATTCATATTTTGTTCCTCCTATCAATAAATGAATGCAATTTTTTAAGGAATTTGCTAGCATAACTATTTCTTGAATTATTAGTTAAGTGACTAATTAAGAAAATAAGAAAATCTAAACTCTAGGCGCGTGAATGTGTGCTGCTGATGTATGTATGTATGTATATGTATATATATGTATATATGGATGAGGATTGGAGGATCTATAGACAGATAATGAAACTTTGATAGAAAGAATCAACATATTTGGAAGATCTGGGATGACCTTATGGTTTTGTATGGAGAGATCTAATCTGAACATTTTTGTTTATTAGATCTATTTATTATATGAAAGAACTCTAAAGGTTCTATGCTTTGAAAGTAATCAAAGAACTCATAAAGTCCTCTGAAGGTTTGTATGGTGTCGTAAAATTGTTCAAAAGTTAAAGTTATGGTATATAAGAAGCGAACTAAGTAAAGGAATGATGTATAGATGAAGATTAAACTATATAAAATCACGAGCATTAAATAATTATATAAAGCAAAGAACATATATAGTATGAAAAGTACGAATATGGATAAACACCAGCAGATGTAAAAAACCAACCATATAGGTGATGGATCTGTTTGGAGAATATTAAATTGAATGTAAATTACAAATATGGAACTATAAATTATAAGTGCAGAAGATATGTTTGAAAAAGTAAAGTACAGTAATGAAGATATCATATCTAGATTTGGGGCGATAATCTGCACTCCGTCACTTGACTGATATATGGGATATGGTGAGGTCAATCGACTATGGGCGAGTTAGTGACCGTGAAGGATGGAAACTATGATATGATTTCAAAAACCTTACTTCTATACTAGAGGGATACTTTTGGGTGAAGATGGGTTTCGAGGGTTTTCAAGAAGGGGTGAGGAGGAGAGAGGAAGGAGAAACGCCTAATGCTCTCTTGAAGAGTCTACACAAAAGCCAGCTCTATTTGTTATGAGTGTTTTTTTTTATAGTGCTCATGCTACGGTGTATTTCTACAGTACTGAGTGAACGATGCTGGTTGAACAATAGTAAGTGCACAATAAAAATGTGAATAGTAACAGTGAACGGTGTTTTCTACCATTGCTACAATATTTACTTCTTGCTTTTGTAACAGTGTCAGCATGTGTTGTTATCTTCTTATGGGGATCCAAGTCGATACCTTAAGGTTTCTTTTTGGCTATTCTCTTGGCTATTTTCTGACTATGAAGATTCGCATCTTGACTGCTAATCATCTTCATATAGTTGGTTGATTATTATGTAGCATTCTACTTTGGTTTTTGCTCTAACAAGGGCCAATATTATCAAAGACTTATCCTGAAGTTAGGATGATTCAGGAACTAAAGATATTTGTTCCGGTTTGGTTGTTTGTTTATTTAACCATTTGTGAACCGCTTCTTCTATTTCCTAGTCTTGGAATTCAAATCGATCCCACCATTTGGTTTTATGTCAACTTATGAGGATAGGTATATTGCTACTTTGGACAAGGCAATAATCGAGCTCCCATGCAATTACCCATGATATTTTGATTATGGCAAAATAATGGAGGAAGCAAGGGAATTGAAGATCATGTTGTGATGGCCTAAACTACTTTTGGAACAATTTACATCCTAGTATGAGTGTGGGATGGATGATGTCTTGCGATGGACCAAAGTATTCCCACTAGTTATGGAACCAATTTGGAAAATTATGTGTCTCAAAATGGTCTTTGAAATATACCAACCAGATGTGTTTGGATATAAAATTCTATCTATAAAAAACGTTCCACTAAGCCTATTGGTAATCCCAGTTTATGTCTGAAGGAAAATATGGTAGCATTTGGATAGCTTTGGCTTTGAGTTTTTTTATGGATATAGGGTTCTCTGTCCCATTTGGTAGGGTGAATGACCTTGATGATGACTATGGTGTAGTAAATGATATGATTTGAGTCTATTTTATCAGTGAAATGAGTAAATTTGGCTTTTTCTATTTCAACCAATATTTACTCATAGTATGCCAAAGGTCTGTTCATATCATATGGTTTATAAAACCAGCCTTCAGGAAATATTTTTTTGCAAAAAGGGTCGGATTTTTGTCATAAAATCCATCCTCAATTGTGAGAATATTTTGATATTTGGCCTTGGGGAAAACTATGGATCTTTTCTGCTCTGAATAACCACCTCATGAAAACATTTTTTTTATTTTTCTCCATTATATGGAATTCTTGTAGCCTTTGGGCTGTAAGCATTGATGGATTATTGCTTATTTGAATGGCACCAAATGTTTGGCCCTTTACTGTTTTAAGCAAAGATTGGGCAAATATTTTAAGTGATTCTTTAGGTAACAATTTGGCAAGCTCTGCAATATCTGGCATGAGTTCTTGAGTATCTAGTATGGGTTGGTTATCTGGTTCTTCATGCAATATTTGTGCCCATGACTTAACAGGTAATAATGGGGCTTTGGTTATTTTAGTATTGGATGATCATTCGGCTTTGGCCTTTCCTTTATCTTGCTTTTTCTGAGGCATGGTTGTATCTCTTGTAAAAATTCGCTTGTGAGAATATCAAGTAATGAGTTCGAACAACCATTTATGAATTCAATGTCAAAATCAAAGACAGAAAGTATGGCTTGCCATCTAGCAAAAATCTGTTTTGATGCAATGTTTAAAACATCATTTTGCAAAATATCTTTTGCAAATTTGCAATCATTTTTTAAGAGAAATTTTTGGTTTAAAAGATCTCTTTGGAATTTTGATATGGAAAGAACTATGGCAAGAATTTTTTATGGTAGAGAAGCTTTGTTGAGTTGGGTTCCAATGTTTGGATACAAACTAAACAACTGACTCCCTATTGTTATGGATTTATTTAAGAATACCACCATATCCTATTTTTGAGGCATCTATTTCAACTATTTTGAAAGTAGTTGGGTTAGCAAGATGTAGGTAGGGTATTTCTTTGATATGGGTTTTTATGGTCCTGATTGTATTAGTATTGACATCTATCCATGATGGGGGATTTTTCTGTAATCTTTGGTGTAAAGGTTTACAAATGATATTGATATTTGGGAAGAATTCTAAAACATAATTGAGGCTTTCTAGGAAATGTTGTAACTAGGTTTTGTCTTTGATTTCATCTAGGAACTTATCAATAAATGAGATCAACCTTTCTATGGGAAAGATGGTGCCTAAGTAAATATGGTGTCCTAGGAACCTGATCTTAGTCTGAAATAGTGATATTTTAGTAGGAAATACTACTAAACCATTTTTTATGATGACTTTTATAAATATTGAGATATGTTTGAAGTGTTGCTCTATTCCTGATGAGAAGATTAACACATCGTCTATATAGGTTATGATGAATTCGAAATAAGGATTAGATATTTTGTTCATAATCCTTTAGAAGTTTGATGGGGAAATTTTAAAGTCGAATGGCATGACATTCCATTCATTTTGGCCAAAAGGGATTGTGAAGGCTATTTTATTTCTGTCTTTTTCACTAATCTGTATTTGCTAGAATCCCGACTTTATATCAAACTTGGAGAATATTTTAGCCTTACATAGTCTATTCAACAAGTCATTTTTATTAGGGATTAGATACCGTATCCATCTAAGGGCTGTATTGAGGGGTTTATAATTTATGACGAGTCTAGGTACACCTTTTTAGTTTAACATTATTATTGACATAAAACGCAGAATAGCTCCAAGGTGATTGGTTTTTTCTTATGAGTTTTTTTATCATAGAGATCTTGTATTTCCGCTTGGCAGAATTCAAGATTTCTTGATTCATTTGAGTAGGACGAACTTTTGTTGGTATGTTTGTTTCTAAAAATCCTTGCTCATACAAGAGGTTAACAATATGTTTCTTTCTTTCCCCAAATGCATTGGGTAAGGTTGAATATATGGCTTTCTCTATTTGATTATGCAAGGGGGATATTTTTCCATTGGTGCTCGGTTTCAAAAGATTTTCTTCTAATCTTTTAAACTCCAAGTCCTTTTTTAGAAACTCCAGTTGGGTTTCTTTATTTTTTATAAGACAGTTTATTTCAGAAATAGACTTCTCTTGTGAAAAATTAAAAGTTTTTTTTCTGGGTTTTGGTTATGAATTTAAAATTTATTTTTCTATTCAATGATTGAGTTTCAATTCCTTCATAAGTGATAGTGAAGGGTTGAATTAGTTGTGTGAAAGGAGTGCCAGGGATTACTTATAGTCTCATATTTTTCGACCAAAAGCAAAGAGGTTTTATAAGATACTTGGTCTTTTATTACCAGAGCTTCTAGTAATTTATATTTAATATTGAGTATATTTCCTAAAGCTGATTTTAATGTTTTAGAAGTTTTATCAAAACATTTTGTTGGAACAAGGCCTTCTTTGATGCAATTGAGATTTACTCCTGTATCAAAGAGTGTTGTTGTTTCAATTATGTATTCATTATTGATTTTTACGGTGATGTTGATTATCCATTTTCTAGATGTTATTTCTATTAATAACATTAGGAAATTTGGATTTGTATTGGTTTCAATAATGGGTTCTTCCATTTCTAAGTAAATCACAGTATTAGTTCCTTTGGAAATATCCAATTTGCATTTTCCTCTATCTTTTGCAAGAGCCATTTGGATTTTATATATTTTATTGGACATTTCTTTTTGGGTAGCTTTTAAAATTTGTATTTCTATTATTTGTAATCTTATTTTGTTTGAATGTCATTTATGTTTATTGGTCTAGTCTGAGGTTTATATTTATTAAGAATATCTTTGAGATTATAGGAAAAATTGCATTTGGAAACTATGTTCATTGAGGAATTAAGCTTGTTTAGATATTCTTGTCTAGCTTCTAGGTCTTCTATTTGGTCAACTGTACTAAGAAGAAATTATTCTTCTTTAGTAAGGGGAAAGAACACTAGAAGTGCCATAACCTTTGTACAACACTCACTTTGGTACCAAAATATTTTTTTTCGCTCACTTGAGTGCCAAATCGGAGTGAAATTGTTAAGTTAAGTGCCATACGTGGAATTTTTTAATGATTTTCCATTTTTCTTAAAAATCTTCGACGCTAATGTGGGTTCCGGGGGTGACCCTCACCAGTCAACAAGGATTTTTTGTGCAAAACGACATCGTTTCTCCTCATCTTGTCTCTCTTCTTTTTGCCCCTTTTTCTTCTTCTTTTTTCTTTAGGGCCGACAAGGGTCACCAGTTACCCTCACCAGCCCTAAAGGAAAAAAAAAGCAAAAAAAAAAAAAAATCGAAAAAACTCCAAAACATTAATAAATATATTAAAATATTGTTCACCAGCAACCATATCAGCTTTTCCGACAGCCACGTCAGCTTTTCCAGTGGCTAAATTGAAAATGGCACTCAAGTGAACATTTTTTTAAACTTGTGGCACTTAAGTGAGTGACAAAAAAGTTTTGGCACCAAAGTGAGCGCCGTACAAAAGTTATGGTACTCCTAGTGTTCTTCTGCCCTTTAGTAAGCATATTGATTTCAAGGATTGAATTAGGAAGAAAAGCATCTTCATATTCAAATTTGGAGATGTTTCTAATTCATTTACCCGAATTCCTTCTTTGACTAGTTCATCTGAAGAGAAACTGCTATCAGTTTGAGCTAATATATTATTCAGCTAATGTACAGTATTTTCATCTAGGTAGATTTCATCTAACCTTTTGTTAATTCTATAGTATTTGGTAGTATGGCCTTTATTACTGCAAGAATAACATTTAATGTCTTTGTAACTCTTTTTGGAACTACTTTGGTGGTTCCTATGTTTGGGTTTATCTTCATGAGCTTTGGAGTCTTGAGACTTATGGCTGGATTTCTCTGGCCGAGGTTTCCTATGATAGGATTTACGGTGACGGTTTCTCTTATATTTAGGACAATCTCTTTTACACTTGGATCTTGTTTTTTCACTATAGAAAGGATCATATTGGGCACAAAAATTTCTTAGGGTTTTACCTCCTAATCTTTTTTCTTTCTTGATTTGTTTTTGGAGTTTAATGGCATTGCACATTTGAGTGCCTTGCCTATAAATATGTGAGATTATTTCTCTATAGGAGAGAAGATCATATGGGATTTGGCCATCATTATCTTCTCTTATTTTATCATGGACTTGGTCACCTATGAGTTTTGGTATGCCATCTAAAAATTTCTCTTTCCAAAATGGTTGATCTAATTAATACCCTATGGAGGAAAAGATCTTTATATTCTCTAAATGTTCCTAAAGATTTACATTTCATATTGGATAGGAGTTCTTCATTGCTATCTCTAATATATGATAGATCTCCTATGAAGTGTTGAAAAATGGAATATATGAGGGTATTGACAGCATCAAAAATGGAATGGCCTTCATCGTTATAGACTAATTGGCCCAAATCATCTCTCTTATAAGCTAACAAGATTTGGATCTTATGTTTATCTGTGAGATAATTATCCCACCAACCTTTTAATTTTCCAGTGAAACCGGCTATTCAAAGATTAGTTGTAGCTTGATCAGAAACATCCTATTGAGTCTTATAAGTGTTGGCTAGCATTACAATATTATTGAGCATATTTAATGTATTGGTTTCTGCTATTCCATCAATGTTCCATTCGCATATGGCATTCGGAGAATACTTGTTCTAGATTCTCTAGGATGATGATTCTTCTAAGGCTATGTCTGGAGGTGTAGCCCTATTATAGTATAATTTTTTAGGTGTTTCCAATTGAGATTATCAATTTTGTTGATAGTTTCTCCGTCGGAAGTATTAGAGATTTTATCAAGGATACTTACACTGGCATTTAATTTATCAAGAGTATCTTTCATAGTTAACCCTTGGAATTTAGAAGTATCTATTATTGGTATGGCTTCGGGTTTTCCTAACATTTTTCTCCCTTGTTCTATGGTTTTTTTGTGAACTTAGGGCTAAATTGTTTAGGAAACTCAAATGTTTTGAATATTGGTTGCTTTATGGTTTCTACCACAAAAGTTATCTGTTGATTTGGTTTTTGGATTGTTGATTCAATCATATTTAACTGTTTTCCTATTGTGGATAGATGTTAATCAGTGTAATTATTTTTTTTCTAGGAAAGGATTTTTGAACCAATCAAAAAAGAATATATGAACTTCATGTATGTACATGTAGTCATAGTATTGTTCTTTAATATTTTTTGCTATTTTGGCAAATGTTCTAAAAAACCATTCCTTGATTTCTCTATTTTCTTCAAAATTAAATTTTTGATTAAGAACGACTCTATTGGGCTCAAATTCTTTTTCTAAGACATTTAATTCACTATCAATTTGGGAATATGTTGGGGAATCAATACGTTGTATATTTGGTTCAGATTCAAACTAGTTTTGTTGATATATTAGTCTAGTTATTCCTGATCGATTATCTAAACCACTGATTTCTAGTTTAGGAGGTGCTGTAGGAGTTTCTCTATGTACTTGAGGGTTAGGATTATGAGGAGTGGTATCCTGCCTTAAGGTGCTTCTATGAGTATTGGAAGTACTGGGTGGTATGGTAATTATTCTGGGAAGGTTAGGAAGGTGATCAACTAGAAGGTGATCAACTAACATTCTCGATGTATGGAATGAAGGATTTGATCTTGAATCATACGATATCCTGGGAAACTAAATAATTACCCTTCCCTCAGGATGTTGGATGATATTTGTATGATTTGTATTTTGAACCATTGGTTGGGGAACTTGGTTTTCTAGTTCCATTGTTTTGGTAGTCACTTCATCCCAATTTATGAACCTAGAAATGGTAGTGTTTGCTCTAGAGATATTTGTTTGGAGAAGGAGGGTTTCACCTTTTGGGCTACATTTAAACACATTTTCTCCAAAAGCTGAGGACATCGTCTTATACTAGACTCTATAAATGATTACCAAAGGGATAGATCCTTCTGCTACATTGTAGTTATGGATTTTTACTTGCAAAGTAAGGGCTTTAAGGATATTTTTATCTTTGAGTACTACCATAAAATTAGGGTAACAATTAAAGTGTATGGGTCCTTTGTAGAGGCTAGTTTCTATGGTTCATAATATGGATTCTTCATCGTCTAAGAGATGAGAATCTCTCAGAACTAAGAGAAGAGCCATATTTAGTACTTCTTTTGTAAGAGGTTTAGCTCCTACCTAGACTAAGCCTATGTGAAGATAATTGTACTTATCTTTATGTTTTCTCATTGAGTCAGGATTCAAAAGATAATTTTTTTGGTTTGAATCTGAGATATGAATGTCTCTCTCTTCAGTTGCTATGGTATAGTCTAATTTCTTAAAGATATTTTTAAGCTTTGACTACTTATAAATCTCTTTAAGCTGGACTTGTGGAATTTCCCAATCATCTATGGATTTATTGAAGTCTTCTATCTTGATTTCTTCTCTATTTATAGGACCTAGATTTGAATCCCTTACAAAAAGAGAACTAGAGAAAGGCATGGATCTCATATGTAAGTTCATACCTATGGATTGGAAGTTTTCTTCTATGTGCGAACCGAAACTAACTCTCCTTATCCCTAAGGGCCTTTGCCAAGTTAACCAAAGAACTCACTACCTCCCTAGGACTTCCGGCCTATACCACTTGATCGAAACGTGAAGAGTGTCAACAAATGGCTCTTGGTCTACCACTTAGAAGAATCCCAAGGAATGGGTGCTCAATCTACCACTGGTATGGAACCTATATACTCGATCTATGTATATATATATATATGTATATGCAAATTCTACTGTCTCCTCCAATTTGGCTCTAATATGTAATGCGAAATTCCAGAAATCTTTATGATACACAGATGTCGACCTATACTAAACTGTATACTTTGTCATGATTTCCTAGGATTTTAAACATTTCTTAAATATTATGGTTTTGAAGAGAAAGTAGCAAGTGAAAAAGTGTACACAATCATCCAAAGTTGTGGTAAAATTTCATTGCCAACCGATGCTTTACCGAGGTTAGTGTGCTTGTATATGCAAACCTAACCTCTGAAGATGCTATGGAAATCCAAGACGCAAAAGAAATCTCTGAACTTTGAGGCAGAGATGCCGTAGTTGCAATCCCGACCCCTGAAGATGCTATATTGTTGTGACCTCACCTCGGGTGCACCACCTAGGGTTTAGCTAATAGATTACTAAGGCTAAACTTATGTCGGGCTCTCCCAAGCCCATACCAATTCGCAACTTAGGGTTTAAGTTTTTAGCATGCAAATGATTTTTACTTGGAGTCGCCACTAATCTATTTTTTGGTGGGTCGATTAGAAACCCAAGTAAAGTAACGGGAGAATTACTTTACTCCTACGAACCAGAGACTATGGGATCAGGGACTTGATTACGTTAGATTTCTCTAACGCCCTTTCGGTACCTTTTTCTCTTTTATTTAAAAAAAATGATTTGCAAGCAGTTTGTGTAAATTTTAATTTACAACCTAAAATACAATGTGATCATGCGAGTGCGCAACCATTATTTAACACTCAATAAAGCAAAGCAATAAATAAATTGCAAGGAAAAGGAGGAAGTTACTTACCTTAAAACTACAAAAGCATCTGCGGTGTTAGCTTAAAAATTACATTAATGATCCTAGATATAATTTCTAATTAACACGCACTCATTCAAATATTTTTTAAGATTTTCACTTATTTAATGAAGCCTAAAACTACGTGCAGTGTATGTAATGACATACGAAAGTGTCTAACTATAATAGCACGCAATGTGCAACCTAATATGCAAACTATATGTCACGCAACATTAATTATTTAACTTAATCTAATGCTAGAAAATATTTAATGCAACTATCCTAGTATGTCACGCATTCAAATGACCCTAAACATGCAATGACTAGATGACACACGGAAGATGACCTAATTCTACATGACATGAGCATGGCAATTTTTATGTTTTCTTTTTTTTTATAATCAAAATTCGAAATAATAAAAAACCTATATGTAAACATGAAAACTATCCTAAAATATTCTAATAAGAAGTACATCTAACTCAACTATATTTTTTTTTTTTGGTTTTCTTTAATAAGCCAAATCAATTAGAGCAAAGGCATATCAACACATAATGCAACTGAATTATATAAAGCGTACAATTTTCCGCCACCCAAGATAGAAAATCAAAACAATCAAAAACCTGATCCGACATCTCGCGACTCAATATTTTTGATTATTGAGATTTTTATCACAACACAACGACCTCACTTAATTGGAATTCAATCAAGCATGCAATACTTTAAACGAGAAAACAAAACAAAATATTCAAGAATTAATTTAGATAGGAACTTTACCTACCTTGTCTCTTGGGAAAAGGCCTCCTTTTGTGAGCCGACCTTCAAGACCTGCAGCAAAAAGAGACGTTTTTTCTCCTCTCTCTCTATATTGCGCTGCCGCTCATTTTCTCTCAATTGTGGCTGTCTTTTTTCTGTGTGTGTGGCCCCTTTTTATAGGTGAGAGGACTATATTATTTAAGGAAAGCTGATAAATTTACAGGTTGCATATTTAGCTCTTGTATCCCACGTGCAATATTTTTCCAATATTTCATCCGACACCTTCCCTGAATATTGAAAGAATAATGTGAATATTCTTAGGAACATTCTCATATTCCAACTCGTCATCTGACACTTTCCTTGAATATTGAAAGAATAATGCGAATATTCTCGGGAACATTCTCATATTCCAACTCATCACCTCTTAACGGGCCTAGCCAAATTCTCTTTCACCATGGGCTTAGTCCAATTTGTTAAATTAAAGCTTAGAACCATCAATTGAAGCCCATTTGCCACATGTCCAATGCGAATGCAATAATAAATGCTCCTAAAACTATATGCTATGCAATTTAATCCTAATATTTTTTGTTTAGAGGTTAAAATTAATCCCTAAATTTATGTGCATTAAATTACGAATGATCAATCAAAATTTAGGTGTCAACATATATAAATTAGACTTGCAATAGGCATAGTCGTTCAGCAATAAGGGTGACTCAAAAGGTCGATCAAAGATGAGAACAAGTCCATCGGCCATGATGTTATGGATTAGCTTGTAGTTGTAAGAGCTACTATTATTCTGCTCAAAAAAGTCAAACTTTACTGACGTCCACCTGCTAATAGTGCAAAAATCACTAACATCTGATACTTTTGGATTTACTAGAGCATACAAGTTCCAACTCAATGATGTGTCGGAAGAATATGACCCCTCAGTGCATGATCAGCCGGGAGAGATGTGGAATGAAGAATCAACCGGCTTTGAGCAATTGACAATGACCACTATGTCAATTGTCATGGGCTATTGGTAGTATGGTCCATCATCATTTTTGGTCACAAATCGGTAGTCATTGCTCTGGAAGTTAGACCACAATGGTGGGTCACGAGGAAGAAGTTAGACCACAATGTGAGTGATGGGGAAGAGATGAGCAATTACCCTTGTGTATCCCATCGTCGACAAATCTGATTCGGCCAATGGAATAATTAATGGACTACACATAGTATCTACCATCATCCAAATATAGAAAAATGTGATTACTTTCACTAGCCAGTTCGAATTTTGAGTCACCACATCCCTTAGAATCACTCTTCAGTTGAAATGGATCGCTTATATTGTGAACATCACTACAAGAGGAAACGACGCATGGCCGATTACTCAGCTTTGCAATGCTAGTCAGCAGTCGCAATAGAACAAGAATGAGTAGCAACACTTAATAGGTATTCATGGAGCTGAGAGCATCAATCAAGCCTCTGTTTGTCTTTGGGCAAAGAGAAATCGGTGAAGAATTGCCTCTTGTGTGCCGAGGAGCCACGATAAAAAGATTGGAAATCGAGGGGATGATCCTTGACTTTGGAGTCGCCTTGCCCTGTAGAAAAAGCCCAAGTCAGTCAACCTAACAAATGCACGCAATTCAATACACATGGCCAACGCAAAAATCCAGTGCATCTAGAAAAGTTAAGCCCATAAAAAATTCAAATGATCAGAATTTCCATTCGACTGTTTCTTCTCCGCCATCTCCGCTTTTCTTCCACTCTCGATGTGATTTTTGGGTCGAGATCCCATCAACAAACAAGTCCATCTCCTCCCCCAAAAAAATCACGACCAATCTTTCATTATTTTCTCTTTTTTTCCTCCTTTTTTTTCTTCTCCATCTTCTTTCTTCATTGTACAAGTTGTAATTGTTAAAATATGTCTAGAGTTTGAATTTATGGATGAAACCAGACCAAATCGAGGTGTTAGAAAATCTGGTCGTAGAAAGAAAGTCTAAATTGGACTTTGGTGGCCGCCTTCTTCAAGTCTGAATTCTTTGGCGCTTTTGAGTCCTCAGTGGAGTTGGACTTTTGACCGTGAGAAATGGACTTAAAATAGGAAAGTATTGCTGATTTTTATACAAAAGATTCTGGACTGCAGATATGGAGCAAAGCAAGACACGTAAGTTTCCTTCTGCGAGTTGGAGTCAGTTTTCAATGTTTCCATGAGAGAGTTAAGAGTGATATTTGGTTACATGGCACAGATATATAAATATTTTTTTTGTCTTGTATGAGGGCGTGAAGCAGAAGGCATCAGTGTCGGCATATCTAGTTATTTGAATTGAAATTTTTTTAAAAAAAAAGGACATCATGAATGTTCTGTCAAGTCGAATTTTCAGCATTTGAGAAAACAGTTTTAAAAACTTATAACATCATTGAAAGTTATGACTCTCAATGAGCATATTTTCTATAAGTTATAACACTCAAATGGTTGAAAAAAATTATGCCTCTCAAGTGAGCAACATATAAAAGTTATGGCACCCGATTTTTTAAAGATTTTCATCCTGGTGCCACACATTCTTCTCATCAATTACATCTTGGAAAATGGGTTGAAGAAAATTAAATCTTGTGGTAAGATTTGTGTAATTCATCGTAAGATTGAGAGATTATTTTGCGAAGAGTGTTTGAGTGAGTCAAGTATAGTTGTAATATATGTTGTATCGCATGATCTAATGAAATTATTGCGGCCCTAAAAATATTGTTCAATTAAATCTAAGTTTATTTTGCGGAAAATGAATGATTCAAAAAATATTTTACCAAAAATGATCGCTCATATCACATAAAATAATCAGTCAATATAACATATTTTCGTATTCAACAACAATTTTATGTCTAAATACTTCTTGCATGTGAAAACATTTTTCATTTACTCATTTTTGTAGGCAATACAATTGATTTTTTATAAGACATATTTTTCAAATCATTCATTTTTCATAAAACAAGCACACACTAAATAGAAGAACGCAAAAGATCATTGAATACTCATTTTTATGTATAATTTGAGATTAAAAATCAATCGACAATGGCTAACTTGAGAATAGAAATTTTTCATTTAGTAGTATAGAGTAACCTTAGATAGGGGTGAACATACTTACTTAGGTTAAACTATGGAATTATATATATTTAAGAAATAATATTTTTGGTACACTTTTTGGTTTTGTTCGGTTTTATTGATTTCCAAAGTTATAAACCAAAATCGAACCAATAATTTAATAACAAAAATACCAAAATTAAAACAAAATCAATTAAACCGACAAACCATACTTATCGGTATGCTTAGGCTGGATTTATAAATTTTCGATTTTTTAATGAACAGCCCTACCTACGTGTTACTCTATAATGAAAAAGCGCAAAAAATAAAATAAAAAATAAAAAAGAAGAAGTGGGAGACGGACCAGTGCTGGTAGGTAGGAGGATCCATGTGTTAGTGTTAGAGAGATCTATTTCGTGTCTTATATTTTTGCTGGCTTGAAATCTTAATAGAACGTTTTTTTTTTTTTTCATCTTCCATAATTGGTTCGTCCAATTAAATTGCATTTATTACACCCTATGATTTCCTAGTTTTTAGATTAGAATATGGCCAATCCATGTTGCTGTGACTATCAATTTCACCCAAATTACTGGTTTTTGCCTGCAGAATTCAACGACTTCCAAGATTATGAGTCAGATCCAAGGAAATAAGAGCTTGCCAACTATAAGGTTTCATTCCCATGGGGCTACGAGTGCTTGCTGTGTTGTCGTGAACTCCAGATTTGTCAAGCTACAACTACTCGTCAGTCTCGAAATTTAGCTTAGGGTTTTAGGCCATTTCAGAATCATCCTCAGACGGCCAGTACCAAGAAGAACCCCGATGCGTTTGGACATTGGTTTCTCTCGAAAGTCAAAAAGGTGCGTTTGGACGGGCTGTAAGGCATTGACCATTGAACCCGCCCCAGCCAATCTTTCCTTGTTTCTGACACGGAATTAGGGTTTAGGCGTCCAAGTTTGATACCCAGATTAGCCCACTTGAAGTTAGCTCTTGGGAGAGAGAAATTGAGGATCTCAATTTCTCAAGAAGAGTAATATTAGCCGAAATCCTTTATCCTAATGAGTGTTTTCCCCCTATAGAGGCATTTTCCTTAGTGGGTTGCCGGGTCATGGTTGATAAGTGATTGGGTGACAACCGGCTATGTGCTTGGACATATACGTTCATCACTGAAGATACTCTGCATTTCGACAATATGTAGTGCTCTACAGTGGTCTTACGATCTACAATGCTAAAACCGGTTCAAGGACCAAAGACTGAGTTAGCTGAGGCACTGCTATGACTACCAATCAGACAAGGTTAAGCGATGTCCGGTGGGTATGTTCAGCTTCCCGATGGCTTCGTCTGATAGATTTGATTTCATTGCATTGACACGTTGGACCCCTTTGATAAGTGATTCAAAACTCCTTCATCAATTTACCAAAAAAAAAACCACGAGGAGAAGGAAACAAACCAAAAGCATGACTCCACAGAGGATTCACATCCGGCATTGATTATTTGGGGTGCTTTTTTTCTTTCAACTTATGAATCTTAACCGAACGCCTCGAAGAGAAAAAATCAATATTTTCTATTGGAACATTTAAAAAAAATGAGAAGTTGAAGCGTTTGTTTTTGTTTCACTAATAGCAAAAGGCATCATTCTACCTTCGTGTCGACAGTTACAATTCTAAAAGGGAACTATAAAGAAACTATATACAAATTTACGTGTTAATATTATGAAAATTTTAGTTATTTAGAGTTAAAAAACTAAATAAGCAGTTCAAGTAGAATTATATGAAGTAAAATGTAAAAAGTTTAGTAGTAGTCTTCGTACTGTAGTTATCATTAGGCCAAACGAAGGAAGCACAAGTTGACGAAAACTCCGTTGGCCATCGCCTTTTGGAGTTGCTTGTAAATTGTAAGATTATTCCATAACCCATGCATTTGCACGTGCCACAGCTCATTTTGGATATTTTAAAAGATATCTCCGAGGAGTATGCTTCTCGACAATTGACCACCCTATATTTAGCCGTCCTAAGACATCATTTCCATTTCTTTTCAGAATTTTTCTTAGGTAAGTGAGTTATTTCATATGTTTTGGAGATATTTATCATGTTAATGGGTTTTCTTTTTTCTAAGATGACGCAAAAGATGTCCTAAGAATCAATGCAGACCTCGAATCAAATTGAACCCGTGTGAATTGACCGGATTCTGATAATTAAGGATTGCAGAAATTCTTTTCAATGGAAACGATTGTCAAGAAATTAAGAGAATTATCCACTCTATACTTCTGTTTTGAAGAAACTTCTCCGCAAGTCTTTAGAGTAAAACATTTGAACTCTATTGTTCTCTCTTTCTCTTTGGGCGGAGTCTTATAACGTGTTTAAAAGTTTGGCCAATTAGAACACTTCAAAGTCACCGAAAACAAAAGGGGTAGGGTTCAAGGGGAAAGGATCAAAGTCTAATTGATGTAAGCTTTGGCTGATTTCTTGATGCAAGCAGTGAAGGAGCCAAGATTTAAGACGAGGGGCAGTAAAACTTTTGACACAATGTGGTGTCAAAATTTTTTTTTTTACTCTAGAATTTTGGGTAAAGTTCCAGTACATAGAGTATTAGTCGATAGTAAGTTTTACAAAATACAAGTTCAATTAGAAAGTTTCGTAGATTTTGTCGACTCTTTATACAGCATAAATAAGTATTCGGACTAGAATACTTTTTCCTTGAGTTCCCTTGGTTATAATTATGTCAAATTTTACAGTTTATTTTTTAGCTAAAACTTTTCAATTTATTAAGTTGGCTTCATCCATATTTAATATTTTAAGAGATATACCTAAACAACATGTACTTAACATAGGAGGCGTGTACAATAGAGTTGTCAATACATATAAGATAAGATGAGATTATATCATTAGTTTACATCTTGCCAACTTATATCTTTACCCGTTAAACACAACATATTGCAATTTATCTTAATTTTAAAATGAAATATGAGTTCTTTAAAATATAAACTTCATAGAATTGTTTCTTCTAAGAACTTTTCCATTTTCATAAGAGTTGTTTCTTGCATAGATAAATGATGTCTACTTTCTAAAACGTATACATGGATATTTTCTCTAAAAGTGAATTCATGAGTCAAAATCCATAGTTCTTGATATCGAGTTATACATCGGTAGTAGCACGTTAAATAGCAAGACCGCAAATTGTGATATTTTTGTTGGCATTACCCTGAATCACGTAATGAGAGAGAAAAATTCTCAATGTCCTTCACCTTCCCCCACCATTTTTTCCTAGCCCTCTTATCAATATGTTTATCTTTTCGAAGGAGGACGCAAGAGTAAAACTATATGAAATACAATAACAAAACATCAACCTCAGAGCCAGAAGAAGACAATCTCAAAAGTAACCTCTGTCAAGCTAAACTATCTCAAGTCCCTCCCAATATAATACTAGATTGTAGAACATACAATAAATACACACAAAGCATTTCCAATCCAACTATGCATGGATCTCTAAACATCATTGGTATCTCCCAAAGGAAAACTAGCATAATTTGTCAAAGTACTTGATGAAGTTGAGAATGTTTCCAACTCCATCTCAACTTCATCATTGTTAACCGGCACATCAGGTGCGTATATAAGTGGTTTTGGAGGCATTTGGAGTTCTTCAATATCTCCTTCAAGCATTTCTAGGACTTTGCTCATTGTAGGCCTATGGTCAGGATTTAATTGTATACACCAAAGTGCAACTATTATCATCTTCTTTGTCACCTGCCTTTCCTCTTCTACTATTTCCATTTCAACACTTTTAACTTCATTGAAATGGTCATACACCCACAATGGAAAAAAATTTGGCTTGAGCGTTCAGCATTTGCATTTATATTCTTCCTTCTACCTGCCATTTCCATGAGCAACATCCCGAAGCTATAAACGTCCGCTTTATAAGATACACCACCGATATATCTATAGAACAACTCAGGTGCCATATATCCTAAGGTCCCTCTTGCAGCAGTCAATGAGACTATGTTATGACTAGTGGGGTAAAGTTTTGCAAGTCCAAAATCAGAAACTTTCGGAATGAAATTCTTATCTAAAAGAATATTGTGAGGCTTGATATCAAAGTGTAGTATTTGCATGTCACAACCCCGATGTAAGTACTCAATCCCCCTTGCCACCCCAAGAGCAATCTCATATATTTTCTTGTAATCAAGAAACTTATCACCTTCCTCGGTGAAAATTTGCTTATCCAAAGATCCATTCGACATGAGATCATACACAAGAGCTTGCTTCGAGCCTTCAAAGCAAAAGCCAATGAGTTCTACTACATTAACATGGTGAATTCTTCCGATAGTAGCCACTTCATTGATAAAATCTTGGCCATGCCCCTTGGACTGCTTCAAAATCTTGATGGCCACTTCATTGCCACTTCGAAGTGTTCCTTTGAACACAGAACCATACCCCCCTTCTCCTAGTTTATACTTAAAATTTGTAGTGATCTTCTTAATATTCGAGTAAGAGTACCTTATGGGCAAAAAGTTGTTGTGAGCTTGCAAAAATTCTTCAATATTCTTGTCCATTGCTAAGTGCCTTCTTCTATATGTGTAGATTAGATATATCATGACAAATGGCATCCCAATTACAAATTTCACTGCACAAATATACACTGAAGAAAATTCTAATAGGTTAGAATATTTTTTTATTATTTTAAGAATAGATCATTGTGGCTTACCTAGTAGAGATATAAAATCCACAATTGTCCAAGTAGTCATATCATCTAGGAGACCTGTCCAAGGAACGAATGATTTGAAAAGGAATTGATGGAAAAGAAGTTCGGTAAACAAAACTAACAAAAACAGAACTGTACCTGGCCACTTTATGCAAGTTCAACTTTGTTTAAAAGAGCATGAGAAGTGGGATGTGTGCAAATGCAAATAAATAAAAATAATAAGCTTGTTTCGCAAAGATGATTGACGACCAAAAAAACTCCATTTACCTTCTTAGCAGTCGACAAATATAGAGAAACGGTGATTTTCATTTTCAATTGATTATTTTGTTTATCCTATCAATACGTGGACAATTTTTTTAAGGAATTTGCTATCACGAGTATCTATTGAATTATTAATTAAGCGGCTAATTAAAGAACTATTAAGAAAATAAGAAAATCTGAACTCTAGGCCTACTAAATACTGATCATGTAGCTGCTCGACCAATGACCCTACTTTTTATATCGGGAATTCTATCCTTTTGTGGAAAGTATAATAATCTAGGCACACGTATGTGTGCAGCTGATGATTGGCATGTTTCGGGTGACTACTTCTGTCTTTTTTTATTTTTTTTATTTTTTTTCGCGCTAACGCGAACCTCCTGAAATCTTTCAAATACACAGACGTTGAGCTATAATAAAATGTATACTTTGTCATGATTTTCTTGGATTTGAAATATTTCTTACATATTCCAGTTCTGAAGAGAAAGTAGCAAGTGAAAGAGTGTAAACTATAATACAAAAGTGCAGTAAAATTTCATTGTCAACTGATGCTTACCACCACTATAGTACTTGCGTCCGCAAACCTGACCTCTGAAGATGCTATGGAAATCAAAGACGCAAAAGTATGAAGAGTTATTAGTGTCGTTGTATCCGCAATGCTGACCCATGTAGATGCTATAAATACCAAGCATGCAATAGAAAGGTACGGGTTGATAGGGGGTCACTTCAGTAGGCAGCTCAGTAGGCAGCCCATAGTCGAGAAAAAATCCATCGGCCATGATGCTATGGATTACCTTGTAGTTGTAGAAGTTACTGTTTATCTTCTCATAAAGGTCAAAATATGATACCCACATCCAACTCCAACTGTGAATGGTGCAAAAATCCTGAAAATCTGATGCTTTTGGATAGACCAAAGCATACAAGTTCCAACTCAATGATGTGTTGGAAGAATACGACCCCATAGTGCATGATGGACCAGAAGCAATGTAGAATGAAGAACTAATTGGCTTTGAGCAATTCACAATGACCACAATCAATGGCTTTGGGTTGCCTGGATCGTAGTAATCAAATGCAAATCTATAGTAATCATTATTCAAGTTAGACCATAATGGTGAATGACGAGGGAGAGATGAGCAATCACCGTTGCGAATCCCATCATCGACCAATTTGATTCGGCTAGCAGAATGATCGATAGACTGCACGTAGTATCTGCTATTATTCAAGTATAGAACAGTGTGATTATCTTCACAAATCAGTTCGAATCTCGAATCACCACATCCCTTCAAATCACTGTTCAATCGAAATGGATAGCTTATATTATGAATGTCACCACAGGATGAAGGGACGCATGACTGATTACTTGGCTTTGCTGTGCTAGAGAGTGCTTGCAATAGAATAAGAATGAGTAGCAATGCTTGATAGGTATCCATGGAGCTGAGAGCATCAATCATGCTTCAAGCAAAGAGAAATTGTTGAAGAATTGCTTTTCATGTATGAAGGAAGCACTGTCACACCCTGAATCCTGTAGGGATGGAGGTGACACGACCGCCTTTTCATCTGAAGAACGCAGCCTCTAACCACAAAAAGTCCAACTCCCAAAAGTCCCCACAAAAACGCTATCACTGTACTAGCTACTAACCAAATAACCTAGAAAGATTGGGAAAAAAAAGGTGAGCAACCACAAACTCAGTAAGTAGTACATATCTTCAAAGCAGATCAAACAAGCATGAATTCAGAACAAGACCAAAACTTTATAACTCAATCCAATGTATAAAATACATAATGAATTGTATAGGAGTTACTTTTATACTTATATAAAAAAACACATTAAATCACTATCACAATATAAGAATCAATAGTCAAGTCTATTGGCTAATCTCTATTCATAAATCACACGTCAATAATCTATTGCTCAATCTCTTACCATGATCACAATACAACGTCTTGTAATAAGGTGACCAAGATTCCCCCTTAGCAATGTCTCCACCTATAATGCCGGTGGCTTAACCTAGAAGGATATCCTAAACTCGATATGGGGGTACAGATCTTTAGAGTGTCAAAAGTTGGCACAAAGGGATACTTAAGTGTCAAAAGTTACAAAATGTACACTTAAATGCCAAAATCGGAGCAAAATGGATCACTTAAGTGCCAACGGCGAAAATTCCGGCCAAATTGCCACATGTTCATTTTCCGACGACTTTATTTGCTACGGAGTTTTTTTTTTTTTTAATAAAAAATCCACGTGGCATTTTTTTTTTTTCAAAAAAAAATCCATGTGGCAATTGTTTTTGAAAAAAATTAAAACGTCGATTTTATTAAAATTAAAATCGATTTTATTAAAAAATAATAATAATAATATATTTTTAAATATTTAATATTATTTAATTAATAATTTTTAAATCCACGTTAGCCAAAACGACGTCGTTTTGGCTTATTTTTGGCCGATTCAGTTTCCGGCAAACCACGTGGGCAAGAAAATTAATAAAAAATTGCCACATAGGATTTCCGGCAGGGTTCCGACGACTTGGCACTTAATTTATCCATTTTTTTTTAAAAGTGGCACTTAAGTATACTTTTGTAATTTTTGGCACTTTAAGTGTCCCTTCGTGCCAACTTTTGGCGCTCCTACTGTACTTATGCCACTCGGTATGCATACCAACATGCCCCTCAATAGGCTCACAACAATAATAAGTAAAATAACCATCCTCTAATACTAGAAATCTAATTCAAAAATCAATATCATAAACCAAGCAAATACCTTTTCGCAACATCGTCATCCACTATTTCTCAAGTCATTCACATATTTTTCCATAAACCATATGCAAAGCAATTACAAATTTTTTTTCTTTCAATACTTTGCAAAATATGCTTTCCAAACCTTTATAAACAATCAAAAAGTAGTCCATGCCAAATCCGACTTTTATGCAGTAATAATGTCATTTCATAATCCCATACCATATATAATCCATAGAATTTCTCAACATGAATTTTACTACCACTCACCATGTTATCTACAACCCAATAAAATGGTACTTGTATCATCAAACTCGTGGTCTTAACAAATAATTAAGGAATAAGTTAAAATCCGATAAAACTCTACCTCAACTATGAGACAACTAAATTATGCCTTAACACTAATAAAATGACCCCTATGAGCTAACAAATCACCTATCGAAAGTGATTAATCAAAGCCATTTATAAAGCGAGACTTGAGTGCAAAACTCAATTACACAAAACTTTCTCATCCGAACTCTGATCCGAGTAATCTTGCAGTTAAAATGAAGATAATTTCAAGCACTAAAAGACCCATAAGTTAGACAACCCAATTTTGAGCAGAAACCAACAAAATCAGACCTCAAAGTGATCACACGCGTATTGTTCACCATGCGCGGGGAAGTTCAAAATTCCATTTCAGACAAACCACAAGCTCAAATCTAATTCCGTAAAATCCTACGGATCCATGACATCCTAAACTATCATTCTTATAAATTTTCACGGCTCAACAACTCAAAAATCGAACTTCACCGCTCAATATTCCCAATATTCCGAATTTGAGCCATAAATCGAAAAAATACTTCGATTGGAGAAACAAGGGGCACGTGTACTCACCAGGCATTGCGTGAAGTTATCAAGTCAGCTTTGCAAGGCTCCTGCCGTGCGCACATACGAAACCCCTCTTCTTCTTTCTCTTTCTTCTTCTTTCCCTCTCTTCCCTTTTCTCTCTTTTTCTTTCTCCCAACTGGTTTCGCTTCTATTCTTTCTCCCGAGTGGTTTCGCTTCTGTAAGTGGGAGTGAACCCCACATTCTCTCTCCTTCTCCTTTTTGACTTCTCAACTCCCCTTTTCTTTTGTTTTCTTTTCTTTTTAAACTCAAGTGGGGCCACCATTCTAAAAGAGCTGAATATTACCAGCACATTACAAAAAGATTGGAAACAGATGGCATTATTCTCCACTTTGGAGTCGCCTAGTCTTGTAGAGAAAGCCCAAAGTCAGGCAACGTAACAAATGCGCGCAATTCAACAAATTAAAGGAGTCAGCGCACTCATAGGAGCGCGTACACAGCTGGCCAACGCAAAAATGCAGTGCATCTGGAAAATTTACACCATAAAAAATTAGAGATGATTTTTCCCATTTGACTTTCGCACCCATAGGGGGCATGTACGCAGCTGGCCAACGCAAAAATGCAGTGTATCTAGAAAATTTACACCGTAAAAAATTAGAGATGACTTTTCCCATCTGGCTTTCGCACTCATAGGGGGTGTGTACACAGCTGGCCAACGGCAAAATCGAGTGCATCTAGAAAATTTATACCATAAAAACATAGATATGATTTTTCCCATTTGACTTGGGCACTCATAGGGGTACACAGCTGGTCAACCCAAAAATGCAGTGCATCTAGAAAATTTACACCATAAAAAATTGGAAAATTTTCAAAAAATGATCCAAGTAAGCATGTTTTCTCAAATAATGACTCAAAGTGGCAGTTGTCTCAAATAAGGACCCCAAGTGGCTAAACTAGTCTCAAATAAGGACCTCAAATCGCTAGCCCGCCAAATGTTCGCTAGCTGCCAAGCGTGTGGCCTTTTGGTGGTCGGAATAAGGACAATTTTGTAAAAAAAATATTAATAGAAATTAACAAACCCTAAAAAAACCCCAAAACTCTTCACGTTCTTTTTCTTCTACACTTCATTTTCTAGGTTCCTTGTCCCATCTTGCTCGGAGACCCAAATTCTTTGTTAATGGAGCAAGATCCCTGACTCCCTGAGTTCCAAACAAACATGCCAACACCTCTCTCTCTCTCTCTCTCTCTCTCTCTCTCTCTCTCTCTCTCTCTCTCTCTCTCTCTCTCTCTCCGTGAAAGTGGCTCGACATTGAGATGTTCTCCGTCTCTCGGTTGGGAAAAGATGATGAAGAATCAAAGCTCTCGCGTTACATACGAGTATCTGAATGACGAAAATGTGGCTTTACTCGAGATTTGTCTTTTCCGTTGGAAAAAAATGAAGACAAAAAAAAAAAGGAAGAAAATGTGAAAGAATGAAAGGTATGGGTTTCTTGTTGTGCTTCAATTTTTGCTCCATTAACAGAAAATTTGGGTACTCCAAGTAGAAGAGGACGGAGAACGAAGAACATGAAGAGCATAAGAAGAAAACGTGAAAACGTAAAGAGTTTGGGGTTTTGTTTTTTGGGTTTTTAATTTCTATCAAGATTTTTTTGACAAAATTGCTCTTATTTCGGTCACCAGAAATGCCACACACTCGCCGGCCAGCAAACATTTGACTGGCCAGCGATTTGAGGTCCTTATTTGAGACTAATTTAGCCACTTTAGGTTCTAATTGAGACAACGGTCACTTAGGGTCTTTATTTGAGAAAATAAAGTCACCTCAGATCCTTTTTTAAAATTTTCCCTAAAAAATTAGAGATGATTTTTCCCATTCGACCCATAAAAAATTCAAGAGATCATTTTCCCCATTTGATTGTTTTTTCTCCCCTATCTCCACTTTTCTTCCACTCTCTCGACGTGATTTTTGGGTCGACCCATCTACAAACCCCAGCCCAATCACTTCCTTCTTTATACACAATCTTTATGTATTTGTTTCACCAAAAAATATATACTTCGAAAAAAAAAAATTTAAAAGTTACTTATGTCATTTAAAATAATTGAGGAATTAAAAATATTTTTATTATTGATAATAAATTATGTCTAAACATTTTCTTGGATGATAAAAAGTATTTTTCATTCATTTATTTTTATAAGAATACAGGAATCATTTCCAGAAAAAATATTTTTAAAATTATCTATTTATTCGTGAAACAAATTAAACTTCATTTCTTTTTCCTTTTTTTCTCTCTCCTCCCTTCTTCTTTTCCATTTTCTTTGTTTTGCACAAGTCACGATTGTCATGTGTCCAATTTGAGCCCATTGATGAATCTCAACCCAAAATGAAGCGTTGGAAAACCTGACCGTAGAAAGAAAGTCCAAATCGTTTTGTGGCCGCCCTCTTCCAGGCTGAATTTTTTCGCACTTTTGAGTCCGAAGTGTAGTTGCACTTTTGACCGTAAGAAGAGGACTTAAAATAGGAAAGCTGTTGCCGATTTTTATCCAAAAGAATTTAGAATTCAGATATCGGGCAAAGTAAGATATGTGAGTTTTACTCCATGGCTATATTTGGTCATTTGGATTTCTAATCAGGATAGAACTTGATAAAATAGGATATAAAATTCAGGGCATTTGTTATATCATATCCACCGTTTGATTGTTGCAGTAATAAAATCGAATATATTCACATTATATTAATATCCATTATTTGGTATAGACAACATATTAGTATAAATGAACCAACAATTTTGCAAATAAAGATAGTAAAAATCTCTACGACTCTCTTATCTACTTTATTTTATTTACTTTTTATTTTATTTTTCTCTCATTTTTTTTTCTTTCTTCCCCTTCCATCATTTTCTAACAATTATACTAATATATCTAAAATACTAAAATTCTTAAAATATATAATATTTTAAATATATGTTTATATTTACATATTGAATTTATATTATAAAATATAATTATATTCAAATATATATGTATAAAAATAAGATTAAACTAAAATAAAATTTTAGTTATTTTTTGTTATTTTGAATTTCTTATATTAGTATTCAAATATTATTTATATTGAAATAGAATTTTAATTTTGTTAATTTAAGAACTTTCTTATTCGAGAATAATAACTTTCCCATTATGAATATTAGAAATCCTATCCATCTTTATCTCACCTCTTCATAGGATAATTTTATCTGATTTATATCCAATTTTATTCCATCTTAAGCAGATACAAAACGTATGATAGGATAAATTTTATCATATTATATATTTTATCCTGACTGCCAAACGTAGCTTACGAGTATGAGTCAGTCTTCAACGTTTCCATGTAGGAGTCAGACTGATATTTGGTTCCATGCCCCAGATATATAAACATTTATTTTGTCTTGTATGAGGCGTTAAGCAAAAGGTGTCAGTGATGGCACATCTATTAATTTTAGATTGAATTTTCTGAGATTGGTGCCGTAGAAGACTTACATCTTAGCACATGGATTGAAGCTAATTAAATATTGTGAGAAGAATTGTATAATTCATCATGAGAGTGAGAGATTATTTTGTGTGGATTGTGAAGCTAAACACTGTATGAATTATTAGGTGTAATTGGAGGTTGAGAAACAATAAAAGTGTTTAAGTGATTCAAGTGTGCTTGTTACCTGTCTTGTATCACTTGATTTATAGTTAAATTCTTTATTACTCTCCCTGTATATGTAGGTTGCCCAATCAAACAATGTAAATCTGATGTCCGATTAATTTTCTTGTTCTACCTATTTTCATGTTCGGTTGCTTGCTTTGCACAACAACGGTCATAGGAAAGTTGATGTCTAGTTTTGAGAAACAAGATCGAAAGTTAAAACTGTCATGCCTAGAAACTTCTCCATCTTCTTTGAATTTTTTTATTCGATTGTCAACACTTATCACTTGATGTGTACTCCGTAATTGCTAAACAAAGTCACAAACTTCAGAAGTAACTCGACTTTTTACATGATAAAATCATTTCATGAAATGAATAATCACTATAAGAAAAGCATTTAATGTGACAATGATACATTTCTCGACGCCAAGGTTGCTTAACTATAAATTTAACTGTGTAGTATAGCTAAATGAAAAGGGTATACACGTAGGGACTGTTTGTCGCTACTCGATCTCGGCACCATGCGCAGGCATAAAGATAGGGTTTAAAGGCATTTGACTATGATACAATGAACCTCAAGAATACATTAACTCCAAAAAATGTCTATCACCTCATCTTTTTTGGGACTGACTTCTCTAAAGTTCATTATTCATAATCGTGAGCTCTCCCAAGATCGTACCTCACGTGATAACGACATTCATTTTAAACTTGTTTTAGATAACCTAAAATATGGATCTAGAAATCGCCACTAGTCTCATTTTTGGAGGGCTAGCTAGAATGCCCAATCAAGGGTCGGGAGTTGTCCTTGATTTCTATGCAACTAGAGATCATAAATTTAGGGATTTGGTTACACTAACATTTCTATCAATGCCCTTTCGGTACTTGAATTGGTGTAATTTGTTACCCAATGTGTTCATGAATATCTTTTTACATTTTCACGCATTTCCTGGCAAAAGGGTGATCATACATAGATTGTTATTTCGTGCCATTCTACTCTAACTATCTAAATAAGAAAAGAAAACAAACAAATTATTGAAATGATATTATGGGAAAGTAAACACCCAAAGCAAATTTTAATGCAATATATGAATAAAAGTCTAAAAGGAAAGAAATGAAAGACCCGCAACTTATTGGGTATTATTTGCCGTCTTCATGCCTTCTTGATCGCCACCTCCAAAAGCCTCCTTTTGGACTTATTCGAATCTTAGGCTAATGCTGAAACGAGCATTCAAGATATAAAAGCAGTCTATGAAATACAGTCAAGCAATCACAATGGTTCAAATCAATTCATCTAAGAAATCAAAAATAAGCATTCAAAGGTCAACAAATGGCCTCGGAGTCAACCTTTGATTTGCATGCCACGGGCTTTCTAAGACACCTACCCAATTCATTTTTAGTAACTTATAGTTATTAATTGTCACTTGTATTCACGAGTGCTAACCAATGCCATATAGTCTCTAGGTTAAGTTCTAGGTGACATCCCAAGGTAACCCAAGTAGTCATGCATCGCGCCTAAGTCATTCATCCAAAAATCACACGCATTTAAGAGAGAAGCATGCACCGAGGCCATAAGGCCTTTCTCAATCAATCGACCAATATGAGTGAGCCAAAAATGGATCACTTATATGTTCAAGCAAGCAATCACATATGCCAAGTGATATGATCAAGTAAATCATTGCATGACAAGTGAGACAATAAAATAATGAATATGTGATTTATGAACGTATGGACCCCGGAATGCCAAAACTTGGCACAGGGAAATACTTAAGTGTTAAAAGTTACAAAAGGTACACTTAAATGCCAAAATCGGAGCAAAAATGATCAGTTAAGTGCCAACGGCGAGAAAATCTGGCCAAAATGCTAACATGGCACTTTTCCGGCGAGTTGGGGTCAAAACGACGTCGTTTTGGATACGACATGGTCAAATAAGCCCAAAATGACGATGTTTTGGTTAAAGTTTAATTTTTAATATAAATAATTAAATAATATTAAAAGTGAAATTAAAAAAAAAAAAAAGAAGAAGAAGAGAGAGAGGCAACCCCGCCCCGTGGCCACCGCCCCATCGTCGGTGAGGCGATAGTGACAGACGGTGAGGGTCACCCACACCTGGGCACGAGTCGGCAAACCTCACTAGACGGCCCTCGCCGACCCGCGCCCAAGCATGGGCAACCCTCACCATCCGTCGCCGCCGCCCTATCAATGATGGGGCGGTGGCCACAAACAAGACTATTGCCTCTCTCTTTTTTAAAAAAAAAAAATCGCTTTTAATTTTATTTAATTAACATTTATATTAAAAAATAAACTTTGGTCAAAACGGCGTCGTTTTGGGTTAATCTAGTCATATCAGCACTCAAAACGACGTCGTTTTAGGCTTATTTGGCTATGTTAGTACCCAAAATGACGTCATTTCAACCCCAACTCGCTGGAAAAGTGTCATGTCAGTATTTTGGCTGGATTTTCTTGCCGTTGACACTTAACTAATCATTTTGTTCCAATCTTAGCACTTAAGTATACATTTCGTAACTTTTGGTATTTAAGTGTTCCCTTGTGCCAAATTTTGGCACTTGGGCTGTACTTTTGCCGTGATTCATGTGATGCAACAATCAAATATAACAATTTGCAAAGGCCACAATTTTGGGAAAATAAAAACGGACACATACTTTGAAAAATTGCAAACAAGGGAACAAGTTTGAAAAAATTGTAAACTAGTCCTTAAAGATAGCAATTTGCAAGTTTCAATTATTGGCAAGCAAGGACCTCAATTTCATTAGAACTATGAAACAAACTTGAGCAATATGAATCCGGAACCCGGGTGCGAAGTCATCAAGCACAGTGATCACATTCCATAAACAACCCAAACAGGCATCAACTTCAATGAAATTGGTGTCCAAACAAATTCGAGATTATCATCTACAACTTTCATATTTTGAAAATTTGCAAAAAAAGGACATAAAATGCATCAAATCACAAAAACCATTCAGATGCTCAAAAGAACCTGGGTGTAGACTCGAAATAGTGCACTCTGATCAAGCTTCTTAAGATATCCTAACAAACCTTGATTTCAATGAAATTGATGTCAAAATGAAGTTTAGAAAGTGCTAAACAAATTTGATGAAGAAAGTTTCCAAAAATTGGCATCACATGAATTTATACAGATTTCAAAATAAGCAAAGGTCGAGTCAGAAAATCAATTTCACGACAAGCCCTGCAACAGTGAGGGGGTTGGTAAAAATACCAAATTAAGTTTTTTTTTTTCTAAAAATTTTTTACATTGAAGTTCAAGATATGCCAAACAATTCTCAAGAAGACATCGATGGAAACTTAAGCATACATGATTTTTTCAAAATCACACAACTAGCAAAAGTCAATCAACCCAAACAAGTTTCAAAGAATTTCAGTTATCAGTGTAGGTCTAAATGAACCATGACCAATTATCATTTCAACCTAGAATTGTTATGGCAAATAGATCAACATATAAGGAGCAACTTTCATGGGAAAATATCTAAAGATTCTTACCACATGATTTTATAATCAGAACAACAGAAAACATGCACAATCCGAAGGCAATCAACATTTCAAGATGAGGTTGACTTATTTTGAAGATTTTATGTGTTGTATTCTTAAGTCGAGTGAACAACTTTCATTAAGGACTTGACTCTAAAATCCACAAAGAAAAATTCATATAAAATTGACAAGCAACCAGGTTCATAGAAGCACGGTATGAACTTTAGAATGATATTACTTCTAGAATTGAGCTTGGTTTTATGAAATTCGCTACACCTAGTTAATGAATTCTAGAAGCACGGATTCACTAAACCGAATAGGTCGGTCGTCCAATTCACAACAGCAAAACAAATGAATTCTAGAATTGATCGACATATTTTCAAACAGGTTTTGACAGGGCAAACAAAGTCCGATTTATGCACATGATACGTCTATGAAAAGCTCTTGAAATCAGCTTTGAATCACATGAAGACCTCAAAACCTAAAAATGACATTATTCAGCTCAAACGAAGATAATGAAAGTAGGTCTAGTTAAGTCTCCGAATTACAAAATATGTAACAATCAAGCCATCGACCGATGCAATCATCGTTAGCTATCATTCATTATCTTTAGCCATTCTAAGCGATACCAATCATCCATACTAACATACAAGATTATCCTAAGTTTGAGCTCTAGCCCCAATTACCTAAGGCAATCTTGCCACATCGAGCTCAAGATCAAGAGGCTTACCTTGGTTTGCCTTTGCCCAAAGTTCAACCGAGTTAATCTCATTTTACACCTGGGCAAAGACACGACTAAGAAGGTCGGCACAAGTTGAGGACCGCCAAAAATTGTCGGAGGGACACCAGAACACCGCTAGACAAGGATCGGTTGCTGATCTTGCCTAGGAACGAAGTATCCCTGAATGGAGGATCACCGGCAATCATTTGGTTAAAGTCCGATCACCATCAGGTCAGGGACTCGCCAAGGGACGTCACCACAAGCTCCAAGATGGCTGACGAACTCGTCGGATCACCTAGAATAGCCGCAAAATTGCCGAAGCTAGGATTGTCGGCGTAAGCACCGGTCTTTGGCCCGATCAAAAAAAAGAGTTGGATGAGGCTCTTCGGTGGGGCTCCAAGTGACGAACGACTACAATGAGCTTCAGGAGGAAGAAGAGATTGCCAGACAAGATGCCATGCCACCGGAAATGGTCCGGTGAGTACTGGTTGAGCATGACAAGGGAAGGAGTTCGGGTGGCGTAGAGAGAGAGAGTGCACGCGCGTGCGTTTCTATCTCCTAGAGAGAGAAAGTGAATTTGCAGAAATAAGTCATCCCCTATTTTGGATGGAAAATTGATTTTTCACCCCTATGCAGATCAAACCTTTGTTCTTGGAATCCAAGAGATAGAATTTGATCCCCTAGCTAACTAACTTGCTTAGACACTAAGTTTGTTGACTAATGTGCACATGCCTATTTAAATGCTGTGATGAATTTTCAACGAATGATTGTGATTAATTTTGAGATTAATGACTAATTAGGAGCATTTTCGTAATTTCGCAAACCCTAGGGCAATTTTGTAAATTCATTGTGCAAGGGAACGGGGGGCGCTGGCTAAGGGTTGGCCTAGTTAGAATAAGGCTCCGGTCGCTAGAAAAACGGCTGGAAAATGGCCTTGGTCACCGGCGGTCACTGCCAGTCAAACTTGGGTTGACCCAGACCTGATCGAGTTGAACCAGTTTGGTTCAACCTCCAATCTCATCCTGATTTTCTTGATATTGTCCCATTCAAGTGAACTTAAAATTTTTATTTGCAAATTGGATACAAATTGGACCAAAGGGGACAAAATTGGTTACTCAAGGCAACTAATTACGCAAGAGATGCTCTAGATTGTATCAATTTCTATTGAATTGTAATTGTGTTCTAGACTCGCATTTGGAATTTGGAATTTATATAGCCAAAATTGAAGCTTGATAACTTCAATTGGATGTTAGTCTAGAATGGGTCAAGTCAAATCAGCTTGGTTGGAACACATTGGCTTAAATTTCTGATATTCAAGAAAGTTAATTTGACCAAATTGGAATTCCCGAGTGAATTTCTCAAAATTTACCTCGGATTTGGATTTAGTTAAAGAAAACGAGTTGATTGAAAGTGCAAGCATGAAACTCATGAAGAATCGATTCGAACCCCTAATTAGGGCTAAAAATGGCAATTTTCATCCCGATAAGTCGAATCTCAAAATTGTTCAAACGAGTGAACTTATGATAACCTAAGTAGCACTAATACCAACACGCGACATAGCATGATACGCTGACACGTCGTTTCTCAAAAAATAAAGAATTCTGACACATTGTAACACGTTATATATTAAATGTATATTTTATATATACATGATAAATTATCATTTTTATGAATATTTCATTCAAATTAATTTGATTCAAATGCACTAATAAATAAATAACAAAAAAGAGCTTAGAATGAATTTAAACTAAAAACATTAATCAACCATTTGTTAATATCATTCATTATTCCAATTTGGCAAATTCAACTCCATTCCAATAATCCATAAAAATTAAAGAAAAAACAAGTAATTCACATTCTAGATGCACGTGTCAGAGCGTGTCGGAAAAAAAGAGAAAAAACTTGAGAAATAAATTGTGTATTATGGGAAGTGAGTCAAAATACAAGAGAAACTTAGATTTTTCTTCTTTCATCATTTATTTTTATTTTCTTACATATTTATATATTGACCCATCATTTATTGAAAATTTCAAAATTGAACTCGTGTGCGTCAAAATCGCATGTCGGAAACTTGCATGTCAGATTCCAATTAGAGTATCAAGAAAGTTGACGAGATGTCTGATTTTTCAACACATGTTAATTAAGTGTCCAAGAGTGTCAAACACATGTCAGAATGTTCGACACAACACGAAAGCTCCCAAAAGGTATCTGTGCTTCATAGATGATGACATCTAGATCAAATGTTGTAAAATGAACTAAGCTAAAATATGAACAGAATAAAAGTAAATTTATTTTTTACTGATTTTAAACCTAAAAAATTCGGAAAATGATGTTTTTAATCGATTTTCGTAAACTTTTTCCACACCAAAGTCAAATTGAAGCTAAATAAGATGATTTATGAGTTTTTATATTTTTCAACTTTTTTTGTCAAAGGTTTAATCAAAAGTTAACTCTTTATTTTTATTTTTATAAGAAAATGATAATTTTCATTACTAACCAAAATATGGATAACAAGAGGTTCCATGATCTAGACATAAAATTAATCAAAGGGATTGGGAGGATTGGTAGTCCAATTTGGAGGAAAGGAATTTGCTCTGTAGATCTTGACGACCCAATTTACGATCCGATTTGCTTCTCTCGGCTCATAACTTAAAGTGACTCCATATAGTTGGGCCAATAATGATCTACGGTCATTTATGATGGACCGAGTAGCCCATGGACGTTCTTACGGCCCAATACGCATTCTACTACTGATACGTTGTCCGATGATGCCTGCACGCACAGATCAATTCCAAACACCAGTTCAGTTCGAGCCTCCCATGTCTTCTTTAGCCACAACAAAACCTCTCTCACTACTAGGGTTTTAGCGATCAGAACAAAGGAAGCATGGACCTTTTTAGCAAACTCGTCTGTGAGAAGCCCTGTTTAGTTTCTGCAAATTCTGACAACCAATCCGGCCATGGTCAAGCTACACAAGAGCTATTCGCTTTAATTTTCATTGCATTTTGTGGCGGTGGGTTCCATTATGTCTGTACTGATCCTGCTCCTACCTCTTTATTTGTCTGTTATAGGTTCCATTTGACAAAAAGTCGGATGATAGAGTCTTCAAGAATTGCTCTCGGGTCGCATCTCCAAGCTTGGAAGACCATTGCATTTCGTGCATTCCAGATCTGTCATAAAACTCCAGCAAACAGGGCTTTCAACTCTGGGGTAGTGTTGGGGGTAAGGATTTCACAAACTCATTTATCGATACGAGTAATGTTTGATGGGTAAGTATCAACCATTAGCTTCGGTTCTGATCGAATCTCCTTTGTCCAATCACACGATATAAAGAGGTGCTCCATCATTTCTAAAGCTCAGCCGCACAACACACATGTTGGATCAAGTATCATGCTTCTCTTGTGTAGATTTTCCTTTGTAGGAAATGCATTACCACATATACTCACAATATACGTCTGAAGTTTCCAAATCATATGTCACAAGGACTTCGGGGTCTAATATGGGATATATAAAAACTAAATTTTATATTTGAGGAAAAAGTAGTAACAGAAATACTAGCTACTCCCTTTAGGTTGAATCCTGGACCTGATAAGTTACTGCGGACAGCGTATAGCTCGGGTTCCTATAAAGCTGAGTGTGGCTACAACGAAATTTATGACATGGGAAGGCTACAAGCAGAGAATCAACCATTAGCATCAACCCTTTAGTTGACTTTATACTACTTTGAATTTTTCCAAAACTTTTGTGGCCAAAGTGAAATTAAGACTAATTAAGAATGTTTTGTGCAAGAAGTCAAGTTTTGACTCAAGGATGATTTTTAATCAAAGGATAGATGAAAAAGTCAATTCCAAAGTCAACTTTTTCACTTTTTGGGTTTTTATCAAAAATAAGCAGGAAATTACCGACAAATGATAAACCAATGAAAAAGAAATGGAGAAATGACATTTTGTGTTCACGAAATAGGTCCTGATGCAATTCGAAACCCTAATCTCGACTTTTTTTTATCTTTACCAATGTGTCAACTAAAAATCAGGTGTCAATGCTATTATGAAAAAAAAAATGATGGTTGTACATGAAAAGAAATCATCATTGACATGCTAAGAAGTGATGGTTGATCATGAAAAATGATTATGATGATCACAAAAAGTGGTAATAATGAGGATAAGATACATATTCTCAAGAGATTGTTGTTGATTGGTTGTTTGTAAATAGTACTAAATCATATATTGTTCATCACAGCTATTCAAATGACAACAACTTCTTTGTAAGTTTCTCTTCTTCTCTTTTGATACACAACTTTCATAACACATTCAATGTGAATTTCCACATGTGAAATAAAGTAATTATTGAACTTGTTTCATTGAAATTTCAATGCATATCCTGAAGGTAGAATTATTATAAACCAAACAGCATCAATGATGGGGCAAATAATACCTTAAGGATAGTGATCATCATCACACATCAAAGCATCAAAGCACTATAAACTATTGCCCTATCTTTATTAGCAATCGAATTTTCCCAAACAATATTAAGGTATTACTATTTTCATGATGATGAAGATATTGGTCACACCAAATGCATTGAATGTTGATAAATAAGTGTTGCAACTTTGCCAAAGGTGATCCTCTGGGAGAAGGCTGATGGATTACTAAGCATTGTGATTAGCAAGGACTCTCCCAAATTTTACCAATTGCAACTTGGTAATTGATTCAATCATGATATTTATCTTACTTTTTGGAACCGCCAATAATCAATTATGGGTCAATTAGACACCAAGTAAAATATGGGAGTACATTCTACTTCTACGAACTAGACATTCATGAATTTAGAAACTTGGTTACACTAGATTAATCTAGTGGCCTTTTGGTACCTTTTCCTATATTCCAAAAATGCTTTGCATGTAGTCTTTATACATTTCATCTTACGTAACTAACATTTGAGGGGTGATCATATGAGTATGCAATTAGGATAATAACACCCAATAATCAAAGTGATAAAGAGATTGTGGAAAATCTAAGGAACCTGGATTCACTAAGCCAAAGTGAAGCTTATTAATAACCATCACCACTAGGTTTTCTAAAAGCTATTTTTTAAGAAGATATGTAGATAGAATGCATGAATGTGCATGATGAATTTTAAATGATTTGTTATGGAATTAATTTTAAATGCTTCCTATTAATTCTAAATGATCTACTAAATGCCATGGGATTTTTACGAAACATAGTTAATCTAATTATTGCAATATACATGAGACTTTCTAACACATTTTTGTACTTTTCTTTGTCAGCTAACAAAAGACAAAAAAACGCTAAAACTCTACAAATTAAATGCTTCCTAGCCTTGCATCTACATGATTAGTGAAAATGCAATCCAATCTTCGTGTGAAATGACATAGTTTTATTTCTAAAATAATGCATGCATGTAATTCTAAGTTAATTAACATGTAAGAATGAAATAAGAAAAACCATGAATTTGTCCGTAGTGAAATTATCCACGATTATTGAACTATATGCAATGTGAATGATGCATGTGATGTAATTAATAATTAACATTATCAATATGACTTAATTACTAGAAACCAATCTAGAATGCAATATTTTCCAAATGACGAGCATTGCATGCGATGTGACTTACGAATCCTAAGTCCACATGCAATCTATCTAAAGCCTTAATGACATTTTTTATTTGGTTTTTAATATTTAATAAACTATGGATTAGAACAACATGCTAAATCGAGGCAATCATTAATCAAATCAACCATAGCAAACCACAGGCAACGCGAGGAACAGGCCAATGGTGAAGCTTCCTTGAGGAGACTGGAACTAGCAAAACTGGAAGAGTACTAGGCGATGGTTGAAGAGCAATTGGGCTGAGACCACGACAGATTGACGGGCTCGTTGGCCTGCTAATTTGATAGAGGTTTCGTCTAGGAGACAGAAATTGCTAGACCATACAAGAGCGAGTTGGACTATCTTCGCGAACGCACAACACGGCCGCGGGGCTTGCCGCCGTCTTGCGCGGTAGGAACACTGGATGCTCTTTAGGTACTGAATGTCAGGGTTCGCTGAAGACCACTGGGACTGCTAGAGATGCTGTGGGAAATCGTCTGCACCACTGGGATTTCTAAAATCGCCACAGGAACCACTGGACGAACAACTCCCTCGGCGGCTGTGGAAACTTGCTACAACTGGATTGTGATTGGGACCGCGGATGGCAGGGGCTGAGAGTTCAGCGTCCCTAGGAAAAAGTGCTGGGATGGCAGAGCTTGGTGAGCGCAAGACAATACGGACATCGAGGCTTCTTCTATTAACTCCATTCAACTCAACAAATAGAAAATTTTATGACGTTTTAGAACTTATTGTACCAACTTGACAAATTTTAGAACTTAATTGCACTTTTTGAAAGTTTAATACTCAATTGCACTTTTGTGACAAATTTTATGACTTGATTACATTTTTTGAAAGTTTTAAAACTCAATTGTACTTTCTTGATAAGTTTTAAGATTTTCGATACACTCATCCCTGCTACAAAGTATGGGAAGACTTTGCATATCATAGGAATTCTCGGTTCTAAGTAGATCAAATTAGGACCAATGACATCAAGAAGTGTGTTTATTAAATATACTAAATATTATAAAACTTATAGTTTATTGGATGTTGAATCTAATATTATTATGGAAGTAAGAGATGCTGAATTTTTTTAACACAAATTTCTTAAAGATTCAAGTGATTTTTCAACATATTCACAAACAACAATTGACGCAAATGAGCTGAGGAGAAGTCAAATAGTGAAGAAAACAAATGATTTTGATTCTGACTTTGTAACTATCATGGTATAAGAAGATAACGAAAATGTTGAGAATGAGTTGTCCACGTTAATTAATTTGGATGAAGATTTAAGAACGTTCAATGAGACAGTAGCTTCCAGAGTTGCACCATTTTAAAAGAAACAATTGATGATGAAAAGAGGTATCGAGGAAGAATTCTTAACACTTTGTAAAATTGTGTAGATGAATTTTTCCGATCTTACACAAATCCCAACAGCATTTGGAGGACTGCCTTCGAGAGTAAATAAAATACTGACAAAGAAGATACAAATATAATTACCGACATTTTGAATTTATCATGGTTAATGGAAAAGTTATCTCTAAGCAAGTGGAGGAACTTTAAACATATGTTGCCAAACTCATAGATTTTATGTTTAAAGTTTCTAAACCTCTTCAAGTTACTGCAATTAGTAAAAAATTGCCTTCAACTTAGAATGATTATTCCAATTTTGGAAGGTTCTCTAGATCATGAGGTGTTTTTTCCGATTCTACTCTAATCCTACTCTAACACTTAAACTTTTTCCCTACCTCCTCGCAAAGTATAGAAGTCGAAACCCACTCCTAAACCTAACTAATTCCCCACCTCTCCCTTCTCATTAGAGAATGATGGCCACTAAAGCAAACCCTAGTGGTTAGATTGTAAGGTTAATTATCAGAAGAAGTAACAAGTAAGGTACAATTTGTTGAAAATGGCAACAGGAGCATAAACAAAGAAAGCACTGAAACAATGACATAAGAGAAAATAGATTTGGTGGTATAATTATATGGATTTAAGCATAATGTGCTAATAAGTGCATTTATTCATAGTGTACCAAAGAGTATGGATTTATAATCTGCATATATGGGGATGATATGCTGATTATTAGTACAAATATGCATGGCATAGATGAAATTAAAAACTATCTATATGGATACAATCCTAAGTATCAAAGTGATCAAATGTCGTGGGGGTTATGTTTCAAGTCAAGGCTACTATGTGAAAAAAATTGTTCACGATATCAACATTTGGGAATTAAATAATCAAATGTACCATATGATGTGTCCATTAAATTGATGAAAAATATTGAGAATTCTTTAGTACAATTAGAATATAGTGGAGCAATTGGAATGCATTGCATAAGACCGGTTGTCCA
Organism: Corymbia maculata; assembly: GCA_014182735.1. Taxonomy (NCBI): domain Eukaryota; kingdom Viridiplantae; phylum Streptophyta; class Magnoliopsida; order Myrtales; family Myrtaceae; genus Corymbia; species Corymbia maculata. The sequence goes on along the minus strand of CM024688.1, from coordinate 18,578,439 downwards.
AATTTACTAGCAATCCTAGTATTGTGCATTCAAGCAAAAATGGTCAAACCTCTATGACACTTATTAAGAATACTAAAAACATCAACTATAACTTTTTGTACAAAATGATTTTGATAAATTGAACGAAAAATAGGACTTATTAAAGAAAATAAAAAATTGACTTGACAAAACATACTTTTCATTGATACATTCTATAGTGATGTGAGAGCATCCGACTTAACCCTATGGATGAATTCGGCATCGACACTATTGATGTTGACCCAAGTCAAGACAAACTTTGGGTATAACATGCTTCGATAGATCAAGAATGGAGTTTCTAAATAAAGTGATACTGAACCATTCTATATTGAAGAATGAAGAGTTACCAAATTCTCGATACACTTTTTAGTTGCCAATCTTGAAGTCTATCAATAACATATCAATGGGAGGCTATTCTGAACAACTTCCTTGGCTATTTGAAGTTGTTTTGAGGTGTTTAATTTCTGGTCAAGGCAGGAGCATGAATTTTGCAAGAACAAGAATGCAAGTTCCCAAGTCATTAATTGCATCTTTAATTTTCTAGGAGTCTTTAATGTTTTATGAGTTTCAAGAGTCAAAGTTCTGAAGCTCCTAGGTCATTAATGTTAAGCTTGTTCCCATGTCTATTTATTATTTTCTATTTCTTAAGACGTAATCCTCCTATAAATAGAGGAAGCATCTCCTTTGTAACGCAGAAGATTTTGATGAATGAAAATTTGTGAGATTTCCTCTACATGAGTGAATATCTTTTGTTGAGTGAATAACTCATTTATCAATCTCTTTATCCTTGGAGAGTGGACTACTCCTCCGTGATAAGCCTAGAAGTAATTTATTCTCAACTGGTGGATTTTCTTTAGGCCTTGGTGGTGAGCTGCTCTTATCTTGAAGTCCTTTATCCTTGATGGGTGGTTTGTCTTTTAAGTCTTGATGGTGAACTTAGTCAATCCCAATCCTCATCTTTGGTTGGTAGTGTAACCTTTATACCTTCATGACAATCGTTTTTATCTTTTATTCTATATTTTCATCCTTCGGCATCCATCCTCATATACACCCTTCCAATATACTTAACCACAAAAATCCCCCATTCTTTGGAATCACTCGTCCACACACGCATCAAGTTGGTATCAAAGCTTAAGATTAAACTTACTTTGAGTGATTCCTTCTATTACCTATTTCCTATCTCATCTCTTATTTTTGTCCCTTGAAAAATGGATGATCAAGTTCCAAGAGGTTTGACTTTGAAGCAAGCACATAACAAAAAGTGAGACTGTGCTATGGAGAATCTCTAACAACAAATGGAGCGAGTCCTCAATCTCTTGAGGATACAGCAGGACAAGGACAACTAGCAAGGCGTTCTAATGATCGACTTCAACATGACGATTCAGTTTCTCATCAAAGTTCTAGTGGTGATTCCAATTCCACTAGAGATAACTCTAGTGATTTTGAATATCGAACTTGAAGACGAAGAAGGAGTCATAAGGAAAATGAACGTGATATCAAAGTAGAGGTACTTGAATTTGAATGTAGTCTCAATCGCGACGACTTTGTTAAATGGCTGCATACAACCAAACGAGTTTTCGATTTCAAATCCTATTTGAATGAGAAGAGATGCAAGGTTGTTATTGTAACATCCTAAAAACCATTTTGGGATTTTATAAAATGGCAATGTTGGTTGAATGCCCGGTTAGTACAACTATTCCGAACTAATCGTTTGAGAAATAATGGATTATAAAGAAGCGCCGATAAGAAACGATACGCGTATGACTCACAATTTCGATCAGGAATGAACCCTTCGACCGTAAGGACCTAGGCAAGAACGATATCCTCTAGTACTAGACTATTAGGGAAACAGAAATAAATTGATTCAACAGAAGTACGAAGTCGGGTTGCGGGTGATTTCTGCACAACTTCGTTACAAATTACAAACGACACTAAATCGAATCCTTTTTATCTTGTATTTAGGATTATCAATTGAGCTCCCAAGATTACATGACAATCGAATGACATCCCTGACTCGAGAATTGGCTTAAACGTGGATCGAAGAATTGTCGACTATGGGTCAAACGTGAGGAAAAATATTAAAGGGGCACTAATAGTCCAAATTGTACTATAGTTGCAATTGACTCAATTTAGCCCCAACTTTTAATCCGATTTTGGGAACCAACTTCTCAAGGATTTAGGACTAAATATTTGGACATCGCCTCATTTATTCTCAAGCTTTTCGTTGGGCTTTAAAGTGTCAGAAAAGGAAAATTGAACCGGGTTTCGTGCCCGCAAGTGGGCCAGCCCAAGACTAGCAGCCCAATGGGCCTTGTGCGCATTCAGCCCAACCCAAGATGGGCCCAAGCTTGCCCATTTTCATCTTCCTTTTCATCCTATGGGCTTCTCTTCTTGGCCTTTTCCTTTTGATGCTCATTTAGGCTTTGTATTGGCTTTGTTTGGCTTGGTTTTTCCTTGGCCCTTGGCTCAAGTGGGCTTACCACTCACCTTGGCCTTGTTAGACATTGTTCAGCCCTCTCTCTTTCCTCCATTTCCAGCTTGGCCCCTTTTTTCTCTCTCTTTTCTCTTCCTTGTTCCTCTTCCTTTCTACCGCCCCTTGCTGTCCATCACCAATTGCCGCCCTTGCCACTATCACCGAAGCTGCTGCCATTGTCCAGCGTGGAGCCGCCCACATCCGAAAGCCAACTGCTCACCATCGACTACCCGTCCAACCACTCCTAACCATTACTGCCTTGTCCGCCTAAACAACATTCCGATGCTGTTTTAGCTAGATTTGGCCATCGTCCATCTTCTGTCACCGTCTCTAGGCTAACCCCATGTAGCCCTCACCCTCGCCCTCACCCTCACCGTCACTCCGGTGTCGCCGGATTTTTGTGTCACGTGAGTGAATTTCCTCATCCCTTAGTTAGGGGTTAATCTTGCTTCCGAAAGCTAGCCGCTCACCGTTGATTGCCCATCCAACCACCCCTAACCACTGCTACCTTGTTTGCCTAAACAACATTCCAATGCTGTTTTAGCTAGATTCGGCCATCGTCCATCTTCCGTCACCGTCTCTCAGCTAACCCCGTGTAGCCCTCGCCGTCACTCCGGTGTCACCAGATTTTTATGTCACGTGAGTGAATTTCCTCATCCCTTAGTTAGGGGTTAATCTTGCTTAAGAGTAGTTTAATTAGTCTAAAGCTTGGATTATATTATTGGTTGATGATTGATTAGATTATAATATTGTTGATTACTTTTGCTTAAGGTTAACCATGGTTAAAATAAAATAACTGCAATTAGATTAAAGTAACCGTAGTTGGTTAAAGTAACCGCAGTTAGATTGAAGTAACTGAAGTTATATTAAAGTAACCTTGGTTGAGTTAGTTAATGTTAGTTAGGTCAGGAATAGTAACCATGGTTAATATTATTAAATATTATTATTATTTTTGGATTAAGTAATAATTATTTATTATTTTCATAATTAATTAATTATTAATTATACTATTATTTTATAATTCGAATTATTATTATTATTATTATTATTATTATTATTATTATTATTATTATTATTATTATTATTATTATTATTATTATTTAATTCGGCAAAAAAAATCAAAACGGTTTTAATCGAGAAATTTTGTGAAAAATATGATTAAGGCTTATTTTTCCCAACGTTAATTGTGATTAACTTCTTGGTTATTAAAGGAAATGTTTTTGTTAAATGAAGGTTTTGAAAATGTAATTAATTGTTATTATCATTAAGTGGATGAATTGTTTTAATATTATTGTTAAATGTCGATTATTTCCTGAAAATTATGAGGTGCACGTGATTATTAATTGATTGTTGTTGTCATCCGTTGTTGAAGTACATGGTCCATTAATCGCTGACTATTGCAATTTTTGTGAGTACTTGGACTGTTGTTGTTGTACTTGATTGCTGAATATTATTGCATTTCATTATGCGTGTGTTAACTATAATAGCATGTTGCTTGAGCATAAACTATGTTACATTCACAATAGAGTAAAGAAAAGAACGAATTGCTTGATGATGTGTTGCTTGGTCACATTAAGAGGAGAGCATGGCATTGCCGGATGACCACCAATCCCTCAAGGTTGTATTGTGGCCATTGAGTCGCCTAATAGTGGTCAAATACGGAGTCGCAATAGAGGCCGGGCCCATGCTCCTTCGAGAATGCCGTCAATAAGGGATAGTCCATGACATTGCCATGTCTCAAGGAGGAGGACAATGCATGGTCTAGGCCAATTGACCGCCAAACATAAGGTTGTGCCGTGACCCAATGGGTCATAATAATCGAAGCACGTGTGGATATTGAGACATGAGAAAGCTATGTGAAATGCTCTGATTAATTGCATGCCTCTTAATATTGTTATGATTGAGTGACAATTTCTGCAAGTTACATATGCTAAGACGAGGTAAGGTTGCCTGTGGTTACATCTGATTATTGAACTGTCTCTTGTTAATGCTTCTCTAAGGTGTGATGTTTGGTTGTTTGATGAGACTAGGTTGTATGTTAGACTACCTCAAGGTGAGCAAAGTTCTTAACCGAGGCTTAAGACTTTAACTTGCTGAGTTTATCTCAATCCATTGTGACTCACAATTTTCAAGACCTTAGAATGTCACAGTACTCAGTGCGGTTCGATGTCCACATGGACATGAACACCACCGTTACCACGTGGCTCGTCCCAGGTCGCAATTTTGTGTACGAGCATCATGTGACGATAGTGTGGGTGGACAAGGGATCGAGAGACCATTATGCGATGCACGTCTTTAGAGCGTGGCTCATCCGGATGGGGGGCATCCTATACGGTCCCTTGAGGGGTTTCGATGGACCAATCCCGCCTATGGGGCCAACTGACAAGGTTTGGGATCCCATGGACCTAGATCCCCCTGATTGCGAGATCTCCAACCCGACAACTAGAAAGACTGATCCTTTAGAGGATAGCAAGTAGGCAGCCGTGGCCTAGTCTCTTTTTGACGATCCTCCCCCACTTGTACAGAAATAGGTTAACTAGGCCGGTCCCTTTTTTAGTAGATCTTAGCATATCGCCTATAGTAAGGCGTGTATATATATGCAATTGTTCAAGCTAACCTTGCAGATGTATAAAATGGTGTTCTTGTCTTTCATCTGATATATTTGCCGCTATCCCTATTGATTGGTGGTTGGGGTGTTTTGTTTCACTTCCACATGTACTTAATTATAAGATCTAATGAATTGGTCGATAATAGTGCATGGAATGTCGTACAACTAGATCTCGAGTGAATTGGGGTTGTCATAACTCGAGGGTCTAGGCGTGACAGTTATCCTCAAGTTGACAAAGTATGCTTTTCTATGGTGGAAGAATCTATAGCATCAATGAACCCAAGAGGAAGAAGGCCGAACCAAGTATTGGGAGAAACTCGAGAAGTTGATGAAGAAGAGGTTATTGCCCAACAAACTACAAGCAAGACTTATTTCTCAAACTCAATTCCTTAAAAAAAAAATAAAAACAAGGGATGAGTATTGAAGAATACATTCAAGAGTTTGAACAACTCAAGATGAGATGCGAAGTTCGGAAGTTCCAGAGTAAACCATCACTCGTTTCCTTGGTAGAATGAATTGTGAAATTGCTGATATGGTTTAACTTCAATCTTATTGGTCCTTTGAAGATGTATGTAAATTGGCAATGAAAGTTGAGAAGCAATTGAAGAGCAAGAGGTTTTCTTCCAGAACCTCATCAAAAGGGACATCTTACTTTAAGGGCACTTCCTCAAGTAAGGTCAAGAATGCATCAACAAAAGACAAGGGCAAGGAGAAGTTTGCAGGGCCTTCCAAAGATGTCCAAAAGAAACCTAAAGGTGATGCGAGAAAATGCTTTAAGTATCAAGACTATGGGCATTTACAAGCCATTTGTCTTAATTGTAGAATTAGACTTTTCAAGAAATTGAGAGATCAATTTTGCACTTCAAGAGGCTGAGGACAATCTGGACCAAAATGGTTCCGAATTTGAAAAAAAAAAAAAAAAAAAGAAGAGAGATCATGGAGAAAGCTAATGATGGCAAGTTATTGGTCATCCGTACAACGTTGCATGTTGAAGTTTCTCCTAAGCAAAGTGAGAACATCTAATAGGAAGGTTTATTCGATGATTATCAATAGTAGGAGTTGCACCAATGTCATTTCGACAACCTTAGTTGACAAGCTAAAGCTTTCAACAACTAAACATCCTCAACCATACAAGCTTCAATGGTTTAATCAAGGAAATGATCTCAAGGAAAACAAACGAGCTCTCATATCATTTTCAATTGGGAAGAATTATCGACATTAAGCTCTTTGTGATGTAATTCCCATGGATGCATGTTACTTGTTATTAGGAAGACTATGGTGATACAATAGAAATGTTGTGCATGATGGGCATAAGAACACGTATTCATTTAACAAGGAACAAAAATGCATTACTTTTGAACCCTTGAATCCTTCCATGATACATAACAACTTGGGGAAAGAATCACAAATAATGAAAATCTTTTCTTGAGTGAAACACGAATTGAAAGAGCCTTTAGGAAACAGAAAATTTGTGTTTGCTTTGCTTATGATAGAGAAAAAAAGTGAGGTAAAGTGAACCATGCATATCAAAATGCATTCCTTGTTGAAAGATTTTGCAAATGTGCTCCTAGAAGAATTGTCACCTAAACTACCTCCCATTCAAGGTATCGAGCATCATATTGATTTGTTACCCGGTATTCCTCTACCCAACAAACTAGCATACCCATGCAATCCGGAGGAAATGAAGGAGTTGCAAAGATAAATTCATGAATTTATCGATAAAGGGTATGTCCGAGAAAGCACGAGCCAATGTTCTATTCTGAATCTACTTGTGCCTAAGAAGGATGGTTCATTCAAAATATATGTTAATGACTGAACCATCAATAATATCACCATTAAGTATAGGTATCCCATACTTAGACTTGATGATATGCTTGATGAGTTACATGGTTCCATTGTGTTCTCTAAGATAGATTTGTGGAGTGGTTATTACCAAATCAAAATGCAAGAAGGTGATGAATGCAAGACAATTTTTAAAATCAAAGGAGGCATTTATGAGTGGTTGGTTATGCCATTCGAGTTAGTACCTTCATGAGGCTTATGAACGCAAATCTCCGTTCCTTTATCAGTTGATTTGTTGTTGTTTATTTCGATGGTATTCTTGTCTATGACAAGAACAAAGAGAAGCATATATCTCATTTGAAACAAGTTTTCAATGTCTTGAGAGAATAAAATCTCTGCTAAAATGGAGAAATGGAATTCTTCTCTCCAAGCATTGTATTCCTTGGATAGGTGGTTTCTAAGGATACGATCTTCATCGATCAATTCAAGGTAGAAGAAATGAAGACTTTGCCGATTCTGAAGTCAATTTTTGATGTAAAAATTTTTATGGACTTGTTTCTTTTTATCGACGGTTCATTAAAGACTTTAGTACCATCATGGCTCCTATAACTGAATGCATGAAAAAGGGTTCTTTTGAATGGACAAAAGTCACTCGAAATGCCTTTGAGGTAATCAAGCAGAAACTTTGTAAGTCCCCTATTCTTGCCCTTCCTAATTTTGATAAATTATTTGAAGCTAAATGTGATGCAAGCGAAGTTGGCATTGGTATTGTTCTTGTACAAGCACAAAAACCTTTAGGGTATTTCAGTGAGAAGTTGACAAATTCAAAGAGAATTATTCAACTTATGACAAGGAGTTCTACGTCATTATGCAATCTCTTAATCATCGGAGTCATTATTTGAGGCCAAAGCAATTTGTCCTTCATTATAATCATGAGACTCTCAAGTTCATTAATGGCCAATGCAAGCTCAACTCAAGACATGCAAATTGGGTAAAATTTCTATGATCCTTTTCTTTTGTCTCAAAGTATCAACCTAGTCATACTAATGTTGTTGTGCATACATTATCGAGAAGATAGTCAATGCTTGCCATTCTAGATTCTCATATCCTTGGTTTCCATCGATGAAGGAATTATGTTCTAAAGACCTGGAATTCTCTCGATCGTTGACAATTGTAAGCGATGAGTTCAAGGTACTTATTCTTTACAAGATGGGTTTCTTTTAAAGGAAATCAATTATGTATACCGAAGAGTTCTCTTCAAGAGTTGCTGATTCAAGAAGCACATGGTGAAGGATTGGTGGTCACTTCGGTATTAATAAAACTCTTGAGGCTCTTCAAGAGCATTTTTATTGGCCAGAGATGAATAGAGATATGAATGCTATAATCTCATGATGTGCAACATGTCAAAGAGCCAAGAGTCATTTCCATCAAGGATTGTATACTCCACTTCTGATCCCATTACAACCTTGGGAAGATATGAGTATGGATTTTATTATGACTCTTCCAAGAACTCAAAGAGGAAAAGATGCCATCATGATGGTCATCAATCGGTTCTCTAAAATAGCTCATTTCGTACCATTTCACAAAACCAATGATGCATCTCATGTTGTTGAATTATATTTCAATGAGATTATTCACCTTCATGGAGTATCAAAGACCATTGTGTCAGATCATGATTTCAAGTTCTTGAGCTACTTCTTAAAACACTATGGAGGATGCTTAGTGCACGGCTCTTATTCAGCACCACTTGTCATCCCCAAACCGATAACCAAACGAAGGTAACTAATCATACTCTTATTACTCTTCTTTAAAGTATGGTGAGTAAGTCTTTGAATGATTCAGATTTAAAGATTGCACATGCTGAATTTGCTTATAATCAATCTCCAAGCTATATAACGAATCAATCACCTTTTGAAGTTGTGTATGGAATTAAACCCCCACACTAATTGATTTGATTCCAATTCCATCCAACTCACAAGGAACTTCGGTGGCAAAGAAAGAGCTAAATCAATGAAGAAGCTAAATCGATGAAGGAACATCATGAATAGATTTGATCCAAGATTGAAAAGGCCAATGAGCCTTACAAGAAGAAAGGTAATCAACATCGGAAGAAGGCTTAGTTTCAAATGGGTGCTCTTGTTTGGCTTCATTTGAGGAAAGAGAGATTTCCATCTCATCAAAGAACAAGCTCATGCGAAGAGCAAATGACCCATTTAAAGTTATCAAATGAATTGGAGACAATGCTTATAAGATTAATCTTCCTGGAGAGTTTGAAGTTTTGGCAACTTTTGATGTGGGAGACATTTCTCTTTATTTGGAGGCTGAAGATTTCTTAGAGCTGAGGACAAATCTCAAACAATCAAGGGAGGATGATTCGAGAGCATCCAATTTAGCTCTATCTATGAATTCGGCATTAATCTATCTATGAATTCGGCATCAACACTATTGATATTGACCCAAGCCAAGATAAGCTTTGGATATAATGTGCTTCATGGATCAAGAATGGAGTTTTCAAATAAAGCAATACCGAATCATTCCATGTTGAAGTTATCAATATCAAAGAATGAAGAGTTACCGAATTCTTAGTATGTTTTTTAGTTATTGATCTCAAAGTCTACCAATAACATATCAATGGGAGGCCATTTTGAATGACTTCCTTGATTATTTGAAATTGTTTTGAGGTGTTTAATTTCTAGTCAAGGTGGAAGAACGAATTTTGCAATACCAAGAATGCAAGTTCTCAAGTCATTAATTGCATCTCTAATTTCCTAGGAATCTTTAATGTTTTGTAATTTTCAAAAGTCAAAATTCTAAAGTTCCTAGGTTATTAATGTTAGGCTAGTTCCCATGACTATTTATTTTTTTCTATTTCCTAAAACGTAATTCTCTTATAAATAGGGGAAGGTTCTCCCTTTAATGCAAATGATTTTGATGAATGAAAATTGCTGAGATTGGCATACCCTGGGTTCAGCTTTAAGATCCCAGCCTTGAACGTGTAACCATAGGATGTGGAAACTTCAGATTGAGACTGAACTTAAAAGTTACTCTTCCTTAATTGTGGCACATGATTAGAAATAGTAGCAAAGGAGCCTGGTTCTATCTCAACAAAGAGACATGCATATTCGCTTGCAGAGTCACGATCTATTGGCGAACAACCATTTTGACCAACTTATGAACTAGATTGGAGCGCAGTCCAATGATTACCAGACATTTGTAATTATCCTTCAAATCCTCGAATCCTTTGACTAGTGAAGCATTCCTTTCTCTTGAGCGGGAGGCACTCGAGTACTTAGCTGAGCAAAGTTTGCATGGACTTGGTGGTCTTAAGTGAGGGTGAAACGCGAGAGAAAAGGAGGCGGGAAATACGGGAGAGAGAATAAGCGACACGGCTAAAGGCCTAATCATATGAAATATCGCATTGACACAAATTGAGTGTTGCGTTCATGACACATGGTGACACTCATTGATAAAACCCCAATGCATTATGCCTACTTGCAAGATTTATTTTTCAAAATCTTCTTTTAATTATCTGAACAATGGAATGGTACATGTTAAACCTGAATTTTGAAGGTTGTATTTTACCACATCAAAATTACATTTTTGCAATTTTCTTCAGTTTTGTGTTAAATACCTTTTTTCCCTCAATTTAAACAAGTTATAAGATATAGTAAAGGAAATATTACCTCTATGAACCCTAAAATTTATTTGTTTCATATGTTTAATTAAAAATTATTATCGAGATACAAAAAGTGATAAACCAAGAATACTGGATTTATATGAGAACTTTCGAAAATAATTATTTGAAGTGAAAAAAAAAAAAAAAGAGAATTTTAAAAGATGAAAAATTGATTATAGAAGGAAAGATTGATTTTAAGGACATGATAAACTGATAAAGCCAAATTTTAACATCTGCTGACCCTGATTCCTCCGTCCCTCCCTCGCCCTCCCAACCCCCCACCCCCCCCAACACACACACACACACACACAAAAAACAATGGGTGGACTGGCGTCACTAAACTTATTTAAGTCTGAAGTTGATAAACAATCGGATAAGCTCAATAATACATTTTATGGGATTCCTGAGATCATGTCTTTCAATCTCAAATTTCTGACTTCTATTGATAATGGAGCAGTTGATAAACATCATCCTTAGCACCAGACTGACAAGAGAGCAATGATTATGTCAGAAGATGGTCGTCGCATGTCGCAAAAGTTGGAATTACTACAAAAGCAATGATACGAGACCATGTTAAATAGAATAAGAAAGGAAGTAACCAGTACGGGCCCAAAACAAGCAATCACATCAAAACTCGGAGCCAGAAAACAATACTCTATTTCGTGAACCGAGTCTATTTTGGGGAGAGCTCGTCGAATGTTATGGAGACGAAGCACCCTCTCCTATGATTTTTATAGATCTTCAAATTTAAGCATAAACCTGATCGCAACCCTATAAATGGTGTGTGAAGGATGCCAAATCTTGAGCAATAGTCACCTAAATGCTCATGCTAGATCAGTATTTCCTATTTTCGACAAGTTATCGGTAGATTTAGTGATGATCCGTTAATACCCAACCTATTCAATGTCACATTGTATAGATATTTGTAATGTAGATTACTTGGTTAGACAAACATTATAATACTTCCGTATTTATTATGTAACAATGATCTAGATATCATGCAGATTACCACTTTAGTTATTAGATGCTTGCTAGTATAAAATCTTGACAACCGATTTTTCTTTTGTGTTAATTGAATTAAGTTAAAAATAGAAAATGTTATGGTATTATAAGTCTTGATTTTTCCAAGAGAGATTACCTCCTACATATTCTAGGTAATTATGCCCATCTTGTACTTTCCAAAATTAGAATTTAGCATGTCATATCTTATGAAAAGAAAAGGTCATGTTGGAGCATGTCAGGTGGCTCTAATTTACAAGTTTTCTGGGTGATCCACACGTGACCTAAAAATCCCTACTTAGAGCTTTGCGTTGGGTGCCTGTATCGAAAGATAGTTTGGCACGGCAGCTGGAACAAATATGGTTTTTCTTAATTTGAGTGACTTTCCTATTTTTCTCTTGTTGGCAAGTGCATGTGGTTTTTGCTTTAGCAGTTCAAAGTTAGGGATGCGACTCTATAACTCCTCCGGCGAGGGCATTTTATGGTGAGATGTGAACTCCATCAAGCAGTGGCGGCAACTTGACATGGTGATGATGATGATGCTTGTGGCTGCGCGATGGTGGATCGCCTGGTGAGGTGGTGCTGCGCCCAGTGGAGACACTGAATTTCAGGGTAAGGGACAAGTGCTTGACGAGTGCTAATGGTGATATGCAGTAGGTTTATTGGTTGATAATAAGGGACAAGTGCTTGACATTTCACATGGATAAAAAATGATTAAGGGAGAGAGAAAGAGAGAAAATCATGCAAAAATAGAAAAACCCATGAGCAAAATCGTGTGTCATTAGAAAATTTTATTTTTTGAAATTTGTTAACTTTCCAAACTACAAAATGGTACACATTAAATCTAAATTTGTGAAAATTGTATTTTACCGCATTAAAATTTTAATTTGTCATCGTGATTAACTACCTTTAAGTTTGCAATGGCACATGTCATGCACATGACATTTAAGATTGTAAAACCGATTTCACTTTCAGATTTGTGCTATTGCCCCGGTTTGAATAAGTTATAAAAGGATACTGTAAAGAAAAGATTACCTCTATTATGAAATTTACTTGTTTCTTACGTTTAATTAAAAATTATTATCGAGATATAAAAAAGTGCAATGTTTGACCCGAGATCTTGCTTGCTTTCTTCAGGCTCTCCATTTTAAGCTTGTGAAGAAGTGAAATCATACTTATGCTCAGGAATTTCTTGGCTTAAGCTTGTCACATGTTCTTGGTTGTTGTTTTTCTTTCCTTCTTTGGTGGGCGTGGGTCGGTTCTTGGTTCTTTTGATTCAGGATGCAATTCTTGAGCCATCTTAAGCGGAATGCAGCTAGTTTCTCTGCGATTCGAATGGCGTTCTTTTTGTTTGTTCTTGCCGTGCATTGCAATGTTTGACCCAAGATCTTGCTTGCTTTCTTCAGGCTCTCCATTTTAAGCTTGTGAAGATGTGAAATCATACTGTGCACCCTCTCTCTCTCTCTCTCTCTCTCTCTCTCTCTCTCTCTGAGTAATTCGAGATGTCGATTTGATGGGAGGTGAAAATGATGTCAATCAACCAAAGAAAGAAACTAAAACGAAAGGATGTGATGCCTCACTGCTTCGGTTCTTAGGTTGAGATTTCACGGTATCAGAGCGTGAAGATCTAATGCACATTCCCTTTGCTGTTCACTTTCTTATGGGCTACACATTTAAAACCGTTATTTTTAAACTGCTAAGTGTTAGGTAGCCGGTTGGATTGAGGCCTGAGTCGTTCTATCAACCTTCATGTGGCAGGGCGTGGGATAGTTAAGGTGATAAGTTCTATACAGCATTGCCCTCTTTGAACTTTGCAATGAGCATGTAGCTAAGCAAATCGATGGTCACCTAACACAGTTTCCAGTTAAAGGTAGCTTTCCATTGTTAAGATCACTGACTCTGACTGACTGCTAGATGTATACTCTTAGAATACCCAAAAAACAAAGTTTGCCCAGCAGAAATGGTATTATCACAGTGATGCTGCATTTTCCCTTCACTCAATCACTGGGTTGATGTACTTGAAGTGAGAATGCTTGCTCGCTTGAATTTCTTTCCTATTAAGCTCTGTACTTAGTGTAACACTGGATTTCTTTCCTATTAAGCTCTGTGCTCAGGGTAACACCCCATTGTTTTTGGTGCTGGTGCAGTTTCTTGGCTTAATAGTAGAAATTCATGATTCAAATGTTTGCAGGTGAGGACTTGGTTAATTGAGTCCTGGTTTTATCGACAAGCATGAAAGCACGACCAGCAAGCAGCTGGAGATCTATCGTATCTCGTCATGTACGAGGAAAGTCTGCCGACTATTTCTGCTTGTTTCAAAAAGTGAAACCGGCACCATTTGGCCGAGGAAATGCTCCTGTTTTTCTGAATGTTTATGACTTGACAGCCGTTAATGATTACTTCTACTGGTCAAGAATTGGTGTTTTTCACTCTGGTGTTGAAGGTAGGTGGATTCACTTCCTTATAACCAGTCCAATTTCTTGACTTTTCTATCTACTCGTGTCCATGTGCATATCAACAATAGTCCAATTTCCATGAGTATGATGCAACTATAGTGTTTGTGCTTCTTTGAGTGTATTTTGCTATTAGCCTCCACCGTTTGATTCAAGAGCTATTTCAAGAGGCTGTTCCTTTTGAAAGAGCAGATGTATAGAACCTGGTCAACCAGAGACAGCTTTTTCCACCTCTCAAATGGAAAGCGATACACGACCAAAAAAAAAAAAAAAAAACTGAAAGCGATATATTAATGTCCCTATAGATGCCTTATGCAGACTTATTTTGTTGGTAAATAATGTGTAGTCTGTGCCATTAAGCTTCTAGACAAACAATTGCCCACTCAATTTCACCAGTGTACTAATTTCCCATTTATTTCACATCCATGTGTTGCTTTCTACTCTTCTGCCTTCACTTCTCTGAAGCTTTCAGATGACGAAGAAGTGATAAGATGGAAGAGTTATAATCCACATATTCTCTAATGATTTGAGATTTAGAACTAGCAATCATCCACGCCACTTTGAGAGTTTTATTTTGTTGTCCTCTAATGTTGGAGTTTTGGAACAAGCAGTTGTGCACTCAACTTTGGGCATTTTATTTTGCTTTATTTGCTCATATACATATAAACTCGCATTTGCTTGTGCAGTTTATGGCGTGGAATATGCTTTTGGAGCTCATGAGTATCCATCAAGTGGTGTGTTTGAAGTTGAACCGAGACAATGTCCTGGCTTTAAGTTCAGGAAGTCCATACTTGTGGGGACGACGAGCTTGGATCCTATCCAGGTCAGAGATTTCATTGAGCGTCAATCTGCAAGCTATCATGGCGATACGTATCACTTGATTGTTAAGAACTGCAATCATTTCTGTGAAGACATGTGCTTCAAGCTGACTGGGAAGACTATCCCGAGATGGGTAAACCGACTCGCAAGAATAGGTATTGCCATTATCCTTTAACTCATTGTGCACCATATGTATGTAACCTTCACCATGCCATTGAACTGAGGGTCTCTCTTCAAATAGAATGGGGCATAACATTGTTGGTTTAAGTCCTACTTAACTTTAAATGCCACATGTTGATGTCTAATTATGATTATTCTACAAATCAAATGCCACATGTTGAATATAACATATTGCAATTTACCAATATAGCGGCACCATTGCATTTAATTATGATTATTCTACAAATCAAATGCCACATGTTGATGTCTTCCGCTTTATTGAAGAGAGTAAGCAAGGCAAATGGAGGTCTACCGCACATCCCTCACAGCAAGACAAACACTTAGCAACAATTCTCTATAGCAATATAGCGGCACCATTGCAATTGGTGGGAGATTTTCTAATCCTCTGAGTCCCCACTATCCTTGACCTCGAACAGCTCTTGATTTCTCCAGATATCTTCCTTGCTATCCAAGATGACTTTGACCACTTCCCGGTTCATCCAATAGGCACTCAGTTACCTGAGAATCCAGTGAGAGAACTCGGATATCAACCCCGGAAGCAAGAGTACTGAGGATTTGGTTTGTCCTTGCTTGGAGGTTTGCGTCGAAGGTGCGCAGATCAGGGTCAGACTCACATGCTGCTCCATCCATGGGAGGGTTTCTTCTGGTGTTGGAGTTTGCCATTGACCTTAAGGAGAGATCATGCAAAAAGAGAGTGAGTACGCTAAAAGGAAAAGAAATGAAGCAGTCACAGAGGTTTAAGTCCCTTAGAGAATTGCAGAGCATGCAAAAAGGAAATTGGAAGGAAGAGAATGGGAAGGAATTCCGAATTATGTCAGAAGATGGTCGTCGCATGTCCCAAAAGTTGGAACTAGTACAAAAGCAATGATACGAGACCATGTTAAATAGAATAAGAAAGGAAGTAACCAATACGGCCCCAAAACAAGCAATCACATCAAAACTCAGAGCCAGAAAACAATACTCTACTTCAAGAAACAGTCTATCTTGGGGAGAGCTCGTTGAATGTTATGAAGACGAAGCACCCTCTCTTATGATTTTTATAGATCTTCAAATTCAAGCATAAACCTGATCGCAACCATATAGATGATGTGTGGAGGAAGCCAAATCTTGAGCAATAGTCACCTAAAATGCTCATGCCAGGTCAGTATTTCCTATTCTCGAGGAGTTACCAAGAATGTAGATTTAGTCTGATGTCACATTGTATAGATATCTGCAATGTAGATGACTTGGTCAGACAAACATTATTATGATACTTCCGTATTTGTTATGTGACAATGATCTAGATATCATGCAGATTACCACTTTAGTGGTAATCTTGACAACCGATTTTCCTTTTGTGCTAACTGAATTGAGTTAAAAATAGAAAATGTTATGATATTATATGTCTTTTGATTTTTCCAAGAGAGATTACCTCCTACATATTCTAGGTAATTATGTCCATCTTGTACTTTCCGAAATTAGAATTTAGCATGTCATATCTTATCAAAAGAAAAGGTTATGTTGGTGCATGTCAGGTGGCTCTCATTTACAAGTTTTCTGGGTGATCCACACGTGACCTTAACCCGTGAAGCCAAAAAAATCGTACTTAGAGTTGGGTGCCTGTATCAAAAGATAGTTTGGCGCGCCAGCTGGACCAAACATGGTTCTTCCTAATTTTTGTAATTTCCTATTTTTCTCTTGTTGCCAAGTGCATGTGGTTTTTGCTTCAGCAGTTCGAAGTTATGGATGCGACTCTATAAGGCCTCCGGCAAAGGCATTTTATGGTGAGATGTGAACTCCACCAAGCAGTGGCGGCAGCTTGACATGGTGATGATGATGCTTGTGGCTGCGCCATGGTGGATTGTCTGGTGAGGTGGTGCTGTGCCCAATGGAGACACTGAATTTCAAATTATGCAGTAGGTTTACCGGTTGATAATAAGGGACAATAGCTTGACATTTTACATGGAGAAAAAATGATTAGGGGAGAGAGAGAGGGGAAAATAGATTTTTTTGAAAAATTAACCAAACATATGAATGATTTAAAGGATCATGGTTCAATGTCATATGTCTGGGCAGCAGCATCAATGTTGCCATGCAGCATAACCTTTTCTTTATGTCGGGTCACAGAGATTTTTCCTTGCTTTTGCCCCTTTTTATTAGTTCTCATGATACACTATTACATGTATACCTAGAACACAATGTCATGTGTAGTAATTAATATCATCCTAGTAACGTTGGATCAATTGAGGGATGAAATGTATGTGAAATGGCTCAAATCATTTGTAAGCCAAAAAGAAATTTGTGTCATCTAAAGGAGTCAACGAAGACTAACAAAGAACATTGCCTCCATTATTTTCAATAGACCAACTAGCCTCCACTAGTATCACATAAAAGTGATGTTACCATCATTTATGTATTTTTTAAGAAAATCGAGGCAGAAAGAAATTAGCCCTCCTTGATCATTTTCTCTCGGCTTTCATGTCCGAGTAATTAGCATCTTAAAAGAGGATAACTACCGTCACTAAGGGCATCAGAGGATTTTCAATTTAAGAACTTGAATTCATTCTTTAAATTCCATCATCTGCGTACAAATTATTTAGGGTCACAGTCACTTGTATTGATTAATTATAACTTTGTTCTGCACCTCATTTACCTTACACAATTGTTAGGTTGTATACAAGAAAATAAGTTCAATTTTACCATTCTATTTAATTATATATATATATATATTTTTGAATGTATGTGATTTCCATTACAATTTTAGTTTTTTTTGGGTTGGTATTACAATTTTAGTTGTTGATTATAAAATTGGCTTTCTTCCCATAAAGCAAGCCAGAGACAATGAGCAACAGAGCGAGGGAGAGATGGCTGTGGAAAGTAGAGCTCAGAGGAGGATTCAGTCTCTGTATCGTCATATCTTACCACAAGCTTCTGATGGGAGCTCTCTTCTTCACCCGGTCAGTATGCTCTCTTTCTCTCTCTCTCTCGCTCTCTCTCTCTCTCCGCGCGTGTCTGCTTTTGATACGTTTGCAGAAAATGTTCGATGAAGCTGGCGCTTAGTTGATATCGTGAATTTTTGTCTCTGGTTTTGATGATGAAGACTGTGCTGAGAGCCAAGCGATCAAGCCTTCGAGATGGTAGACTTTACTGAGAGCGGAGCACTGTTTAGGCTCAATTAATTATTTTGGCATACGAACTCGATGCAGCCCTACGACATAATGTTTTGTAGAGTTTTAGCGTAAAGGTTATTTAGTATTAGCCTCCATCAGTTTCCTTCTTGTCTTAAGCCATGGGACGTGGAGAAAAATGCTAGATAAATCCTCAAACTCCATCTTTATTAAAAGACGTAATAAAAGTAAAGAACCTAGCATCTTTTCTCAGTAAAAGGGCGTGATTTTGTTTTGAGTCTTGACCATGTCTATGTCCATCCTATCTGCTTCTGTTGTAATTTGAGAGAGTTTCCTTTAGATTCACAAGGTATATATGGTCAAGCCTAATTATTTTCAGGGGAAAAAATAGTGTTTCTTAAACAATCATCTGTTTATTGTAACTGGCATTCTTGGGTATGACAGCCTGATTCTAATCAGAATCAATAAATTTTGAGGACATCCCAAGTTGAGATCCTTTTGGAGGTCTGCAAGGGATTAGAATTGGCCACTAGGATTTTGTCAAATGTTGTCTTCACTTTTCAGATTGAGTATTTGCAAGTAAACTGTACATATTTGAGGTACTAAAATTTGAGAATGTTTTTTTATTTGCTCTGGTTTAATGTAGTGAATGTCTGTTTGTCCTTCATGCATGGTTGTAGGCCACTTGCCAAGGTGGGCAAATTCTCTGTCGTTTCTTTATTTATTGGTTTTATTGGTTTTCTTGTTGAGGTTTCTGTGTCTTCCCATGATTTTGCTAACATTATCCTTTGCCCTGTGTGTCAGGGAATCACTCGGAGCATTTGAGATCTACTGGGTGTCCTATTGAAGGTTAACATGCTCAGTTTAACTGCTTTTCTGACATGCCTAGTAAAATCTGCTATATAGATAGTAGTGATGGAACTCTGCTGTATTTAGCTTTACAGACAACTAATGACACTTCTCAAATTTATCCTTCTAAGCGTTCTTTTTTACTTCGTCAAAATGATGAACTAGCTACTCTCCTCTATTTTTGGCTTCAAATAAGTTATAGAGATGCATGTGCTGTTCATGAATGTGCTTCTCGTTCTTAAACTCAGAAATTCAAAGGCAGGTATCCTTCAAACCCAAGATATTACAACTGCTGTGGTCTGCTGTGTACTTGATCCAAACGGTGAGGTAGCTGCTGGTGTTGCAAGCTTTGAGTCAATTGTAAGTTAATTTTGCTAAAAACATATCTGGGTGAGCAGGCATACTTGTGTTCTGTCTATGATTCATAAAGGCACTCACCAATGACCTTTAGGAGAAATCTCTCACTTCTGGGTGGATTCAACAATTTAGATACGAGATCTCTTCTGCTCCAGTAGTGATGGTTGATGCTAACCTCAACGATTGTGCACTTGCAGCTTCTTGTTGATGTAATTCTAAACATTCAACCTGGTTTGATTTTTCATCTGGCTTGATTAAACCCTGAGTCAATAAAAATCTCTTCAGAATTCACTTAATTTGTTTTTTCTTTGAATTTTGTTTGCAGTGGCTGAAGGAGACAACATTCCTCTGTGGTTTGAACCAGTATCAGTTGCCAAATCCAAAAAGATTGCTCCTATTGTGAAGTATGTGAGTGCTTCGCCTTGTGATGTGCATTTACTTTCTTTTGTGCTGTTCCCTATGTGCTGAGTAAACTTATTTTAGTCTGAAGTTGATAAACAATCGGATAAGTTCAATAATACATTTTATATAATTCATGAGATCATGTCTTTCAATCTCGAATTTCTGACTTGATTGCTAATGGAGCAGCTGATTACCATCATCCTTAGCACCAGACTGACAGAGAGCAAAATGGGAAATATTATGATGAGAAAAGTTTAGTGCTTCAAATTGATTAACTCAGACCATAGGTTATGTACGCTGGAAAGTGAAAGCAGTCGTTTTTAACATTTTCTTAGTATGGCTTACCATCAGCATGGATAAGGAGAAAAATGGTGAAAGTTGTGGTTTAGGTTGGAGAATTCTGCATGTAGCATATCAAAACAAAATTTATTGTCTTTGTGTAGACATTCGTTGATAATGTATGTCCAATACGTAGCCTGGTGATTACATTTCCAGGAGTCAGGATGGCTGGTGATGTTATGCTTCCACTAGGATATTAATTTGCAATCTAGATGAGTTGAAGGAACTTTTCCATGGTGAATACACTTAAGTGTGATACACGCATAATATTTTCTTAAATCAACTAGGAAATTATAAACTATATATAATTGATTCGTGTTTGTGATATTGTTAAACTTTGACAAGATCACACTTTTAGAAAAAATTGCCTGCATCAAGTTCATATCAATCAGGCATGAAATAAAATGCTACTGGTTTACAGGTCTGAAAACAGGGATTTTCAGGTCTGAAGATCTGCACAAATGGGCCCCGTTGCGATTGGAAACCCCAGTCTCGATTTTTTAACTTTAACGATGCGTTGGCTAAAAATTAGGTGTCAATAAAGTCACCAAAAACAAAATGGGGTAGGGTTCATGGGAAAGGATCGAAGTCTAATTGATGCGACCTTTGGCTGATCTTGATGTAAGCAGTGCCAAGATTTAGGATGAAGGGGAGTGAAACTTTTTGACATAATGCAGAATCAATTTTTTTTTCTTACTTAAGAATTTAGGATAAAGTTCCACTACATAGAGTATTAGTCAATAATAAATTTTAGAAAATACAAATTTAATTCGAAAATTTTGTAGATTTAGTCTTGACTCTCTATAGAACATAAATAAGTATGGGACAAGAATACTTTTTCCTTGAGTTCTCTAGGTCATAATTATGTTAAATTTTAAAAGTTTCTTTTTTAACTAGAACTTTTCCTCTTATATTTACGCTTATATTTACGCTTATATTTAGCATAGGAGGCGTATATTTAGTCTAAAGTAGAAATCACACTTTATTTAAAGAAAAATAATACGAAGAAAGAGATAACACAATAGAATTTTCAATACATATAAGATAAAATGAGATTATGTCATTCATTTACATCTTACCAATTTATATCTTTACACGTTGAATATAACATATTGCAATTTACCTTAATTATTCAACATATTGCAATTTACCTTAATTTTAAAATGAAATATGCGTTCTTTTAATATAAACTTTATAGAATTGTTTCTTCTAAGACCTTTTCCATTTTGATAAGAGTTGTTTCTTGCATGGATAAATGATATTTACTTTGTGAAACGTATGCATGGATATTTTCTATAAAAATGAATTCATAAGTCGATATCAATAGTTCTTGATATCAAGTTATACACCGGTAGTGACATGTTATAAAGCAAGATCGCAAATTGTTATTAGCATTTTTATTAGCATTACCCTTAAATCACGTAATGAGAGAAAAATTCTCAATGTCCGTCACATTCCCCCACCGTATTTGCTCTTGCCCTCTTAACAATGTGTTTCTCTTTTCAATGGACGATGCAAGAGAATAGAACTATATGAAATACAATAACACAACATCAACCTAAGAGCTAAAGGGAGACAGTCTCAAAAGTAACCTTTGTCAAGGTAAACTATCTCAAATCCCTCCCAACATAAACTAGATTGTGGGACATATAACAAATACACACAAGGCATTTCCAATCCATCTATGCAAGGATCTCTAAACATCATTGGCATCTCCCAAAGGAAAACCAGCATAAATTATCTGAGTACTTGATGAAGTTGAGAATGTTTCCAACTCCATCTCAGCTTCATCATCGTTGACTGGCACGTCATCAGGTGGGTAAATAAGCGGCTTTGGAGGCATTTGGAGTTCATCAATATCTCCTTCAAGCATTTTTAAAACTTTGCTCATTGAAGGCCGATGGTTAGGGTTTAATTGTATACACCAAAGTGCAACTATTATCATCTTTTTTATCACCTTCCTTTCCTCAGCTACTATTTCCATTTCAACGATTTTTTCTTCATTGACTTGGTCGTACACCCACAATGGAAAATAAATTTGGCTTGAGTGTTCTACATTTGCATTTATATTCTTCCTTCTACCCGCCATTTCCATGAGCAACATCCCAAAGCTATAGACATCTGCTTTATAGGATACACCACCAATGTTTCTATAGAATAACTCAGGTGCCATATATCCTAAGGTACCTCTTGCAGCAGTCAATGAGACTGTGCTATGATTAGTGGGATAAAGTCTAGCAAGTCCAAAATCAGAAATTTTGGGAGTGAAATTCTTATCTAAAAGAATATTATGAGGCTTGATATCAAAGTGTAGTATTTGCATGTCACAGCCCCTATGTAAATATTCAATTCCCTTCGCCACCCCAAGAGCAATCTCATATATTTTCATGTAATCTAGAAACTTGTCACCTTCCTTAGTGAAAATGTGCTTATCCAAAGATCCATTCGACATGAGATCATACACGAGAGCTTGTTTCAAGCCTTCAAGGCAAAAACCAATGAGTTGCACTACATTAACATGGTAAATTCTTCCAATAGTAGCCACTTCACTGATAAAATCTTGGCCACAGCCCTTCGACTGTTTCAAAATCTTGATGGCCACTTCATTGCCGCTTCGAAGTATTCCTTTGTACACAGAACCATATCCTCCTTCTCCTAGCTTGTGATTAAAATTTGCTGTGATTTTCTTAATATTTGAGTAAGAGTACCTTATGGGCAAAAAGTTATTGTGAGCTTGTAAAAATTCTTCAATATTCTTGTCCACTGCTAAGTGCCTTCTTTTGTAAGTGTAGATAAGAAATATCCCGACAAGTGGCATCCCAATTACAAGTTTTGCTACACAGAAATACACTAAAGAAAATTTGGATAGGTTAGAATAAGTTTTTTTCTAATTATTTTAAAATTAAATCATTGTGGCTTACCTAGTAGAGATATAAAATCCACAGTTGTCCAAACGATCATATCATGTAGGGGACCTGTGGAAGGAATGAATGATTTAAAAAGGAATTGAAGGCATAAAAGTTGTGAAATCAAAACTCACAAGTAAACATAGTAGGAGCCAACTACTTTTTTCAAGTTGAATTTTGTCCAAAACTTTATGAATAGAGGGTTGCGTGCATTTGCAAATAAATGAAAATAATGAGGTTCGTTTCACATAAATGATAGATGGTACAAGAAACTCCTTTTGCTTTCTTAGCAGTCAACAAATATAGAGAACAATAGTTTTCATTTTCAATTGATATTTTGTTCTTCCTATCAATACATGAATACAATTTTTTAAGGAATTTGCTAGCATAAGTGTCGCTTGAATTATTATTTAAGTGACTAATTAAGAAAATAAGAAAATCTGAACTCTAGGCACGTGAATCTGTGCTGATGATGCATCTATTTGGGTGACTTCTACCATCACGTTATAGACACACACATATATGCATGTATATATGTATTATGTATGAAAGAGCGCACACAATCATACAAAATTGTGGTAAAATTTCATTGCCAATCGATGCTTACGGAGGTTAGTGTACTTGTATCCGCAAACTTGACCTCTGAAGATGCTACGGAAATCAAAGACGCAAAAGAAAGCCCTGAAGTTTGAGTTATAGGTCCCGTGTGTGTGCAACTCTGACCCCTGAAGATGCTATATAAATTAGACTTGCAATAGACATGGGCTTTCGTTGAGATGAATGGCACCTTGGGAATCGGCACCATATATTGACTAAAGAAGAGAACAAATCCATTGGCCATGGAGTTATGGATTTGCTCGTAATTGTAAGAGATACTATTATTTTGCTCAAGAAGGTCAAAACTCCGATACCCATGTCCACTTGCTAATGGTGCAAAAATTCCTAACATCCGATACTTTTGGATTGACTAGAGCATATAAGTTCCAACTCGATGATGTGTTGGAAGAATATGAGCCCTCAGTGCATGATGGACTAGGAGCAATGTAGAGTACAGAATTAACCAGCTTTGAGCAGTTCACAATGACCACTGTGCTGATCTTGGGGATTAGGCTATCTGTAGCGCTGAAAAATCGACAATCACCGAACATGCTATTAACCCTCAACAGTGAGTGATGGGGAAGAGATGAGCAGTCGCCCTTGTGAATCCCATCATTGACCAATTTGATTTGCCCATTGGAATAATTGATAGATTGCACATAGTATCTACCAGCATCCAAGTATAGAGTAGTGCGATTACCTTCACATTTGATTCTTGAGTCACTACACCAGCTGGGATCATTGTTCAATTGGAATGGCCTGCTTATATTATGAATGTCACCACAAGATGAAACGGCGCGTGAGGCATTACTCTGCGTTGCAATGCTAGTTAGCAATTGCAATAGAACAAGAATGAGTAGCAACAGTTGATAGGTATTCATGGACCTGGGAGCATTCAATCAAGTTTCTGTCTTTGGGCGAAGAGAAATCAGTGAAGAATTGCTTTTTGTGTGCGGAGGAGGCACGATATAAAAAGACTGGAAATAGGGGACGATCCTTGATTTTGGAGTCGCCTTGACTTGTTGGAAAAGCCCATGTCAGTCGACCTAACAAATGCACGCAATTCTACACACATGGCCCACGCAAAAAAGCAGTGCATCTATTAAAGTTAAGCTCATCAAATGATCAGAATTACTATTCGATCGTTCTTTCTCCGCTATCTCCGCTTTTCTTCCACTCTCGACGTGATTTTTGGGTCGGCATCCCATCAACAAACAACTCCATCTCTCTCTCTCTTTCCCCCAATCACTTCCTTCTGATGCACAATCTGTCGTCATAATTGTTAAAAAACATCTCAAATTTGAGTTCATAGTTAAATCTCAACCCAAATTCATAGTTAAATCTCAACCCAAATCGAGGTGTTGAAAAATCTGGCCGTAGAAAGAAAGTCCAAATTGGATTTTGTGGCCGCCCTCTTCAAGTCTGAATTCTTTGGCGGTTTGAGCCCTCAGTGGAGTTGGACTTTTGACGGTGAGAATGAACTAAATAGGAAAGTTCTCGCTGATATTTATACAAAAGATTCTGGACTGCAGGTATCGAGCAAAGCAAGATACGTGAGTTTCCTTCTACGGAGTCGGTTTTCAATGTTTCCACGTGGGAGTCAGGGTGATGTTTGATTCCATGGCACAGATATATAATTTTTTATTTTTTTTTTGTCTTGTATGAGGGCGTGAAGCAGAAGGTATTAGTGTCAGCACATCCAGCAGTTTGGATTGAATATTTTGAGAAAGAGGACACCACAAATAACACAATTTTTGTTAGGTGATCACTTAAATATTATAACTTTCTTTTCAAGCACTTGAGAATCATAACTTATATACAGTATTCACTTAAATGTCATAATTTTTTTCCTAATCACTTAAATGTCATATAACTTTACAATCAATCAATGATTACCTTATGTTTTGACAATGTTCATCACAAGTGATTTTCAACATTTGAGTAAACGTTTTTAAAATTTATGACATCATTGAAAGTTATGACACTTAAATGAAGTTATAACACTCAAGTGGTCAAAATTATGTCATTCAATTGAACAACTTACGAAAGTTATGGTACTTGTGGCGTCTTTATCCCTTCTTTTTTTTTTTGGAGATTTTCATCATGGTGCCACACAATCTTTTTTTGTCAATTACATCTTGGAAAATGGGTTGAAGCTAATTAAATCTTGTGGTAAAATTTGTGTAATTTATCGTGAGATTGAGTGATTATTTTGTGAAAAGCGTTTGTGCGATTCAAATGTAGTTAAAATCTCTGTTATTTATTGCGGCCTTGAAAATATTGTTCAACTAAATCTAAGTTTATTTCACTAAAAATGAATTATTTAAAAAATATTTTCCTTAAAACAATTGCTTGTATCATATGAAATAATTAATCAATATAAAATATTTTTATATTCAACAATGATTTTATGTCTAAATACTTTCATGCATGTGAAAACATGTTTCATTTACTCTCTTTTATAAGCGATATAAGTGATCTTTTATAAGAAATGTTTTTCAAATCATTTATTTAAAACAAGTGCGAGCTAAATAGAAGAACACAAAAGGATCACTGAATACTTAGTTTTATGTATTATATGAGATTAAAAATCAATCGACAATAGCCAACTTGAGAATATTGTCTAAAAGAATAAAAGAAATGGGAGGCGTGCATTTGCAAGAATAAGCTTTGTTTCACAAAGATGATAGATGATAAAAGAAACTCGGGGTTAGGACACTAGGAGTGCCATAACTTTCGTACGGCGCTCACTTTGGTGCTAAAACTTTTTTTTCGCTCACTTGAGTGCCACATCGGAGTAAAATTGTTCAGTTAAGTGCCACTTCCGGTCAAAAATCGTTCGTTAAGTGCCAAAATGCATACGTGGAATTTTTTAATGATTTTTTTAATAAATTTCGACGCCGACGTGGACTTTTCGGGCAAAACGACGCCATTTCCACTCTTTTTAAAAAAATTCGATTTATTTTTTTGCTTTTTTTTTTTTTTTGTTTTTAGGGCTGGCAAGGGCCATCGGTGACCCTCACCGGCCTTAAAGGAAAAAAAAAAAAAAAAAAAAAAAAAAAAAATCAAAAAAATCAAAAAATTAATAAATATATTAAAATATATTAAAATATTGTTCGCCACGCAGCACCACATCAGCTTTTCCGGCGGCCACGTCAGCTTTTTCGATAGTCACGTCAAAATTGGCACTCAAGTGAACGTTTTTTAAAACTTGTGGCACTCAAGTGAGCGAAAAAAAAGTCCCTCTTGGCCTTCAATAGGACTCGCTGTTAGTCACCAAGTTCCTTCTCAAACAAAAAACTTAGATCATAGTAAACTCTAAAATATCGAAATTCGATGCACAGATCCCCTAAGGGCAAGTGCGAGCATACTCCAGGATTTTTCTCAATCACGGTGTTTGTTCGGAACCATCGTTACGGACTAGAAGAGGATGGGAGTGTTTAGAAGATCATGTTGGAAGTAGAGTACACAACACACTTCTTATTTCACTCTCTTTTGAAAGCACGGATGAGATTCTCGATTTCTTCTGCCGACAGGTCTGGTGGACGAGATGAGCTAGCACCGAAAGAGCCGGAAAAGGGAGCGTAATTGGGGGTGTCTCCCCAAGGGTCTTGTGCAAGTGGCCCTCCCCATGGATCATAGGGGGTGGAGGAGTCTGGATTATTCTGCCGAAAGGTATGAAGAGCTTCTTGGATCTGTTCTCTCGTGGAATCTCATGCTTCGAGGTGGTCCCAAGAGACAAGGACGTGGGCAGATGGCCATGCTTCTAGTGGGATGGTGCGATTTTCTTGACATAGGATTCTTTGGAGTTCACGTGACGCTAGTCTGCTTGTGGTGATGGAGTATGGAAGCGTCTGATAGATCCGAGCAAATTCTTGGAAAACTTTGGGCCTGTAGCTCGAAATTCCTGCAGCAGAAGGTTTGTCAGCTATCCAACCACATGGATGGGAAAACGTCCATGGTCGGTGAAATAAGACGACGGTGTGTCGTTGTGGTTCAGGCCTTCCTTGACGATTTTGGACCTTGAAGAGTTCTCTCCAATACAAGAGTGGTTTATACCATGCAAAAATCTCCAAGAGGTGTTTCTGATTATGAGGTTGAGCTTGGCCATCCTTGTGAATAACCTGCAAAATTTTGTCAGTGGGAAATTCAATTGCTATAGTGTACAGGTTGAACATGTACCAAAATAACCATTTCGGTTCTTCCGAAATTCTTCATCGGGAGACCATTTGAGAGGATGAATGAATAGATATTGCGAATGAAGTCCATCTGGCCTAAGCATCAAACCGCCATGTTCACGGAAAATTCGGAGGTGATATTCCCACATCAATTCTGGAAGTCTTTCTTTCAGATTATTGTGGTGGATTGTCTCAGGAACATCAGGAGGGTATTTGAGACTGAGCCAACCACCTGGGATTTTGTCTGTTCGGTATGTGTCTTGGAAGGGCTCCTTTTTGACATACATGTTGATGGTTTGCATTGGTTCCTTTGGACAGGACAAGAAATCGGCAAGGACATTCTTAGTTCCTGGAATATGCTTGACTTCAAAGGAATATTTAGAAAACCATTCAGCCCATCGCAGTAATAGTGGATGAGGAACTTGTTTTTACTTGAATTTAAGCATCTGAGGGAATGAGGACATGTCCATTTCAACAAGAAAATGGTGTCCGATGAGGTGGAATTCAAACTTCTTGATGCCATACTTGACTGCAAGTATCTCCTTAAAAGTGGAGTGATAATGGATTTCTGCTTGAGAGAATCGACCACTTTTGTGGGCACAAATATGTCTGGTTCCATCAATTTCTTCGAAAAGAATAGCTGCCCAGTATTTGTCGCTGGCATCAGTTTGGAGAATCCTTTTGCCAGTGGATGGGATTTTTAAAGGAAGAAGGTTTTGCAAAAGCCGTTTGAGTTGAGCAACAGCTTGAGTCTGTTTGGATTCCCATGGGGGAGGATCCTTTTTGAGCATTCGCTGGAGAGGTCTCAAATACTTAGAGATGTGTGGAACAAAATCTCGCAGATAATTTACAATGCCAAGAAATTGCTGGACTTGTTTAGGATTGAGATCCTTTTCAAGGAATTTTTGGAGTTCATCAGCAATATGGGGTTCAGGGCAGTAGATGCCATCTTTGAGACGCATGCCCAGGAATTTGATTTCCTTTTGGGCAATAATCATCTTTTTCTGCGAAAGCATAATGCCATATTTCTTAACAATGTCAGCAAACTGTGTCAAAAGTTGACAATGAGATTGCTCATCATGGCTGAATAGAAGGATGTCATCAATATAAATGCGGGAGTTTTGGAGGATGGGTTCGAAGATTTTGCACATAGCCTTTTCGAAAATGGAAGGTGCGGTTTTGAGGCCAAAAGGGACAACTGTCCATTGGAAATGTTGGTTTGGGATACAGAACCCACTTTTGGGTCCATGTCTGATGGGTTAATACCCAGTTGCCAAAATCCTGCCTTAAGATCAAATTTTGAATAGATCTTTGCTTGGGCAAGGCTTAGGAAAAGGGAATTTCGATGAGGCAATGGAAATTTGTCATCTTGAAGGAACTGATTCAAAAGTTGGTAATTGATTACTAACTTCATTTTCTACGGTTACTTCTCGGCTCGTTTGTTGACATAGAATGCTTCACACGCCCATTGAGAATCGAAGGTTCGATGAGACCTTGTGCGGTAGTTCGCGCATTCTTTGCGCGAGTGTGAGATGTTCGGGCTCATTCCTGAGTGGCTAGCATTTGTGGGATTGATGTCTTCATTCCTTTTAAAGGGAAGTTTGACATAGAAAGAAGAGTTTTTCACAAAGGTTAGGTGCAAGTTTGGGAAAATTGGGAATGTGTTTTAGCACAGGAAGAAAGTAGACTCGGGTTATTGGATCCGGGATGGCTGGTTGAAAGGCATAGAATCGTTTGATGTCTACAAATTCCTTGAATTGATTCTTGAAACGAAGGCCATGAGACAGAATTCTGAGTTTGGGAAGTTGGGTCAAGATGTCCCAACCAATGATGATATGTTTGTCTGGAGACGAAGAACCAAGAACCTTGGTGGTTATAGAACACTGGGGAAAAAACTGAATAGTAATAGGTTTACTACGATACTTGGTAGCAAATGTGTCACCAGAAGCAGAGTTGAAATACCTGGTGTAAAGTTTCCAAAATTCTTCTAGAAGGATCTTTATGTCTAGAATGGAAGAACTTGCTCCAGTATCTATGAGTGCTACCAAAGGAATCGGTTGATGGTATTTGGACGGGAGAATGTGGACAGGGATATACGGGTGATGGACGGGTTCATTGAGCTCAATTTCTCGCAGGTGAATCGGGAAGAAGGTAAAGACATCGTTTTTTAATCGAGCCCGAATCGGAGCTATATGTCCGAATAGCACGAGGGTATTTTCGATGGTTGATCGTCTAAAGAGAAGACAGATTCTATATATGAATCATCAAGTTGAATACCAGTGCTTTTGGCAATTTTGTCGATCAAATGGCTTCCTCACTTGCTTGCCTTTGGACAATTTTTTACAAAATGTCCTTTTTTGTTGCAGACATAGCACCTGTCTTTGTTACGCTTCTTAGAAGAACGATGATGGCTTTTCCGCAAAAATTTCCACTTACTTTTGCCTTTTCCTTTGCATGTCTTTTTGAACGAAAGTCGTTTGAAATGCCTTTTCTTTTTGCATCCTGTGCAGGAAGGATCAGAACAATCCTTGGGACATTTAATCTTCAGACCGGGTTTGAAGCACGCATTATCAAGATGTCTATTTTCTTTGAGAAAGCTTCGGAAGGCTTCTCTTCGGAGGCAAAGTTCTTCTATGGCGATGTGAACGGCTTGCTGGATTTCACCAAGAGTAGCTTCGTTACGCTTTTCGCCTTTGTTGGAGAGTTTTCTCGCGGCTTGGCTGAGTTCTTTGGGATGGATGCCAAGAAGATGGGCTTGAGATTCCAATCTGCGCCAAGTAGATAAAACAGCTTGATCATAGCTTGAAAATGACGATCAAGATCTTTGCGTCTTAGTGAGCAACATTTCCGGTCAAAGAACTCCTTTCTTTTGAGTTCTTTGGAATCTTCGGGCTTGCCGATGAAATACTGGATAATCTGGATAGCATTATCCAAAGGTTGAGTCAAGAAGTACATCTGATCTTGTTCTGCAGCGGTGTGCCACCAATCTTTAAGTGCTCTCAGTAAACGACTAGTGAATTCCAAAAGAATATCATAAGTGCTTTGGGTTCGAAATATGCCCGGCAGTTAGCCAAGCATGGAATTCTTGAAGCCTATCGTGCCATTTAAAATATGGAATGTCATCTAGGGTGAAATAGATTTTGGATGATGAGGTCAGAAAGGATCGGGTGGCGTCCGGTTGTTCCGGATGATGGATTTCGGGTTCGAGAATATTTCTTCATCCTTAACACTATCTCGCCATAAAAAATGATCCTTCTCAGAGGGTGACTCAATTAAAATATCGAATCATATCCAGATGATGTTTCAACCTGGTTTGTGGTAGAGGGTTTAATAACAGCAATGAAAGGGATCTGCTGTCAAAGAAAATTCTCGAGTGGGTTGGAAATAGTCAAGGTGGCTGATTGTTCCCCAGGAGGGTGATTTCCGGGAGGAGGGTGATTTCCGAGATGATGTTCAGGTGTGCCCGGAGAAGGTGGGGAATACTCTGTGGGAGGAGGGGATTTCTTTTGCTTTAGTTTAAGCTTTCGAAGGTTTTCTCGAAGAGTCGAAAATTATTCTAAGGAGGAGGGGCAGTGAACTTAAAACAACAGCAAAAAGAAGAGGATGAGCCAAATGATGACTTTGTGGCTTTTGTGACAGGGGAAGGAGAGGTAAAAAGGGGTGGATCAAGTGGAGTGAACGACTGCTGACCCTGAAGAATTTGGATCTGCCTCCGAAGAGAAGCCTTCCGAAGCTTTTCTATCTCTGGTCTCTGATCTTCCAAATAATGGCTTAGGGGTGTTTGCTTAGTTTCTAGCAAATGAAGTCTCTTTTGGAAGTCTTTCAACATGCGGTGGGATAAGTCAGTGGTCTTATCTACCCTTTCGAGACGTGTGGAAACGGTGCTTAAAAGCTCATTCGAGCTAAGGCATTTTTGATCCGCCAATTGAGAAGGTTTCAAAGAATGTACGAGGTCAGCTGTTTGCGTTGTCCCCGTGCATCAAGACCAGTGGGGTTTGGTACCTTGGGTGAATGCTGATACCTTTGGTGTGGGTCAAAGAATTTTTCCAAAGGAGGAAATTTCCGGGAGCAAGTGCTGGCTCCAGATGGTTCTGTGTTTTCGAGTGGAGGAAAATCATCAGGATGGAACATGCATATGCTGGGTAGAACAGGAGGTGTGACAGGTTTAGGTACACAGGTGCCTGGTCTGGGTAGTTTCAAGGGACATGAATGATTCTTTTTTACCCATTTTTGGATTGGCTTATAAAAAGGCGAAGTGATCATGGGTTTAGCTAGTGGTGGTTAAGAGGAGGGAGCTGGCTTGCAAGGTGGTGGAAGGGGAGTTGGTGTAGGGGACCTGGATGGTCCATAAGAAACAATGAACTGGTATCTACCTCCATCTTCTCCAAGAGGTCCAACAGTTAGATCTCCATTAAGATACCTTTGGTAGAGGGTATCTTTCTTGGTTTTCTTCTTTTTTGCAGATGGTCTGTCATCTTCATCATCAGGTTTTATGCAAGATGGACAGATACAATCTGGGTCCCAAAAGCAATGTTCAGTAGGATCTTTGAAATGATGAACGGGTTGTCCTTGAGGACCAAAAGAATGGACAAAGCATTTGTCATCTGGTTCGTTTAAGACAGGATCAGTGGGACAAGGTGTAAAGTGGAGGATAGTGGGAAAAATAGAGGAAGGTTCCTCTTTGGCTTTGCCGAACTTGATAATAACAGTACCATCTTTTTTTCTGGTAAACTGTGGTTCGCTGGACTGGAGGGGCTTACAACTCTGATGGAGTTTTTCGTAGTTGGTTACCCAACTATCGGGAAGAAGCTTGACAAGCTCATTTCTAAGGATCTGACGGGGAACATGGATGTAGGAGGTCTGGTCGTGGTCGACCGAAATAACAAGGGCATCCTCAGAATTTGGAATGTTGAGATCAATGGCATGATTTTGGACCCGGTAGATCATCTGGTAATGTAAGGTGGCAGCAATGGATCCGGGAGTCTGCGGGGCTCCAGTAATTTGTAGCTGAACCTTAAGAGCAGTAAGCAAGTTGGGATCTACAAGAGCAATGTTAAAGTTTGGGAAAAGTGTAACAAAAACAAAGTACGCATTCATTGTCGTTTGGATGGTACCAACACAAGCTTGCTTTGGTATTCCAAAACCCGTGTTTAACGGGGCTATTCTTGCTGTAATAGGTAAGCCTTTTCGACCATGAAAAGTCAAAGCAAGACGGATGGCTCCAAAATGAAAATGAGTATAGCCTTGTTGAATCCATTGAGATGGGAATTCTGGTGGAATCTGGAGAGTAACAAACTGTTCTTGTTCAGTTGCTTGGATAGAGTGTTGGTCAAAACGAGAAGACTGAACATACTCTTTGACAGTGCGGGGGATATGTTTGATCAGGTGTTTAATAGATCTCAATGGGGAGAACGAAGGGGGTTTTGCAAAAGCAGTGTATGGGTTCATCATAGGAAGTCAAGTTTCGAGATCTTACTATCTTCTCGTGAGGTATGTGACCTCATAAAGATAGTCTATCTTTGAACATGAGGACTTTCGAAGTTCGGGTGGAGGTTGAAGAGAAAGGTTAGAGGTAAGAGAGATGGGAAGAGAAGGGGAAGATGAATCTGAAGTTTCCATAGGAAGAGAGACTATCTTTATGAGGTCGCATACCTCACAGAAGATAGTAAGATCTCAGAAACCCAACTTCCTATGATGAACCCATACACTGCTTTTGCAAAACCCCATTCGTTCTCCCCATTGAGATCTATTAAACACCTGATCAAACATACCCCCCGCACTGTCAAAGAGTATGTTCAGTCTTCTCGTTTTGACCAACACCCTATCCAAGCAACTGAACAAGAACAGTTTGTTACTCTCCAGATTCCACCAGAATTCCCATCTCAATGGATTCAACAAGGCTATACTCATCTCCATTTTGGAGCCATCCGTCTTGCTTTGACTTTTCATGGTCGAAAAGGCTTACCTGTTACAGCAAGAATAGCCCTG
The DNA here is from genome assembly GCA_014182735.1 of Corymbia maculata. Taxonomy (NCBI): domain Eukaryota; kingdom Viridiplantae; phylum Streptophyta; class Magnoliopsida; order Myrtales; family Myrtaceae; genus Corymbia; species Corymbia maculata. Next base: position 18,544,708 of record CM024688.1, on the reverse strand, counting down.
TTAGACACTGTGGTTTGGAATACCAAGAAGCTTGTGTTGGTACCATCCAAACGACAATGAATGCAGGCACTGTTTTTGTTACACTTTTCCCAAACTTTAACATTGCTCTTGCAGATCCCAACTTGCTTACTGCTCTTAAGGTTCAGCTACAAATTACTGGAGCCCCGCAGACTCCTGGATCCATTGCTGCCACCTTACATTACCAGATGATCTACCGAGTCCAAAACCATGCTATTGATCTCAACATTCCAAATTCGAGGATGCCCTTGTTATTTCTGGCCGACCACGACTAGACCTCCCCGCATCCATGTTCCCCGTCGATCCCTAGAAATGAGCTTGTCAAGCTTCTTCCCGATAGTTGGGTAACCAACTATGAAAACTCCATCGAGTTGTAAGCCCCTCCACCAAATGAACCACGCTTTACCGTAAAAGATGGTACTTTACCATCAAGTTCGGCAAAGCCAAAGAGGAACCTTCCTCTATTTTTCCCACTATCCTCCACTTTACACCTTGTCCCACTGATCCTGTCTCAAACGAACCAGATGACAAACGCTTTGTCCATTCTTTTGGCCCTCAAGGACAACCCATTCATCATTTCAAAGACCCTACTGGACATTGCTTTTGGGACCCAGATTATATCTGTCCATCTTGCATAAAACCTGATGATGAAGATGACAGACCATTTGCAAAAAAGAAGAAAACCAAGAAAGATACCCTCTACCAAAGGTATCTTGATGGAGATCCAACTGTTGGACCTCTTGGAGAAGATGGAGGTAGATACCAGTTCATTGTTTCTTATGGACCATCCAGGTCCCCTACACCAACTCCCCTTCCACCACCTTGTAAGCCAGCTCCCTCCTCTTAACCACCACCAGCTAAACCCATGATCACTTCACCTTTTTATAAGCCAATCCAAAAATGGGTAAAAAAGAATCATTCATGTCCCTTGAAACTACCTAGACCAGGCACCCGTGTACCTAAACCTGTCACACCTCCTGTTCTACCCAGCATATGCATGTTCCATCCTGATGATTTTCCTCCACTCGAAAACACAGAACCATCTGGAGCCAGCACCCGCTCCCGGAAATTTCCTCCTTTGGAAAAATTTTCTGACCCACACCAAAGGTATCAGCATTCACCCAAGGTACCAAACCCCACTGGTCTTGATGCACAGGGACAACGCAAACAACCTTCTGTTGCTGAAACTGTTCTCAATTGGCAGACTGAAAATGCCTTAGCTCAGAATGAGCTTTTAAGCACCATTTCCACACGTCTCGAAAGGGTAGATAAGACCACTGACTTATCCCACCGCATGTTAATAGACTTCCAAAAGAGGCTTCATTTGCTAGAAACTAAGCAAACACCCACAAGCCATTATTTGGAAGATCAGAGACCAGAGATAGAAAAACTTCGAAGGCAGATCCAAATTCTCCAAGGTCAGCAGTCATTCACTCCACTTGATCCACCCCTTTTTACCTCTCCTTCCCCGTCACAAAAGCCACAAGTCATCATTTGGCTCATCCTCTTCTTTTGCTTCCGTTTTAAGTTCACCGCCCTCCTCCTCGAATAATTTTCGACTCTTCGAGAAAACCTTCGAAAGCTTAAACTAAAGCAAAAGAAATCCCCTCCTCCCACAGAGTATTCCCCACCTTCTCCGGGCACACCTGAACATCCTCCCGGAAATCACCCTCCTCCCAGAAATCACCCTCCTGGGGAACAATCAGCCACCCTGACTATTTCCAACCCACTCGAGAATTTTCTTCAACAGCAGATCCCTTCCATTGCTGTTATTAAACCCTCTGCCACAAACCAGGTTGAAACATCATCTGGATATGATTCTGATATTTTAATTGAGTCACCCTCTTCAGAAGGATCATTTTTTATGGCAGATAGTGTTAAGGATGAAGAAATATTCTCTGAACCCGAAATCCATCATCCGGAACAACCGGACGCCACCTAGTCCTTTACAGCCTCATCATCCAAAATCTATTTCACCCTAGATGACATTCCATATTTTAAATGGCCTGATAGGCTTCAAGAATTCCATGCTTGGCTAACTGCCAGGCATATTTCTGAACCCAAAGACTTATGATATTCTTTTGGAATTCACTAGTCGTTTACTGAGAGCACTTAAAGATTGGTGGCACACTGCGCCGAGAACAAGACCGGATGTACTTCTTGACTCAACCTTTGGATAATGCTATCCAGGATTATCCATATGTATTTCATCAGCAAGCTCAAGATTCCAAAGAACTCAAAAGAAAGGAGTTCTTTGACCGGAAATGTTGCTCACTAAGACGCAAAGATCTTGATCGTCATTTTCAAACTATGATCAAGCTGTTTTATCTACTTGGCGCAGATTAGAATCTCAAGCCCATCTTCTTGGCATCCATCCCAAAAGAACTCAGCCAAGCTGCTGAGAAAACTCTCCAACAAAGGCAGAAGAGCGTAACAGAAGCTACTCTTGGTGAAATCCAGCAAGCCGTTCACATCGCCATAGAAGAACTTTGCCTCCGAAGAGAAGCCTTCCGAAGCTTTCTCAAAGAAAATAGACATCTTGATAATGCGTGCTTCAAACCCGGTCTGAAGATTAAATGTCCCAAGGATTGTTCTGATCCTTCCTGCACAGGATGCAAAAAGAAAAGGCATTTCAAACGACTTTCCTTCAAAAAGACACGCAAAGGAAAAGGCAAAAGTAAGTGGAAATTTTTGCGGAAAAGCCATCATCGTTCTTCTAAGAAGCGTAACAAAGACAGGTGCTATGTCTGCAACAAAAAAGGACATTTTGCAAAAAATTGTCCAAAGGCAAGCAAGCGAGGAAGCCATTTGATCGACAAAATTGCCAAGAGCACTGGTATTCAACTTGATGATTCAGATATAGAATCTGTCTTCTCTTTAGACGATCAACCATCTGAAAATACCCTCTGTGCTATTCAGACATATAGCTCCGATTCAAGCTCAGATTCTGAAAACGATGTCTTTACCTTCTTTCCTGATTCACCTGCAAAAATTGAGCTCAATGAACCTGTCCATCATCCGTATATCCCTGTCCACATTCTCCCGTCCAAATACCATCAACCGATTCCTTTGGTAGCACTCATAGATACTGGAGCAAGTTCTTCCATTCTAGACATAAAGATCCTTCTAGAAGAATTTTGGAAACCTTACACCAGGTATTTCAACTCTGCTTCTGGTGACACTTTTGCTACCAAGTATCGTAGTAAACCTATTACTATTCAATTTTTTCCCCAGTGTTCTATAACCACCAAGGTTCTTGGTTCTTCGTCTCCAGACAAAGATATCATCATTGGTTGGGACATCTTGACCCAACTTCCCAAACTCAGAATTCTGTCTCATGGCCTTCGTTTCAAGAATCAATTCAAGGAATTTGTAGACATCAAACGATTTTATGCCCTTCAACCAGCCATCCTGGATCCAATAACCCAGAGTCTACTTTCTTCCTGTGCTAAAACACATTCCCAATTTTCCCAAACTTGCACCCAACCTTTGTGGAAAAACTCTTCTTTCTATGTCAAACTTCCCTTTAAAAGGAATGAAGACATCAATCCCACAAATGCTAGCCACTCAGGAATGAGCCCTGAACATCTCACACTCGCGCAGCAAGAATGCGCAGAACTACTGGCACAAGGTCTCATCGAACCTTCTGATTCTCAATGGGCGTGTGAAGCATTCTATGTCAACAAACGAGCCGAGCATAACCGTGGAAAAATGAGGTTAGTAATCAATTACCAACCTTTGAATCAGTTCCTTCAAGATGATAAATTTCCATTGCCTCATCGAAATTCCCTTTTCCTAAGCCTTGCCCAAGCAAAGATCTATTCAAAATTTGATCTTAAGGCAGGATTTTGGCAACTGGGTATTGACCCGGCGAGCACCCAAAACTGGGTTCTGTATCCCAAACCAACATTTCCAATGGACAGTTGTCCCTTTTGGCCTCAAAACCGCACCTTCCCTTTTCGAAAAGGCTATGTGCAAAATCTTCGAACCCATCCTCCAAAACTCCCAGATTTATATTGATGACATCCTTCTATTCAGCCATGATGAGCAATCTCATTGTCAACTTTTGACACAGTTTGCTGACATTGTTAAGAAATATGGGATTATGCTTTCTCAGAAAAAGATGATTATTGCCCAAAAGGAAATCGAATTTCTAGGCATGCGTCTCAAAGATGGCACCTACTGCCCTGAACCCCATATTGTTGATGAACTCCAAAAATTCCTTGAAAAGGATCTCAATCCTAAACAAGTCCAGCAATTTCTTGGCATTGTAAATTATCTGCGAGATTTTGTTCCACACATCTCTAAGTATTTGAGACCTCTCCAAAATGCTCAAAATGATCCTCCCCATGGGAATCCAAACAAACTCAAGCCGTTGCTCAACTCAAACGGCTCTTGCAAAACCTTCCTCCTTTAAAAATCTCATCCACTGGCAAAAGGATTCTCCAAACTGATGCTAGCAACAAATACTGGGCAGCTATTCTTTTCGAAGAAATTGATGGAACCAGACATATTTGTGCCTACAAAAGTGGTCGATTCTCTCAAGCAGAAATCCATTATCACTCCACTTTTAAGGAGATACTTGCAGTCAAGTATGGCATCAAGAAGTTTGAATTCCACCTCATCGGACACAATTTTTTTGTTGAAATGGACATGTCCTCATTCCCTCAGATGCTTAAATTCAAGCAAAAGCAAGTTCCTCATCCACAACTACTGCGATGGGCTGAATGGTTTTCTAAATATTCCTTTGAAGTCAAGCACATTCCAGGAACTAAGAATGTCCTTGCCGATTTCTTGTCCCGTCCAAAGGAACCAATGCAAACTATCAACATGTATGTCAAAAAGGAGCCCTTCCGGACACATACCGAATGACAAAATCTCGGGTGGTTGGCCCGCTCAAATACCCTCCCGATGTTCCTAAGACAATCCACCACAATAATCTGAAAGAAAGACTTCCAGAATTGATGTGGGAATATCACCTCCGAATTTTCCATGAACATGGCGGTTTGATGCTTAGGCCAGATGGACTTCATCCGCAATATCCATTCATTCATCCTCTCAAATGGTCTCCTGATGAAGAATTTCCAGAAGAACTGAAATGGTTATTTTGGTACATGTTCAACCTGTACACTATAACCATTGAATTTCCCACTGACAAAATTTTGCAGGTTATTCACAAGGATGGCCAAGCTCAACCTCATAATCATAAACACCTCTTGGAGATTTTTGCATGGTATAAACCACTCCAGTATTGGAGAGAACTCTTCAAGGTCCAAAATCGTCAAGGAAGGCCTGAACCACAACGACACACCGTCGTCTTATTTCACCGACCATGGACGTTTTCCCATCCATGTTGTTGGATAGCTGACAAACCTTTTGCTATAGGAATTTCGAGCTACAGGCCCCAAGTTTTCCAAGAATTTTCTCGGATCTATCAGACGCTTCCATACTCCATCATCACAAGCAGACTAGCGTCACGTGAACTCCAAAGAATCCAATGTCAAGAAAATCGCACCATCCCACCAGAAGCATGGCCATCGTCCCTGTCTCTTGGGACCACCTCGAAGCATGGGATTCCACGAGAGAACAGATCCAAGAAGCTCTTCATATTTTTCGGCAGAATAATCCAGACTCCTCCACCCCGTATGATCCATGGGGAGGGCCACTTACACAAGACCCTTGGGGAGACACCCCCAATTACGCCCATTTTTCCGACTCTTTCGGTGCTAGCTCATCTCGTCCACCAGATCTGTCGGCTGAAGAAATCGAGAATCTCATCCGTGCTTTCAAAAGATAAAAAGATGGAAGCTCTAGTCCATCAGATGTTGATGAAGATGCCCTCCTCAGAGAACAATTAGCTCATCATAGCTCTGATAATTCGGACTATAACTACAATGCTAGAGATGGAAGAGAAGGGGAAGATGAATCTGAAGTTTCCATAGGAAGAGAGGTTTTCTTCTAGTAACAGAACGTGATAATGACCAAACTAAAATGATTCAAACAAATCCATGGCTCTGATACCATAAAGGGTACTGTAATCCAAATCCAGAGTTTGAGTTGCAAACTTGTGACAAGTATGCTATACCACACACGGCCCTCTTGGCCTTCAATAGAGACTGCCTGTTAGTCACCAAGTTCCTTCTCAAACAAAGAACTTAGATCATAGTAAACTCTAAAATATTGAAAATTCTGATGCACAGGATCCCCTAAGGGCAAGTGCAGAGTATACTCCAGGATTTTTTTCAATCACAGTGTTTGTTCAGAACCATCGTTCTGGACTAGAAGAGGATGGGAGTGTTTAGAAGATCATGTTGGAAGTAGAGTACACAACACACTTCTTATTTCACTCTCTGATTTTTACATTGGGGGCTCCTTGCTCTTATATAGGCAAAGGAGGATACAACAGACAAGAGCAGGCGGACTGGCCGTGCTAGGGCATAATTGAGCAAACTTAGCCACTTAAGGGCTACACACGTAGGGAGTCCTAAAGAAATCCCGTGACAGGCTATGAACAATAGTTTTTCGCTGTTGCTACAAGAAAAAAAACAGATCGGGTGAACAAGTAAAAAGCATCGAGTGAACAGTGTACAGGACCGATGTACAGTGTTTTCAGGACGGCTTTTTATTTGTCTCTTCCATCTCTAGCATTGTAGTCACCAAAATGAGCGTCGTCCGAAAGTTATGGCACTCCTAGTGTACTTATCCCAAGAAACTCCTTTTGCTTTCTTAGCAGTCAACAAATACAGAGAAACAAGGATTTTCATTTTTTTTCCTTTTTTTAACTTCAGGAATTTTATGGTTTCGTGGAAAGGAAGTACTGTGTAGACACATGTCTGTGTGCAATTGATGGTCGGTCTATTTGGGGTGACTTCTACTGTCACTCTTTTTTCTTTTTCTTTTCCAATTTGATTCTAATGTGTAACGCAAAGCTCCTGAAATATTTCCAATACACAAATGTTGACCTACACCAACATGTATACTTTATTGATTTTTTTAGATTTGAAATGTTTCTTACATATTCCCACTTTGAAGAGAAAATAGCAAGTGAAAGTGTACATGACGATACAAAATTGCTGAAAAATTTCAATGTCAACCGATGCTTACCTCCGTGCGTGAATCCACAAAACTGACCTCTGAAGATGCTATTGAAATCCAAGGGGCAAAACGTAGTGAAGTTGTCATCATCGGAGCCGTATTCGCAATCCTGACCCATGAGACCCATGAGGATGTTATGGAAATTAAGTATGCAATAATTTGGTGACGACACTTGCACTGGAAAAGGTTGAACAAAGTTGAGAAAAAATCCATTCGCCATGACGTTATGGATTAGGTTGTAGCTATAGGAGCTACTATTTATCTGTTCCTCGCCCACAGAAAAATTTGATATCCAGTCCAACTGCGAATGGTGCAAAAATCCCCAATCTACCAATCTAATTTGGCCAATGGAATAATCGATAAACTGCACATAGTATCTACCATCACCCAAGTATATAACGGTCCGATTACGTTCACAAGTCAGCTCGAATTCTAAGTAACCACATCTTTTTGGATCACTCTTCAGTCGGAACGGATCACTTATATTGTAAATGTCACCACAAGATGATGTGACGCATGGTTGAGTAAGATTACTCTTTCAGTTGGAATAGGTTGTTTATATCATGAATGTCATCGCAAGATGAAGCGACACACAGCTAATTACTCGACTTCACAGTGCTAGTCATTGCTTGCAATAGAACAAGTATGAGTATGAGTAGCAAAACTTGATAAGTATTCATGGAGCCGAAAGCATCAATCATGTCTCTGTTTGTCTTTGGGCAAAGAGAAATGGGTAAAGAATTGCTTTTTGTATGCGGAGGAGGCCCAATATAAAAGGATTGGAAATAAAGGGGTCAGTCAACCTAACAAATGCCCGCAATTCAACAAATTAAAGGAGACCAGCGCATGGGGGCGTGCACACAGCCGGCCAACGCGAAAATTCAGAAGGTCATTTGATCGTTCTTTCTCCACTATCTCCGCTGTCTCGACGTGATTTTTGGGTCGACCCCCGTCAACAAACAAGTCCATTTCTCTCTTCCCCCTACCTTCCTTTTATACACAGTCTCTCCGACACATTTAGTTCCTGAAAAATGAATGTTTAGAAAATATTTTCTTAAAATTAATAGCTTATTTCTGTTGAAATAATTAGCTAACGAAAAATATTTTTATTATCAATAATAATTTATGTATAAATTTTTCATAGACAATACAAAATATTTTTAGTTCATTTTTTTCATAAGCAATAAGAGGGATCATTTTAAAAAAATATTTTTCAAATTATTCATTTTTCGCGAAATAGACGAAATCTTATTGTTTTGTTTTTCTTTTCCCCATTCTTCTTCTTCGAAGGTCACGATCATGATGTCTCGAGTTTGAGCCCATAGGTGAAACTCAACCCAAAACGAAGTGTTGGAAAATGTGGCCGTAGAAAGAACGTCCAGATTGTTTCGAGACTGAATTTTTTAGCACTTTTGACCGTGAGGAGAGGACTTAAAATAGGAAAGCCGTTGCTGATTTTTATACAAAAGATTTTGGAATTCAGATTCGAGCAAAGTAAGACGCGTGAGTTTATTTCTACGAGTATGATCGGTTTTCAACATTTCCATGTAGGACTCAAAGTGATATTTGGTTCCACGGCAGAGATATAAATATTTATTTTGTCTTGTATGAGGGCATGAAGCAGGAGGCATTAGTGGCGGCACATCTATCAGTTTAGAATGAATCCTTAGAGAGTTCATCCTGGTGCCACACGGTCTTCTTGTAAATTACTTCTTAGCACGTGGGTTGAAGCCAATTAAATTTTGTTGGAAGATTTGTGTAATTCATCGTGAGATTGAGAGATTATTTTATAAGAAATTATGAGACTAAACAGTACGCGAGTTATTGAGTATAATTGAAGACTAGAAAACAGTAATGCTATATTTGGTTGTCTTGATTTCTAATTATGATAGGATTGAATAGGATAAGATATGAAATACATGGAATTTTGTCATCTCATAACTAATGTTCAATAACTACAGTAATAAAGTTAGATATTCACATCATATCATATATATTGTTTGGTACAAACGACATATCAATATAAATAAATCACAAATTTTACAAACAACAATGGTAAAAATCGTTCGTGACACTCTTGTCTACTTTATTTTTATTTGATTTTTTATTTCAATTTACTCTCTTTTTTAATTAATTTATTTTTTATTTCTTTCTTCCCCTTCATCATTCTCTAATAAAATTTTATTAAATAGAAAGCTATATTAATATACTTAAAATACTAAAACACCATTATATATTGAATGAGTAGCAAAACTTGATAGGTATTCTTGGAGCCGAGAGCATCAATCATGTCTCTATTTGTCTATTGGCAAAGAGAAATCGGTAAATAATTGCTTTTTGCGTGCGGAGGAGGCACAATATAAAAGGATTGGAAATAGATGGGATCATTTTTCCCATTTGATCGTTCTTCCATTCTCACGACATGATTTTTGGGTCGACCCCGTCAACAAACTAGTCCATTTCTCTCGTCCCCCACCTTCCTTTTTATACACAATCTCTCGTCTCGAGACACATTTAGTTCCTAAAAAATGATTACTTTAAAAATATTTTCTTAAAAATAATAATTTATATCTCTTGAAATAATTAGCTAATAAAAATATTTTTATTATCAACAATAATTAATATATAAATATTTTTGTGCATTATAAAACATATTTTTCATTTATTTTTTATAATCAATATGGGGGATTGTTTTAAAATATTTTTTTTTTTTTTCCAAATCATTCATTTTTCACAAAACAAATAAAACCTTATGTTTTTCATTTTTCTTTCCCTCCCTTCTTCTTCTTCGTCTTCTTTCTTCATCATTCAAGGTCACAATTGTGATACCTTGAGTTTGAGCCCAGAGATGAAACTCAACCTAAAATGAATCTGGCCGTAGAAAGAACGTTCAGATTATTTTGTGGCCGCCCTCTTCGAGACTGAATTCTTTTGCACTTTTGAGTCCTAAGTGGAGTTGCACTTTCGACCGTGAGGAGAAGACTCAAAATAAGAAAGCTGTTGCTGATTTTTATACAAAAGATTTTGGAATTCAGATTCGAGCAAAGTAAGACGCGTGAGTTTTTTTCTACGAATATGAGTAGGTTTTCAACGTTTCCATGTAGGACTCAAAGTGATATTTGGTTCCACGATGAGGGCGTGAAGCAGAAGGTATTAGTGGCGGCACATCTATTAGTTTACATTGAATTCTTTTAGATTTTCATCCTGGTGCCACACGGTCTTCTTGTGAATTACATCTTAGCAAATGGATTAAAAGCCAATTAAATCTTGTTAGAAGATTTGTATAATTAATCATCATATTGAGAAGTTATTTTGTGAAAAAATGTGGGGTTAAACATTGCATGACTTATTGGATGTAATTGAGGACTGGAAAATATTTAGAGTGTTTAAGTGACTTAATTGTGCTTGTGATCTCTATTGTATCACTTGATTTATAATAGAATTCTTTATTAGTCTCCCTATGGACATAGGTTATTGACCAAATCACGTAAATTTAGTGTCTGATTAATTTTCTTGTTCTTCCTATTTTATAGTTCAATTGATTGCTTTGTGCAACAACAATCATAGGAAAGTTGATGTCTATTTTTGAGAAAAAGATCAACAATAAAAACTATCTTGCCTAATAACTTCTTCTCCATCTTCTTTGAATGTTTTTATTTGGTTGTCAACACTTAATTACTTGCCGTGTACCCTGTAGTTGCTAAACGAAGTCACAAACTTCATAAGTAACTCAACTTATTACATCATCAAATCATTTCACAAAATAAATAATCACTATAAGAAAAGCATTTTATGGGACAATGATATATTGAACCACATCATTGTTGACCTAGCTAAGGTCGACTTAGTTGCTTAAATGTAAATTTAGCCCTGTGGTACAGCTATATGAAAAGGGGACGTGTGGACTCCTAAAATATCAAAACTTGGCACGGAGGATACTTAAATATTAAAAGTTTGGAATGGTATACTTAAGTCAAAATCGAAGCAAAAAGAATTAGTTAAGTGCTAATGGTGAAAAAATCCAATCAAAATGCACACAAGTCATTTTCCGACGACTTTATTTACTGACGGATAAATTTTTTTCAAAACAAATAGTCACGTGGTAATTTAAGAAAAGAAATGTCCGCATGGCAAAAAAAAAAAGTCATATATAAAAAATCTCAAAATTTGATTTTATTAAAAAAAAAAAAAAGGGAAGAAGAAGAAGAAGAAGGTCAATGAGGGTCGGGGGATCACTAGCGAGGGCTGGGGTGGCACAACCCTTGCCACGATCTCTCCCCTTCCTCTCTTTTTTTTGTTAAATTAATTAATTTTATAATAATACATTTTAAATTTTTTAAATATTTTTTAATTAATATATTTTTAAATGTCACATCAACACCAAAACGACGTCATTTTGACTGAATTGTTGCGAACTCAGCTTCCGCCGAGCCACATAAGCAAGTTATATTATTAAAATAAGCCATGTTAGATTTCTGGCAGCCTTCGCCAGAGTTGGTACAATCCAATTTTCAAAAAAGTGACACTTAAATGTACATTTCATAACTTTTAGCATTTAAGTGTCTTCCATGCCAAGTTTTGGCATTTAAGTTGTTCTTTTGCCATGAAAAGGGTATACATGTAAGGATAGTTGAAATAGTTTGTTATTACGAAAAGAATGGTTGTTGATGACACAAAGAGAAGTAATGGTTGATCATTAAAAAATGATTATGATTAATCAATGAAAGGTGGTAATGATGGAAATAAGATACCTATTCCCAAGAGATTGTTGATTGGTGGTCCGTAAATAGCACTAAATCATGTATTGTTCATCCCAACTATTCAAACAACAACTTCCTTTAACTCTCTCCGCTTCTCTTTTCACACACAACTTTGATAACACATTTAAAGTGAAATTCCAAGAGAGAAATTGAGTAATTGTTGAACTCGTTTCTCTATAGCTTTGATGTATATCCTGGAGGTTTATTTGTTCTAAACACCACAACAATAATAGTGGAGTCAAATAATACCTTAAAAGGTAGTAATTGCCATCACAAATCAAAGCACCATAATTATTGCTCTATCTTCATCAGTAATCAAATTTCCTCAACAATGTTCAGGTATTAATATTTTCATGAAGATAGAGATAGTGGTTGCATCAAGTGCTTAGAATCTTAACAAACAAGTATTATTGAAACTTTTGCTTCTATTTATATGGCTTATTCAACTTTCTTGTGGCATAATAGATTATCTCATGTTGCTTAACTACTTTGAAATTTGTGAATAAAGGTGGTATGATAGTATGTGATAATATGGATAAAAAAGAATGCGAAATATGTTCACAAGCAAAGATGACTAAGAAATTGTTCTTAGAGGTAGAAAGATCTAAAGATGAAAATTGTTATGTCATTACATTATTTTTATTACTTTAGATATACTCTAGATATACTCATGTTTACCTTATAAAATCAAAAGCTTTTGATGTGCTCAAGATATATGAGGCTATAGTTGAAAATCAAATTTTTGATAAATGATTGGGGAGGAGAATACTTCGCTTCAGTTTTTTTTTTTTTTAACATTTTGTGAAGAAAAATGGCATTGTGGATCAAGCAAGTGCACATTATACACCATGACAAAATAAATTGGTAGTAAGAAAGAATCGAATTATAGTATATATGGTTAGTTCCATGATCTTACAAGCGAAAGTGCCAATAAATCTGCAAGGAAAAGCACTTCTTATGACATGTCACATTCGCAACAAAATTCCTTCAAGGAAATTTAAGATATCTCCCATATGAATTATAGAAAAGAAGGATACCAAATATCTAATACTTTAAAGGGATAATTATATCGAAAGTCCTAAAAAATTGTCACGAAAATGTAATTAAGTCATAAAACTTTCAAAAAGTGCAATCAAGTCATAAAACTTATTAAGTTGGTGCAATCAAGTTTTTCCATTAACTCCATTCAATTTGATAAATGGAAAATGTTAACAAGTTTTAAAACTTGATTGCACTTTTTAAGAGTTTTAGAATTCAATTACACTTTCATGACAAATTTTAAAACTTTTAATGCACTTGAACCTACTTTAAAGTATGGGGATCTTTGCGTATCATAGGAATTCCTGACTCTAAGCAAATCAAATTAGGACCAAGGACATTAAGAAGTGTGCCCATTGGATATAGTAAAAATTTTAAAGTTTATCACTTGTTAGATGCTGAATATAATATTACTGTGAAATCAAGAGATGCTGAATTTCTTGAACACAAATTTCTTAAAGATTCAAGTGATACCTCAGCATATTCACAAACAACAATTGACACAAATAATTCTTCATCAAGAAAAAGAAAACTATTTGATTCTCCAGGTAAGCCAAAGAAAAGTCAATGAGTGAAGAAAGCAAAAGATTTATGTTCTGACTTTGTAACTCTTCTGGTATAAGGAGATAGCAAAAATGTTGTGAATAAACTATCCATGTTATTTCATTTGGCAATGGCTTCCAAAGATGCACCATTTTGAAAGAAATAATTGATTTTGAAAGAAATAATTGATCGGAAGAATTCCCAATGCTTTGTAAAATTATCTCAATGAAAAAATTCTATCTTACACAAATCCCAGTAGCATTTGGACTCCTTGGAGACTAAATAGAACACTAGCAAATAAAGTTCAAATAGAATCACTAAATATTTTGAATTTATCATGAGTAATGGAAAATCTGTCTTTAAGTAAGTGAAGGAACTTTATATAAATGTTGCCAAACTCAAAGACCTTATGTTTGAAGTTTCTAAACCTCTTTAAGTTAATACAATTTTCAAAATTGCCTTTGACTTAAAATGATAGTTGAAAGAATTTTTCCCACACAATTGAGAACCTAATTGTTGATATTTTGATTAAAAAAGAAAATTCTAATTGAGGAAGGTTCTCAAGATCGTGAGGTTAATTATGTGAAGGAAGTTACAAACACAGTGCAATTTGTTGACAGTGGCAACATGAGAATAAACAAAAAAACCATTGAAACAATGGCATGAGAAAATAGATTTGGTGGTATTATCATATGGATATAAGCATAATAGTGCCAATAAGTGCATTTATTCAAAGTGTACCAAAGAGTATAGATTTATAATCTGCTTATATGGAGATGATATGTTAATTGTTAGTACAAATATGCATGGCATAGATGAAAAAAAAACTATCTATGTGAATACAATTTTAGGTATCAAAGTGATTAAACATACTAGGAGTCAATTGTGCTTTAAGTCAAGGCTATGTGAAGAAAATTATTCAAAAATCTCAACATTTGGGAGCTAAAGAGTCAAATGTATTATATGATGTATCAATTCAATTGATGGAAAATATTGGGTGACCTTTAGTACAATTAGAATATACTAGTGCAATTGGAAGTCTAATGTACATTATGCATTCACTAGACCGAATATAGTCTTTATTGTGTGTAAATTGTCCAAATTTACTAGTAATCCTAGCATTGTGCATTTAGATAAAAATGGTCAAACAAAGTTACCAAGTCCTTTGTGACACTTATGATTATTTTTTTTGTTCAAATCTAGGACACTTAAAGAAAACAGCAATTTTACTTTTTGTATAAAATGATTTTGATAAATTGATCGACAAATAGGACTTTTTAAAGAAAACAAAAAATTTAGTCAATAAAGCATGCTTTGCATTGATAATTTTTATAGTTTATATAGAGATATCACCACCTATAATTATATTAGAAGTTAAAAATAAAAAATAAAAATTTTATCCACATGGAAAATGAATAGAAAGAAAATCTAGAAAAAAATGAAAAGTGCCAAGGCTGTTCATCAAAACACTTGACCAAGTGAATGCACTAGATTTGGTAATGTTGGGAAATAACAAGTGAGGACTATATCATCCGCATATAGTAATAGAATGATAATATGACCACAATGACAATAAACAAATAGTAATGGATTAACAATGTTGCAGAAGAATCCATATTTAAAAAGAAAATCCATTTAACTTGTCGAACCATACTTTGGGAGATTGTTTAAGGCAATATAGCACATGTTGGAGTAAGCAATCATGGTCATGATGAGATGAAACATGGAAACCCAATAATTGTATAGACAGGAACATCAAGATCACCATGTAAGAAGGTGTTCTTGACATCTTCTTGGCAAATTTCCCAATTTTGAACAGTAAAAACGGATAGGCCAATACTAATTGTGGCTTCCTCTTAATGACAACCTTTTGAAACAAGTTAGGCGTTCCGTCAGTCAAGTGAACTATTGTACGTAGCTTTTCTTTTATTGTAGAGAAATTCAAACTCACTTGAAGTTCTATGTACATCCATTTTTAACAAATATTTAATTTTCATCCAACCACCATATTTGTACATCTAAAAATAAGTCATAATATGGGTTGACAGGAACAATCTAGTTCCCATGTTTTGTGAATTGCAAGAGCATATAGTTCCTCAAGCATAGTGGATGTCCAATTGGTGTGTTTTAAGGCTAAATGGACAACACGTGGCTTGGGATAGATTGACAAAACCATGATATTAGCATCCCTAACATCTGGCTTCAAGATCACGGCCTCGAACTTGTAATCATGGGATGTGGAAACTTTTGATTGAGACTGAACTAAAAAGTCACTCTCCCCTGATTTTGGCATATGATTAGAGAGAGTAGCAGATGATTCCAGTTATATCTCAGCAAAGATACATGCACATTCGTTTGCAGAGTCAAGATCTATTGGTGAATAACCATTTTGACCAACTTATGAACTAGATTGGAGCACAATCCAATGATTAACAGACATTTGTAATTATTCTTCAAATCCTCGAATCCCTTGACTAGTGAAGCATTTTCTTTCTCTCAGGCGAGCAGGTGAGGTACTCGAGTCCTTAGCCAAGCAAAGTTTGCATCGACTTGGTGGTCTTGTGTGAGAGTGAAACACGAGAAAAGGGGGCGAAATATGGGCAAGAGAGTGAGTGACATGGCTAGAAACCTAATCGCATGACATATTACATTGATGCGCAAATCAAGCGTTGTGTTCGTGGCACATGAGAACACTCGTTAATAAGATCCGATGTATTATACTTGCTTGCAAGATTTATTTTTGAAATTTGCTTTTAACTTCCGAACTACAAAATGGTACACATTAAATCTAAATTTGTGAAGATTGTATTTTACCGCATCAAAATTTTAATTTGTCATCGCGATTAGCTACCATTAAGTTTGCAGTGGCACGTGTCATGCACATGACATTTAAGATTGTAAAACCGATTTCACCTTCAGATTTGTGCTATTGCCCCCAGTTTGAATAAGTTATGAAAGGATACTATAAAGAAAAGATTACCTCTATTAACCCTGAAATTTACTTGTTTTCTTACGTTTAATTAAAAAAATATTATCGAGATTCAAAAAAGAGATGAATAAATAATACCACATTAAACCACCGCCTTGGTGACCGCGATACTGCATTAAGACTCTCTCCCACTAAGGGAGGGGTGAGAACTTTTCTTTTTTTGCATTAAAATGAGAACTTTTCTTTTTTTGGGTCGAAGATTGATCTGCGAATTTCGAAAAAGAATTATTTTCAAGTGAAATATTAAGAAAAAGAAATGAGAATTTTAAAAGATTGAAAAATTGATTAATAGAAGAAAAAGATTGTCGTCTTCTTACATCTGCTGTTTTATCACCAACGTCTGCCAGTCCAAGATTTGCCTGCTTACAGAGACACTGATTCCTCTCTCTCTCTCTCTCTCTCTCTCTCTCTTTCCTCCATGGGACGGACTGGGGTCACTGAAATCTGTTCTCTGTCACGAACCTGAGTCTTTTGTTCTTGCCTTAGAAGCTGGTGGGTTCCTTCTTCTTGTCCAGTCCCATGTAACGTCTGACAAAACATGTAAATGAGGTCCTTGAAAGATGGTCTAGCCTACCAGGCGAGAGCAGTTAAGTCCGGCTTCGTCCCGAGCACTTTCTTTTCAACCAGCTCATCCGCCTCTATTCGCAGAATGGCCTCTTGCGCGAAGCCCACAAGCTGTTCGACGAAATGCCCCAGCGGAACGTGTACTCCTGGAACGCCCTGATTTCGGCGTACGTGAAAGCTCGGGACTTGACCCAAGCGCGGGCGTTGTTTGACTCCGCCGCTGAGAGGGACTTGGTAACTTATAATTCGATGCTGACCGGTTACGTGACTGTTGAAGGACACGAGAAAATGCGCTCGAATGGTTTGATGAGATGCAGTCGATGCGTGATCGTCTTAAGTTCGACGAGTTTACTGTGTCAGCGATGCTTAACTTGGTGGCAAAGTTACGTGTGGACTGTTATGGGACACAGTTGCATGCGTATATGGTGAGGACGGGAATGATATGGATGGGTATGTCATGAGCTCCTTGATTGACATGTACTCTAAATGTGGGAGTTTTGGAGAAGCGTACAGGGTGTTCTGTGAATCAAAAGTGGAGGTTGATTTGGTTTCCAAGAATACAATGATGGCAGCTTGTTGTAGGGAAGGTAAGATGGAAATGGCTTTGGATCTCTTCCAGAGATTGCCTGAGTTAAATGATACAGTGTCTTGGAATACTTTGATTTCTGGCTATGCACAGAATGGTTTTGAGGAGGAGTCCTTGAATTTCTTTATGAAAATGAGGGACAGTGGATTTTGGTGGAATGAGCACACGTTCGCTAGTGTTCTGAATGCTTGCTCCAGCATTCAGAATTCAAAGCTTGGAAAGGAGATTCATGCTTGGGTTTTGAGAGATGGGTTGATATCAAATCTGTTTGTCAAGAGTGCCATAGTGGATGTTTACTGCAAGTGTGGAAATATGAAATATGCAGACTTAGTTTATGCAACAATTGAGTGTGAGAACTCCTTTTCGACAACTTCTATGATTGTAGGTCATTCATCTCAAGGTAACATGTCTGAAGCACGGAGACTTTTTGATTCTCTGACTGAAAAGAATTCTATCGTGTGGACAGCTTTGTTTACTGGTTACGTCAAAGCACAGCAATGTGAAGCTGTATTTGAACTGGTGAATGAATATAGAGGGAATGCAAACATTTCTTTTGATGAGCCCATAATCATCTGCTTGCTAGGTGCCTGTGCATTGCAAGCGGCCCTGGATCCTGGAAAACAAATTCATGCTTACTCACTGAGAACAGGGATGGAAATGGAGGAGAAGCTGATTAGTGCCATGATCAACATGTATTTTAAGTCTGGCAGTACAGGATATGCAGGAAAGTTATTTCAAAAACTTACAGAAAGAGACTTGATTCTCTACAATATCATGATTTCCGGTTATGCAAATCATGGGCGTGAAGATCAAGCTATGAAGCTGTATAAAGAAATGTTGGAGAGAGGATTGAAAGCCGATGAGGTCACCTTTATTGCACTTCTATCTGCTTGCCGCCATAGAGGGTTGGTGGAGATGGGGGAAAAGTATTTCAATTCCATGGTAGAAGATTACAAAATAGTGCCTGAAACGGATCACTATGCCTGTATGATTGATCTGTATGGAAGGGCAAATCAACTAGAAAAGGCAATGGATCTCATGAAGAAAATTCCCAGGAATTTGGATGCTGTGATTTTGGGGGCTTTTTTGAATGCCTGTAAGATAAATAGGAACCTCAGTCTTGCAAGAGAAGCGGCAGAGCAGCTTTTGGTTATTGAGAAAGATAATGGATCTCGGTATGTGCAGCTGGCAAATGTATTTGCAGCTGAGGAAAATTGGGGGGAGATGCGCAAGATAAGAGAGAAAATGAGAGGGAAGGAAACCAAGAAGCTTGCTGGCTGCAGTTGGGTTTATCTTGAAAATGGAATTCATGCATTTACCTCCGGTGATGCATCGCATTCAAAAGCAGAGGCTATCTATTCAATCTTGGAGTTCCTATCTGCAGAGTTACGTGTGCTATCCAAATCAAGTATTGGAAAGATTACAAGTTTAACATCAACATAAGGGGACAGATGAATTCAAATGCTTGAGGCAGGAAAATCTGCAGCTGCTTTCAAGAGAATGGATATTTAGAAGAGGCTGAGGCATGGAAACATGGACTGAAGATTTAATTTGAGTTAGACTTTGCCCCCTCTTTGCATCATGATGGGATGGTTATTTCTTTTTACTAGATATTAGGTGTTCATTGTTCAGATAAACACACAGCGATAAATTCAACTGTAGAATGGTGGGGGCTATTGCCCTCATCTAGATACAATTGAAAAACTAGCCAGTAGCCTGCGCATTGTACAGGTTTCTATAGCTCCACTATGCATTACTAGGATGAGCATGTACTAAGAAAGTGCCATATATGCATTCAATAGATTATTCCTGAAGAGGAGATGAGCGGATGGACATAACTTTTTAATCCTTGTATGTTATAAGGAAAAAAAAAATAATACCATTAAAATTTAACCAAATAATAATAATAATAATACCATTAGAAAAACTTCTTATGATATTATAAGAGTAAGTACATACAAAAGAAAATAAATGGTGAAATTCCAGCCTGCCACATTGACATGAATATCTGTTGGGAAAGAAATGCATGAACTGCTTCTCAATTTACAGCCGTACGTCTTGAATATGAAAGAAAATTGTAAATACATATTATGAAAGAAAATTTTAAAATCATATTAAGAAGGACAATGATACTCCTGTAGTTTTGCTTGTCAGCCACGAACATTCTTGCAGACAATACTCACTCTTGACACTATTTCAATCATGTTTCAAGGCTCGCTGGCAAAACATATATAATTTGAAGAAGGAAATGCACTCACCAGTGCACCACACATTGGATGGTGGAGATAAATAACTGACTGTGATGGATAAGAAGAACTGCCAGATGAAGCTTAAGGGGCAAAGCTTGTTCATGCCAAAGCCTTCAGGCTAACAGAGGTTTTGCTCAATCAGAGGAACTTTGTTCTGAAATAGGATGGGCTGAAGATAACTACTACAGGATGAAGACATATATCTAGTCCCAGGATGTGGCTTGGGGAAAAGCCGATGCAACTTTATTAACATGTTTTCTAACTATTCATATTCTTTTCTTCAATTATGTTTGTCATTCTGATGCATAAACACCCACTTTCAACTTTTGCAAACACTCTGTCTTCCTTATTCGTAACTCTCAAAACTCTCCAAATTAGTCATTCATCCACCATATACCATGCCTCTCTCTCTCACAAATAGTATCATTCTCTCTAAAATTTGATGTGGCATCAAAGGAGAGGTTCTGAAAAAAGCTGATGTTGAACTATCACAAGATTCCAACCCAAAAAAATAGAAAAAACTGTCACGAGATTAGTTTACTCAAGAGCTGCATATATAGTTCAAGTTGTTGAAAGATTTTTTCATTGCCACGTATGAATCTCCCTAAACTACTTAATGAAGTTTGTTCATTATCTTCTATGTTCCTGATAAATAAACGTAGTATAAGGAAAACGAAATTGCTGCAGTCTAATCCTACTAAATTATTAGTTTTTATTGAATTTTTGTCTTTAAGCTTAAATCAGTATACTGTTTATTGAAATAGATAAATTTAGACAATTTATGATCAGTGATTGGATTTGCCACTTTGGAAAAAAAAACTTTTTCATTCACTCTGTACTTTGTATCATATTATTGATTTAGAAAAACTTCTCAGACACCTTAAAAGAGGACTAGTAGAATCTGAAATTGTTGATGGGAAAAAATATTTCGTTGCAGAAATGTTATGGGAAACTTGCTTGTTGCTATTTACACAGACGCTTCTTATTTTAGGTTATTTTCTGACTGCCAGGTTGGAGCACATTCTTCAGAACCTCTGACAGGTTAACTTGTTGAAATCTTAGCTCGTCATGTTGCCAGCAAAAGCTGATCCCATAAAGCAAGACAGGAATCTAAATTGAAGGCTCAATTTGCTGAAAATGGAACAACCAGATATGAATACCCATTTGTGGAAGAAGACTGATAGCCTGCAGCTGGGACTTTCCTGGACTGTCCATGATTTGCCAAGCAAGCCACCATTATCCTCAAAGACTTCCTGCATACATGATGGCAAAGATATTTGAGAAGTTGCTGTCTTGGACGAGCTGTGTATTTGAATAAAGGTATAAAGGTATGACATGTCGACAGGGTAACAATTGTATAATGGTTTTATAGTAACTGTCTGGATATGCTAAGGTAGAATGCAGGTATGGGTTGCCAGACCATGTCCGGTCATATCAAGCTGTCTTATTCTGGATGTCTTCTTTTTCACAGTTTCAGCATGACAGTCTCCATGGCATCAGTAGAATAAGGCAGTTTTATCTGGGCCGCCACAGTGAATTCGTCCAAAGGTGCCGCCTCCAAATTTGTTGAATTCGTCGGAGTCATTACTCTTTGGAGTTTGTGGTGATCACGGATGAAAAGAAATATTTACTGTGGTGGACATGTCGACACTTTCCAAACTCCATGCTGATTGTGTATGTATGTGAAATATTTTCTTGAGTAGCTGAGAAGAGTAACTTGTACTTTTCATAATATGTTAATTCCTGGTGCAAGTTTAATTGTTCAGTGGGAGCAAGTTCAAGAGATTGACATTAATTTATCTTCACAAAGCTAAAACAGATACATTGGAATCATAAGAACACGTAAGATAGTATCCCCAGCATGATTATATCCTTCAGTAGATCCAACAGTAAATTGATTCCAAGTAATTCCCAGGAGAAGAGCTGGCTTTTGGATTTGCATTTGTCGGTCTCAAAGTTCAAAGTTTATTAAAAGGAATTATTGGACAACCTTATCCCGACATGAACATGACAAAGCTAATCAGAATGAACTTTAACTTTCGAGATCTTTCTCTTTTTTTCCATGGTCATATACAATTTCAAGTGATTGAGCCATTCAATTGAGTTCGAGCTTGAAAATATTGAACAGTGTTATCAAATAGTTGTTAATCCATTCAGTTGAGTTCGAGCTTGAAATTATTGACTCGAGCAGTAACAGTGTTATCAAATAGTTGTTAATTAATGAGATAAGTGCAATATACAATTTTCAAAAAATGAAATTAAATTCTAAAATTTATCACGCAAGTATAATTGACTCTTAAAACTTTTAAATAATATAATAAATCCTAAAACTTGTCGAGCGGGTTTTTAAAATAATTACACTTTTTGAAAATTTTAGATTCAATTGTATTCCGTGACAAATTTAAGGATCTCCATTCCTTAATGCATTCATCAGTCAATGAATGGCGCATGGCAAAAGAAAAGAAAAGAAAATATATCATCAACGAGTACTAGACAAACCAACCAACTCATGACAAAGCATTGTTTACCCTTGTCAAGTGATTTAAACACTTTCATATGTTAAAAACTAAGAAAGTTTATTGTAGAAAACGTTGATTGAGATTTGAGTTAATTTTGTCTTTTGATTGATAGAGGTGGTTTTAACTTATCAATTGACTCCTAACACGTTTTTCATTTAGGCCGATGAAGTAAGTGCACGAAATGGCGAGAAGACCCATCAAAACATGATTTCAAAGCTCGAGTTGTCTAGTTGGTAGCACATTTTCTTTTTCTTTTTTTGGAGTTGGTGACATTTAACATGACACCTCATTAGTAAAAAGACCACCATTTGTACAGTAAACATTTATTGGTCTCTAAAAATGATATGAATGTCACTTATTAAGTCATCTCATCCATTTATAATGCGGAGACCTTTACCTATTAAGCATTACCCAAAAGTTCACCAAAATGATGGCTTATAAATAGTAATTCAAGTACAAAGATGCAAGAGTGGCCATTTTTATCTCCTGAAGTCCTTCTCAAGTCTCTCTTTCTCTCACTCTAGGGCGCATGCACGCACAAATGAAGACCGACTTCTCTTGACCCGATTTTTGTGGTGTAAGTAAATTTCTAGGTGAGAGCTCCAACCAAGTTTGTGATTACCATTTCGAGTATCAACATCGATAACAAATTAAGTCGAGCTTGAGCTTATGAAATATTTTATCAAACTGAGCTTGCATTTGAAAATCCAAACTCAATCCATTCAAAGTAGAGCATTGAATCTTACCTTTTCTAAACAAAGTTAGAATGGAGGCGAACTTGAGCAATAGACCCATGTAAACCCCAATCTCAAGTCGACTACATCATCAAAATATAATCATCTAGTACTTGTCATCATTCTCATAGTTGGATTCCACTATCCAATTCCATCACTTATCGTTTCAAACCTCAAATCAAATTATATATATATGGAAATTAGAATTGACAAAGGAAATCTGTTCTTCACCTTCGCAAAAGCAAAAATCACCTTCCATTTGTCAACTTCTTATCCGGGCTGAAACCGCTCACAATTCAAATCAGCCACCGTGACTATTCAGATCAATTTGAACAGATAAAAAATGGGCCATTCACAAGCATACGTTCCAATTTTAATTTCCAGACAGACAATCTCAAAAGCTGGTCAAGTCAAAACATGGACAGTAGAGACATTGGACCCCAGAAAAAGAGATTCACATAGGAACACCAAAATCTTCTCTTTTGAACACTTTATACGCGTTCCTGTCACATCTGCAGCTCTTCTTTTCATCTTTTTCTTTCTTTATTCATTCTATCCCTCTCTCTCTCTCTCTCCCCCCCTACTCAGTCTTTATCTGGAAA